>CM073562.1:2400000-3082500 GCA_037074615.1 Leucaena leucocephala | reverse complement strand
AGACTCAGAACGTTGAGTTAAATTGGTTTTAAATACATTGCTGCGAATAAGTATCCCCTTCACAGAAAACGAATTAGCTTCAGGAAGGACTTGTTGTAGAAAAAGTTCTTGGGCACAAATGAAGAGTAACAACAAAAATGTCTTTTCAGGTAAGCAATTATGGTCAACAAAAGGCATCTAGAAAATCCTCAAGTGTGATCGAAATATATATTGGATCTTTTAGTGATCCTTGAAGATATCAACTAGGGCATTTGGTCTAGTGGTATGATTCTCGCTTTGGGTGCGAGAGGTCCCGAGTTCGATTCTCGGAATGCCCCTTTTGTAATTCTCAATTTTTATTTATAATCCCCTTGCAGCAAAACCAGAATCTTTGCAAGGAAATGGTCAACAGTAACACCCACGTTGATTGAAATCTTGCAACAACAATGTGAAAACCCTTAGTTTATTACAACTAATAAAGTATTCACATGTTGAAAGATCTAGAAAATGAAGATAAAGCATTAAAGAGAGAAAGGATCAGATGCAACATCTGAATGCCAATGCAGATTGCACCTTCCCCACATTGAACTATGTACAAGTGGTAAATCAGTTAGATATAACTGACTCAAGTATGGTCTCGTTTTGCCTAATTACGTAACCTGCTGAGATCAATTAGTTGGAAGAATCTAGTGGCAAAGAGGCATCTGTGCCACATAAAACAATCAAGCATCAACAAATAATTGAAGAGACAAGCAACTCTAGTCAATGTGAGGCCTCTAACCAAATCATAAAATTTCATGAACCATCTGAGAAACTGAGTCAGCGAAAAATATATGAAGAAGGGCACTTGATTTAGTATTCTAGTGGAATCATTCCAGCTTAGGGTGCGGGATAATAAAAGAAAAGACTGTGACTTGGCCACAAAAGTCAGGATCTACTCAGTTAAATAGGTTTTAGGAACAGAAATAAGTATCTCTTCCTAAGAAAACAAATCAGCTTCAGAGAGAAACAAATAAGTACGTATCTATTCCTCAGAAAACATATTAGCTCTGGGAAGTTGTTGCAATAATGAGATATTCTTGGGCACAATTGAATGGGAAAATTGGCTATCAAGGAAAGCAAACTTAGTCAACGTAATGCATCTCAGCCAATTTCCAAGTTTCATAGAACAATAAAGAAGATATTTTAATAATCCTTGTAAATATCGACTAGGGCATTTGGTCTAATGGTATGATTCTCGCTTTGGGTGCGAGAGGTCCTGAGTTCGATTCTCGGAATGCCCCTTTTGTAATTCTCATTTTTCATTTTTAATCACTTGCCACAATGCAAGAATCTTTACAAGGAAAAAGTCAACACCAACCCTAAGACAAATCTCATAAATAGACAAGTTGTGGTCTCAGATCTCTCTTTATTACATCTACTTAGGCATTCACATGCTGTAAGTGTAAGATCTTCAAAAATAATGAGGAAGTCTTGCCTGAAAGGGCCTTGTCAATTCTTTCAGCTGAATTGAATAACGCATCAGGGGTAGTATCTGCATGCCAATGGGGATTGCAGAACCATCCCCCTATTGAACTGAGGACAATTGAAAAATCTACTGTATACAGATGACTTAAGTACCTCAGTGCCAAGGCAAAGAAGCATTGGGAAATAAAATCATTGATGTTTCTGGTTTGTCTAAGATAGTCAGATCCTGCTGGGCTAAATTAGTTTAAATATTTGAACAACCTAGCAGCAGATAAGTAAGCATCACAAACATTAAGCTTCAGCAGATAATTGAGGAGATAAACAACTTTAGCCAGTATGAGGCATCTAAAACATTCCTAAATCTCAATAAACACTAAAGAAAATCTGAGTCAGCCTTGAAGGAAAAGGAATTTGGTCTAGTTATATAACTCTTGTAAACAGACAAGTTACAGTGTTCAATTCTCATTCCTCCTTTATGAAATCAATATTTTTATGAATTCACAAGCAAGATTGGGAAAGTTAAGAGTGATGAAAGAAAAACCTTTTTTATGCAAAGAAAGTCAAACTCAGAACCATGAGTTAAATTAGTTTTAAATACATAGCACTAAGTATCCCTTTCACAGTAAACAAATTAGCTTCAGGAAGGACTTGTCGCAGAAAAAGTAGTTTGGCACAATTGAAGGGAAAAAAAAAGTCCTTTTAGGTATGCAATTATGATCAATAAAATGCATCCAGAAAAATCCCCAAGTGTGATGAATATATTGGATCTTTTAGTGATCCTTTAAGATATCAACCAGGGCATTTGCTCTAGTGGTATGATTCTCACTTTGGGTGAGCGAGGTCCCGAGTTCGATTCTCGCTTTGGGTGCGAGAGGTCCCGAGTTCGATTCTCGGAATGCCCCATTTGTAATTTTCAATTTTTACATGTGATTCTTCGCAGTAAAACCAGAACCTTTACAAGGAAAAAGTCAACAACATCATTAAAACAAAGCTTGTAAACAGACAAGTTGCAGCGTCAAAACCTTAGTTTATTACATCTAATAAATATTTACATGCTTGCTGATTCTTTTAGCTGAATTATAAAAAGCATCTTGGGGCAGCATCTGAATAACAATGAAAATGGAAGAAAGTCCCCACATTGAACTTTTGACAAGTGACAAATCTATCTGATGTAACTGAAGTATTTAATTGCCAAGCCTTGAAGCATTGGGACATAAAAATCACCTACAATAGATGTTTCTGTTCTGCCTAGGAAAGTCTGAAACTACTGAGCTAAATCAGCTTGAAAGAACCCTAGCAGCCAATAGGTAAGCATCTCAAACATACCAACTTCAGCAAATAATGGAAGATATAATTTAAGTCAATGCGAGGCATTTAGACAAATTTCCAAATTTCACAGAACACTAGAGAAGCTGGAATCAGCCTCAAAAATATTGCAAGGGTATTTAGTCTAGCAGTACCATTCTTGCTTAGGGTGAGAGATCTGAAGATCAATCATCATAATTCCTCATTTCTACAAAATTTGGGAGCTTTATTTCATAACTAATAAAATATGTATTTATTATTTTTGGTGACGACTATTGAAGTTTTTAAATGCAAGGGCTAATGAAGAATGCGCACCTTTTTGTTCCAGCTGATTCATACGCTTCTTATCTCTCCTTGTGCTTTGGGGTTAGTAAGCAATCAACTTGTACACTGTTTACAATTGACTGGTCATCTCGAAATTTGTTTTACAAAAGACCACATTTGACTTCCATAAAGCCACCATTTAACTATGCAGTGTTTGGTTACATCTAAAACCTAGGTTTTAAAAACACTTTTGGCCCAAATCTACGTTTTGAGAAAACTGTAATCAAACACTCACCTTTTTTCCACAAGTGCTTTTTTTGCATAAGCTGGTTCAAACCTAGATTTCAGATAAGCTGATGGGAACTAGCTTCTGGGTGGGGAAAAAGGCTTATAGACTTCTCAATTACCAATTTACCCATATTTTTTCTGACACACTCTCTCTTCCTTCTTCCATCGTAGATCTCCCCCCTTACCGTCCTCTCTCTCTTTCCTTGCTGTCCTTTCTTAGTCGCCGTCATCCAGATCTGGACCACAGAGATGCCGACGATGGAGGAAGATGAACGAGGTTTAGTCGTCCCTTGCGTCGGCATCGTCGGGGTCGGCGCGGCATTGTGGCAAAATAGGAGGAAGACAAGGGAGGTTTGCACCTGATGCAATATTTATTTATTCATTTTGTTTTTTTCATCTTATACCTTTTCTAGTAATTTACCAATCAGAAAAGTTATTATTATGGTAATAACCACCCAAATACTCATTTATTCAGAACCATTTTTTTCTATAAGCTCTTCTCCAAAAGAACTTATCCAAAATCACTTTTAAATTACTTTTTCTCCATAAACTCTTCTCTAAAAGCTAATCCAAATCGGCCCTATTATCTAGAAGTAAATCAGAATCACCTATGGAATGGTAATATTTGACTGGTATCCCTACAACAGTCGACTTCTACTTACACAATAGTCAACTAATACACAATACTCAAATCCATTACACATATATTAAATACAATATTCTTTTTAGGTAAAACGAAATTCACATGTGATTTACATGCATTATTAGCAATTTACATACATATAATTAATATATAGTTTATAGATGGAGTAGATATTAACAGCCAAGCCAAGCCAAACAATGCTCAATTTAATGAAAGCCCTGTCAAAAAAATGAAAGGGAATTGTCACGCCAATAGCACTTACTTCAGCCAATAGATTCATACTCAGAACTCAAGCCTCAGTTTTTAGATTTTGAATACTTCACGAGCCAATCAACAACTGTGTCAATGTTGGTGGAGTTTTTGCACGAGACCATGAAGCAACAAACTTCTCTGTTGGTAAGAGATTTTAGACCCCTATACATTTTCAACAACATAAATATTTTAAAAACTACAAAAAGCCAACAACACTCTTAAAAAACATTTTTTTTTGCAGTATGGAATGCACTACTTAAATGCTTTCATCAATGTACTAAAAAGCTTAAATATAGAGAATCCCTTAAGAGTTGAACTATTAAACAAGAAATCATTTTTCTAATGAATTCTACTTCGGTGCAATGCAATGATTCAGAAAGCTTTTTGAATAGTTTGCAATTCATTAGAGAATACCTAAACATGAGACTACAGGACTTACATTTGTTCTGTCAAATCTTGCCGAGATAAAGCTTCTGGTTTGTCAATCTTATTACCCACTACCAAAACTGGAATACCATTTAAAGAAGGCTTGCTCAACAAGTCATGAAGTTCACTTTTAGAGACGGGCAAATTTTCTTGATCAGCTGCATCAACAACATAACTACAACATAAAAAGTTGGTGAACGATTAATGTAATTTCTCTTGGTCAAAGAACAAGGCATGCAGCATGGTTCTTCAGAGGATAGAACCTTATCATGTTGAAATTAATATGCCTGGAAACATTCCAGACGTAGAAAATATACATTTGATCAAGCATTAATTTGATCTTTCGTCAAATCTGAAATTGTTCATTCTCTTTAGATCCAAACAGGGCAATATACAATAGAAAACATTGAACCTAATGAGTTTAGATAAAGGGCCTTCATATCTTATGATGAACAATGCATTTGAAGTTGTTCATTAAATAAGAAAAGACAAAAATCTTAGCAGGTGATGCAATAGATATGTGTTCCAAGGTGATTTACAGAACATACACAATAACTGATACGGCACGGCAATATCTCTCCCACATACTGCGAAACCTTGGTTGACCTCCAAGATCCCATAACTTTATCGTCACATTGCCTTTAGTCACCTTTCTCATATTAAATCCTACCTATCAATAAACAAAAATTACCAAGTAAATCACATAGTAGCAAATTAGCCATCTGCAAGAAGCAAGTGATTCAGCCAGTAGTGAAGTTATATGCATATAAGCATTAGATTATAGTCCAAGAGAGGTGACATACCGTGGGGATCATATCCTCACTATATCCACCAGTCTATATCAGAATAAAACAGAAATTCAGCATCAGCATCTAATCAAATAGATAATATAGCATAGAAAATTATTGGTCCAGTAAGTATGATTACATTCACATACCGCAATGGCATTAACAAGAGATGTTTTTCCAGCATTCTGAAGGCCAATCAAAGATAGTTCCATTTCTTGCTTGAAAAAGAGACTACCATATAGAACAAGAAAGTAAGTATCAACATTTCTAAGATCCACTTTAAAAGGCCACTTCACTCTCTCGCATGAGCTATAACAGAAACATATACAGCAAACATTTCAATTTAGATAAAACAGCTAAGAAATATGCATCAAGTGCGTCACAGCAATCATTTTAAAAGCATAAATGTCTGTGCTGGGAAAAATTAGCAACTGGAGTAAAAACAACTAACCCTTGCACACGGTATTGAAGGATAAAACAAATATGCAAAACCAAGACAGCATCAAACAACATGCAATCTCCAAATCAGCTTTGCATCATTAGACAACATCAAACATTATTAAGATCATAAGGAGACGATACAACAGAATAGATTTTATGCCTTTTTTAAATTAGCTAAAGATCCTCAGAGAGAAATTTTACTAGATAGTGCAATTGTTCACTTACGAAGGCCAATAACTAAACTTACCATCTTCTAGTTCAGAGCAGTACCACCTGGTAAGAAAAAAAAATATGGGGATCTCTAACGCAGAATTGGAAATAATACGTGCTACATGGAGTCATGAGAAAACACATGTGGAGAATATGATAGAAAATTATGGGATACGAAGGATGTGGGGTGGGTGGGTGGGGATTTAAAGTGGAGTGTTCCGTCTTCCTTCTATTTGTATTTCTAGGATTGTAGCTATCCTTCTTGGACTTACACTCTGGTAGGGATTTATCCTTGATCAGTCTTAATTTTGAAGTTAGAACCCATCACAAATATAATCAAATTATTTTCAAACAATAGCTAAAAAGACAATTCAGAATAAACTAGCAGCAATAACAACATTATATTCCCCTTGTTTTGGGCTGAAAGTATCAAAAGTTACTTATTCTCATACTCCATGGCTCCATGGATTTCATCTGTACCTTAGCATTCAAAACCAAAAGGGAGAAAAAGCACTAAGCAGAGGATCATTCGAGAAAAGCCCAAAAAAACACAAAGAAAGAAAGAAAGAAAAAGAAAGAAAGAAAAGAAAAAGGATACTAACAGGTTGCGCAGTCAAAACTCTTAGCTCTTAAGAAAGAAAAAGGTTAAACTCAGCATTCAAACTTAGCATGGTTTAGCGACACTTCATCAGTTTCCAAACAGGTAGCAAAAAGAGTAACTTTTACCTCCGTAACCAATTGAGCAAAGCTTCCCATAAACCCATCTCAAAGTCCCAAATAAAGAAACGAACTTTGACAGAAGCAGAACAGAAAACCTTCAGTAGGATTTTGGCCTCCCACCAACCTTCAAACGCAGCACAATCCAGAGAAGGAATCAACAAGAACTTCACTGTTTCGGCTTTCTATACTTTATCGGAAACGAAAATGATATTTTTTATAAGAAAGATGAAAAATGACTAAATAAGAAATAAGATAAACATAATGAAGACAAATGGAAGAATGTCATTTGGTACACGCGAGTCTGGAGCGCGAGTACATCCCTTAAGCCAATAGGATTAATTTCTTCCCGAAATTTGTGATATCATGATCGGCGATTAGACTCACGCGCTGAGCAGGGATAAGTGGTCAATTATTTGGAAGACCAATATTTTAATATCATGGACCAAGTTCCCGAGGCACATCTCGAATAGTGTCTTCGTTCTGTAATTTGAACAAAAACAAGGGGCTTTTGTGTAAAATTAAATTTATATACCGTGAAAATAAATAAAAATAAAGTGAATCTGCTGTCAGCCAATTCCTCAGTCCAGCGAGGGCATTATGGACGATTTGCGGAAGCAGTACAAAGAGGAGCGAATAAAGGCGAAAGATTGAAGAGATTGCCTGATATAATGTGAGCTGGGTTATCACGCTCGGTGATACAGAACCCTCGTTGCTGAGATTGGCATCGCTTGTCATCTTATTTCAGGTATGCCCTTTTTCATAATCCCAATCAGAAATTGTTGAGGTTGGTTTACTTTTGAATACCCATTTATCATAACCGGGAGGATTTTGTAAATTTTTTTCGCAAAAAAAGAAAAATAGGTCTGAAAACCTGTAGGTTGATGTAGTGCCTTAATTCCATTCATTATTTTTGAAGTAGCATCATGTGGAAGGAATTATTCAAGATCAGATGATTCCGTGTTTTGCCAGAAATATTCTGTTTTTAATAAAAGTAGCATCATCTGGAAGGATGGTGTTTCTGTATGCTATTTTTTTTTTTGACAATGATGAAACTAATTAGATGTGGCGGTTGACATTTTCTATCTTGATTGGGAATGCAGAGAATAATTCTTCAAACCATTCATTACTTGTTCATCTCTACTACCTGCTTGGATTTCTTTCTTCTGAATATTCGTCATAGTTGGTGGATATCAACCTCAATTGATTGTGTGATTTTATTCTAAATGATATACATATTACCTGACTTTCTGACGTGGTTACATGCAAATATTGTTATTATAGTTTGTGTTTTCCACAGTCTTGCATCCCTTCTCAGATATGGGTGTAGTGAAGGGGGTGATATTTGATGAATCAACACTCTTAACTGGAGCTGCTGATGATAAAAATACATCTCTTCTCCGACCCGGTGCCGAGTCTATTCTTCGAATGATCTTCCTATCCAAAATCCGCATTGGGATTTCTTACACAGTGGATCTTCCAGAATCCAAGGTCAGTCATCTCAAGAGATTGGCAAGTTTGTACTCAATTGATTTCTTTATCTTGAATGAGCCAACATGTGAGGTTATGCCTGCTTGGGGTGATATTGATGGCAGTATTGTCTTTCTAGTTTCTAATAAGAAGGTGGTCTTGCCTAAATTGAGCAATCATAGTTGGGTGGTTGTTTTTCTTAATGTTGGAGGTGAAAGTGACTTACCGAACACATTTCTGATTGAGAAGTTAGAAGAGTTTCCATTGACTATATGCCACTTAAATAAAAGGTCGATTGGACATAACGTTGTCACCGTGGGCTATAAAATGAAGCCTTCTCGAGTGGAGGATTTTACAAAGAGGGGTGCGTTTCCTTTGTGCCCTACTCAAAATTGGTTGATGTTTATGCCTCTTGTATCTGATTTGCCTTTATCATCTCAGTTAAAGGAAGTTGACGTAGTTCTCCATAAGGCCACTGATGAAATTGTGTCTATTGAAGACGATAACATCAGTTTTACCCAAAGCATGCATGAACTGCGAAAATATTTTGAGCATAACCAGGATTGCTGTGTGCTGGACCCACTGATCAACATATACCCATTATTGGATCGGTTAGAAATTCAGAAAATTTTACTTGGCTTGGTAGAACTCAACACCGAAAGCAGCTATACGATCAGAGGGGCTCATTTCCTTAAGGTCGATAATTTTGACAACGTTAATTTTGTGACTGAGTTGGGGAAAGCTAACTTGTCTCTACCTTGCATTGTGAAACCAAAAGTTGCTTGTGGCGTTAGTGATGCACATAAGATGGCAATTATTTTCAGAGCTGATGATTTAGAGAATTTACGCATTCCCCTGCCGGCAATTATCCAGGAATATGTGGATCATTCATCGACTTTGTACAAATTCTACATGTTGGGTGAGAAAATTTTCTATGCTGTCAAGAAATCAATACCGAATGCTAATATCCTCGTGAAATCATTTCATAGCTGTGACCTTAAACCTCTTGAGTTTGATAGCTTAAAGTCACTCCCTACTGCTGATAATATCCAGAATTCTGCAGTTAGTGACCACCCTACAAGAATTAATGAATCTATTGACTTGAAACTCGTCACGGATTCTGCAAATTGGCTCAGGAGAAGGCTTCAACTTACAATCTTTGGGTTTGATGTTGTTATTCAGGAAGGAACTCGTGACCATGTGATTGTGGATGTGAACTATCTCCCATCGTTTAAGGAAGTGCCTGACGACGTAGCAATACCCGCCTTTTGGGAGGCCATTAGAAGTAAGTTTGACAGTAGAATGTTAAAATAAGCATTGGTTTCAACTTTATATGCAAGTGGTTGCATGAGGCTGTTAATCAATCATCTTTTCTGCTACTTGGAAATGAGATTGAAAGATTTTGTATGTGTATTTATGGCACTTGGAATGAACCATACTCTGGTGCTTGATGGTGCTCAATGCTTTTTTCTGATATTTGGTTTATGATTACTTGATGAGTAGTTTAATGAATTGTTTAATTCTTGGGATATTGATGTTCTATCATTTTGGTTATTCAAAGTGAAAGTCTCACAATATAGTCATGAATGTATTTATTTTCCCTATTAAATAGCTTGTCAGTTGGATAGAGTTATGATCATTTAACCAACAGGTGTTGATCCAATAGAAGAGCCCATGGCCGTTTGAGTATGAGGTATCATATTTGAATCTTTGTGAAAACATAAAATATTTTTAGGAGAGATAACTCTAACCTGCCCTGAATTCATATTATTTGAATTAATTTTTGGAGAATAGATTTTGGGAAAAAAGTGATTTTAAAAATTGGAGATATTTAGATTATTAGTAGTAAAATCACTTTTCCATAGACAATTTAAAAAGGACATAAACAATATGATAATTACATAAAGTTAACCAATATTCACAATAAGTGATTACAAAATAATACATATACATATGTATTTGAGTAAGGTAAAAATTTATAATATTCACCTGAATTTTAATTTTTTCCCACTGAAAACTTTATTAGAGTTAACCAATCTAGATAACCGTCGAAAAATATGGACGATGGTAATTTTCATTGGCAAATTTATCTTTTTCCCAAAATTTTAAAATAAAAAATTAAAATTTTAGATTTTAAATAGTATTTATTTTTATTTTTTTTAAATAAAATTTAAATTATTAATAAATCCATCAATGTACTGTAGCAGTGGGGGCAATATGAGAAGCTTCAGAGTGTTCAATTTTTGAAAATTATGGTTTGAGTTTTAGAATTGATTTTTTTTAAAAAATAATATTTAGCTATTATATGCTTAAATTATAGTTTTATTCTATAATTTATTTTTAAAAGTGATTGCCAAACACACGTTTAGTTAGAGTCTAATATGACTTTCAATATTAGATGGTTTGCTACCAAGAAAAAGTAAAAAAAAAAAAATAAACAAAGAAAAGAAAAGGAAGTTAAGATCATTCAGTAAATTAGCTTAATTTGCTTACAGCATAATGAGATATTATTTGTCTGTTGATAAATCATATGAACTTTGTCCGGACATTCTGAGTCTCAAGACACCATTTTGTCTAGTTTTCACAAATGACAATTGATCTAAGCCTAAAAATAGGTTTTTTCTTCGTTGTTTTGGGAAAAAACGGACAATTAATTTGTTATCTAGTATATAGAGTAAGAACAGATATTGAATTTCTTAAACATTGAATTTGAGGTTGCTTTCGTCATTTCAAATTCCATTATTTTCCTCTTCTTTTGGTCGTTAATTAAGAATGCCATGTGAGTTGTCTCCACCCACACCTTTGCACTTGTCCTCACAAATGACAACAAAAATCTTGTAACTGATAATACATATAAATATTCAATTCTTGATATTAAATTCATAATAATCATGATCTTAAAAATTTAGATTGAAGCCTGCTACCAGAAAAGAAAAAGAAATAGTTGGACGCCTTTAATTTGGAAAACAAAATGATAAGTTAAAAAAAAAAAGGAGCAAAAACGAACCACTGATAAGCGCCATCTATTATTATTTATTTGGGAGAATTAGAATAAAAGATCAATAATAAATTATATTTATTAATAAGGATGGTAAATTTTTTAATTATTTAAAAAAACTAAATATTAAAATAAAATTATAATTATTAAATTGTCTTTTACTAAATTCCTTATATTTTCTCCTACATTTTATTTTTAAACTTTTTATATTATCTCCCACATTCTATTTTAAAACTAGTATAAAGTTTACTTTTTACCAATATTAAAACCCCCCAAATCATCCATGACAGGATTTTTTTCTTTTATTTTCTACCAACATCTACATAATAATATCTTTAGGGGTAGAAAAATGGGTCAGCTCGTGGGTTATGAGTAAATCCGCTATAACCATTAGGTTATAATGGGGAAATGGGCACACATTTTGTTAGCTTGAGTTGTAGTTTATATAGCTAATCCTTTTTTTTTTAATATTTTTAAAAATTTATTTTTAAACTTTTAAAATATTAATAATTTTTTTAATATTATATTAATATAATAAAAAATTGATAATATTATACTCTTAAAAATTTCTATCTTTTATAAAAAATCTTAAATTTTATAACTATAAATCTAAATAAATATGAACATAATATTAATTCATTATAATATGTTAACATATATCAATAAATAATCGTCTTTACTAATATTTGATAATAGGAATATTCAAAATAATATTTGAGTAAAATAAATAATAATATTATTAATTTTTAAAAAATAGACTAGTAGGCTAGCTCGCTTAAAAATAAGTTAGCCCGCTAGCAGTGCCCCAAAATAGGCTAGCATAAGCCCGCTTATCAACTCTAAATCTCTTCAATATATCGTTTAATTATTAACATAAATATTGTTTTTCTTAATTTATATTGTGTGATATAAAATACACTCTATTCACTAAAATAAAAAACTAAACATATTTATAAATTATTTAGATTTTAATAAAATATATTAACATTATATGATTTTTTATTTTTAAAATCACAATTTTTTTAAATAAAAATAAATTGTATTGTGATTTTTTTACCTATTTATAACATTTCTTCAATATATATATAATTAATGCTTATTTGTAAACAAATAAAACAATAATTTTAAAAGAGTTTTTTGCCCAAACTTTAGTTTAGATAAATTTTAAAATAAATAATTATATTTGTCCAAAAGGGCTTTTGAATCAAACAATGGTTTAAAGCTAAAGTTTTGGATAAACTACTAAAATTAGCTTATGGAACAGTAAAAAAACTTATGAACTAAATAATTATTATTTTATCCTTATTTTTTCTTACACCCTCTCTCCTCTCTTATTTCTCTTCTCCACAATCTCTCTCTTCTCTTTCCTCTTTCATTTCTCCTATATCATATTTTTAATAAAATCATATATTTTTTTATAATTTTTTTAATTATAAAATTTCTTCTAGTAATAACTATCAAAACGCTCATTTATTTAAAATTATTATTTTTTCATAAACTCTTTTCCAAAATCTCTTTTTTAAAAGTTGTCTAAAAACTCTTTTTTTTTTCATAAACCCTTTTTAAACTCTTTTCTAAATAGACCTATAATAAATTATAAAAGATGTGAAGTTTTCTTTTAAGTTATATAATTTTTTTTTATTTTCAATTAAAGTTTGTGTCCATTTCAAAAATAAAATTATAATTTTGATAAAATTAAACAATATCTATGTTATTTTTTCATTTGATATCTAGTCAGTTGTAAATATTGAGATAAATTTCGTTTAATTCATATTAATTTTAAAATAGAATGTGGGAGAAAGTATAAAGAGATTTAGTAAGAGATAATTTAGTAATTTTAAATTTTAAATTTTTATTTTAATATTTAGTGTTTCTAAATAATTAAAATTTTTATAGTCCTTCTCAATAAATATTATTTATTATAGGTTTTTTATTATAATTCTCCCTATTTATTATCTATATTGATGTCTACGTTTGCTAATAGTAGGAGTGATCACGAATTGGGATCGGGACAACTCAATCCTGTGTCTCATCTTGTTGGGATTGGGATGGGTTCGGGATAGGATGGGAAATCCCGATCCTATTTTTTTAAAAAAAATATTATAATAAAATTATCTTAGTAAATCATTCCGTATAAAATACTACGTCAATTTTCTCTAAATACCAATATTCTTCTATAATATAAAACGAAAACTTATCCAAATAAAATAAAAAATAATAGTAAGGAATAATAAAAATATCTATATAAGAATATTTATAAATAAAAATATCTATATAAAAATATTTGTATGATAGTGGAGACTAGTAAGACCTATGACCATGAGTAAATAAAGCATAAGAGAAGAGAGACTAAGAGCCTAAGATGAGTGGATAAAATAAGAAAGATAAGAGAATGTAATATATTTTTTTTATAAAAAAAATTAGGGTCGGGACGGGATGGGAGTCCCAAGGGTCAGGTTGAGACCCGTCTCATCCCTACCCTTCCCTTTATCCCGTCTCAATAGTTTCCTATCTTGAAGTTACTGGGACAGGATCAAGACACTCGGAACGGGATATAATTAAACACCTCTAACCAATGGGATAGAATTCTAGATAGTTAGGGAGAAATATAAAAAGAAATTTTTTTATTAAATTATAAAGTTAAAATTTAACTTCACAAATTAATAAAAAAAAAAGAAAAATCTTTATTAAAATATGAGTAATAATTTTAAACTTATATAACTAATAAAACTTAACGATAATCTTTAATAATTTTTATATATGACAAGACTTAATATTTATAGATAGAGACTATCTAATATTTAGCCTAACTAATCTATGACTGACATAAATATATTTAATAAATTATATAATAAAATATTTAATTCAATAATCTTAATTGACTTCTCTTCTTAAATTTATGCAATACTTAAATTAACCCCTAAAATTACTGCTAAAACTCTTAAAATAAATATTAATATAATAAAATTAGATTAATTTAAAATTTTAAATAAGACTTCATAATGGGAACTCTATCACTATCATGATGCTTAATATTTTATTACTTATTTATTTATGCAATTTTAATTTTACGTTTTTCTTGTATTCTGCTCCTAAGGTCTCTTTAATTATTTTTTCCTCCTAACAAAATAAAAGAATGTTCCATATAATAGAATATTAGGATGAAACTAGAATATGTTTCTGGGCAATTATCAGAAAGTGAAATATAAAACTAAAAACACGTAACTAAAGTCAATGACTCTGTAACTTGTCTCTTTGAGTAGTGATTAGGAGGTCCCGGGGCTCTCAATCTAAAATAATTTTAGATCGTTTGTAGCTGCACTTTCAATAAATATATATATATATATATATATATATATATATATATATATAAAGAACGCAACTAACATTTATAAGATATATTCTTTTAATCCTATTTATAAAACTTTTTTAATATATTTTATTGTAATTGAGAAAAATCTTAAATATTATTATTAAAGATAAAATTTAATAAACACTTAAAATTTAATAAATTTTTAATTTTATCTTTATTTATTATATATACTCTATTTAAAGAGTATAAGTTTATAAAATAATAAATAATAAATAAAATTATATATTTATTAAAAAAATTTAATAATATAAATTATAAGTAAGATAAAAAAAATCTTATTTGTTTGTATGAGAGAGAATGTAAAAGATATATAAATGTGTAATGATTTAAATCTGGATTTACAGAGTAAATTAATTCAATAATTAGAAGGAATATTCAGTTTGACACCCTGGGCTCCACTAGAAGCTGATTCAATCAAAGATGGATCACTCAGAGCCACTTTGACTCTGCTTTCATGCTCTTTCCTTCAAGATCTCCTCTGAAACGAAGCCATTTAAGGCCACTCAGGTTCTCTTCTTCTTCTTCTTCATCATTTGGCATTGAGATTCAGATTTGAAACTTGATTCTAGTATCAGAGTCCCAGGGGAGGATATAAAAGGGCAATTATGGGTTTGTTGAGGGTGGTGATTGATGGGGTGTGGTTCTGCGTTTCAACGCTTTGGCAGCTGCAAGAGATTCGCTTTTCTGGGATTTTTCAGGATTTGAGGAGCGTGCTAATGTATGTTTTCTCAGTGTTCTATCGCGTTTCGTTGAATTCAGAGAATGAATTCTTCTGATGAATGTATGAATGAATGAATAATCATTTTCTTTTATGTTTGGCTTTCAAATGTTCTTCCTTTCTTTCTTGATTTTTCTGAAAGACAAGGCATGAGTTTGAGTTTTAGACTCAGCTTCGTCTTCCTTAATTCGTGGTGTACATGTCATGTTATTGGCTGTTCAATTCCTGAATATATATGTGTGTGTGTGTGTGTGTGTGTATTTTTTTTTTCAAGTCAAATAAACTTTTCTGTTTTTTCGGGGGAATGAAAATGGATAAGAACAAACCTACAAAGAAGAAAAATGGGAGTGCTTATCAAAATCTGGATTTGCTGATTTGCTCCTAATTAAAATACTAATGAGTAATCATCACAAGTCGTCATTTGAGGAATAGGAGGAATCGTGCTCCATCATTTCTCTGTTCAGGGTTTTTTCAACTTTTTAAATTTAAAATTAATAATTTTTGTTGCGGTCAGATGTTCATATATACAAATAAATCTTTCCAAATTTATAAATAATTTATTTCAACGTTAATTCTTTTAAAGTTACAAAGTCTCTAAATGTAATTTTCTTCTTTTACAAGGAACCATTTTGGGTGCTGGTGAATTTGATGAGCACCTTAAACGCTTATAAGATCTGGATTTAAACGATCCAGATTTTTTTTATTTTTATCTTTTAATAAATAGAATCTAAAATAAAGAAAATATCTCAATCATCATTTTTTCAAAAAATGTTTTTTATATAAAAAATGTTAGTTAAAAAAATTAAATTTAGATGATCTGGATTTAATGCACTTAGGGTGCTCGTCACCTTGATAAACACCCAAACTTATTCCTTAATTGCACCTTAATAGTACCAATGTTTAATATTATATGTGATTCAACTGAATAATAAATCTTCTTAATTTTGCCCAATAAATACTCCTTTTATCATAAATATAAGAGTTAGTTAATTGGTTATTGTTGATTTTAAATATAAGCCCATAATTCATTTTATCACTTTGTTTATATGTTTCTATATATAAGATACTTGTATTACATTCTCGCATACTAAAAAATGTATTAAATTGATAAAAATTTTCACATTTGCTTTCATTAAAGAAATGATATTTAAAAAAGTCATTAATTACCCAACAAATTTCTTATATTCAATAGAGATAAAATTAAAAAAAATATCATTAATTAACCTATAAATAATTTATATTTATGAACAAATTTTTCTTTTACAAGTGACGAGGAATATGGTGGTATCTCTCATATTTATCATTTTTCTTTAAACTAGTTTATTTAACTTATAAATTGATATATAATCAAATATTATATATAAAAATATTTTAGGAAGATGATGTCATATTTATTATAATTAAATAATTTATTTTGTTTCTAATAACTCTTAATATATTAAGGATTAAGAGGACAACTCGTGAAAAAGACTAGTCTTATGAGGAAAGTCCCAAAGCTCAAGTATCAATCACTGTCATTAGATATTAAACCTTCATCGCATTTGAACTTGAACAATTATTCGTTTTCTTTAAACTTTTGTATTTCTCTATAGATGAACTTGAACAATTTCCTGTGGAGCATGTTTCTTTACACTAAGATTCAGTCTTTTGGAGGATTTGGTCAGAGGGTGTATGACAGTAACATCATAATCTCCATGGAACAGTGAAACATCAACAAATCCTCTGCTATCTGCTTTGGCTTGCACAGAACCATAATTCCACTCATTCAGAAGCTTGTCCACAACATCACCCACTGGAGTATTCTGGAAATTTTCATCCACAAGTTGCATGTCTTTGAAACCAGCTATGGCTGGACCACAGAAAGTTATGATCCCTTCAACTGCTGGATGTGCATATGCCTCTCTCAGTATCTCCTCCAAGTACCCTTCCTGGTCAACAATTCATCAATGAGCTTAGAATTTGATATAGGATCCAAGATAGATAGGTAGAGAGATATAAAAAAGAAACGTCTTTATGAAGTTATGAAATCATAATCTTAATAAAGATGGAAAAAAAAATCCCTTTCAGAACATGAGTAAGGATCTTAAAACTCTCCCTTACTAGCTAAAGACTTGGGAGAATCTCCAAAGGGATAAAACTGATACACACACACATATATATGGTGGCTAGCCCTTTTGATTTGCAAGAATTTAAACGAGTTATGTCTGGAGACTCATCAAGCATGTCTTCAAACTCAAATAACGCTTACAAATAATTTACTAACAATTTATAGTCGCTAGCTTATTTATATACAAAAATTACAATTAAATAATCAAATAAAATCTAGAAATAATCCCTAAATCTACTGGATCCTATCAACAATAATATGTATTTTGATTCCTAAAATCTCTCATCAAATAAAATAATACTAAATAGAAAATATCTATTTATTTAAAATTTCTCTAACTCCCCACATCATCCATTATCCCACAACAATTGGTACTCTATCAGAGTTTTTGCAATCATAAGCTGGTAAGATCCTAGTTTATTATCAGTTTGTCATGCATGCAAAACGGTAATATAGTTTATGGTAGAGGAAAGAAACCTGGTTTGGGCCTTTATCTACACTGACTTCAGTGAGCCAAATGGGAAGTCTAGTTGTGGCCAATGAATCAAGAACACGTCTCATGTAAGCAAGGTTTGGTTGCCCTGCAACAAAATGACCTTGCAATCCTATTCCTACTTGCATTCCTTCACTGCCAGGATATGACAGAATCTCCTCAAGTATCTTCTTGTATTTCTCTGGGATCACGGCTTTATCCCCACTGTATTCCATAGCATTGAACTCATTCATGAACATGATTGGCTTTTGATCAAGCTTGTAAGCCTTAGAATAATATTCTGCAGAAGCATTTTCGGCGAGTTTATCCTCGAAAAACCTGAAGTGCAGATTCTCATTGACCACATCCCAAGCAATGAGTTCCCCTTTGTATCTTGAAACCACAGAATTGATTCTTTTCTCTGCTGCTCTCTGCAATTCCTCAGAAGACAGAGATTTTACCCATTTAGGTTGTTGTTTTGGGTTGTCCCAGAAAATATTGTGGCCTCTCACAGCAATGTTGTTGTTCTTGGTGAACTCCAACATGGCATCTGCAATGGTGTAGTTTTCTTCACCTTGATTTATTTCTGTGCTGTACCATTTCATTTCATTGGTGAAAGTTGTGTATTTGAACCTGGATGCAAACCAGGTTTGGTAGTCTTTGCTTGTGAGAATGTTGTGGTTTATACTACACCCAAATGGGAAATCTGATCTTGTTTGATTGATTAATACTATAGTTCCTTCCAATGATGTTTCATTGTGCAGTATCTGGAGTCTCACGTTTCTCTTACGAACCTGCAGGCTTGAAATAAAAAATTTTAGGTACAGTTGTTAATCCTCAATAGTATTCAATAGAAATCTGATAGAGATTTAGCAATATATAATACTCAATAAAATATTTAAATAGATTAATTTTTTCACTAATGATTAGTTTTTGGGATAGGGTTTTTCATCCCAGTAATATACCCATCCAAATCAAATATTTCATTCTAGTCATCGAAAGGTCACGTTTGATTCAAAATGTTTACAGAGAAATTTATGTGCTAGTTGCTTGCCTTCTCAATGTTGTAGTCTTGGTGTGATCTCCATTCTGTTTTGGTGAATGGTTGTAATGAGACACTGTCAACCCATAATTCCACTTCAGTATTCTGACTCTGCAATATTGTCAAAAAAAAAAAAAAAGACCTCTGGTTACAGATCTTTTGTGAGTTTATATGTTTTCTCTTTACCCCAAAAGAACTTTTCATGATTTTTGAGTAAAAGAACTGAGAAATCCCAACATAAACGTATTCCAGGTTTTTAATATATAATATATTTAAATAATTAAATTAAATTAAAGAAATTAATTAAATTAGTTAATATGATATGTTATTTTTAAAACAAACTAATTATTTTCTTTACCTCCCTCTCTCCCTTCCTCACTTGATTATTATTGAGAAAGTATCAATAGAAAAAGTTGATAAACATAACATATATCTTATATTTAGTACTAAGATTAACTCTTTAATTAGATCATATATCAAGGAATGAGTAATATTTTTCAGCATTATGTTCAGAAACAGAAACTGATGAATATTTCAACTAGCCCAACATAAACAAAATGTTATCGATTCTTACTGGTTGATGAAACGTATTGCATTTTAATTACCTCGAAAAGAATGTCACCGGAGCTTGAGAAATTTGCAACTATGCCACCTTTTAGCAGAGACCAGCATCCATGTTGTGCCATCACATGACCACCTCGTACCAATTCACTTCTGTTAGTTCTAATCACAACTGACACAGTCTCTGTTCCTTCACTGAGTTGAACCCAAGCTGAAGAATATAAAGGAGCAACAAAAAAAAAAAAAACATGTTACAATGTCTCAAACTTTGATGGAACAGAAACAGGTAAAGAAGTTACCAGAAAAGCTGTATAGTTTTCCTTCCTCAAGTGGGATTCTCTGTGAGAAACTATCTGATGGGTGAGTTCTATTTGTAGCAACAATGAACCTATTTCCTTCCTTTGATATTCTTTCTTCAATAACTCCATTCCCATTAACTTTCCAACCTCTTAGGCTTTGATCAAATCCTGGATTCACCATAATGCCTCCCCCATATTGGGCTCTTTGTGGTTCCACCAAACACTGCATGATAAAAAACATAGAAGAAAATGAAACTATATATGCTTCACAGAGATGCTAGTTTTGCAGGAGATAATTTATTAGAGATTTTCATGAGAATAATGTGCCTTGCCTCTGTTGTTACAGAATGATCATAAGGAATAGCATGAACTCTGAAACCTGCATGTGTTTAGCAGATATCTAAGTTAAGAATGCTGGGGAGAGAAAGAGGGGGAGAGAGAGAGAGAGAGACCTGAAATCAGCAGAAGAATTGTGGTAAGCAATAAGGTGGAGGCTTCTGATTCAAACTTCATCTCACTTTAATCCTCAGACAAACCTACTCTGAATTTTATGCTAATGACAGTGAGATTAGATGCTGTGTTTATAGCTATTGAAAGCTACTATAAAGTAGCAGAAGATAACTGCATTTATAGAGTACACAGGCAAGGCTGAGTTGTGTTTTTTAAACTTATAATAAAAAGATTATAATCTTTCACCTTAATCTTTGTCCCCACGTGTAAGCTTAGTAAGAAAATCTTAAAACGTAATATTCCCTTCCCTTGTCATATAAATTAGATATTAGTTTTGAGGACAGCACATTGGCATTCATAGTGCATTTTACTACTTTCTCCGGAATAATGGTAAACATTGGATGATAATAATTTGTTTAAAAATGATCATTTTTCCTTTAATTAAGAGAATCCAAAATCACAAGTAATTAGTGCGAGAGTTGATGCATGATTTGTGTGGATGGTGTTAGGAAACTGATACGTTATAATGACCTTTGAAGGTATGATGGAGATGAAAGGCAACTCAAAAAGTTGAAACTCAGAAACAGACAAAGAAACGATCATATGTAGGAAATGTCAGGTACCTTGAGAAATGGATTCCATTTCCAATGGCTTCTCGTGAACCAACCTAAGTAACTGTTCAATGCACCGTATTTGATTAAGCACCACCAATGAATGTGCGTGTGTGTGTGTGTGTGTGTGTGTGAGAGAGAGAGAGAGAGAGAGAGAGGTGAAATACTAGTATTTACTATGGAGTCCAGCTTAATTAGTGCTGCTTAAGTTATGGTAATGCATTGCTATGTGCACATTTTATAACACCAAAAAAGGAAGGGAAAAAAAGGGTTGATGAGATCAAAATGGAAATTATAATTAATTATATGGATATCATAAAAAATGGAAGGTATAATCATTAGATTTTTCTCATTAACTTCTAAATCTATATAAGGAAAGGATGGTAAAAAGTGTATTTTTAGTAATTAATTTTATATAATATTTTTATTTTGGTATCTTAATTTTACAAAGTATTTTTTTAGTCTTTTAATCTTAATATTTTTAATTTTATTAATACAAAATGTTGCTGTTGAAATTTTAAACATTAACAACATGTCATGAATATTACGTAGATAAAACTAGAAATAGGATTAATTTTGACACTAACTCTTGAATAATAATAATTTATAGGAACTTTCCTTTTAATGCATGTTGTCATTTTCATCCTGTGGACTCACCCCTTAATGAGATTTTTATGTAAAAGAACATATTTATTTTAACTGTTTTCCTTTTTTCTTCAGCTGACTTTTAATATATAGGAAACAACTATACAATTTTTTTAAAAAAAAAGTAGCAAAACTTTATTTTTTTAAAAAAAAAAAGTAATATAAATCCGTTTTTCTTTAAGTAGTAAATTTGGATTTCCTAAATTTGTAAAGAAGCAATATTAATAAAATTTTTAAATTATATGCATTTAGATTATAAAAAACTGCGTAATAGGACAACTCTTCCCTCAAATTTAATTTTCCAAGCAATCCAAACAAAGAAAAAATGTGCCTAATATCCCTTGGAACATGACTTGTATCACAATCAATTAAAAGTGCTTGGTGAGTGAAACAAAGAGAGACACATAGTGGCAGGCATTAGTGGGTCTTGAGTTATTAAACACTCACTCACTTTGTCTCTTTGTGAATAAGTTAGTGATCAAATTTTATAATATATGGCTTATTATAGCTGGTATATGTAATAAAGGACGTATTTATATTTTATAAAAATATAAATTTGATTTTTTTATTGTATCTAAACAAAATTCATGGCATATGATATGAAATGATATGAGGTTATATTTGTAGATGAATTGCCGTGCACTAGTGGCTTTTGATTTTCCTTTCTTTTTTTCTTAAAAAAAAAAGTTAGAGCATGTTTTAAAGAAATAATTAATTAGAGGAAAACATACTCATATGACCTGAACCACCTACGGACCTAGAGGATTATTCCATTTAATTAGCTATGTATTCTTTTGGTTTATTTATTTGGAAGCATGGGATAATTATACTCTTCTTTCCATACAAAAATATTATACCTTTTTCCCAGATAATTTGGGTTGATTCTTTGTGATAATGATTTAATATTAAAATCTTTAGAGCATCATGCTAATTTGAATTTTTAAAAAAGATATAATCAAAAGAAAGTCTCCAAATACTTTCTGATGATAATATTGCTTTTGTTAAAGAATTTGGAAGAGGAAAGGGTAAAGAAAGTGCTGTGTGCGGATCAAACCCTGACGGAAGGAAATTTAGGGAGAAAATAAAATTATGAGGAAAAACTCTAAAAAAATAATAAATTTTCTTACCATTTTTAAAAAACAATTTTCCTAGTATTCCCTCTATTATATTTTTTTTCCCATTGTTCTCTCCATCCAAACATAGCATAAAAGATTAAGAATAAGATAACTCTTCATTCTCTCACTTAGTTGTATTTTAGATAAACATATACGTTATTAGATGAGGTCTTAGACTCAAGCTCAGTATTAACATATTTATATGTGAGTGTGTTTAGATTGAATGTATTAAAAGACAATAAACATACATAAATGAAAATTATTAAGCACTAAAGAATCAATACCACCCACAAATTGTTCAATTTGGAGTTCCAACCTTAGAAACCATCATGATTGTTGATATGAGGTGACTTTACAGAGATTATTATATATGCAACAATCTGCCTAGTCACTCACAGATAAACACTACGCATTAGCTTTTAGAAGCATCTTAGTTATGTTAAGATCATCATCACTTGTGACTACAATGAAATGATGGTGGCCATTAATGGTGGAATTAGGCAAGCTTGAGTGAATGATTTCCACTTCAAAATCTCCATGAAAGAGGGAGGCCTCATATAAGCCATTGGCATCTGTTTTGCCTCTTAGCCTGACAGAGCCAATCTCTTTGAGAATCTTATCCACCACGTCTCCTGTGGGTAAGTTGTTGAAATTGTTATCTGTTAAACACATTATGTAACATCCCTCTGGCTTCCATGCTGCCCATATTACAATTGATCCCTTCAACCTTTGGATGAGATGATGCCACCCTCAGAATCTCCTCAGCCTGCTCAAATATTCATTCATTAAAATCTAATGTGTTTAGAATAGATATGGAAAAACACTCCTGGCCTTCAAAACCATGGTCATGGTTTCCATAAGCCCAAAATATCTATTTTTTCAAAAGCTATTGTATTCTAAAATCACTTTTATTATTTTTTTTCCATAAGTTATTCTTCAAAAACTAATCTAAACATATCCTTAGTTGGGAACTATATTCATGTCATAGCTCTATATTTTAATTCGTTTGTAACTCATTTCTTAAATTTTAATTCAATATAACTCAATTCTTATAATTTTAACTCAATTGAAATTCAATCATTAAACTTTAACTCACTACAATCCCTATAGTTTCAATCCAAAATATTAGGCTATATATTTTATAAAATATATAATTTTATTTTCTAAATATAGGGACATATTTTAAATAGCTAAACTATATAGACTGAGTTGTATTGAGTAAAAGTTCATGAATGGAGTTACAACTTATAATTGAGTAAAAAATATTCAAGTTGAGTTGCACTAAGTTAAAATTTAAGAATTACGTTCCAACTGAATCAAAATTATAAACATCAAAAGATTAATTTTCTCATAATTTTACAGAATATCTCAACACTAATATAATAGCAATCATTGTGATTGGCCTTATATAAAGGTTTACCTGGTTGGGTTGGCTATTAACATCCAATTCTGTGAGCCAAATATGCATTCCGAAGGCACCAAGCATGTCAAGGGAAGCTCCCATGTAAGCCATGTCAAGATTAGTGAAATGTCCCTCAAGTCCTATTCCAATGGGTCATCCACTGTAACCTGGGAAGCTTTGTATCTCTTTAAGCCTCTCAATGTACTTAAATGGTGTTGCTAGTGCATCCTTTGTATCCTCAATGGTACCATACCCGTTCATGAATGGTATCGCCGTCGCATCAAGATCACGAGCGACTTTATAAATACTTCCGATGCATTGATCCCAAGTATGGTTTCAAAGAAAGAAAAGTGAACATTTTCATTCACAACATCCCACGAAATCACCTTGTTCTTGTACCTTGTCATGATTGATCTTTGCCTTCTCGCCACTGCTTCGTTAAGTTGTGTTGGAGAGAGTGAATGGACCCAACTAGGTCGGAGAGAAGGATTGTCCCAGTGAACATTATAGCCACGAACTGAGATCCCATGTTGTTGTGAAAACTGAATCAAGGAATCAGCATCAGAATAATCCTCTTTGCCCTGTTCTGGTTCGTTCACGTACCATTTCATTTGGTCTTCTAAGGTGGCGCATTTGAACCTTGGAAGGTACCAATTTTGACAGGCAACGTTGGTGAGGATGTTTGGGTTTATGGTACGACCAAGTGGGATGCTTGTTGACTTCTGTTTGATGTTTATCTCGGAGTTTGCTAATGGTTTTCCTTCTTCATCCACTGCTTGCAATTGCACCTTTCTTTTACGGGTCTGGCAAAAATGATACAGAAGAATCTGAGTTATTAAATACCGAATTAATGGTGACACCATCTTTGTAAACTGAATTTCATTATTCTAAAGGCGATTGCAAATAAAATGAAATTTGTAGAAAGAACCTGAATATTAATTAGTATTTGAAATCTACCTGTTCCATGCTCCGATATTGTGAGACGTCCATTGCTCTTTGGTGAATGGTAGTAATGAGACGCTATCAACCCATATTTCTACAGATGTATTATTGCTCCGCACAAGTTTGGCCTCCATTAATCATCATCAAAGAAGAAGTAAATGAAAACACTCGGCAAAGATGAGCATGGCGGGAAGTGGAGTTAATAACCATTAACAAACATTTTATCAAACAGTTTCTGGGCTAAAAAACTCCTTATGCAGAAGCAGGTGCAGAATTAGATACTATTACAATAAGCCTTATCCTATCAGATGAGGTTGGCTATATGGAATGCACGGAACCATTACAATATCATATAATAGTTCAAAATAAGAATACCAAAAAATATAGCTCAGCAGCGCCTGATGATTCCGCTGTGAGACCACCCTTGAGCATGGACCTACAGTTAGATTTCACAATAGCAGAAACAGCATGTTTCAACCCATTTTCTGTTATGAACATTGCTGTTACTAGAACATCATCATCACCATTATTCACTTGTAGCCAAGCGGCAATGAACACAAGTGTTTAAGCAAAAAGAGGAATAACATAACCCAGTAAAGACAACAAAAAGTAATAAAGAGTTATCGGAGTACCGGAGATTATGTAGAGATTGTGCTGTTGTAAATAGAGTTTGTGGCAAACACTGTCATTGGGTTGATTTCTGCTGTGAGCCACAAGGTATTTATTGCCTCTGGATTCTCTGTGATCAATTTTGGCTTCCCAAAATGGAGACCAACCTTGCAGTCCTTCATCAAATTGAGGATTTTTTATGATTCCTCCACCATACTTCGGTAAGCACTGGCGTGAGCATCACAAGTTATGATTAATATCAAGCTCATGAGCTTTGGGGTCAACAAAAGACTAAATTGATAATCTTATAATCCTAAACATAAAACCTAATTTCTAGTATAATTTATATTACAAATTAAATTTTATAGTTAATACCCGAAGAGCATTAAAATTTTGAAACCTACAAGAATTGTGGTCACCTATGTTTTGGTGCTAATACATCAACTTCAACTCAAAATATAAGTTAAAAAATTACAAGATGGTATGGTTCCAAGTTAAACAACTACAAAATCTTTAATTAGTCACAATCGAATTATAAGAAGTGAGTTGTTTTTAATAAAATTCAGAAATTGATTGATAATTAAAAAAAATAGAGATCAAAAGTTGTATTTTCTTACAAATAAACTATATATATAAATCTTAGCTTGCACTTAAATAAGATACTAAAATTTTGAGGATAAATTACATAGAATAGGGGTCAAATAGGGTAATGGCATTAAATATTTTTTCATAAAAAATAAAATAACAAAATTAGGTTTACCTCAATGCAGGCCGAATAATCATATTCAAAGGTCAAATTATTCTTTGCCAAACCTAATGGGATTAAAACCGAAAAGTAAAGAAATTAATGTTATGAAATTAAATTTAATTAATACTCATCACAACAATAATAGGACACGAAAAATAATTAAAAAAATAAAATAACAACTTAATATAAGTCAAATTATTAAATAATAATTAAATATATTCCTCTGTTTCTTAATTAGTGACATAATTAAATAATTGATATTTGTTATAAATATAAGATATATTTTTTATATTTATCATTTTTTAAAATTATTCCTATTAATATTCCTTCAATAATAAGAGATTGAGGTGAAGAGTTAAGAAAACTTATTAGAAGATCTTAATAAAAATATGTTATATTAACTAATTTTTTTAATTTAAATCTATATGTTAAGGGTTACAAGAGTACTATTAGATAGATAACATGTTCAATGGTTATTATTATTTTGGTGATAACTACCTTACATTATTATTATTCGTTGATAGATTTAATGAATAAATTGATCATTATTTACTACATATATGAGACATGGTCAAAAGTCCACCATTCACAATTATTTAGATGAGGTTGTCCTAATCCCATCCAGCCTGTCTTGTGAACACAAGCATTAGCATGGTAACAAACCAACAAAACGCCTTTAGATAGGTAATGATGAAATAGGTAAAGAGAGAGGAGGAACAAACCAACTAAAATGAAGGCACACATCAAAATCACTTCTTTCATCCGTTGCCCTCCCTCCATAGCCTCAAGCTTTTGATTCTGCTTTGAACACATTAAAAGCATAGGGTCTTATATAAAGATATGAATACTGAAGTAGAAGCCAAGCACCCGCAAAAATGGAGAAAGCTATTATATCTTGCCTTGAAGAAACTAATTAACTATAATAGATGGATGCATCAATGGTGGATCTTTAATTTGTTCCAAAGATAAGAAATATAGGTGTGTATATATCTCGTCTTGAAGAAAAAGTATATGCCATTTATACTCCCAAATAAGCCAATCATGTAGTAATAATTTTGTGTTGGACTTTTCTATATTATTTAGGCTACCATTAATTGTTTTAACTGTCATTTAAAGTCAAATTATGGTGGGGTGGGTGACAGATCTCGCATTTATTATGTTATATTCAACATTTATGACATTATATATTTCCGTATAATTTTAATTTCACTTTCTTTATTTTTGTTTCTTTACTTTTATTTTTTTATACAAAAAAAATTAGGTAAATTCAGTATCAATCTCCTACTAAAATTAAAATACGGTAGCCTACTATCTTTCTTTTACCATAACATAAAAAGCCTATAATTTATAACTGTGTCTATAATTTTTTTTGTGAATTTATCACTTTTTATAAGATGAATAGAATTAATTAACAAATATTAGTTTAATTAGTAAAAATTTATTCATAACTTATAAGGTAGTAGATTCAAATTTTATTACCAATATGACTATTTTGTTTGTAACGACATATAAAAGACATTTGAATCTAATATATTAGAAATACATTTTACCTCATCAATATCTCAAATTTTAGAAGGTCGTGAGGTTGGTTTTCTTTTTCTTTCTTTCTTTTATCATTTTTAATAATTAGATGGTTACAATTGTATAGAATTTGAGAAATGAATTAATCTATTCTTAATGGGTAAATAATGCAACTTTCATAATTTATAAAAGATAAATATATAAGAATAATTGTTTACGGTTAAAATTATATTATTTATTTTACTTGTCATTTTGTTACGTGTACTAAACAAGTCAACAAATTTATACATATCAACCAAAAACAACATTAAACATGTCTTGGTGACAAAAATACTAAACTAAGAAGCCAGTTTGAACATAGCCGTATGCATGGATTCAGCATCAGGCATAACTTTTAAGTACTGAAGTGAAGTGGAATAATTATTGTGAATAGGATGATCAGTAACTTTGAGTTGATAATGACCATGTGAAAGGGAAGCTTCAAAGAAGCCATTTTGATCTGTCTTGCCTGCAAATTCTGAAAGCCTCCATTGTTGAAGAAGCTTATCAACAACATCCCCAGTAGGCAAGTTGTTGAAATTGTTGTCAGTCAAACACATCCTATAACACCCTTCTGGTCTCCATGCTGTCCACATTACAATTCCCTCTACTTTTGGATGAGAATATGCCTCTCTCAGAATCTCCTCTAAATACTCTGCCTACAACAAAATGGAGACAAAATCTCTATGGTTCACCACCTTCTAAGTTAAGTCCTTTTGCCTTCAAGTGTGGACAAAGTTCAGTCTACGGCTGATATGGATTTAGTTCTAAGGAAAATTAATATAGTTTTGACTTAGTTTTAACTCAATCTCTGAACTTTAACTTTATGTAACTAAATCAATGTAGTTTTAAATCAATTATAATTTAATTCTTAAACTTTGACTTGATACAATTCAGTCTCTATAGTTTAATCAATTAAAATATCATTTCCTATATTTTAGAAAATAAAATTATACTCATTTGGTCCTTAATATAAGAGTTATTTGATTAATTTGAGTAGATTAAGAAAATTAAATAAAGTACTTAATTTTAATAAATGTGACCTGATATCTCTAAAATACTCATGCATAATATTAGATTTTATATCAATTTATAATTTAAATAAATTAGTTTGAAAAAAATGATAAATATAAAAGATAAAGTAGATTAAGGTCTTATATTTAAGATTAAAACAAAATTGTTTAACTAGTTTCTATATTTATGACCGGAAGAGTATATTTTATAAAGTTTAGAGATTAAAGCTTTAAACGGTTAAAACTATAATAATTGAGTTAAAGTGAGTTAAAATTTATAATTGAGTTTCGATTGAGTTAAAACTATAAAGATTGAGTTACAACTGAGTCATTTCCCAATTCTAAATCACTTTCATTTGAAAGCTTCAATGTATGAATATGCATGTTACTTGGGTAATTAATGTACCTGGTTGGGTTGGCTTGTAACATCCAATTCTGTGAGCCAAATTGGCAATCCAGT
Source organism: Leucaena leucocephala (assembly GCA_037074615.1). NCBI lineage: Eukaryota > Viridiplantae > Streptophyta > Magnoliopsida > Fabales > Fabaceae > Leucaena > Leucaena leucocephala. Next base: position 3,053,125 of record CM073562.1, on the reverse strand, counting down.
GGCAGCAAGAGTATCAATAGCAGCTCTCATGTAAGGCAAATTCACAGTAGAGAAATGAGACTCAAGCCCTATTCCAATTGTGAATCCACTATATTCACAATACCTTTGGATCTCTCTTATCGTCTGAATATACTTTGCTGGGCTTGATGAACCATCTCTGCTATCCTCAATAGTGTTAAACTCATTCAGAAACAAAGTGGTTTCCCTATCAATCTTATGAACCTCATTGTAAATCCTAGCTGAAGAATTCTTCCCTAATTTACTCTCCAAGAACTTGAAGTGCATATTTTCATTAACAACATCCCAAGCAATGAGTTGGTCTTTGTACCTTGACACTACTGAACTTAGCCTCTTCTCAACTGCTGAGTTAAGCTGATTCGGTGGCAGAGAAGGGACCCACACGGGTTGGTAACGAGCATCGTCCCAAAACACATTGTGGCCACGAACTAAGATGTTGTGTTGCTTGGCAAACTCAAGCATGGAATCTGCTATTGAGTAGTCTTCTTGGCCTTGATTGCGTTCTGTGCTGTACCACTTCATTTCGTTCTCAAACGTGGCGACCGTGAACCGAGAAGTGAACCAGTTCTGGTAAGCTTCATTGTTGAGGATGTTTTTGTTTATTGCACTACCAAATGGGAAACTGGGGATCTTCTGTTTAATGGAAATGGTTGCATTTGGTAGGGGATTTCCTTGTTCATCAACTGCTTGGACTAGTACTCTTTTCTTGCGTGTCTGTCAAGCCACAAAACCATGAACTTCAATGGAAATGTTTAGGTGAAAAATTGAAATTATTATGACAGAGAGATACCTTTTCAATACTTTGATACTGATGATACCTCCATTGTTCGTATGTGAATGGCTGTAAGGAAATGCTATCTACCCATATCTCCACAGAAGTGTTATTGCTCTGTAGATTTTAGCATTTGTACAGTTAAGAAAACTTATAGCTCCATTAATAACCAAAATAAATACTCCTTTCAAATCCATGAAGCAATAATCAATCAGACTAAAACTAAATTAGTACAATAACTGCATGACATTTCTTCCTATTTAATTCATATTTGCATTCAAAAGCATTATAGTTCAGGTGAATCATCAATTAAAGCCCATAAATTAAATCTTACATTTTGATCCTTGGAAGTCTCCTGGAGTCTCTTTAAATGTATACTCTTTAGCCTCAAAAAAGCTTTTACTATATGTTTTAGTCCATAGGAACCATTGTATCTTTTTCAAGCCATTTCTGGGATTTTTACTGACCTACTTAATTCAGGCTTATTCTAAAACTTCTAGACCCAAAATCCAGGATATGACACAACCCCATTAAAGTACCTCGAAATAGAGCTCAGCTGGTCCTGATGAATCTGCAGTGAGGCCACCCTTAAGCATAGACCAGCAATTTGATTTAGCAACAGTGGCTCCAGCATGTTTGAATCCATTGGGTGTCTTGAAAACTGCTCTTACTGTTACTTTTCCCTCATTTACCTGTATCCATGCTACATAGAACAACCCACATGAAGAAGAATACAGAAGAGAAGATGAATGTGTAATAGTGATGTGGAGACAACTCACCAGATAATGTGTAGAGCCTATTCTTTCTCAGAAAAATCTTTTGGGAGGCACTGTCATATGAGTTATTTCTGCTATGGGATACAATATAATGGTTCCCTCTTGACTCTCTGGGCTCGATTTTCGCACTCCCAAACGCCGTCCAACCTCTCAGTCCGTTATTCAATTCTGGGTTTTTGATGATTCCTCCACCATACTGAGGCTTTTGAGGCTGCTCTATACACTGAAGTTTATTTATGACATTAATGTGCGTGTATATCTGTATATATATACTCCTTTGCTCCTTAATATAAATATTAAATAACTATTTTGAGTAGTTTAAATAAATTAGTTAAGTTAGATATTTGTAACAAATGTGTATTAGTTTTTCTATAATATCCTTTATAATTATATATATTTGATGGAACCTATTTACCTATACAATCAATAGGGAGAGTTTAAAGAAAATATTATAAAATTAAGAGATAAAATGAATTGAGATTTTATATAAAAGACCAAAATAAATCTCTTGTTTAGCTCTTATATTTAAGATTAGAAGAGTAAATAGCAATGTTGTACAAAGTGAGATCACAACAGAGAGAGCTTACTTCAATGCTAGAGGTGTAATCATAGGTTAAAGATTTGGCTTCAAACCCTGCACGTGGATCAATGAGTTAAATAATAAGATGGATCACTAACCTTTTGTATGAAAGAATGTTAATAATATCATATTGAGAACGAGTATGTGGTTTCTTTTCACAACGCTGAGCATACAATTATATCATCTGCTATGAAACGTGTTACTACAAATTGAGGGGCAAAATTGTCAAATGGCCACTAGTAGTATACAGCATGACATGGTAGAGTTTCAATAATGGAGGACAAACCTGGGAAAAGAATGAGAATCAGCAGCAGAAGGAGATTCATGATTTGTATTTTTGCTTTACAATCTATTTCAGTTCATCAGCTGATGAGCAACAAATAAAGAAGACAACGTACGAGAGATTTCTTGGGCTGTTTCCAACTATGGATTACACTTAAAGCAGACACTAATCAGGAATTGGTGACTTATCTCATAACTTGAAGCAAACGAGTTTTAGAAGCAAAGACGTGTAAAATGACGTGAAGTTACAAAACATATGGAATTACCATTTGAATCTAAACCCGCAAAGGTACATACATTCTTGAAGTATTACCCTTTTTTTATTGTTTTTGCATCCAGTATCTATGGGGTTATTAGTCACCATTACTAATCCAAATCGAACCCTCTAAAGGTATTCTATCCAAGATTCAAACCCTAACATTGCAAGTAAAGTTCCTCATGGGATTTAAGGTGTATTTAAATAATTTTTTAGAAAATAAATTTTGAGTAAAATAAATTTTATAAAATAAATTATAAAAAAAATAATATTAAAAATTAGAGATATTTAAATTATTATTATCAGAATTAATTTTTTATGTTTAAATTATCAAAAGGGACGGGAGTTAATGTGATAATTATAATGTATAAATTTTAATTTATAATTTTGTTTTGAGGTAATTAATTTGCTTTCCAAAGATAATTTGGTACTTTGAGATCTGACACAAGACATCATGACTCCAAGACCAAAAAATTGTAAGCCGAAAGCTAGAACAAGTAGCTTATTTGAAGTTATTATTTTGAGTTATACAATTTTGAGTATAATAGGGTATTTGGCTAATTTATTTTAAAACCATAGTTTGTTTTTTTTAAAAAAAAAAAGTGCTTTCAAGGACAATCCAACCACACAATTAGTCTAGTGCTATTCAACCAACCCCTTTTTAGGTTTAGAGCAGTGCTTTTATTGCAATATATATTACCTTAGATGTTTTTCTTTTCTGGGAAAGTAGCAGAACCTCGTCATTAATTCTGATCTGGGTATTCTCTAAGAAGAAGCAGTATAACTTACCTCCTACTTCTTATACCAAGAAAACTTTCATAAATCAGTCATATCACCTACTTTCATCTTCATCAAAGTTCATCCTTTTAACAAGAATTCACTGTGAAAAAAGAGCTTATACTTTATATAGATTCGTTTCATTTATGAGTTTCAACTTGGATGATATGACAAAATATGCCCCATTCGATCAAGCGTGTGGCCTATATTGTTTCGACTAAATCTAGTAATCTGCTGACCCTGTTTGAATTCTGTTTTAGCATGTTTTGCTCTTAAAATAAAACTGAATCCATATCCTGCGGGCCACGAAACAAGATGACGTCAGAGTCAGACTAGCTTCTTCTCCAAGTTCTCTGTAATCTGATAGCGATTTACCTTTCTGATTTTTTTTTATTTACTTCTCACCCAAAAACTTAGCCTTATCCTTCTGTATAAATATTTCCCTTTATTCTCTTCAAGTTTTACTCACTCATCCATAATCATGGAGGCCTGGTTCGTCATCCTCTTTTCTCTCTGTTTCACCTTTCTCATCAAAGCTTTCTTCAACCTTCTTCTTCCTTCTCACTCTCCTCCTCCTCTCCCTCCTGGTCCTCTCCGTTTCCCCATCATTGGAAGCCCCATTTGGCTTCGTAATCCGATCACCGAACTCGTTCCAATTCTCCGACGTCTTCATGCCAAGTATGGTCCCATCGGCTCTCGTACTTCCATTTTCGTCTCCGATCGTTCTCTAGCCCACCAAGCCCTCATTCAAAACGGCGCCGTCTTCTCTACACGTCCCGCCGCCGACGCCACCACTAAGATCACGACCAGTAATCTGCATATCATCAGCTTCGGTTTGTACGGTCCCACGTGGCGGGTCCTCCGTCGTAATCTGGCTTCCGAGATGCTCCACCCGACCCGAATAAAGTCCTTCTCGGGTGCCCGTAAATGGGTTCTAGACGTCCTTCTCAATCGCCTCAAGTCTGACTCAGAATCATCAAGCGGCGGCGGCGGCGTTAAGGTGATTCACCATCTTCATTATGCTATGTTCTGTTTGCTGGTTTCCATGTGCTTCGGCGAGAAGCTAGACGACAAGCAAATCAAGGATATCGAACATGTTCAGCGGCGTTCACTTTTGAGTTTCAGCAGATTCACTGTGCTGAATTTCTGGCCAAGTGTCACTCGAATTCTGTTCCGCAAGAAGTGGGAGGAATTTCTGCAAATTCGGAAGGAAAAAGAAGACGTGTTGCTTCCATTAATCAGATCAAGGAAGAAAGCCAGAGAAGAGAGGTTGAGCAAAGCCAAAGAAGACAGCAAGAACCAAGAAGACGACGTTGTAGTGTCATATGTGGACACTCTGTTGGATTTACAGTTGCCGGAGGAGAAACAGAACCTCAACGACGGCGAACTGGTTTCACTCTGCTCAGAGTTTCTCGACGGAGGAACAGACACAACAGCAACCGGTTTACAATGGATTCTGGCAAACTTGGTGAAGTATCCAAAAATTCAAGAAAGAGTGTTCCAGGAAATAAAAGATGTGATGGGTGAAACAGAGGAGAAGAAGGAAGTGAGAGAAGAAGATTTGAACAAATTGCCATATCTGAAAGCTGTGATTTTGGAAGGATTGAGACGTCATCCACCTGGGCATAGTTTGCTGCCACATGCAGTTTCAGAAGACACTGTTCTGAATAATTACTTGGTGCCTAAGAATGGGACTATAAACTTCATGGTGGCAGAGATAGGAAGAGACCCAGAGGTGTGGGAGAATCCGATGGAGTTCAAACCAGAGAGGTTCTTGAAAGAAGAAGAAGCATTTGATATAACAGGAAGCAAAGAGATAAAGATGATGCCTTTTGGTGTAGGAAGAAGGATGTGTCCTGGTTATAATTTGGCAATGCTTCATTTGGAGTATTTTGTGGCAAATCTGATTTGGAATTTGGAGTGGAAAGCTGTGAATGGCCGTGATGTTGATCTGTCAGAGAAAATAGAATTCACAGTGGTGATGAAAAATCCATTACAGGCACGTCTATCACCCAGGCTTACTAAGACTTGTTAGTGTCGTTTTGGTCATTTCTCATCTTTAATTTAATCAACTAGTACTACAAATAAGAGTTCTTTGTTTAGGATAACTAGAGATTGCTGCTTCCAACTTCTTAGGGCTTAAATCTAGGGCTTTAGTTTAATCATTTAGCTTTGTTTAAGATGGGAAACCTCGTTGCTGAGTCAAACTACTTTCTAAAACGTTATTTATAAAAAAAAACTCAATATAATTTCATGCATTAATTACTACTCTGCGCTTTGGAGGAACAAAAATTATTACTCTGCTCTTCTTAAAACTAAGATTAATATAAATTAACATATAAATCAAGGATTAACGGGCAACTTCCTTCAAAATGTCACAATTGCACATACATATATAATACTCAGCAAGTCCCTCGACTATTTTGTTTACAACAATTATATTAGTAAAAGTTATAATTCAAATTTCAAGTTAAAAATATTTATATGAAAAAATTATTTATGCTCTTTCCTTACAATTCTTTAAGGTCATTATAAAATTTAGCAACATATTAATGTTATATAAAAACGAAAACATGTCCTTTGACGATGTTTTAGTTTTCTTAATTAAGAATTTAGTTTCATATTTTATAAAAAAAATCTAAATATAATTTCGGCCATATTGTACTGAATCTGATAAATGACTCATTATCTATGGATTTTATGCGCGTGTGTGTGATGATGATGATTTTTAGCTAAAAATATGTTAATATCAATTTTTTTTTAGACAGACACAAAGGGTGCCTATGGTGAAGACCACTTTCTCTTAATACTGAGGGCAAATGGTAGATTTCCTCAACTTAACCATATATAATCATTATTTTCAAATATTATTACATAATAATAAATCATTAGTATTTTTAATATAACTGTGTTTATATATATATATATATATATATATATCCTGTCTAAGACTTTTAACCTATTTTTTTGGTATAAATGATATTTTTTCCTTAAAAAATATAATATAAAATTTATAGTAAGTTATGGTATTTTTGTTTGGTCCAAAAAACTATAATAAATTATATAATTTACAAGATGTTAAATAATGCAATTTGTTCCTCAACTTTTTTACCCTAATGCTATAAATAGCAAAAGTATTTGCCCAATATACTATATCATAAAAGTATTTATTAAAATATTATACTTAAAATTATTTTCTACTAATTAAATTTTATATTTATGAAATTGTTCATTACCAATATAATTTTAAAGATGTGAAAATTTTTTAAATTATAAAAATTAAAAATTATTCTCTCATAAAACAACTTTGATGATGTGATAATTTTAAAATTATAAAAATTAAAAGTTGTTCTATGATAGAACATCTTCTCAAATTCATTTAGACTTTATTTAGTTGGGGGGTTTTGGAATAGAGTGGAGTGAAAGAAAAAAGTGTGTTTGGTTTAAAAAAATAGAGGAGAGGGGAGGGGAGATTTTTTGTCATTTAGTGCTCCCCTCCCCTCCCCTCTAAAAGTGGGGGTTTTTGAAGGGGAGAGAAATTTGTTACACTTTTATGACTAAATTGCCCTTCATGTTTATTTAATATTTCAATTGTACCTCCAAGCCTTTTTTTTATTTTTCTCACACCCAATTTTTTTTAATTGTTAAAACTTAATAAACATAATAAATTATTTATATATTATATTAAAATATATAATAATTATAAAATTAATAAGAAATAATATTAAAATTTTATCATTTTTTTATTTTTTTTAATTTTATTATATATATAAATGAGATAAAAAAATTAAGATTTATAAATTAAAAAAATAATAATTTTGATATGAATATTATAAATAAAGAGTAAATAAATTTAAATAAAGAGATAAGGGTATATTTGTTAACTTCTAATTAACTCCACTCTCCTCCCCTTCCCTTCTGAACTAAACAAAAAATATAATTAATTAATTTTTCCTACCTTTCCCTACCCTCTTTTAAATTAACCTAACATACATTTCCCTCAGTTGAACTAAACAAAGCCAAGCTTCACTACCCAGGTAGTAATAAAAGTTGACTTGACATTTTACTTGTAATGAGATAAAAATGACTTAACATGAACACTCAACCTATTCTACTAACAGTTAATTTGCCATGGCTACAAATTTTTTGAGATAAACTGAGCAAACAATGTGGCGACTACTTGTCTATCCAACCACAAATTCAAAATCAAAATATTGAAAGACAAGAGCCTCAAATTTTTAGTCAGTTACATTATAAGTTAACCTTATCATCAATCTATCACTTCTCATAATCATACTCAATTTGAGCCTCTTTACAATTTTCTTCATGACATCATCACATTCTAACTCGTAAAATCATGTTCAATTTTAATTATTCATATCATTATTTGATGACTCAATACTATTTTCAACTAAATACAACATTCATTATACTTTTAAATAAGATGGTCCATCAAACGAAATATTTATCACCCTTTAATAATTAATTTTTTTAATTGAATCACATTGGTTTGATTTAAATATACCAAATATACAAATAAATAAGACACTTGAATTTCCAGAAGAAGTAAACATATAACAACAACTCTAATGTATTAGAAGAAGAATAAGATATGATACTGGAAGTTATTATTTGTCAAGTAAATCAATTCTTAAAATTCTATTTATAATTTATAATTGATCATTTTTTATCTAATATACCCATATTAATTTCATAATAATTATCAGTGTCATTATGTATTTATTATTAACATTTTCCTTCAATTATTTATTTTTTCACAAATTTTCAATAAAATTATTATAATTTTTTTATATAAATCTTTTCATTTTCATGTTATGAAGAGATGGGAGAGGCCGAAAACATTAAGATGATGAAGTTGTTCATAAAGTGATAAACTTTTAAAATTATTTACTAACAAAATGAATTTTTATTGTATTTTAATTAAAAAATAGAATATTAAAGAAGTCAATATTTAGGTGATATGTTTTTAAAGTATAACTCTCTAAAGTTAACTTTTATTGTCATGAGTAGTGAAAATCAAATGAATTTTAAAATTCGTTTTATCATAAAATAATTTTTATTTTTTATAATTTTAAAATTGTTACATTATAAAAGTCACTTTGTCAAAGAGTAACTTTTAATTTTTACAATTTAAAAAATTATTACATCTTCTAAATCTTATTAGTAGTAAATAACTTTTTAAAAAATCTGTAATTTATCTAATAAATAATGACTTTGAATCTATATTTTAATAAATATTTTTTACGGTATAATATCTTAAGTAAATACTTTTACTATTTATAGAGTGTATTTAAAAAAATATAAAATTAAAATTTTAAAAAGACTTTTAACCTAAATTTTAATTTGAATAAATTTTAAAATAAATAATTATATTTATCTAAAATAATTTTTGAATAAAATTATAGTTTAAAATTAAAATTTTAGATAAACTATTGAAACTAGTTTCTATAAGAGTAAAAAAATTTATAAATCACCCAATTACTATTTTAATTTTATTTTTTCTATACCACATCTTTTCTCTCCTCTCTTTTGTCTACTCTCATTTTTTTTATCATACCCTCTCTAATAATTTTCTAATTACAAATATTTTTATAATAATAATTATATAAATATTTATTTATTTAAAATTATTTTTTTCCTAAATTTATATTTAATTTTTTTTAAAAAAAATTATTTAAATTTTTTTTTATAAACTATTTTTTAGACTATTATCCAAATCTACCATATATCGAAAAATATGCCTTTGTTCCTCGCATTTTGGTACGAAAAGATTAGTCAGTTTATATCAATATCAGGGGAATTAAAGTTGCCCTGGAAGTACAACCCACCTATGACCGGGAAAAGAAAAAAGTGCTCTAATGTAATGTCAAATGTCAACTATAATTTAAATAAATTTTATAAAATAATATTGATAAAAAAATTAGGGTAATTCATAAAAAAAAATTAGCGAAATTTATTATGAGGCAGAAGAAGCAGACGGATCCGATTGGCGGATAATGGTAGAAAACGCGCTCACGAAGCTGACGAAAGCTCAGCCCTAACCGCTGTCACAAAAGCACAACCCAATGTCTCGTCGGGAGGGTCGCGATTCCGATTCTAAGAGACGCCATTCTTCTAGGTTCGATCGAGAATCGAGGTAATTTCTCTCTCTCTCTCTCTGACACTCAAGTTGTAACTGAATTAGGTTGGTTAGGCTCGCAAGTCATAGAAGTATGGACGCTGTAAGAAATTGGTTTAGCAATTTAGCAATAGGCTAATACTGTTGCGATGGTTTTCTTGCACTCTGGTTCTCTTTTATCGTTTATTATCTCTCTTACCTTACAACTTACCGTGGAAGGAATTTTCTGAGTGAACTTGGATTTAAATTTGTCAAAATTGAATACTCTAATGTTTTCTTGATTCCAAATATATAGTAACATATGTCTAGCTTGGTTGTTCTGGTTTTTCTTAGCCCAAAGAGATCCAAAAGGGATGAAAAACAAGAAAGAGGAAGAGACAGAGTAGTTAGTAGCGCCAGTCATGAAAATGGGATTGGAAACCGCACTGACCGAGATCAGAAATACCACCACCAGCTGCATGTTGCCTTACCTCCAGAAGCCCCTTTAGCTCATGATCCTAAGCAAGAAGCACGGGCTGTGAATAAAGATACTGACAAGAAACCAAATTATTGCAATGAGGCACCTAAACGTCCATCTAATCCTACTGAAGTTCCAAGATCTTCCTATTATTTTCAGGTGTCTTCCAAATATTGGCAACAATAATTGTTTTTGAATTCTAGTAATTTGTGTTTCTTTATCAAGGTTGCAAGGATTGTTATCTAATGGGGAGAGATAAAGGTGAAATATTAAACAAAGATCTTAATTAAAAAGAAAAGAAGCTACAAGTCAAAGAAAATTTATGTAGTTTCCTTTGATGGTTAAATATTGTATGACGTGAGAGTAGTTAAGATTAAGTCTAAAAGCCCTCAATTTTTATTTGTTGGAGTGAGATTAGCTACCATCACCATCCTTTTTACAAGAAGTTTGGGAAAGAAAATGTCTTTTACTTACAACTTGACGGATTGGAGATTCCAGATTAAAACCTTAGTAAGGAACCAAATCTGTCTCTTATTGATTGCCTCATATAATCCATTACATTCAAACTATTTTTCTGGTGTGATATAGCGGGATTCATGGTTGGATCCTTGCCTTCAAGTGCCTTCATGTGTATTAATAATAGTCTTGCCTATGCATGCCTTATAACAGCATGATGAACGAAGCAGTACTGGGAAAGTTGGACGAAGCTCTGGTCGAATGGCAACTGGTGGTGGGTTCCTTATTTCCATTTTGGACAAATTTACTTTCACCATATTTCTTCATTGTTATCATGTTAGATTGTTAGTCATGGCATGAGTCTACTCTGTGTTGATTCGTAAATTGGCTCCATAGCACATCTTTCGTTGCATCATATGCAATAATAAAGGTCTAGCAGTAGTTATAGAAATTCTGTTTTTCCCCTTCCAAGGCTTGAGTTCTCTCTAGAAAGGTTATTTAGAATTTGTAACTATGAAAATTCTTGTGGCCGTGCCTCCTCCTCCTATTTATTAAGTTCTCTTTTCCTCGTTGGGTTTAAGAATTTGAAATTGGTGCCTTTATAGGTGGTTGATGATTCTGTATCTAGTTTCCTCTAGAGCTACATGAGAGATAACACTGGGTCTCTGATCTGATATCCTTCTAATTCATAGTTGCTGATCGGTTAGATATTCCTCTCAACTAAATCTTATAGGGGAGTATAATCCCATCAAGAAATTTTTTTAATGAAGCCTTATTGGTGATTTTACTTTCGGAAGGATTCCACTGAGGTCTCTTGATAACTAAAATTTGGCCACTTAAATTCCTCAAAGTGATTAATTTGTGTTTAAAAAGAAAGTGTTACATAGTTGTTATAAGTTGTAGTTATTTTGTTATAAAATGTTGTGAGAATTATCTTCTTTCGTAGTTTATCATTCAATAATCATATTTGTTTACTTATTTTTATTCAAGAACGTGGGTGGTGGAAGGACTCAAGGGAGCGGCTTAATGAAGAGGAGACAAGTCACAGAAGTGAGCAAAGAGATGAGAAATCACAAGCCAAACCAGTTAACAATACTTCCCTGAGAAAAGATGGTCTTTCTGAAAGGAGATACGATCTCCCTCCAACTACAAAGAAGCGGCCTGCATTTAGGGAGAAGAAGATTCCGGTTGATCAAGAAGATGCAAAACCGGTAGCTGCAGAGACGGTAAAGTCAAACCAAACTGATCACCCTGTGGAAAGGAATGAAAGGAGGGAAGAAAGAAGCTACAATCCTCGCCATTTGGATAGACCTGCTAAGCAGCAATATGGAGGAGGCAGAGCAACCAACAAGAATGAGGCTAGGAGAGATGTGTTTTCATCTAGAGGAAGGTACAATAGCAATTACGGAGGAGGAAGAGATAGATGTCATGGGAGAGAAGACTTTCGTTTCAGTACTAAAACTGGTGCTGACAAGTGGAAGCATGATTTGTATCAAGAGGTTAACAAGGATCCCATTCCCAAGAATGAGGATGACCAGATTGCGAAGCTGGAAGAGCTTTTGGCTTCATAAGCATCAAACAACTGTAAGCATTTGCTATTTATTCTCGTCACTGCCATCAGAGATCATTAATTAAATTTTTGGTTCGTTCAGGACAAGTAGTTATAGATTTATAAATCTGTAAATTGTGTCTGCATGCCCTGCATTTTGTTGAGACGTTGAATCTCCCTAAAATGATGTGTTAATTTTGGCTTTAGCAAATATTGGAGTTTAAATCTTCATTTTGCTAATAGCTTTGTAGCTTAGTTATATGAAAGTTTCCTGTAAGTGAAAGGTTATGGGTCAATCCTATTTATGATCTAGGTGTCTGCCTTTTTTATTTAAAAAAAAAAATCATTTCCTTTCTCTTCCCTTTCATATAAAGGCAAATTCTCTTATGCCGTGAGGTATCTTATTTTGGCCGTTGATGATGCGTTGAAGCGTCTAGCAACATTCTAACAAATTACAAATATTAAAATAAGATGAAAACATTGTAAAGTCCTTAATCATTAATTTTGAAGCTGTTATAAAATGAAACCATCTTTCGGCCAGCGAACAATACTTGTCAAAGTAAAGCACAGATTCAGCTTCTGTGCGATTCTATATATATATATTGATGATCAACAAATAAAATTGAAATTCTTGTATTTATATTTGTATTTGAAAATAAACAACTATACTTCTTTTTTCTATATAGAAAGAGAAATACAAACACAGATCTCTAAATGATCTGTTGTCTGAAGAATATAACCAAACGTCATGTTTGTACTTAAGCCATATATTCCGATGCATTAATTAATACTTGAACACTACAAAGCAGGGGACACTATAGTCCTTGTATCACTAATATATAGACATAAAAGTTCCACTCGATAGGTTTAAAACCTCGGACATATTTGAACTTGCAATGGATTTTTCATTACTGTAGTGAATTCCACTTTTTCGGAGAGATCAACATCAACATTTGAAGGCTTCCACTCAAAATTCCATACCAGATTGGCCACAAAGTACTCCAAATGAAGTAGAGCCAAATTATAAGCTGGACATATCCTCCTTCCTACTCCAAAAGGCATCATTTTTATCTCTTTACTTCCCGTTATATCAAATGCTTCTTCCCTGTTCAAGAACCTCTCTGGCTTGAATTCCATTGGATTTTCCCACTCTTCCGGATACAATCCGATTTCAGCCACCATGAAATTCACTGACCCATTCTTAGGCACCAAGTAACCATTCAAAACCACATCCTCCGTTACTGCGTGTGGTAACACAAAATGCCCAGGTGGGTGTCGCCTTAATCCCTCCAAGATCACAGCTTTCAGATATGACATTTTCATCAAGTCGTCTTCTTTCACTTTCTTGTCTTCTCTCTCACCCACCACATCTCTTATTTCCTCCACAAGCTTTTGTTGAATATGTGGATACTTCACCAAGTTTGCCATAATCCATTGCCATGTGGTCGCTGTCGTATCCGTCCCTGCATTCAGAAACTCAGAACAGAGAGAAACCAATTCACCTTCCTCAAGCTTGCGTTTCTCCTCAGGCAACTGTAAATCCAACAATGTATCCACATATGGAACTACTGTAACTTCATCTCTGTTGTTACTGTCGTCTTCGGTTTTGCTCATCTTTCTCGCTCTTATGAGAGGAATCAACACGTCTTCTTGTTCCTTCCGAATCTGATAAAGTTCTTCCCAACGCTTGCGGAGCAAAATTCGAGTAACCCTAGGCCAGAAATTCAGCATATTGAATCTGGTGAAGTTCGCGAGCAAACGACGCTCAACATATTCAATGTCCTTGATTTGCTTGTCGTTTAATCTTTCACCGAAGCACATGAACACAAGCAAGCAGAACATAGCATAATGGAGATGGTCTATCACCTTAATGGACTTGCTTGATTCTGAATCAGACGTGAGGCGATTGAGGAGGTCGTGTAGAACCCATTTTCGGGTGCCCGAGAAGGCTTTGATCCGGGTCGGGTGGAGCATCTCGGAAGTGAGGTTGCGACGGAGAACTCGCCATGTGGGGCCGTAGGGAGCAGAGTTGATGCTGTGTTGGTTACTGTTGAAGATCCGAGCAACGGGGAGGGACTTGGGGCGGTTGCTGAAGACGGCACCGTTTTGAATGAGGGCTTGGTGGGCGAGAGAACGATCGGCGATGAATACAGCAGAACGAGAGCCGACGGGGAGAGTGAAGATGGGACCGTACTTGACACGGAGGTTTCGGAGAAAAGGTTCGAGTTCAGAGAATGGTCTGCGGAGAAAGATGAAGGAACCGATTATGGGAATGCGTGGAGGGCCAGGAGGGAGAGGAGGGGAGCGAGAGGGAGGAGAGAGAAGGTTGGAAAATGCTCTGATGAGAAGGCAGAGAATGAGGGAGAAGAAGACGGCAACTAACCAAGCTTCTTCCATGATCGTTTGGTTCAGAGAGATTCAGGGAGAAAACCAATGTATATCAAGTGTGTGGCTGTGAGCTGACCACATCTTTATCTGATTTGATAAATTTTCTTTTTACTTTTTGACTAAAATACACAGTAATTTCTAAATTTTGTGTCGGATATACATTACTATTTTAATGTTTAAAAATTTAAATTAAAAATGTTAATATTTATATTTTAATTATTAACTCTCTAAAATTAAAATTAATAAATTTTATTATGTTATAATTTCTATTTTTTATTTTTAAAAGTAATAGATTTTATAACATGACAATTTTTATATTTTTATTATAAAAATGTTATTTAAAAATAATATTCAACATGTATAATTTAAAATATTTTTAAATATTTAAAATATAAAATATTTATTTAAATAAAAATAAAAATAATTTAAAATGATATTAAAATTAATGAGTATAATTTTTTAAATGATGTATTATATAATAAAAAATATAAAAATTGTTAAATTTACCAATAATTTTAAAAATAAAAATTTAATAATCAAAATATAAAATATTTAATATAAATTTTAAAAATTAAAAAAATTATATAATAAAAATTTTATATATTTTAGTTTTTTGAGTGAACAATTTATATTTTAATTATTAACTCTCTAAAATTAAAATTAATAAATTTTATTTTGGCATAATTTTTATTTTTTATTTTTAAAATTAATAGATTTTATTATGTGATAATTTTTATAACTTTTTATTATAAAACATGTTATTTAAAAAATAATATTTAACATGTATAATTTAAAGTTAATGAGTATTATTTTTTAAATGAGGTGTTATATAATAAAAAATATAAAAATTATTTTATAATAAAAATGGTTAACTTTAATAATAACTTTAAAAATAGAAGTTTAATAATTAAAATATAAAATATTAAAATATTTAATTTAAATTTTAAAAATTAAAAAATATATATATATAGTAAAAATTTTACCGAAAGATAAAGTTAAGGGAAATTTGATGTGTTTATTTATTTATTTATTTTGAGTGAACAATCCGCCGGACAATAAATTTCAGATGTTGGTGGTGGTTATTAGCCATTTAGCCATATGAGCGCGTTATATATATATACAGCGACATTCAGCTAGATTTTGACTCGTGCCTACAATGATATTACATGGGGCATATGACGACGGCCATATATTTGAGTTTAATGTACGATGTAAATTTGATAAATGGTAAAACTTTCAAGAGAGTAGGATTTTTTATTTATCTTTTTTAAGGGAGAAAGATTTTTCCTTTATTCTAATCTAAATTCCACATCCATTTTTTTTAGTTAATTTAGGATACAGGATTTATTCTTTTAAAAAAAAAATTGAATCAGTTTATATGTAAAAAATAATTGGTAACTTGGGGTGTTCGTAAAAGATAAGATTTTGAAAGTGATATTCTTGTTTAGAAACCAGATTTTTAATATGAATGCGACCGAAAGTTTTGAATTCTGATGTTGCCTCAACCGACAGATTATAACGAATGGGTTATATGGGATTTTTGTCATTAAATAGTAACTAGTAAGGGTGTTCAAAATCAATTCAAACTATATCTATTTGACTTTTAACTTTGCTAGACTAATAATTGGTTTGATTCAAGTTTTAGTTTTTACCCCTCAGATATTTCTTAAAGGATTAAGATGTAAATCTACTTATTACATTAGCATTAGATATCATAAATTTTACTTAAATGAAAAACTATACATGAAGATTTTAAAATAAAGGAAAACATATTACGATTATTAAGTGATTTAATATTAACTGTTTAACTAATATATTAATTAAAAAATATATAAAAAAATTTATATATTCGATATCAGTTTTTTTCACTAAAATAAAGTATAGTTTTAAAATTCAGAAAATATTTATAAATAATTTATGAAATTATCTACTAAATAAATTCTAACAATAATAAAGAGAATCAAATTTATATTAATATAAATATATTTTATATTATATATATCAACTTACTCACCATTAAATTAAATGTGAATCATTTAACAAACAGTTCTATACATATTACACAATGTTGTTGCTCCAACGGCCTTATCCGCCACTATGTTTTCTGTGAGTAAATTGTTTGGTTCGGTTTTTTTTTGTCCAAAACCAAATCAAAACAAACTTTGGGCAACCATACCATCAAATGATGCAATGTTATTTTTAAACTTCGAAAAAAAAAAACAAAAACGTTATAATGTCGTACTTGCCAAAGGAAAGTAAGCATTCTTTCTCATATGCATGCATGTTCTCTGTTAACGTTAAAGGCGATATTACAACTTTTAAGTAGACAAAAATACCATTTAATCCTACAATGAATGGCGATTTAAATCAAGCTTGCATGATTATATAACAGTTTGTTTAATAAACTAATGGATGTTACGTTATAACAACTTCTGAATATCAAAATAGTAGTTAATAGGTTAATGTTAATGTTACACCATTTATAACATGTAAGATTAAAGCATAAAAAGATGGTTCAATGTATTTGAAGTTAAAGTTTAATTAAATATCAAATGCCAAATTATTCACTTGATTTCAAATTCCATTCATTAAAAAAAATCATAATCTTAATATTAAATGATAATTGCAATCTTCCTAATAATTTTGTTTTAGTATCTTCAATAATATCAATATTATTGGTATGAATTTTCATTTAACTATCAATATCATTTGTTGATCTGCATTATGCCAACTACTACCTAAAGATATAATATAATAACGCTTTAATGCCTTCATTAATTCAATAAAGATTAAACCACCAAACAACGCAGGAAATTATTCACTTGCAAATCCAACTCTTATCTTACCTATAAGACACGAAACCACTCGAACGAAGAACACGTGGATTTTAATTTGCATTATATGCTTCAAAGCCTTGGAGATAACTGAACCTGCAACGAATTCTTCATAACGACCAAGAATTCTTGTTTTTCAGACAAATCAACAGTAGTATCAGTTGCAGGCTTCCACTCAAAGTTCCAAATCAGATTGGCCACAAAATACTCCAAATGAAGAATTGCCAAATAAGAAGCTGGACACATTCTTCTTCCTAACCCAAATGGCATCATCTGTATCTCTTTGCTTCCTCTAATATCAAATGCTTCACTTGGATCAACACCATTCCATTCACCATTATTCATCAAGAACCTCTCAGGCTTGAACTCCATTGGATCTTCCCACACCTTTGGGTCCCAACCAATCTCTGCCAACATGAAATTTACAGTCCCTTTCTTGGGCACTAAGTACCCATTCAAAACCACATCTTCTGAAACTGCATGTGCCAACGCAAAGTGAGCCGGTGGATGACGCCTTAATCCCTCCAAAATCACGGCTCAGATATGTCAATCTGTTCAAATCTTCCTTTTTCACTTCCTTGTCCTCTCTCCCACCCATCACTTCTCTTATTTCATCAACAATCTTTTGTTTAATATGAGGTTACTTCACCAAATTTGCCAGAATCCATTGTAATGTTGCAGCTGTTGAATCCGTCCCTGCATCCAGAAACTCACAGCATGCTGAAACCATTTCAGGTTCTTCAAGCTTGCGCTTTTGGTCAGGTAACCGTAAATCCAACAACGTATCAACGTAATACACTGTACTTTTGCTTTCGTTGGTGTTGTTGTCCTGGTTGGATTTGCTTAATCTCTCTTCCTTGGCTTTCTTTCTCGCTCTTATTAGTGGAATGATCACATTTTCTCTGTCCTTTATCGGTTGCTCAATTTTTCCCAACGTTTGCGAAACAATATTCGAGTGACTCTTGGCCAGAAATTTAGAACATTGATCTTGAAGAAGTCCAAAAGAAAACGATGAAGAACATATTCGATTTCCTTGATTTGCTTGTCATCTGGTCTCTCACCAAAGCACATGAACAGAAGCAAGCAGAACATAGCATATCGGAGATGGTCAATCACTACAATGGACCTGCTTGATTCTGAGTCAGACCTGAGGCGATTGAGAAGCATGTGTTGGATATTTATTATTATTATAATATATGTATATATTAATTAAGATAATTAATAAATATTTCTGAATGTGGCCCATAGTCATTGGGTCCAGTTTAAGGAGGGTTATTGACTCAATCTATTTAAGGTTAATTTTCTGATTGTGGAAATTAACAACTCATTGAGTGTGAGATCTCTTTTCTGAGTCTAGAGCGAAACTCTATTCTCAACTCACTTCTGAAGGTTCTCCACTAGTGACGGCTGAAAATAAGTTGTCATCACTGTGCCTAATCACCAGTTGGAAGAATTTATTGTTTATCTGACAGTGTAAGGTTCTCTACTGGTGACGGCTGAAAACAAGTTGCCATCACTGTGCCTAATCACCAGTTAGAAGAACCTATTGTTTATCTGACAGTGTTCTCTTTTGACAGGTATCTCATTTGATTCCAGTTCTCCTCAGATCAATCAAGTTAATGGCAAGAAGTAACTTTAAGTTTTCCGTTGTATCTCATATAAGTTTATATTTGAGTATAATATAATTTAGATTGATTGTATTACTTTTGAGATATTTATTTTCTAACATGTGGTATCAGAACCTTGTTTGAGATCACTCTTACCTTACTTATTGATTTTTTGTGTTCATGATATGAATATGGGATACAAGATTTATTTTTATTTTTTTTATTATTCTTTAACCCTTTTGCTTTTCTGCGATGGCGAGAGAAAGAGAAATATGGCGAGAGAGTTGTAGGATGATGGAGAGAAGAGCACTTCAATCCCAACACCCACCCCAAAACACTCCTAGCGGGGCCTTTTGTCATCATCATCGAAGTAAAAGGACTGATTTAGGTTCTCGGTTTTTTAGATGAAACTGTGAAAGATATGTGGGTGTCCCTTGGCGGCTGAATGAAAGAGGAAAGAACAAGAGGGGTTTTCTCCCCATTTCCTATTTTCATTGACATATAAAAGCCCACGATGCGTTAAGGCCTTCAATTCATTTATTTATTTTTTTTCTCTTTTAAAAACTGTTTAGGCCATCACTACATTTGGGCTATTAAAAAAAAAGGAAGAAAACTTTAGAATGGGCCATGACATGTTTGTCCTTCTGGGCCTACGTTTTGGGCTTGCAAAATTTTTTTTGAAGCCACAGAGTTTTGGGCTAGCAGCTTCTTCTGGGCTGGAAATTTTTTGGGCATTCCGTACCATTGCAAAAAAAGGAGTTTTCTCATTTGGGCCTCAGATTTTGTGTTTTCATTCTGGCCCATCACTGTTCATTTTTTGGGCTTGCAGAATGTTCCTTTTTACAGAAAATATTTTTGGGCCTAAATTTTGAGTTTATTTCCGAAAATTATTTTAGGTCCTAATTTTAGACTTTTGTGTATGAGCTACTTGGTTCTATTTCCAGAAAATTAATTTTGACCAATTAATTTAATTTTTCAAAAAATCAAAATTACTATTTCATGTATTATAAATATTTAAATTAATTTCTCTATTATTTTTATTTTTAGAAAAAGATATTTATAAATTTTAATTTTTATGTTATTTAATTGACTATTTTATTTTTAATTTCTCCCCAGGTAATTAAATTAACTATGTAATTTTTGTAAAAATCTTTTGAGTTGAAATTAATTTGTTAGACATTTTTTGAGTGCATGAAATAGTGGGATAATTTAAATTAAATTATTTAGTCACCTTTTATTGATTAAATTAATTTATTAAATGCTCCATTATGTTGTGCATATTTAGATTTATATACACGTTATTGATATTTGTAATTATCATGCAGTTTTGTGAGGAGTAGCCACAACATCCTCATTTATTTTTGTTGTGTGCATCAATTAATTACATATGGATTTAAAATATCCATAATAATTAAATGTATAGTTATGATTTATCTTTACCCACAGGTAGACATTTCATGATTGTACATTTAATTAGGGAGAGAATTAATTTCTCCATTAAGTTGTGCATATTTAAATTTTCAATACACATAAATGATATTTGTGGTTAGCGTGCAATTCTTTGAGGAGTAGCCATAGTATCCTTATTTATTGAAATTGTTGCATGCATTTATTAATTACATATGGATTTAAAATATTATTTGTAATTAAATGTATAGTTATAATTTATCTTTGCCCACAGGTAGATATCTCATAATTGTACATTTAATTAGGGTGGGATAGAATGGCCTCGTTATTTTCTAATTAGCCCACAGACATTGGGAAATTACAAATACGTTATAATTCTACCATTTGAGATAAATACCTGGTTATGCTAATGTCTTTGCCCACAGGTAGACATTAGTGATACGTATTTATACTGCTTGCATGCTATATTTGAGCTAAGCATGTATATATGGCACAGTGACTTGTGATTGCTTTAAATTATTAATGTGAGCTTATTTGTGTGTTTGTCTGTTCTCATTTTGCAGATCCAATTGCTGCTCCCAGGATTATGTATGATGTTAGTGACAAAACAGTCTTAGATGGCAGCATTAACTATACTGACTGGAGAGGCGATGTTTTGTTGTAACTCGATTTCTTGGACTTGAATTATGCCTTGAGGTTTGATAAACCTTTGAGACCTGATGATGTCTTCAACGACAGAGAGGCAAAGGAAAGGTATAATATGTGGGAGCAGAGTAACCGCTCATCTCTTTTGCTTATAAAACAAATGATCACTAGGAGCATTAGGGTAGTAGTCCCTCAGTGTAACACAGCTAAGGGATACCTGAAAGCCTTAGATAAGCAATTCAAGCTAACAAACGAGCAGATACCATCACGTCTGAACTACGTGCTGTGAGGCTTACACGTATTGGCAGTGTGGGGCAACATATGAAGGAGATGAGAGGTATGCTTTCATCGTGTGTTACTTTTGAGTCTAACTTTTCTAGCATTAATGATGACACTTGGTGGATTGACACTGGTTCGATGATCCATATTTTGACTACCATGCAGGGCTTTCTGTCAAGTAGGTCTCCATATCCCAATGAGAAAACTGTCCTTTCAGGCAGTGGGAGAGGAGATTATGTGAAAGCCGTTAGAACCTTTCGCATTCATCTTTCAAATAAAAATATTTTAGAACTTTATGATATTTTTTATGTTCCCTCTTACAAGAGGAATTTGATTTCTATGTCAAAGCTCATTCCATTTGATTATCATATAGTTCTTTCTAAGAAACGTATGATTTTGACAAAGAATTCAGTTTTAGTTGCGGATTTGGTTATGATTGATGGCCTGTTTAAAATTATTTCCGATTCGCCTCAATCTCTTTCTGTTTCGCATGGTACTAAGAGAAGTGTTATCGATGAGAATTCTTATAGCCTATGGCATAGGAGATTGGGTCATATTTTCGTTGACAGAATCAAAAAGTTAAATAAAGAAGGAATTCTTCTGTCTTTAAACCATTCAGAGTTTGATTCTTGTATAGACTGCATAAGGAGAAAGCAGACTAATAAGTCACATAAGGGGGTTAAAAGAAGTTCTGAATTGCTAGAAATTGTACACACGGATATTTGTTGCCCTGATTTGACTGAACATGGTCAAAAGTACCTTATCACCTTTATTGATGATCACTCATGATACATGTATGTCTACATGCTTTATAATAAAAGTGAGGCACTAGATACTTCTAAGGAATATAAAGTAGAAGTAGAAAAATAGATTGGAAAACCAATCAAGATCATGAGATCAGGTCGTGGTGGTGAGTATTATGGCAGATACACTAGTGAAGGACAAGCAGTAAGTCTATTTGCTGAATTTCTTCAAGAACAAGGTATAGTGGCTCAATACACTATGCCTAGATCACCTGATATGAATGGTGTAACTGAGAGAAGAAATAGGATCTTACTGGATATGGTTAAGAGCATGATGAGTAGCTCTAAACTGTCATCTTCTCTGTAAAAGGAAGCACTCAAGACAACCACATACATATTGAACAGGGTTCCGACAAAGGCAATGTCCAAGACACCATTTGAAATCTGGAAAGGATGGAAACCCAGTTTAAATCATTTCAAGGTATGGGGTTGTCCTGCGGAAGTAAGAGTGTATAATCCACAGGAGAAGAAGCTGGATCATAAGACCATCAGAGCTTACTTTGTAGGCTATGCGGAGAGGTCTAAGGGTTATAAGTTTTATTGTCCTCCACCTTCTACAAGGTTTGTAAAGTTTAGGAATGCCAAGTTTCTTGAGAATGGTGTGATTAGTGGGAGTGATTATCTATTGGATGATCACATAGAGCGAACCACTGACATCATTCATGAGGGGACGTTAATAGTCAATGATCATCCCACTGTTAAGATTGACATTGAACATGATGTAGACCCTGTGGCTCAAGTTGACGGTGCTGAACAAGATAGATATGTACCTGATGGTCAACTTATCACACAAGTAGAATCACCACAAGTTGTGATGGAGAATGTCATTGTTCAGCAACCTGGTTCAACCCAAGAGGTTGAATTAAGGAGGTCAACTAGAGAGAGAAGACTGGCATTACCTGATGACTATGTAGTGTATTCTGCTAAGGTTAACTGTGATGTAAGTATTGAGAATGATCTTTTGTCGTTTACTCAGGCTGTGAGGAGTGTGAACTCCAAGTTGTGGCATGATGCTATAATTGATGAAATGAATTCCATGACAAACAACAATGTTTGAGAACTTGTAGAGTTGCCTAGTGGGTTTAAAGCCATTGGCTGTAAATAGATTTATAAAACCAAGAGGGACTCACAAGGTAACACCGATAGATACAAGGTTAGGTTTGTTGCAAAAGGATTCGCTCAAGTGGAAGGAATTGATTACAGTGAAACCTTTTCACCTGTATCTAAGAAAGATTAATTTCGTATCATCATGACATTGGTTGCCCATTTTGATCTGGAGTTGCACTAGATGGATGTCAAGACTGCTTTCCTCAATGGTGAACTGGAGGAAGAAGTCTACATGAAATAGCCTGAGGGTTTTATTGTAGAAGGTAAAGATCAATTGGTGTGCAAGCTGAAGAAATCAATATATGGTTTGAAATAGGCTTCACGGCAGTGGTACTTGAAGTTCCATGAAGTGATCACGTCATTTGGTTTCGTTGAGAACATCATGGATGATTGTATATGCCACAAGGCTAGTGGGAGTAAAATTATATTCTTGATTTTGTATGTAGATGACATACTACTTGCTACCAATGATCTAGGACTATTACGTGAAGTGAAATAGTTTCTGTTCAAGAGCTTTAACATGAAAGACATGGGTGAGACTTCTTATGTCATTGGCATAAAGATCTATAGATATAGAACCCAATGTCTTGTAGACTTATCTTAAGAGGCTTATGTTGTCAAAATTCTTGAACGGCTTAGGATGCAGAACTGTTCATCTAACATGGCTCCTATTGAAAAAGGAGACAAGTTTAGTCTAAGTCAATGTCCTGAAACCGAGCTTGACAGGAAACAGATGGAAAGGATACCATATGCCTCAGAGGTAGGAAGCTTGATGTATGCGCAGGTTTGTACAAGCCCTGACATCCCTTTTGCTGTAGGTATGTTGGGAAGTTACCAAAGTAATCCTAGGGAAGCACATTGGACAGCTGCAAAGAAGGTGTTTAGGTACCTACAAGGCACTAAACACTACATGCTCACATACAGGAGAACAGATAGTTTGGACATTATTGGATACTCAGATTCAGATCTTGGGGGATGCGTAGACTCGAACAAGTCTACATCTGGTTACATCTTCCTTTTGGCAGAAGGAGCTATATTGTGGAGAAGCGCTAAGCAAAGTCAAACAGCTCTTTCTATGGTGATGCTGAGTACATTGCGTGTTTTGAAGCAAGTTCACGAGCTATTTAGATAAGGAATTTCATTGCTGGGTTTAAGATTGTGGAATCAGTCTCTAAGCCAATCAGAATGTACTGTGATAACACAGTTGCAGTGGCCATAGAGAACAACAAAAGGAATAAAAGTCGCAGCAAGTTTGTTGAACTTAAATTCCTTTGCTTGAGAGAAAGGGTTCAGGATGGCCTAGTTTCCGTTGAACGTATCAATACATTGGACATGTTGGCTGATCATTTGACGAAAGGATTGAAGCCGAACATCTTTGTCACACATGTACCTCATATGGGACTTCGTCCTACTTTTGATTAGTGGAGGTATGAGTAATGAAATTATATTTTGTGGTTTATAATTTCAATTTGTGATTGTATACATTTTGTGTTATTGAAATTGATAAATATTGAGACAAGAACCTATGAACATTGAGTTCATGTATATTGTGATACCCATTAAGTGATAGTGCTACCTGTAATACTTGAAAGGTAATACCCAATAAAAGGGGACTTATCGCCTTGATTCTTATAGTACGACATCAGTTTATCTAGACAGGGCAATGACATTGAGTATAAGGGCCAAGTGGAAGAATGTTGGATATTTATTATTATAACATATTTAGATATTAATTAGGATAATTAATAAATATTTCTGAGTGTGGCCCGTAGTCATTGGGCCCAGTCCAAGGAGGGTTATTGACTCAATTTATTTAAGGTTAATTTTCTGATAGTGGAAATTAACAATTCATTGAGTGTGAGATCTCTTTTCTAAGTCCAGAGCAAAACCCTATTCTCATCTCACTTCTAAAGGTTCCCCACTAGTGACGGCTAAAAACAATTTGCCATCACTGTGCCTAATCACCAGTTGGAAAAACCTGTTGTTTATCTGGCAGTGTTCTCTTTTGACAGGTATCTCATTTGATTTCAGTTCTCCTTAAATCAATCAAGTTAATGGCAAGAGGTAACTTTAAGTCTTCCGCTACATCTCATATATGTTTATATTTGAGTATGATATAATCTAGATTGATTGTATTACTTTTGAGATATTTATTTTCTAACAGCATGTCCAAAACCCATTTATGTTCACCGAAAAATGATTTGATCCGGGTCGGGTAAAGCATCTAGTAAGTGAGGTTGCGACGGAGCACGCGCCATGTTGGACTGTAGAAATAAGAGCAAATGGTATGGAGGTTAATGTCGATTAACCTAGCGAGAGGGACAGGTTCAGGGCGGTCGGAGAAAACGGCACCGTTTTGCACAAAAGCTTTTTGGGCGAGAGATTGATCTCAGATGAATATAGCAGGACGGGAACCGAAATGGAGAGTGACGATGGGGCCATACTTGGCGTGAAGAGTTTGAAGAATGGGTTCGAGTTGTAAGAATGATTTTCCTAGAAAAGTGAAAGAACCAATGAGGGGGAAATGGAGAGGACCAGGAGGGGGAGGAGGGGAGGGAAAAGAAGGAAGGAGAAGGTTGAAGAAAGCTCTGAGAAGAAGGTAGAGAGAGATAGAGACGAGGACGGGGAACCAGAGCTCCATGATGACTGAGTGAGGTTTGTATGAAAAGATGAGAACGAAGGTATATAATATATATCTTGAGAGGAAGATTGATGGGAGTGAGAGCACAGAACAATGCCGAACCACATCCAAATAGACCATCAAGCGTATTAATCAATCCTGTAGCATTTTTATGTTGACATATCAATCATTAATAACATCTTTGTATGGATAGCCGTAATTAAATTCGTAATTTTATGAATTGTGAGTAATTTTTTTATCAATTAAATAATCTTTTATTGATTTTATCTATGGAACATTGAAACTTATTTTTGGTGTAGAGGACAAAACTTGGGATATAAGTTTAGGAAATGAGACGCGATATTGTGATTTTTCCAAAAATTAAGTGTACGGTTGAGAACTTTGGATGGTAAGAAGATTTTCAGTTTCTCATTTGTTTTCTAATTTTATAAAGTGAAGTGAAAGTGAATTGTTTCTTACTTACATATTTATTTTAAAACGTTGTGACTTATCGATAAATTTAGTTAAAGAGTTTTGGATAATATGAGAATCAAAATTTAGACATTAAAAATACATGGCAGACATGTCCATGGTCCACGTAATCTGATATTGAATATTGGTAATCAAAAGTCAAAACAATAATAGAGAACAAGGCCCCAACAGTTATACAACAAATACAAGACCAAAACAATTAAGGGTAATTAATGTCCTTATAACCTATATGGTTAAGAGCTCTTTTATAAGTAAGAGGTTATAAGTTAGATGTAGCTGTTAGTGTTTGTCCTTCTTATTTTTTTTAAAAAAAATAAATAATTAGTGGTGAATATATAACTTGTCATGGAATTAGCTTTAATTTGAGAGTAAAATCCCCAGTAATGGCGATAATGATATGATCACTTCATTGGCAATCCTATTTGATTTCGTTTCTCCCATAACTTCCAACACATAACTCAATAATCTCATTCTCTTTTTTGTACTATATATTGGAGAGGAAACCCCACAAAAACTATCTTTTTCATCACAACAAAAATTTTGAATGGGGAAAACAGTATGAGAGATAAAATGTAAATTTTTCCCATGTTTGGATAAGGGGAAAAAATAGGGGGAAAATATTACATGAGTCCTGAATGTTCTTCTTTCCAACTTTTCTCTTTAAAAAATGAAAAGATTTTGGAGGAAAGAGCTTTTTTGTTAAAAAAAATCCCTATTATTTTTTATGAAATCATTGTATAAAAATAATTTTGAAAATAAAATATTTAAATTGGGAAAATATTTATAAATTAAGATTAAGATTAAAATTATATTTTAATTTCATTTATAGTAATATATTATGAAAATTATTAAATAATATGGTAGAATTATATTTTTTATTATATTTAAATATTTTCATAAAAATAGTAAAGTTATTATTCTCTCTCTGAAATTAATCGCTTTTCTCCCTTCTTTTTCCAACTCGGGATCTATGTTAATTTTTCCTTTATTTAATAATGCCCAAACCATGGACACCGTTGATGAAGCCACGTAACGCCACTCATTCAGTGCGAGTTACTAGCTGCTCGCACTGAATACTAAATTCCAAATCCACAAAGGATTGTTTTTTTTTGGGGTAGTGTGGATAAAAGTTTAAAAAATATTTTATAAAAAAATAATTTTTTACACAGTTTTTAAAAAAGAATTTTTTATAAAAGAATTTATAAAAAAAACTATTCTGAATAAATAAATTTTTAGATAATTATTATTATAATAACTTTTGTAATTGAAAAATTACAAAAAAGAGTATGATTTTATTAAATATAGGAGATATGATAAATGAGAGAAGGGTATAAGAGAGAGTGTAAGAAAAAGTAAGGGTAAAATAGTAATTGATTAGTCTATAAACTATTTAACTGTTCTATAAGTTAGTTTCAGTATCTTATGTAAAACAATTTTAAACTATGATTTAATTCAAAAACTATTTTGGATAAATATAACTATTTGTTTTAAAATTTTTCCCAACTAAAGTTTTGCCGAGAAGAGCTTTTAAAATTAAGGTGTAGTATTTTACCAAACACACTTAGGACATGTTTGGTTTCTCCCCAAACCATGTTTTGAAAGTTATTTTGAGCAAAATTTTGATTTGAAATTTTTTTAAAATAAACAGTTATATTTGTTCAAAAGAACTTATAGATCAAACTATAGTTTCAGATAAACTGGTTAGAGTAACTTTTAGAACAATAAAAAAATTTATAAATTACTTAATTATTATTTTATCTTTATTTTTTATTATACCCTCTCTTCTCTCTCTTTTTTCTTTTCTATTATCTCTGCTCTCTCATTTTTCTTCTATCTTTTCAACTATATCTCATCTTTCCTCTCTCTTCTATCTTGTCCACTATCTCTCTTCTCTATTCTATCTTCTCTACCATCTTTCCTCTCCCCTTTGTCATATTTAAAATAAAATTATACCCTTTTTAATAGTTTTTTAATTATAAAAATTATTTTAGTAATAATTATCTAAACATTCATTTATCAAAAACTATTTTTTTATAAACTTTTTTCTAAAAGTCATTTTCCAAAAGCCACTCAAAAACTTTTTTTTCATAAATTTTTTTCTAAAAATCTATCCAAACATACACTTTATATTATTTCTTAAATCTATCAATAAATCACACACATATACACCCGTTTGAATCCAACGGCATATGGTCAAATTTGCAGTAACCAATTAAAGAACTCAAGTATAATAATCAATATCAAATGACTGTCCAAAAACTTATAAAGAAAACTCATCATTTTACGTATAATTACACTGACATATTAATTGCTTTTAATAATTAAATAAAAAGCAGCAACATCTTCTAATCTTGTACTCATCATGCAACATTAATAATGAACTGCGCTCAAAGCATGCAAGAACTTAGATTTATAAATGTATATATTACTTTGCATGTAGTATCTATATATCTAAAGGAGCCTGGGAGTTATATGAACCTGTAGTGGAGTTTTCATTACGACTGTGAATTCTTGTATCTCTGACAAATCAACATCATCATCATTCACAGCTTTCCACTCGAAATTCCAAATCAGATTTGCCACAAAATACTCCAAATGAAGCATTGCCAGATTATAACCAGGACACATCCTTCTTCCTGCTCCAAATGGCATCATCTTTATCTCTTTGCTTCCTGTAATATCAAACGTTTCACTGCCCTCCCCTTCCCTGTTCAAGAACCTCTCAGGCTTGAACTCCATTGGATCTTCCCACACCTTTGGGTCCCACCCCATCTCTGCCACCATGAAATTCACTGTACCATTCTTCGGCACCAAGTAATCATTCAACACACTGTCTTCTGAAACTGCATGCGGCAACACAAAATGCCCAGGTGGATGACGCCTTAATCCCTCCAAGATCACAGCTTTCAGATATGCCATTTTGCTTAAATCTTCTTCTTTCACTTCCTTATCTTCTCTCACACTCATGACATCTCTTATTTCATCCGCAAGCCTCTGTTGAATTTCTGGGTACTTCACTAAATTTGCCAGAATCCATTGTAATGCTGTAGCTGTTGTGTCTGTCCCTGCATCAATAAACTCTGAACATGACGCAATAATTTCAGATTCTTCAAGCTTGCGTTTCTCCTCAGGTAACTGCAAATCCAACAATGTATCCACGTAATACACTGTACTTTTACTTTGGTTGGTGTTGTTATCCTCGTTGAATTTGCTCAATCTATCTTCCTTGGCTTTCTTTCTCGCTCTTATTAGAGGAGCTATCACATTTTCTCTGTCCTTGATCATCTGCAGTAATTCTTCCCAGCGTTTGCGGAACAATATTCGAGTGATTCTTGGCCAGAGATTTAGTATATTGAACCTATTGAAGCTCAGAAGCAAACGACGCTGAACATATTCGATGTCGTTGATTTGCTTGTCGTTAAACTTCTCGCCGAAACACATGAACACAAGCAAGCAGAACATAGCATAATGGAGATGGTCAATCACCTTAATGGACTTGATCGATTGTTCTGACTCAGACCTGAGGCGACTGAGAAGAACGTCCAAGACCCATTTACGAGCACCCGAGAAGGATCTGATTCGGGTCGGGTGAAGCATCTCGTAAGTGAGGTTGCGACGTAGGACGCGCCATGTTAGACCGTAGGAAGCGGAGCTGATGTTATGTTGGTTGCTGTTGATGATCCTAGCAGCTGGCGGGGCCTTGGGGCGGTCGGAGTAGACGGCGCCGTTCTGAACGAGGGCTCGGTGGGCGAGAGAACGATCGGCGATGAATATGGAATTATGAGAACCGACAGGGAGAGTGACCATGGGGCCATACTTGGCGTGGAGAGTACGAAGAATGGGTTCGAGGTCGGAGAATGATTTTCCGAGAAAAATGAAGGAACCGATGAGGGGGAAACGGAGAGGACCAGGCGGGAGAGAAGGGGGAGGAGGGGAGGGAGAAGAAGGTTGAAGAAGGTTGAAGAAAGCTCTGACAAGAAGGCAGAGAGAGATGGAGACGAGGACAAGGAACCAGAGCTCCATGATATGGTTGAGTGTGAAAAAGCTTGAGGGAGGGACGGGTGTGGATGAAGATATGTAAAACAGATGAGATTTCGGAGAAATGAGATTGGGAAATGTGTGGTGGTGGGTATTTTTCCATTGAGAACAGAACAATCTGGGTAACGCCAAAACTTTTCTGCCGAACTTTTGTCAGATATAGGCACAACTTTTCTTTTCTTTTATTTTTATCTTTTAGGTTAAATTTATAAATTATAAATAATTCCTATTGCCCAATTTTTTCTGCTGAAGCTCTCTTTCACTTCGATTGTAGAAATCTCATAATGGTATAGGGTGACGCCATAAATTCCAAGATACTTCTTTACCTATAGACCCAAATTAATGGATGGGGCTACTAAGACCCCCAAAAAAAAAAGTGAGCCAACAAGTAAGATTGTTTATTAAAAGGTTAATATATTTTTGTACTATTTTAGCATATGCATATGTATTTTTGTACTTTAAGTTTTTTTATGACGTGAAATGTGCTTGAGACAATACTTTATATATATATATATACATGGGTGTGTTTTTGTCTAGATTATTGTAAAAGTAAGAAGAATAGGTGAGTAGAAGTTGTGATTAAAAAAATTAAAATGTATGATTGAGGAAGTAAGAAGTATTTCCATTTTTTATGATTTTTATTTAATAAAGTAAATTAAATGTAAATGGTATAATATTTATTTACTTTAAGGAAACAATTTGATTAAATAAAGAGTTTTAATTTGGACAACAAGAGGATCACCGGCCCTCTCCATCAAGAAGTTTCTCAATCCTTTATCCAGTATCATAAGTGTCCAATATAATGGTCCAAAAAAAGCCGAGGTGTCAAATAATTAAAATAGCATATAATTTTAGTAAATGATGGCCTTTTGATTAATGTTTGGACCTGTAATATAAAGTTAAATATGCATTCAATTTTTTTTTTGAAAAAAACAAACAGTTAGACAGAGAAACATTTTATTTCAATATTCCTACATTTATTTTATTTTATATATTAAATATATTTGCCTTCTTTTGATGTGACTTTTTGCCGTCTGTATAGTTGCATTGTTGAATTATTGAAGTTTTTTTTTTATAATAAGTCGATATTAAAAAGCATAGGGTTTATGTAACTTTCTGCTATCTGGCTTAGGGCTAATTTTCTCTTTGGGAATACTTTATGTTTTATAATATCAATTATTTCTATTTCAATCCTATGAAGCATGCATGCAGACAAAATAGAAACGTAGCGTTGATCTGACTAAAGAGTATGTTTGGATAAAATTTAAAAAAAATTATAAAAAAATAATTTTTTTTGGTAGTTTTTTAAAAAAAGTTTATAGAAAAAAATTTATGAAAAAAATAATTTTAAATAAATGAGTATTTAGATAATTATTTTTATAAATATTTTTATTATTAGTAAATTATAAAAAATAATATGATTATTAAATATATGATAGAGGAGAGATGAAAGAAGAGAGAGGGTGTAAAAAATAGTAGGGGTAATATAGTAATTAGTTAGTCTATAAACTTTTTTACTGTTCTATGAGCTACTCTAACTATCTTATTTGAAACTTTGATTTTAAACCATAATTTAGTCTAAAAGCGTTTTTAAACAAATATAACTGTTTGTTTTAAAATTTTTCAAAATTTAAGTTTTATCTAAACTTAAATTTAAAACCTAGGTTTGGGAATGTTCAAAAACACACTGTAAATGCCAGTTTGAAAAAAAAAATATGATTTTAAAGTCACTTTAGCTCAAATTTAATTTAAAAAATTTAAAATAAATAGTTATATCTGTCTAAAAGGATTTTTAGACTAAACTATAATTTAAAACTAAAGTTTTAGATAAGTTACTGAGACTAGTTTTTAGAAAAGTAAAAATTTTTATGGATTATCTAATTATTATTTTATCCTTATTTTTTCTTATAATCTCTCTATTTTCTCTTATCTCTTCTATACTTTATTTCTTCTCTCTTATCTCTTCTCAACTTTATTTCTTCTCCCCTCTCTTTTATACTCTCTCTTCATTATTTTTCACCATCTTATCTCTCCTCTATTTTTTTTCATATTTTTAATAAAATTATATAACTTTTAATAATTTTTTAATTATAAATGTTTTATAATAATAAATATCTAAATATTTATTTATTTAAAATTATTTTTTATGGTAAAAGATAAACGAGATGTGCGTGTAGCTATGGGAAACAGAATAAACTATGGATGTGTTTGGCAAACTGTCAAAACTAGGTTTGAAATCTAAGTTTGGCTTAAAATCTAGATTTAAAAATTTTTTAAAACAAATAGTCATATTTATTCAAACGAGTTTTTAAACTAAACTATGGTTTAAAATTAATATTTTAGATAAGTTGATCAGATTAGCTTATAGAATAGTAAAAGAGTTTATAAAATAATCAATTACTATATTACCCATATTTTTTTTACACCCCTCTCCTACTTTTTCTTATACACTCTCTCCTATCGCCTACTTTTTCTTACACACTCTCTCATTTCTCCTACTTTTTCTTACACTATCTCTCTTTTCTTTCTTATACCCTCTCTCCTCTCTCTTTATTTAATACTCATACCATTTTTCATAATTTACCAATAATAAAAGTACTTCTGGAAATAACTATCTAAACACTCATTTATTCAAAATCAATTTTTTTCTATAAGCTATTCTCTAAAAACTATTTTCTATAAATTGTCTAAAAATCCATTTTTTTATAAATCCATTTTTAAAATTTTATCCAAACACATACTATATATGTAAAGTGGCCATTTGCAAAAAAAAAATGAATAAATCAAACATAAGATTGTCTTGTTAGTTAATTAAGTGGTTGTTTAGATTAACGACTTAAAGTTTTAATTTAACTTTTTAATTATGATTTTATAATTTATATGATAAATATGTAAGAAAATTTTTGTATCAACTTATATATTATTAATACTAAATCCAAACAAGCTGAAACAATAAAAATTAGATGGTTTAGTGATAAATGAATTTCCTCGATGTAGCAAAATAAATCTTCTCTATGCTTTGAGGGGCGGAACTATGGGATGGCAGAAGGAGGAGGTCACCTCTCCCACATGTGGGAACTCGTACCTGATAAAAAGAAAATAAAATTTTTTTGGACTAGTTAATTTATTTCATAAAGTTTTACAAAAAACTCTGACACTTCGCTACAGTTCAAAGGGCTCAACTAAAATTAATTTTGAAAAAAAATAAAGATTTAATAAGAATAATAAGAAAATTAATAAATTAAATAAAGATATTAATAAGAAGAATAAGAGCTTTAATAATAACAATAACAAAATTGACAAAAAATATAGTCATTAACAAAAAGAATATAAGCTTTAATAAAAACATTAATAAAAATTATAAGACAAATAAAGGCATTAATAAGAATAATAAAAAAAATTAATAAGACGAAGAGGAGTATTAATATGATAAATAAAATTATTAATAAGATAAATAAAAATTTTGTTAATATCCCTATTATTCGTATTTATAATTTATTTATTTTGTTAATATTGTTATTCTTATTTCTTTTATTGGTGGGGCATTTATACCTTTTGACATCATAAAATTAATTTGACTTCAATGGGTACAGTGAAGTTTTAGATTTTTTTGAGTTTTTGGAAATAAATTAGCTACTATGGTCATTGTCTTAAATTTTTCTAAAAAAAAAAATTATGGTTAAAAAATTTATTAAAAGTTTATTTGTCCAAAAAAAATGTTAGGAGTTCGCCCGTCTAGTTCTCAATTTCTGGTTCCGCCACTGTATGCTTTTGTATGATTTGTATGTTTAATAAAAAATACAAGAGCAAAAAAAGTATAATGCAACTAGCAAGACGAACCCCAACTTAAACTCTGGTAGATAGAGTTGATCTCCTAGCAAAGATGAAGAAGGCAGAAGAAATCGATGAAGGAGATAGATAGAAAGGGAAAGAGAAACAGATGAAGAGCATGTTCTAAAAAAACACAGACAGGGAGTAACTGAAAAGAAAGTGAATGAAAGTAGTAAATTTGAAGAAAAAGGAGAGAAGGAAAAAAAAAGCAACTTCATTTTACACACAGCTCAACATTCAAGCTATCACTTGGTTGGGATAGAGCCCAAGAATTCATAGTAGCAGTTTGGTTGGAGCATTGATAACAACGTCAAACAAAGCACCAAATAAGATGAATGTAAGACCTATATATGAAAATTGTTAAAAGCACTAAAGCAGTAAGAACATACAAATTTGAAATTCCCTGTATAGATACTGAAAATGACCTGACAGCCACATTTTTGGGAGCATTATATTTACAGTGACTTCTTCATCACATAACAAGAAGAAATGATCAAAGGAAAAAGAACAGAGCAATATGGATTTGATATTCCTTCTACGGGTCTACTACCCTTTAGAGCCTTGGTGATAAATACACCTGCAATGGATATTTCATCACTGTGGTAAATTCCTCTTTCTCTGACAAATCTATATCCCCATTTGAACTTGAAGCTTTCCACTCTAATTTCCAAATGAGATTGGCCACAAAGTATTCAAGATGGAGCATTGCCAGATTATAACCTGGACAAATTCTTCTTCCTGCTCCAAACGGTATCATCTTTATCTCTTTGCTTCCTGTTATATCAAATGCTTCTTCGCAGTTCAAGAACCTCTCTGGCTTGAATTCCATTGGATCTTCCCACACCTTTGGATCCCACCCAATCTCTGCAACTATAAAATTCACAATCCCATCTTTAGGTATCAAGTAATCATTGAAAATCACATCCTCTGAAACTGCATGGGGCAACAGAAAATGTAAAGGTGGATGACGCCTCAATCCTTCCAGAATCACAGCCTTCAGATATGATAATCTCTGCAAATCTTCCTCTTTCACGTCCTTGTCGCCTTCTCTCTCACCCCTCACTTCCCTTATTTCCTCCGCAAGCCTTTGTTGAATGTTTGAATGCTTCACCAAGTTTGCCAGAATCCATTGTAATGCAGTAGCAGTTGTATCCGTCCCTGCAATTAGAAACTCGGAACATAAGGTGACCACTTCAGATTCATCAAGCTTTCGCTTCTCCTCAGGCAACTCCAGATTGAGCAAAGTATCCAAATATGGAACTAACGCTTCATCTTGCTGACGACCTTTTATGGCTCTCATTAACACATCAACCTTTTCCTTCCGAAATTTGAAGAACTCTTCCCAACGTTTGCGGAAGAATATTCGAGTGACACTCGGCCAGAAATTAAGAATATTGAATCTGCTGGAGTTGACCAATTGTCGACGCAGAACATATTCAATATCCTTGATTTGATTTTCATCTAATCCTTCACCGAAACACATGGATACCAGCAAAGAGAACATAGCATATTGGAGATGGTCAATGACCCTAATGGAATTTCCAGATTCTGAGGCAGATTTGAGGCGATTGAGTAAGTCTTCTAAAACCCGCTTTCGGATTCCAGAGAACGATTTGACCCGATTCGGATGAAGCATCTCGTAAGTGAGGTTGCGGCGGAGGACGCGCCATGTGGGACCATAGAAAGCAGAGTTGATGCTGTGCTGATTACTGGTGATTATCTTACCGGTGGCGAGGGCCTTTGGGCGGCTAGAGAAGACAGTGCCGTTCTGAACAAGGGCTTGGTAGGCTAGAGAACGATCGGCTATGAATATTGCAGGTCGTGAACCAGAAGCGTGAGTGACGATGGGACCATATTTGGCATGGAGATTCCGAAGAATGGGTTCCAGTTCGGAGAACGGTTTGCGCAGAAAAGAAAGAGAAGAGATGATGGGAATATGGGGAGGACCTGGAGGGAGAGGAGGAGAGCCAGAGGGGAAGAGAAGATTGAAGAAAGCTCTCATGAGAAGGCAGAGAGAGATGGAGAAGACGACGGCGAACCAGGACTCCATTGATGACGCCGTGAGAAGAAGCTGATGGCTTGTGTTGCCAAATTTGGTTTATAGTAATCAAACGACGTCGCAATCCAGCAGGGCGAAAAAATTTATATTGGAACGTGGAAATGGACGATGATTCAATTATGTAATACAATAACCCGAGTTGTTGAAAACAATGAGGTTATCATTACCAATATCATATTACTAATATGCTTTGAAATTTTGCATTTGGCTTTTATTAAAAAGTAATTTTTGATTAACTCATCAAAATTATCTTTAAATATTTTTCATATTACCTTAGAATATGAACAAAGTATATTGGTTTTAATAGAGACTCTAACAATTTAAATATGATATAGTTTAAATTAATCTGATTCAATCAAATAAAAAAGAAAGAAATATAATAATGAATATATTTATAGAATAATCTATTAAATAACACGTTAAAAGATAATAGTAAATGGCTTATATATACCAAGGATAATAGCTTTTTTAGAAGGTTCCTAATATATAATACCAAGATAATTAAGTACAACATAATAAAAATTATTCATATATCAAATTAATGTTGTATTTTTGTAGCAATACGGCCCCGTTTTCCTTTTTTTTTTTTTTTGGTTTTTCCAAAATTATATTAAAATATTTTTGTTGTGGAAATGTGTTCAATTTTTTAATACTGCCTGTCCTTATGAGCCCAAGATCTTGCCTTGCCTAGTTACCTAGCATGCATATATATATATATATATATATATATGTGTGTGTGTGTATTTATA
Organism: Leucaena leucocephala; assembly: GCA_037074615.1. Taxonomy (NCBI): domain Eukaryota; kingdom Viridiplantae; phylum Streptophyta; class Magnoliopsida; order Fabales; family Fabaceae; genus Leucaena; species Leucaena leucocephala. The sequence continues at coordinate 3,016,204 of CM073562.1, read as the reverse complement.
TATTTAAAAATATAAGGTTAATAGATAATTCTTTATGTCTAATATTAATATTATTTAAAAAGAAAAAAAAGCTTTATCATATCCTTATGTCATGTGTGAATTCAATCTTTTTATAAAAATTTTTATACAAAAATAAATATATATATATATACTTGTGAATTTAAATTTAAATACTTATATATAAATATATAATTCTTTTGAAAAAGCCATTCATCCATCAACTTTTCAATAGAATTATATAAATAAGTATGTCGATTTTAATTTTATTTTTATTAGATGTATATTCAATTTTTGTCAAATAATAAAATATTTAATAGTATCAATATAATGTATTTCAACATCTAATTTTTCTAGTTTCTTAATTTTATCATTTTTATCTGATTCAGTTTGAAAATTTTAAATTTTCTTATGATTATTTAATTTGAAATATTTTGAGTCAACATCCCCTTGTAACTTGTTTTAACTAATATATACACACATACATACATATTAAACAAACTAACAAAGTAGCTGAAAAGAGTTTATGAAAAGAAGATATCTATAGCATACCAACAACATCTTGTCGGGGATATGGCTGTTCATTTGCTACTAATCATGAGCCTGAAGACATTGAAATACATGCGACACATTTCCATCGCCAAAAGTACCATATCATCTAGCTATCCTCCTTAATTTAATGACAGAACCAGAAAAGGGGGGGGAAAAAGAACAGTAGAATAGAGGCCTAGCCCTGGAGTAGACACACACTCTAGCAATGAATACGTTATTCTAATAATGTTGAGAAACACTACCGTCACTTATATATTTGAACTCTACTTCTCGAGATTCGAGCAGGGTCAGTCTGAAATATCGAAAACGATAGGAAGAAGAGAACAGAGCGGAATGGATTTGATGTTCCTTCTAAAGCCTTGGAGACAAACAAACCTTCAATGGGTATTTCATCACTGTGGTGAATTTCTATTTCTCTGACAAATCTACATCCCTGTTTAAACTTGAAACCTTCCACTCATATTCCCAGATGAGGTTCGCCACAAAGTATTCAACATGGAGCATTGCCAGAGTATAAGCAGGACACATTCTTGTTCCTGCTCCAAAAGGCATCATCTTTATCTCTTTGCTTCCTGTTATAGCAAATGATTCTTCACAGTTCAAGAACCTCTCTAGTTTGAATTCCATTGGATCTTCCCACACCTTTGGATCCCACCCCATGTCTTCAACATAAAATTCACAATCCCATTCTTAGGTATTAAATAATCACTCAAAAGTCAAAACTACATCCTCTGTCACTGCATGTGACAACACAAAGTGTCCAGGTGGATGACGCCTTAATCCTTCAAGAATCACAGCCTTTCAGTTATGGCAATCTCTGCAAGTCTTCCTCTTTCACGTCCTTATCATCTCTCTCACCCACCACTTCTCTTATTTAATCCACAACCCTTTGTTGAATGTATGAAAACTTCACCAAGTTTACCAGAATCCATTGTAAAGCAGTAACAGTTGTATCAGTACCAGCATTCAGAAACTCAGCACATGAGGAATGCATTTCACATTCATCAACCTTGCGCTTTTCCTCAGGTAACCCCAAGTCCAACGGGGTATCCACATATGGCACTATAAGTTCATCTCTGTTTTTGTCGTCTGGGGTCTTTTAGTTCTTCCTCACTTCCTTGGCTTTCTTTCTCGATCTTATAGAGGAACCAACACGTCTTCTTGTTCCTTCCGAATTTGGAACAATTCCTCCCAATGCTTGCGGAACAATATTCGAGTTACACTTGGCCAGAAATTTACCATGTTGAACCTGCTGGAGTTCTCCATGTAACGACGCTGAGTATTTTCAATATCCTTGATTTTCTTATCATCTAATCCTTCACCGAAGCACATGGATAACAACAAGCAGAACATAGCATAGTGGAGATGGTCAATGACCCTAATCGAACCGCACGATTCTGAGTGAGATTTCAGGTGATTCAGCGAGACCTCTAAAATCCACCTTCAGATTCCTGAGAACGATTTAATTCGGTTCGGATGAAGCGTCTCGGACGTGAGGTTGCGGAGGAGGATGCGCCACGTGGGACCGAAGAAAAAGTTGATGTTATGCTGATTATTGGTCATGATCTTATCGGTGGCGAGGGCTTGGGGCAGCTAGAGAAGATGGGGCCGTTCTGAACAAGGGCTTGGTGTGCGAGAGATCGATCGGCAATGAATATACCAGGTCGGGAACCAATAGCGAGAGTCACGATGGGGCCATATTTGGCGTGAAGACTGCGAAGAATGGGTTCGAGTTGGAAAAAAGATTTACGCAGAGAAAGAAAAGGGCCGATTATGGGAGTATGGGGAGGACCAGGAGGGAGAGGAGGAGAGCGAGAAGGAAATAGAAGATTGAAGAAAGCTCTGACGAGAGAGCAGAGAATGAGGGAGACGACGACGACGAACCAGGCCTCCATTATATAAAGGGAAAGGAAATGGATTGACCTCAACTCATAGCCAAAGTGATATATATGCACAAATATGCCTGCAATAAAAAACTGTTATTCCTGACATCTATTATCCATATGAGTATATGATACTATCTCATCACTTTTAAGATATTCTTATTTAATGCCTACTAATTAAAAAAAGTGGTGAGGTGATTATGATTTCCATTTTTTTTAAACTGATGATATAATATTTTTTATACTATTTATTCAATTTTATTATTATCAAGTATCCAATAACTAAAAGTATTTTTAATAGAAATTTTACAGTGTTCAATAAATAACAAAATACTTTAAGATGGGTCTAAAAAAGGATGATAGGGAACTATAAAATATTTAAGAGTATAAAAAATATTTATAAAAATATTGTGAGATATTAAATGCAATTTAACTCTTTAATTTCTTTTGAAATAAGTATTTATCCGATTTTTAATATAATATTTAATTTATAATGTTTAAGTTTAGTAGGAGAAACATTCTTGTAACTCATTGGGCACACACAACCTCTCAGGATCAAACCCCCCATGTGGTCAAGGGGGGAGCTTCATAACATAAACTAAATAACTCTGAATTTCCATACATGATTAGCGTGCCTATTCTTTGGGATGGTGGATTAAAATAGAGAAATCACCTAAAGGTTGTCATTAATAATAAATTTATACAAAGAGTTTTGGACAACAAGAGGATCAGTGTAATGACGACAGAGCTTTTGAAAATGCATGAATGTGCCATATAGTATAATGACAGAACCCGCAAGAAAAACAAAAAACAAAGAAAAAAGGAAAGCAGAACAGAAGAGTTGGCTTAAATTTCATATGCTGTATAGAACTATAGATACTGAATATTAGGTAAACACCACATTTTAGGGAGCATTATTATTTTTACAGTAATCTCATCCCATAACCTGCAGAAGGATGATTAGCATAGAGTATTATGGACTTGATATTTCTTTCTGTGGATCCAAAAGCCTAGGAGACAAATAGACCTGCAATGGATATTTCATCACTGTGGTGAATTGCTCTTTCTCTGACAGATCTACATCACCATTTGAAGCCTTCCACTCCAAATTCCAAATGAGATTGGCCAAAAAGTATTCAAGATGGAGCATTGCCAGATTATAACCTGGACAAATTCTTCTCCCTGCCCCAAATGGCATCATCTTTATCTCCTTGCTTCCTGTTATATCAAATGATTCTTCACAGTTCAAGAACCTCTCTGGCTTGAATTCCATTGGATCTTCCCACACCTTTGGATCCCTTCCCATCTCTGCAACCATAAAATTTATCATTCCATTTTTAGGTATCAAGTAATCATTCAAAACCACATCCTCGGGCACTGCATGTGGCAACACAAAATGTCCAGGAGGATGACGCCTTAATCCTTCAAGAATCACAGCCTTGAGATATCGCAATCTCTGCAAGTCTTCCTCTTTCACTTCCTTCTCCTCTCTCTCACCCATCACTTCTCTTATTTCCTCCACTACCCTTTGTTGGATATGTGAGTACTTCACCAAGTTTGCCAGAATCCATTGCAATGCAGAAGCAGTTGTATCGGTACCTGCATTCAGAAACTCAGAACATAAGGAAACCATTTCAGATTCATGAAGCTTGCGCTTCTCCTCAGGCAACTCCAAATCCAGCAAAGTATCCGCATATGGCACTATAACTTCATCTCTGTTATTGTTCTCTCGGGTCCTGCTCTTCCTCACTTCCATGGCTTTCATTCTCGATCTTATTAGCGGAATTAACACGCCTTCTTGTCCCTTCCGAATTTGCGACAATTCCTCCCAATGCTTGCGGAACAATATTCGAGTAACACTTGGCCAGAAATTTAGAAAATTGAACTTTCTGATGTTCAAAAGTAAACGACGCTGAACATATTCAACATCCTTGATTTGCCTATCATCTAAACCTTCACCGAAACACATGGATACGAGCAGGTAGAACGTAGCATCGTGGAGATGGTCAATAACCCTAATGGAATTGCCCAAAGCTGAGTCAGATTTGAGGCGATGGAGCAGTACGTCTAAAACCCACCTTCGGATTCCCGAGAAGGATTTGATTCGGGTGGGATGAAGCATCTCGGAAGCGAGGTTGCGGCGGAGGACCCGCCACGTGGGACCGTAGAAAGCAGAGTTGATGTTATGCTGATTACTGTTGATGATTTTAGCGGTGGCAAATGCCTTGGGGCGGCTAGAGAAGAGGGCGCCGTTCTGAACCAGTGCTTGGTGGGCGAGAGATCGATCGGCAATGAATATAGCAGGTTGGGAACCGAGAGCGAGAGTGACGATGGGACCATATTTGGAATGAAGATTCCTAAGAATGGCTTCGAGCTGGAATGAAGATTTACGCAGATAAAGAAAAGGGCCGATGATGGGAATGTGGGGAGAACCAGGAGGTAGAGGAGGAGAGCGAGAGGGGAAGAGAAGATTGAAGAAAGCTCTGACGAGAAGGCAGAGAGTGAGGGAGACGACGACGACGAACCAGGCCTCCATGATTGAGCTGCTGGATAAAGCACGGCACGAAATTAGGGGGCAAATAAAAGGGAAGGGAAATGGATTTACTTCAAATCTCGGCAAACCTTGGTGTTGTCGCCCAAGTCATTTCGATAATAAAAAATGTAATGAGAAAACGATGTCCACATTAAGTTAGGACATGATCATAGAAATGAACGATGATCCAATATAATACCGCTGTTATACCCTAATAAAGGATAAACAATAATTAAAAGTAATACTCATCTATTTTTAGTCTAAAATATATTTAATTAATTAAATTAAATTACTTAATAAAAATAATTTTAAAAAAATAATAAATATAAAAATATATTTTATATTTAAAATAAAAATAAAAATAATTTTTTAATTAAATTTTATATTAAAAATCACACAAACATTTTATATGTCCGTGAATGCCACGAGTCATGATGAGAAAAATCATGATATCACATTAGAATTGATATTAAATGGGAAATATCATGGTATGACATGATTGTCAATGTCATGTACTCCTTCGTCTCCTTATTATAAGCACCAATTTAAATGTATTTTTTTTAAGGCACCAATAATTCTATTAATCACTCTTTTATCTATTTTATTTTTGTTATTGATTGGCCTTCAATGTTTTTTTTAACGAGAACTCCTTAAACTTCGTGTTTTAAAGTCATAAAGTTAAAAAAAATAATTTACAATAAATTTAATAATTTAGCTTTTATATTTTTAATATGTTAAAAATACTCGATATTAATTACCATATACACACACACACACACATATGCTTTGGCATCTTCGTAGGCATAAAAGAACGAAAAAAGCTATCCAAGCCTGACACCTGTTAGCCATTTTTCAAACATTACCTACTCCATTAGTTAACACTAGGGCAAACTCACAGCAAATGAACATCACTTCTTTGAGTATGATATAAATCATTTTCATTTTTATTTTTAATATTTTAGATAATTTTAATTTTATAAAAAATATTAAAAAATAATATAAAAGAAGAGAAAATAAAATATTTTAAATTATTTTATTCTAAGTTATAAAATTTTTAGATAATTTTAAAACTTACTAAATTATAAAAAAATATTTTAAATTATTTTATCCTAAATTATAAAAAATATATATCAATTTTATACTCATTATCATTTTACAAAATAAATTTTTAAAATTTATTTTTAATCTACTTTTATTTCTATTTTTATTTCCATCCAAAAATTTTCCATCTCCCCAAACATACCATGATTGATGTTGTATAGGTAATATATATTTTATTCATACATAAATATTATGAAAATAAGGCAATAGTAAGTATTGCTATTACTAACTCTATAAATTCTTTAAATGTAAAAATATTTGTTTAATTAAAGAATTTAATTTTTATAATGTCAAAAAATAAATATATTCCCCTCTCATGTCAAGAAAACTCCATCCCCCACACACCCCAATATTAATAAGAAATCTAAACACATAGCTCTAAAATTATATGACATAAAAAAATATATTTTAATATGTTAATATGAAACAAAAATGATCAAAATCAATAGCAAAAGAAAGTGTATTTAAAAAGTTGGTATGACGATATTCCCAAAAGGTTATAAAATTCGTTTTCAATTTTTAGTTGCATTTGATCTAGACATTTCAAAATATAAATTGAACTTTTTAAAGAGAAGATTATAAAAAGGTCCAACCAATTCGTTAGGATTTTTAGGCTATAGTTAAAACTTCAATAAATACAAATTTCATAATTGACAAGTAGATTCAAATTTAAATTTAAAAATTAAAAATAAACAATAAGAGTAGAATATAAAGATGAAGGAATAAGGGTATAAAAAAATATATATTTTAGTTAGTTGGAGTAATTAAGTAGAAAGAGAATATTATAAATAGCCCAATTACTAGGTAGCTAGTACTTTTTTAGGGATATATTGAAAACGATTTAGGCCTTTGTTTTATTTTTTATTTAAGAAACAATTTTTTAAAAAATACAAATAAAAATAATCCGCGAGGCCTAAGACCCGACCCGGTTTTAGTTCCCCATGGGGACGTTTGGGGAGATTAAAAATTAATACTATTCTACGTAGTACCTTGTTTATTGTTTGACAAGGATCATCATGAGCTCTCTCGAATTATTTGTTCTCAATCTGTATGAAAACAAAAATTGACGCCATGAGATTGAATGAGGCATTATATTATTCATGGTTGAGTATATTTCTAGGAGTAGTTTTATTTATGGAAATGACTGGATCTTAAAATATAAAAAATGAAGAGAAATAAATATAAACATGCTTATTTTATATTATAACACATGAATCACATTATAATATTATACTCCTGTTATAAAAAGATGTTAAAAAAGATAATTATAATATTTTAAAAAAATATATAATAATAGTTAATTTTTTAATTTAATTAAATTGATCCCATATATTAAAGGTCTAAGGAGTATATATATATATATATGTGTGCACTCGGGTGTGATATTAAAAATATCGTGTGTTATAAACAAATTAACTTCTACCCATTGCTATGGGAAGGACTTTCTACGGAAAACATTTTATATTAATTATAGGAAGGTAGTATTAAAGGCTACGAAACAAATTAAATGACGTAATAAACTAAGTAATTTTTCAAGCCTTTGTAGAGATAGCGTCCTTATTCACTAGACATGCAGCAATCAAACACAGCTTGCGATGGATGATTACAAGAGAGCAGATCAATCCTACAGATACTTACTCAAAAACCTCTCTGGTTTGAATTCCATTGGATCTTCCCATCCATGTGGATCCAACCTTATCTCTGCCACCATGAAGTTTATAGTCCTATTCATAGGCACCAAGTAATCACTCAACACAGTATCTTCTGAAACTGCGTGTGGCAACACAAAATGTCCAGGTGGATGGCGCCTTAGTCCCTCGAAAAATACAGCTTTCAGATATGGCAATCTCATCAAATCTCCTTCTTTCACTTTTATTTTTTTCTCTCTCTGATCACCCGCCACTTCTCTTATTTCCTTCACAAGCTTTTCTTGGATTTCTGGGTTCTTCAATATATTTGACGGAATCCATTATAACATTTCCTGCGTGCAATCAATATTTCAGAACATATTGAAATGAGTTCATCTTCATTAAGCTTTCTTTTCTCCTCTGCAGGTAGCTCCAAATCAAACGATGTATCCACATATTAAATTTTAGCTTCCTTTGCTTTTTTTTCTCGCTCTTATTACTGGAATCAACACATCTTCTTGTTCCTTCCTAATCTGGTACAGTTCTTCCCAACTCTTGTGAAACAATATACGAGTGAGTCTTGGCATGAAATTAAGATTATTGAACCCATGCAAGTTCAAAATCAAACGACGATGAACATCTTCAATCTGCTTGATGATATGCTTGTCGTTTAATCCTTCACCGAAGCACATGGACACCAGCAAATGAAACATAGCACGTCGGAGATGGTCCATGACCGTAATGGACTTGCCGGATTCTGAGTCAGATTCGAGGCGATTGAGGAGAGTGGATAAAACCCAGTTACGAGTACCTGAGAAGGATTTGATTCGGGTCGGGTTAAGAAACTCGTGAGTGAGGTTGCGACGGAGAAATTGCCAAGTGGGACCGTTGATGTTGTGCTGGTTAATGGTTATTGTTGAAAATCTTACTGGTGGCGAGGGTGTTGGGGGGGTCGGAGAAGACGACGCCTTTTTGAACGAGGGCTTGGTGGGCGAGAGATCGATCGGCGATGAATATAGCAGAACGAGAACCAACTGGGAGAGAGATGATGGGGCCATATTTGGCATGAAGATTTCGAAGAATGGGTTCGACTTCTGAAAATGGTTTGCGCAGAAAAAGAAGAGAACCGATGAGAGGAACACGAGGAGGGCCGGGAGGGAGAGGAGGTCGCGAGTGAGAAGGAAAGAGAAGATTGAAGAAAACTCTGATCACAACGCAGAGACAGGAGGAGAAGAAAACGATTAGCCAAAACTCCATGATCGAGAAGTGAGAAAAGCTTATAAAATTGAGAGAAAATATAGGAAGATGAATGAGCTGTGCGCTAGGAAGTTATAGCGGCAAATGTTGTTGTCATCATTGGGGTCAAAGCATGCAAAGATTGTTGATTTATTAATTTTTTTTATTTTTTTGTTTTTTTAACACTGCATGATTCAATATTAATATTGTTATATTAAAAAAAAATTCAACGTTCTCAAATCAGACCAGATACTTAGTCAAAAAAAAAAATTTAGGTCACCCGCATCTGAACCAATGTTCAAGCTATTCACTGCCAAGCAATGAACCACAGAAGCACAACTCAGCTGGTTAGTCAAATATATATATTATACACCACACACACACACACACACACACACAAGCTTTTTATTGGCAATATTTTATTGAAGCCAAAAAAAGCTGGAAACAACCATCTTAATACTCAAATTTTCTAGCAGGTAGAGATACCAAACTGAGTAAATTTAACATTAAACACTAGTTGTAAAATATTATAGTGAACTCCTGTTTCTCAGATAAATCAACATCATCGCCATCATTTGAAACCTTCCACTCAAAATTCCAAACCAGATTGGCCACAAAGTACTCCAAATGAAACATTTCCAGATTATAAGCTGGACAAATCCTCCTCCCTCTCCAAAAGGCATCATCTTTATCTTTTTACTTCCTGTAATGTCAAACGTTTCATGATTATTCTCAGTGTTCAAGATCTCTCTGGCTTGAATTCCATTGGATTCTCCCACACCTTTGGGTCTCTTCCCATCTCTGCAATCAAAATGTTCACAATTCCATTTTTAGGTATCAAGAAGCCATTCAATCCCACATCTTCTGTTACTGAATGTGGGATCACCAAATGTGTAGGTGGGTGACGCCTCAGTCCCTCCAAAATCACAGCTTTAAGATATGCCAATTTGTTCAGATCCTCCTCTTTCACTTCTTTATTCTCCTCTCTATCACCAATCACTTCTCTGATTTCCTCCACAAGCTTCTCTTGTATATTTGAATACTTCACCAGATTCGCCATAATCCAATGCAATGTCGTGGCCGGTGTATCTATCCCTGCAGTAAGAAACTCTGAACTTATGCATACGATTTCAGATTCTTCAAGCTTACGCTTCTCCAATGGCCATTCCATTTCCAGCAAAGTATCAAGGTAAGGCACTGAAACTCCATCCGAGCTGTTAGTGCTCAATCTCTCTTGTTTGGCTTTCTTCCTCACTGTGATCAGTGGCATGAAAAGACTTTCTCGTTCCTTCTTAGTCTGTAACATTTCTTGCCACCGTTTGCGGAACAATATGCGAGTGATTATTGGCCAGTAATCAAACACCCCGAATCTGTCAAAGCTCATCATAATTACACGTCGTTGAACATCATCCATATCAGTGATTTGCTTGTCATGTAACTTCTCACCGAAGCATATGAACCCGAACAAGCAGAACATCGCATGTTGAAGATGGTCGATCAACTTGATAGAATTGCTTGATTCAGCATCCGACTTGACCCGGTTGATAAGAATGTCCAGAACCCATTTACGGGAAGCTGAGAAGGACTTAATCCGGGTCGGGGTGGAGCATCTCGGAGGTGAGGTTGCGGCGGAGGACGCGCCATGTGGGGCCGTAGAAGGCTGTGTTAATGTCACGCTGGTCACAACTAAAAAACTTACTGGCGACAACTGGCTGCGGGAGATCGGAGAAAACGGCTCCGTTTTGAACAAGAGCTTGGTGGGTGATAGAGTGATCAGCTATAGATATGAATGGACGAGACGTAAGAGGAAGAGTGAAGATGGGACCGTATTTGGCCCGTAGATCTCTGAGTAAAGATTCAATCTCTAAGATCGATCTGAGCAGAAAAAGAAGATTGCTAATGATGGGAATCCGAGGAGGACCAGGTGGTAAAAGGGTGGTGCAATAGGGCGGAGCAAGAAGATTGAAGAAAGCTCGGATGGTTAAGCAGAGACAGAGAGAGTCGAGGACGATGAACCAGACCTCCATATCTAAGAATGAAGAAGGATGAATGAATAATGAAGATGATCAGTAAATATAAAAGGAAGGACACAATTGGTGACGTTATCGTTATGCAGAGAAATTGAACACAGAACAAGATACTCCAACTTTGCAGCTTTACGTGGTCTACGAGATATGGAATAAAATAGTGGTGTAGCTCCGCGGAACTTTCTCTCACTAAAAAGCGGAAATCACAGGCAGGGCCCCAAATTTTGGATATTACGCTGAAGGATCATGCTTTAAGTTGACAATAATTTTTGTTCAGGCAAAGATGTCCTGAAGGAAGTAAAAGAATGTATAGCACTCAATTATGGAGAATGTATTATTAATTACAAAAATATAGTCATAAATTATTGACAATCTACTTACAAATTACAAAAAATAGGTAGTAATTTATTATTGAGATTTCCAAATAAGTTATTACGTACTGAGATTTTTTAATTTATTAGCTGTATGTAGTTTACAAGTATACTTCCATAATTTATAACAGCGATTACATCAATCATATTACCTTTAGAACCAATCCTCTAAATTTTTTCTCAAGTTCTTTTCACGATTCACTAATATGTTTTTCTTCATAATTTACAAGTATTTTTTTTTTAAAAAAAATCAATAATTACATCAAACATGTTAGGTTTCCGATGATTTACTATTTGATGGAGCTTTTTCGTAATTTACAAGTGAAATTGACTTATTTACAACTAATTTTATGATGCAATTTACTAGTTTTTTTTGTTCAAATTCAGCACCCTTGATTGTAAATATATTTTTATACATCATGGTCCTTGAACGTGATTTTCCTTTGACAAAAAAATCAAATGTTGGGCGAAAAACAAAACTTTTTACACAGTACGTATTTTCAATTATAAAATATCTGCCTTCTCTTAAAATTTCTTAAGGTGGTGCATTAATTAATAAATGATAAGATATCTAGAATCTGCATTATCTCTTCATTCAAATTCAATAAACGATAATATGATTATATACCAAGTCTCAAGTTCTAGAAGAGGATCGCACATTTGACAAATTAAAAAAAAGAATAAAATACAATAGCACCCCTATGTTTTATCTAAATTACAGAAACATCTCCTTTATTTTAAAAATATACCTAGATCTCTCTTAAAATTAAAAAGTATATTATTCAAATATCCCTTATATATTTAAGATTTTACTACTATCCCTCGACCATTAATTAATTAACCGTTAAGTTTGACCATTAAACTTTTGTTTGGATCAAAATACCCCTCTTTAATATATGAAAAATAATTGTTTATTACAACTAACAAATAATTCTAATACATATATTTCTAAACTTTCCAATATATTATAAAATTTGTTAAGTTTTACTAAATTATAAAATTTTTAATTTTGGTTTTTCATTATATTTATTTTAATTTATTTATTTATGTTTCTTTTTGAACATTAACAAAAAACTATTTTAATTTCTTAAAAGATTCAATACATTGGTTATATTCAACTAATAGATTTTGCAAAAATAAAACATAACTTTTACAAAAATAAAAAATAAAATGTATACAAACTTCCCCAGAAGTAGGGTCAACTTTCTTCTTCTGAAACTTTGATATATTCCTTGAATGTCCAGGTTTAAATTCTTGGAGATATATGAACTTGTAATGGATTTTTCATCATCACAGTGAACACTTGTTTCTCAGATAAATCAACTTCATCGCCATCATTTGAAACCTTCCACTCAAAATTCCAAACCAGATTGGCTACAAAGTACTCCAAATGAAACATTGCCACATTATAACCTGGACAGATTCTTCTCCCTGCTCCAAAGGGCATCATCTTTATCTCTTTGCTTCCTGTAATATCAAACACTTCATCTCCATTCTTCTCAATGTTCAAGAATCTCTCTGGCTTAAATTCCATTGGATTCTCCCACACTTTTGGGTCCCATCCCATCTCTGCCACTAAGAAATTTATAACTCCATTTTTAGGTATCAAGAAACCATTCAATTCCACATCCTCTTTCACTGCATGTGGCAGAACAAAATGTGCAGGTGGGTGACGCCTAAGTCCCTCCAAAATCACAGCTTTAAGATATGACAATTTGTTCAGATCCTCCTCTTTCACTTCCTTATTCTCCTCTCTATCACCAATCACTTCTCTGATTTCCTCCACAAGCTTCTCTTGTATATTTGGATACTTCACCAGATTCGCCATAATCCATTGCAGCGCCGTAGATGTTGAATCTGTGCCTGCATTTATGAACTCTGAACTTACAGATACTATTTCAGATTCTTCAAGCTTACGCTTCTCTTCTGGCCACTCCAAATCCAGCAAAGTATCCACATAAGGCACAATAACTTGGTCTGAGCTATTCTTGTTGTCGTCTTCAGCTCTGTTCAACCTCTCTTCCTTGGCGTTCTTCCTTGCTCTGATCAGTGGGATCAGAACATTTTCCTGTTCTTTCCGAGTCTGGAACAATTCCTGCCACCGCTTGCGGAACAATATGCGAGTGATTCTTGGCCAGAAATTCAGCACCCTGAACCTAAAGGAGCTCAAAAGTACCCGTTGTTGAACATGCTCGATATCTTTAATTTGCTTCTCATTTAGTTTTTCACCGAAGCACATGAACGCCAGCAAACAGAACATAGCGTATTGAAGATGGTCAATTACCTTAATAGAATTGCTTGATTCAGAATCAGATTTGAGTCGATTAATAAGCACGTCCAGAACCCATTTACGGGAACCCGAAAAGGATTTAATCCGGGTCGGGTGAAGCATCTCGGAGGCGAGGTTGCGGCGGAGGACACGCCAAATGGGGCCGTAGCAGGCGGAGCCAATGTCATGTTGGTCGGAGCTAAAAACCTTACTGGTGGTAAGAGCCTTGGGACGGTCAGAGAAAACGGCACCATTCTGAACGAGAGCTTGGTGGGCAATAAATCGATCACCTACAAATATCATTGGACGAGACCTAACAGGAAGAACGAAGATGGGACCGTATTTGGCACGAAGACTTCGGAGTGAAGCTTCGATTTCTAAGAACGATTTGCGCAGAAAAAGAAGATTGCTAATGATGGGAATACGAGGAGGACCAGGTGGTAGAGGCGTGGAGCGAGAGGGAGAAATAAGATTGAAGAAGGCTCGGATGGTTAAGCAGAGACAGAGAGAGCCGAGGACGATGAACCAGAACTCCATGATTAGGGTTAAGAATCAAAAGGAAGAAGAAGGTATAGTAGTAATGAGCATGTATGAGTGAGAAAAGCTATGCGAAATCAAAGGGAAATTTAAAGGGAGAATTGGGCAAAAGAATTACAGTGAGAACACAATCGATGTCGTCGTCATACAGAGGAATTAAACACGGAACATGATATTGACTTTGAAGCTTTCTCGTTGCGTGGCCTCCAATCCCATATATATCAATTAATATATGTTGTGGTTCTTCTGCTGAATTTTCTCTCATGGAGCGAATAAAAATTATATTAACCCCTATATATATATATATATATATATATATATATATAAGGTTTTACTGATGAATTAGTAATCACTGATATGACATAGGTGTGAGGTTTTGAGCAAGGCTAGCAAATTTGTTGTGATAAAAACAATATTGCTCTGTTCTGATAATTGAATGCAACATAATATGAGATAACATTGAAATGTGCTTATTCATTAACTATAAAAGAAAGAACCTAATAACTGTGCATGTATCGCATTTATAAATGATCTCATCTCATCTCTAGACCTAGAGGAAGAAATTCCTACGTGCTCTTATGGCTCAAAATTTCTCTCTGTCACGTACATGGATCATTAATTCAGTATCAGTATCAAGGATCAATGGATCCTTTATATTCCTTTCGTAGGTCTAAATCTAAAACCTCGGGCACGTAAAGGATGTTTCATTACTGTGGTAAATTCTTCTTTCTCTGACAAATCAACATTATCACAAGCTTTCCATTCAAAATTCCATACAAGATTTGCCACATAGTATTCCAAATGAAGCAGTGCCAATGCATAACCAGGACACATTCTTCTTCCTATACCAAAAGGCATCATCTTTATCTCTTTGCTTCCTGTTATATCAAATGTTTCATAATTATTCTCATTGCTCAAGAATCTCTCAGGCCTGAACTCCATTGGATTCTCCCACACTTGTGGGTCCCACCCCATCTCTGCTACCATGAAATTCAAAGACCCGTTCTTGGGAACCAAGTAATTGTTGAAAACCATGTCCTTTGAAACTGCATGTGGCAACACAAAATGTGCAGGTGGGTGTCGCCTTAAACCCTCCAAGATCACAGCTTTAAGATATGCCATTTTGCTCAGATCTTCCTCTTTCACTTCCTTCTCTTCTCTCTCACCAATTACTTCTCTTATTTCATCCACGAGCTTTTGTTGAATTTCTGGGTACTTCACTAAACATCCTAGAGTCCATTGTAATGCATTCGCTGTTGTATCTGTCCCTGCATTCAGAAACTCTGAACATATTGAAAACATTTCGCCTTCACTTAGCTTTCTTTTCTCTCCATGCCATTCCAAATCCAACAAAGTATCCACATATGACACTAAATGTTCTTCATCCGTCGCATCATCATCATCATCATCTTGGTTTAATCTCTCTTCCTTTAGCTTCTTTCTTGCTCTTATCAATGGAATCAAAACATCTTTTTGCTCCCTCTTGATCTGTAAGAACTTCTTCCACTTGTAGCAGAGCAACACACGAGTAATTTCTGGCCAAAAATTTAGCATTTTGAATCTTCTAAAACTCAAAATTATATTCCTCTGAACGCGTTCTATGTCTCTGATTTGCTTGTCGTCTAATTTGTCACCGAGACATAAGGACCCGTGCAAACAGAACATAGCATATTGGATATGGTCTTTCACTCTAATGGTATTATTATTGCTGGATTTTGAATCAGCTTTAAGTCGGGTCACTAGCAAATCTAAAATCCATTTATGTATGTTTGAAAAGGATCTGATTCTTGCCGGATGAAGCATCTCGGAGGTGAGGTTACGGCGGAGGAGGCTCCATATGGGGCCGTAGGAGGAGGGGATAATGTTGTGTTGGTCGCTGTTGAGGATCTGCTCGGTGGCGAGGGACTTGGGACGATCGGAGAAGACGAGGCCGTTTTGAATAAGGGCTTGGTGGGCCATAGATCGATCGGCTATGAAAATAGTTGGACGAGTGCCGATTGGGAGAGTGACGATGGGTCCATATTTTGCATGAAGCTTTCGAATAATGGGTTTGAGTTCGCTAATTGATTTGCTCAGCCATATGAGATTGCCGATGACGGGGACCGGGAGAGGACCGGGAGGGAGAGGAGGAGGAGGAGGAGACGAAGAAGAAGAAGGGGGGGGGAGAGAAGATTGAAGAGAGCTCTGATGGAAAAACAGAGACAGATTGTGACAAGGATGATCAACCACAATTCCATGATTATGGTTGAGAAAGTATGAACCAGTAAAAAGCTTTGGTTTTGGCCCTTCATCGGAGAAATTTTAGATCAAGCTTTGTATAAGATAATTATAGTAAAGTTTGGTATGTGGTCGAGTTACAGTGCCAACTCACTTCAACCAAGACAATTTCCCTTGAGCCGCCTAGTTAACAAAAAGGAAATTATAACAAGGTGCCAAACAGAATTTTAATTACTGAAAGTCTTCGTTATAATTAAAAAAACTAATAATAACAAGTTGACAATAAATTTATGTTATTAAGATATTTTTAATAATTAAATTTTTTTTTTTAAAATCTTGTAGTAATTGTAATTGCATTAAGATTATCATGAAAATCCTTACGAAAAATCACTAAGACGATGATGACATATATATATATATAATGATTACCTATAATCTTTTTTTTATTAAATATAAGAGTTAATAAAAAATTATTTTAATGTTAAATATAATATATCAATTCAATAAACTCTAAATTTATATTTTTTAAAAAAATATTTTTATTGATCCTATATATTAAAGAAATTTCTATCAATTGGTATATTAATTAAAGAGTTATTTTAGAAAAATTAACACACATATATTTATTATAAATAATTAATTTAAATAATTTATTTAATATTTATAAATAAGTTATTTAGCTATTATAAGATAATGAGATTTTATATCTTCTGTTTTTTTTTAGACACGTAGATAATACGCCCTAGGAGAGGAAGGTGGTCCGAAGAGCATTTTAGTAAAATGGGATACATGGGAGTTATGAAAATTCTTAGGCAAAATTACTCAGATGTTAATTCGGTTAACACACACACAAACATATAAATATGTATGAAATTATAAATCCTCTGTTTTTCCTACAAAGAGATAATAAGCTTTAGTTGAAAAAAGGCTTAGAAAGACACTGCTAAAAGTGAGCAGAGACAGATGTGGTATGAAATACCGAAATTGTAGTTGTAGTAACAAAATTATTATTGTACATGTGCCACAAAATGACATCTCTATATGAACAAAAAAGCGTGGAGACCTCAAGTTCCTAGACTTTATTAATTACCTTCAACACAGAAAGGCTTAATTAACTCGATTAATATAAGCTAAGACCTAGGAGATATACAAACTTCTAATGGATTTTC
This sequence comes from Leucaena leucocephala, assembly GCA_037074615.1. Lineage (NCBI taxonomy): Eukaryota > Viridiplantae > Streptophyta > Magnoliopsida > Fabales > Fabaceae > Leucaena > Leucaena leucocephala. Next base: position 2,998,684 of record CM073562.1, on the reverse strand, counting down.
CATCACTACAGTGAATTCTTCTTTCTCTGTCAGATCAACTTCACCTCCATTTGAAGTTCTCCATTCAAATTTCCATATCAAATTAGCCACAAAATATTCCAAAAGAAGCATAGCTACATTATAACCTGGACACATTCTTCTTCCTGCCCCAAATGGCATCATCTTTATCTCTTTCTTCCCTGTAATATCAAACCCTTCTCCTCCATTTTTCTCGCTGTTCAAGAATCTCTCCGGCTTGAACTCCATTGGATTCTCCCACACCTTAGGGTCCCAACCCATCTCTGCCACCATGAAGTTCACAGTCCCATTTTTAGGCACCAAATAATTATTGAACACTACATCTTCCGAAACTGCATGTGGCAACACAAAATGTGCAGGTGGGTGTCTCCTTAATCCCTCCAAGATCACAGCTTTCAGATATGGCAATTTACTCAAATCTTCCTCTTTCACTTCATCTTCTTCCACTCTATCTCTCATAACTTCTCTGATTTCTTCCACAAGCCTCTGTTGCACATCTGAGTATTTCACCAGATTCGCCATAATCCATTGCAGCGCTGTGGAAGTTGTATCTGTGCCTGCATTTATAAACTCAGAACACAGAGAAACTATCTCACCTTCATCAAGCTTTCGCTTCTCCTCAGGCCACTGTAAATCCAACAAGGTATCCACATATGGAACTATGAATTCAGCATCTGGTTTCTTCATGTTTTCCTCCTTGGCTTTCTTCCTCGCTGTGATCAATGGAACCAGAACATCTTCTTGTTCCTTCCGAATCTGCAGCAATTCTTCCCAACGCTTATGAAACAATATCTTGGTAAGCCATGGCCAGAAGTTAAGCACAGTAAATCTGTCAAAATTCAGCAGATAACGCCTCTGAACATATTCTATATCCTTAATCTGTTTATCATCGAGCTTCTCACCGAAACACATGAAGACTAGTAAACAGAACATAGCGTATTGGAGATAATCAATGACCTTGATGGACTTTCCTGATTCTGAATCGCAGCTGAGGTGATTGAGAAGAGCGCGCAAGACCCACTTGCGGGTGCCCGAAAAGGATTGGATCCGATTGGGGTGGAGCATCTCGGAGGCGAGATTGCGGCGGAGGAGGCGCCATGTGGGGCCGTAGAAGGCGGAGGTGACGCTGTGTTGATTACTGTTGGTGACCTTACTGGTGGCGAGAGACTTAGGGCGGTCGGAGAAGACGGCGCCGTTTTGGATCAAGGCTTTGTGAGCGAGGGATCTATCAGATATAAACACAGAAGGACAAGAACCTATAGGGAGAGTGACGATGGGGCCATGTTTGGCATGAAGGCTTCGGAGAATCGGTTGGAGCTCTGTGAATGAACGGCGGAGCCAGAACACAGAGCCGATGATCGGAACACGAAGAGGACCGGGCGGGAGAGGATGGCGGGAAGACTTGAAAAGTGAGGAAAAGAGAAGATGACGAGTCAAGAGGCAGAGACAAATAGAGAAGAGGACGATGAAGATGAACCAGATTTCCTCCATGATTGATCACCGGGAAGCTTCACTGAGACTTGTTAATATCTGTGAAGATTTTTTGTTTGTTTGTTAGACTATTTATATCACTACGTTGACGTTGAGTGTATAATTTCTCAATGTCTTGATCATTTGCTGCTTAAAAGGAAAAAAATTACATTTATTAAATTTAATTGAGTGAAAACTAATCTTATGTTCATATAAGATAATTAATTACTCAGAAATCCCACAAATTTTTTAAACTATTATTAAATGCTAAAAGATATATAGGTAATAGATTATAATTACAAAAAAACACACTTATCCTTATTTTCATTAATAAATAAAAGAGCTTCATTGATAATTTAAAATTACACATTTAACAATTAGAAGGATTTTAATTCACTAATAAATATTCCAATTGACAATAAAAATTATTAACAAATATTTTTTTACTTATTAAATATCTTATTTTAAATTATAAATAAAAATTTCTTCTATTTATTAAAGAAAGTAAAGATAAATATATTTTTATAATTAAAATCTCTTCTCTATATATTCTTTGAGATTTGATAATAGTTTATAAATTTTATAGAATCTCTTAATAATAAATTGTTTTATGTAGAATCTAAGTTTAATTTTCCCTTTAAATCTTATAGAAGCTTCTATTATTGTTGTATGGTGGGAGTATGAAATTAATAAAATTTGGGAGAGAAAGCTTCAGAGGTTTGACTTTTCTTCAGAGTTAGGACGGTGGGAGGATGAGTGATTGACTCTTGTTTCGTCTCCTTCCTTGGAATAGCGGCAACTGGGGCTGCGCAATGCCATGGTCGTTGACGTAAATATTGATTATTTGATCATGACAATAAAATTAGAATAACAACTATATTTAAGGGGAAAATACTCAGAAATTTCCCACTAAAATTTTTATTTACAAAAATATCTAAATTTTGGATGCAACTCATCTTAAATATGTACAACTCTTCTTTCAACCAATTTTACATCTAAAATAGGATGTGTACAATTAATCTTCAATGGATATAATCTTTCTATAACTTATATTTAACTATATACAAAAGTCCTCAAATAAAAAAATTTGTGCATGTAGGAATAGAAATAAGCTAAACTAGATAAGGTATTGACATTAACAAGCTAAATCTATTAAGTGACAATCTAATTTAAAATTGTTATAGGCCAATTTTCTAATATAAGTATGTAAATATTCTTAACCTAACCTAAACCTATTGAAATAACATATTTTTTTAATTATACTGACAGATTTTTATAATAAGCTTTTATAGCATGCTTTCATAATAAATACTATAACAAGCCTTCATAATAGTAACTTGAAAATTCTGAAAAAATAATAAACTAGAGCATACAATAAATTAACTAAAATTGAGATGAAAAATTGCAACACTTGGAAATTCTGGAGACATAGTAATTAGGCAACCAACAAAAAAGAATCACTCAGCAACCAGAGTTAATGAAGATCAGAAAATGCAAATGAAGATCAGAAAATACAACTAGAGTAGTGGAGTATGAGCAAGGCGACTGGGAGGATAGTGGAGTTTCAATTAGAAAACCAAAGCAGTAAAAATAAAAAAAAATACAAGGAGTTTCAAAATGATGCAGAAATTGATTAGTAGGAGAAAGGAGAAAATGCAATCAGAAAACCAATTTACTGCCCAGTTGTAGAGTTTCAAATGATGTAGACAAACCTGCATGTGACGTATAGCAGAGATGCAACAATGAATTGGTGAAGGTAGAGACACTACAACGAATTGGCAAAGGCAAAGACCCGACATGACTACAAGTGAACTGAGCGACGAGGTAGATTTAGGGAACGAGCGACTTGATTTGGGTCGATCGGGAGAAGACGAGAAGTGGAGACGCGATGAATTGAGTGACACCGTGAACTGAACAATGCGGTGAACTGAGTGCAATCTGATCCAGAGAGGACGAAAAGTAAAGAGCGACCTAGTATGAAAAGTTGTCGAGAGACGCAATGGATTAAATCATTTAGGGGTTAAAATTAGTGTTAAAATTCATTGTTTGATTCTTGTTATAAAAAAATAAGAATGAAATTTACAACAATATATATTAGTCTTATTGTCTAATTATTGTATTATGTTTAATAGGTGATGTGTTTGACACTCACCTATTACACTTTCATACTAAATATATTTTAAATAATATACTCAGGCCATATAATAGGCTTCTTAAGGAGCCTGAAATTAACCTCTTAAGTAAAATATGCTTTTATGTATATTTGAGCTTGTGTATTTTTTAAAATAGACCAAACTACCTGCCATGTTTTTATCCGTACGTGCATGGATAAAAATATGTTACACACCATTAAAGATAAGTAGTATTTACTCAAAGACTTGAGTCCTTAAATAAATTTAAAGTATCTTTGAAAAATAAATATTTCAATAAGAGATTTTTTTAGTAATTTTTCCTAAATTAATAATTATTAAAATAAATATAATAGTTATAGTTCTTTTTGGGAATTACATGATATAATAATAAACTGGGTAAAAAATTTAGGGAAGATTAGAAACAATGACCTATTGGAAATTATATTTATTAGAAAGGATGTTTAAAATGATAATTATTTAGAATAACCAAAAACTAAAATGTAAATGTATAAATACTAGATTGCCCCTAAACAAACCCCCACATTTCCTCTCATCGTATATCAAGAATTTGACAATTATTGGCTAAAAACTATGGGAGTTTTATTAATAAAAATAAATTTTGATAATAATATATCAAAATTGAAATTCCTGCAAAGTGTATGAATCAGTGTAGCCCACAAACTGTTTTAATTTAATTTTTGCTCATCCTTGGATATCTTCTCCCATATTTTCATTAATCACTAGTCTAGAATAAAAAAGCATTCAAAATTTTTAATAATAAAAATAAAGTTATATTCAGCCATAGGGCAAATTGCCCAGTTTACCTCTATTTGCAATTCTTTGGTTATTTAGATTATTTAGTTTAAATAGTTTCTGAGAAAATCTGTCATGCTTGATGAGCTAGAATGTTAATTAAAAATATATGGATACACACACAAAGATATTATATAAATTTTAAAATAATTATTTTTTATGATTTTTATCAAAAGAAAAATAATTTTTTATCTTTCATCAGATATCTTAATATGCATAACTTGTTATAAAAATTTTAAATTTATTGACACTAATGTATTTTGGTAGAATTTGAGTGAAAGATAGTATGTATAATTATTTTTGTAAAATTTTTTAATGCACGGATTTAATAAAAAATAATGAAAATTGAAGACAATGGAAAACTCCTACTTTTTTTTTTTCGTGAATAACAGTAAGATATGTGTTATGTAGGGGGAGGGAATGTGGTGGCAATTTAGTATTTGTATATTTATATTTTAATTTTTTTCTCCTTTTAAATAATTAGAATTGTTAAGATCCTTCCTAATAAATACCATTCTATTTAGATCCTTTGTTCTAATTTTCCCAAAGATTTAATACACCAACGTGGCTTGTATGGGATTTCATGAAAATGCAGATTCAATATTTTAAGATATTTAATATAAATATAAAATACAAGAAAATAGCTTAAATTTAAATATATTCGCTTCAGTCCACACGTGTATGAATGAATCGGGTCAAAGCTGAGCTTTATCTAGAACTCAGCCAGAGGCAGTCAGCTTCATGAATTTGATAAAAAGATGGAGAAATGAGCTCATCAAATATTATGGTCATCAATCATATATGGGAAAAGGAAAAATAAGGCCAATAGAATTTCCACAACTGTTTTTTGGTCAAAAATTTCTACAAAATTAGAGTGCAAGAAAATTCAAACAAATCAATTTTTTTACAACATATAAAACATAAATTATAAAGAGTAACATGTAGCTAGGCTTGACCTGGGGAAGCTTCAACTGAAATAATATCCCTAAAATACCCTCATTACTTGGATCCTATTATTCTCCTCCCTGCTCCAAGTCAACTAGGTCATCTTAAGTTAGTTAAAGCAATAATCTTATAATTTAGGCACATGAAAGCTTCATGTAAATAAGAGACGATCTATTCTACTTATAACCACATTTCTTTTTCTTTGTGTATTACCGCTCTAATAAAAACTATGTAAAATAAAATACACTCATACTGGTTTGCACAGCACACTATTATTCCATCTCAGGAAAAATATTCAATACACTACATTTTTTCTTTTCAATACACTACAAAGAATCCACTAACAAGTCTTACATATATACAGAAGCAGGCCCAACAACATTTTTTAGAAGCCCATTAATTATCCAGAACTTATGGGCTTTTGGGCTTAAACTCTTATCCCTAACACATATTCTTAACACTTCCCCTCAAGTATGTAAAAAAAAAAACAATTTCCCTCAAGTTGAAAGCTATATATATCAATTGCACTTAACTTATAAATAGCTTAAACTGCACATCTTTCCACAATGGCTTAGTCAGAATGTTTGCCTCTTGATATCCAGACCTCATATACACTAACTTGATCAATTTATTTTAGAGTTTTCTCCAATAAAATGAAGATAAATCTCTATATATTTTATCATTTTATGGAATACATGATTTAACATTACGTGAATTGTCACCTTACTGTCACAGTATACCCCTATTAGTTGAGAATATTTATCTCCTATTTCTTTAAACAATCCTACAAGTCAGACAATTTCTGCTACAGAACATCTGCTAATGATGGAGACATAATACTTTGTTTCTTGATTTTATATTTAATGAGTGATCCTTCTATCTTTAATAAGTAGCATGTCATTGATCTCCTTATTTAGCCACATATACCCCAATCAACATCACAATAACAAGTAAGCTCCAAATTTTCTAAAGAACTAATCAATACTTCAAGCCCCATAAATTCCTTTAGATATCTAACAACGTTCATTGCCATAGCCATGTGCTGACTAAGAGCATATACAAAAAAAACATGCTAGTTAATTTATTAAATTTATTCTAAATTGAAAGATTTTTTTAAATTTATTCATATTAAATAAAGTTTTGAAGAATTGGTAAAAATACAATAAGTCATATTTAGAAAAGTTTAGATGAGTTTGACACTTATTTTTTATCAATATCAGGATATAATCTTAAAATTCAGAAAATAATTTATGATATCACTTACTAAAAAATCTCTACCAACAATGGGGATAATCTGAAGCCACAATTAAGTTCTAAAAATATATAGAAGTCGAAAGAAAATATAGAAAACTGTATGGGTCAAAAGACCCAATGAACCCAAAGAAAAATCTGAAAATTAGTTTATACATGTTTTTCGGGGAGTTTCAACAAATGTTCCAGATCCAACCAATTGTTGTGCACAGTGCATTAATGAAGCTCAACATACCTCTTCTTTGTAAAGCGCAGTAAAGAAAAAGAAAAGCGTCTCATAAGTCTAAAATAGCCCAAAACTACAACGCCTTTAGATGAGTGTTTAAAGAATAAATTTAAAAAAAAAATAGATTTTAGATAATAAATTTAAAAAAAAAATAAATTTTAAAAATTGAGATATTTGGATGATTAGTAATATAATCACTTTTATATTGTTAAATTAGCAAATAATGTATGATTTGATTAAAAGTAGAAGAGAGGAGAGAGGGGGTAGAGAAGAAAGATGAGAGAGGAGAGAAGAGATAGGGTAGAGAAGAGAGATAAAGAGGAGAGAGGGTAAAAAAGAGAGAGAAAATAGAATATAAGAAAAAGTAGAGGTAAGATAATAATTGAATAATCCATAAGCATTTTAGTATTCCAAAAACTAGTTTCAGTAATTTATTTAAAATTATAATTTTGACCAAAATTATTTTTAGATAAATATAATTATTTATTTATTTTTTTAAAATTAAAATTTTAACTAAAAAATACTTTTTAAATCAAGTTATCAAACAGGCACTAAATCTAATTTCTTTTTACAAACAAAACAGAGCCCCAAAAAACACAATAATCAAAGCCACGTATTCTTCGAGAGACAGAGCTCCTTTTGGTCCACTAGTTTCATTAGTATTTAAGAAAAATTGAAAACAACTAGTTTTTACCAAAATCATCCATGAAATATTTGTTATAGTGGTAAGTGACATAGAATACAAATACAAATTCGAGGAAACACATTTATTAAGAAAAATAAAATTTTTTCACGCTTTAATTCAGAATGGTATCTCTAAAGTAGTTTGACTTTGACTAATCTTTTTTGAGACTTGAAGTATATTGAAATATTTTTATCTTTTCAATAAGTATATTTATTGAAATTAAAACCCGTGTTATTAGTTTTATGATGATGTGGTCGCTTCTACATCAACCAATAACTTATTAAGTTAGCACTTGGTACATATATATTGTCTTCATTAAAACGTGGGTTTTGCTCATTCTGATTTTTAACAAGCATAGCATTAGTTGACGTATTTAATTTATTAGGAGGAAAGGAGTTGATAACAAAGCAAAAATATGGTTTAATTTATGAGCATGCGGCACTAGAAATGACCCAAAAGAAGTGGCTAGCGTTAGACTAATCATATCATTCAGCAAAAGCAAACAACCACATGCATCACACACCCATTAATTATATTTATTAACACTCACAATTATCTATACACGTGTTAAATTAAGCTAATTAAACACGAGAGAACTCGTTTCTCAATTGCCCAAAAAATCTGAGTATTCCAACGTTGGACTTGTGTTCGTGGTGAAAGATCTGATGCTGTCGGAGATATCAATTCCTAAGATCCAAGTCTATTGTTGAACCGAGATGATAAAAATTTAAAAGGCTTGACAATTACACTGGCCATTATAAGTCTCCGTACCCTTAGTATCATCATCCTCATATAGGCTCATGGGATTCAGTTATATTCATGCTCAAAACACATTTGTGTATAATTTCGTTTGCTTCAATCAAATTATTATTTGAAGTGATTCAGACACATGGAAAAAATTAATAGACGTCACTACAAAAAAATTGATTTTCAGCGGCGACAAATATCGTCGCTAAAGGCACAAAAATCGCCGCTGAATATCATTAGCGGCGATATATTGTCGCCGCTAAGTCGCCGCCTATGAGACTGTCGCCTATATACATTTGCGGCGACAACTGAAAGTCACCGCTGAATATCAATAATTAGTGGTGACAATAAGTCGCCGCTGAATGTCAATCATTAGCGGCAACAATATGTCGCCGCTAAAGGTAAGTCAAAGGCGGCGACAAAAGTCGCCACCTAAAGCATGAAGGTGGATCTGCGGCGACAATTTTGTCGCCGCTGAAAGTTGTTTTTTTTTTAAAAAAAAATTCTAAAATTTTTTCTTATATAAAAAATATATAATTTAATCTAAAAAATAATGATAAATAACTAAATAAATAAATCAAAATATAATATCATGTATAAATAATTTCAATTATTGACATACTTAAAATTAAAATAAAATTGTTCACTTTATACATAAATATTATATAGAATGATCAATAGTAGGAGTAGAAGAAGTAGGTGCATGTGGTTGTCTCCTCTGCATCAAGGTAGCAAATTGAGCTTGCATCCTTTGCTCCATTTGTTCCATTAGTCTTTGCTCAAATTGCACACGCTCTTCTTGCATCTTTTCACGCTCTGTTGCACGCTCTTCTTCCATCTTTGCACGCTCTGCGTCTATTTTTTCTCTCTCCTCTTGAAATTTTTTATCAAACTCTTCCTGCAATTGGGCACGCACACTCTGGACAACTAAACTATCACTAGATTGAGGGCGACTTCTCTTCCTTGAAGGCTCTGCTCCATACCCTTTCCCTCTTACATACCCTGACCTCTCACCAAGAACTGTTGCCAATATTTCTTCTGACGTCATTCGAGCATCGCTCTCTAAATCTTGGTCTTGCTGCTGAGAAAGTTCGTGCATACGACTCTATAAATAAACATATGAAAATATTAGAATAATAATAAAAATAAATCAAAATAAAATAAAATACAATGCATACATGAATATGTTTAGAGTGTGGATCAGCCCATACTACTTGTCCATCTAATGTCTTTCTAGTATGCGTTATCTCCCACAGCTGGTCAGGAGGGATAGGTTGTCCAGTAATAGGATCTTTCTACAAAATAATAATATATAAAATACAAACAATATATTTTAAAATAAAAAATGATTAAAAACTTAAGTTATAGTAGTGATAGATTGAACTTACTGTAGCACATTCAATCTCTGCAAATGATCGAGGACCACAAGTATGTTTAGTCATTTGTTTTTCTCGATTTATCATGTTTCTTGCACTTTTATTCTACAACAAAATTTTGGTAACTAATAAGAATTTAATTATTGAAATAAAAAATACTTTATTTAGAAGGATAAGGAGGTACCTTAAACATGTCAGACTTAAAATATATTAATAACTATTCCCAATCTTGAAAACTAATAGTTTGAGGAGGATCAGCCAACCTATCTTCATCAGTCTCATATTTCTTATAGTGAGAATGCAGATTGGTCTTCCAATTTCTGAATGCATTTTGTAAAATAATTGATATAGCTATATGAAACTTTTCTTCAGCAATTGCATCAGCAGGTTCAAATTTATCCTGAAACAAATAAATATGAACACTTTATATAATAATATAGATAAACTAAGATTTTTAAAAAATTTGACATAAATAATACCTTTATTTTTAAAATCATATTCTGACCATATTTTTCAAAAATATTCTTCCAGTTACCTCCACCATCCCTAAAAGAGACTGTGGTTCTAAGAGTTAAACCACAATAATTAGAAAAATCTCTTGCTTCTGGACGGATTGCTCTTGACATGGAATCTGAAAATTTGACTCGAATCTTTGATCCTTGTGCAGTCCTCAAATTCACATTAATAGATTTGTAAACTCCTCTGCGCTTGTTGATTGCAGTAGAAGAGCTTATCATTGAAGTTGAATTAGAACAATTAAATGTTACAAGCGATATAAATCAATTATTATAAAATTGAAACAAATTTACCTGCACTACTATTTTGAGTATGGGGAGTAGGAGGAGAATTGACAGGCATTTCTTCAAGTTGTTGTTGCATGATAGAGGTGAAATAACAGGTGTTGATTGAGGTGTAGAGTATGTACCTCGGCTATTCGTGTTGTCATGAGATGTAACAGAAAGACTTTTTCCACCTCGATCTCTCTTTAATACTGACATATCCTGTAAACTTGCTCAACTTGAAATGTTAGAATAAATGATTCATTCGTTTATAATGAATATCGCATGTTAATTATATAACTATATGTAATGAATAAAAGACTTATCTAGTTCACTAGAGCAATCAAAGACTTATCTACACGGTTAGCCAGTGATATCATACATGTCAATCACATCATAGGTGGCATCTATAGTCCTCAATGGTGATGTGTCCATGTCATTTAAAAAGGATCCAATCAATCTTCTGTATGCATTGAAGGCTCAAGAATTAGAAACACAATAAGGAGCAGAAGAATCAAGAGGCTAGATAGAACATTTAGGTTTCAATTTGATACATTAAAGACACAAAATATTAGTATACAATCTTGAAGGTGCAAAATGTAGTCTTAAATAATACCCTTAAAAGCTTGAGTCCATAGCAAAGCATGAATATCCATAAAATTGATGTGGCATAAGTATAGAAGAAGTTTTGACGTGTTGGATCAAACAACAAGCTCCCTCATAATAGAAATCTAACAGTACGTTGTTACCAAATCTTTTTATGTCAAGTTGATTATTTTAATTATATTTTAAAGTATTTTCAGTCGGTTAAATGTAAATAAACATGTCATGTGCCACATAGATCACCACCACATGTACTCATGTACCAAATCTTTAGTGGGTTTGGTTCAGTTATTTATTGACCTGAATTTGCAAAAGCTTGATCCATTCAACAGCTAAAAAATGTTGTCGGAGAAGGACAACCTTTTTATGCACAAGCAAGCAGTTGGAAGTGCAAATAAGTAATTGGAACAAAAAGTACTGTCAAATGACAGCGCACAAATGTAGATAATGCTTTTAAATAATATATCAATCCATTTCATTTCATTCATCACAACCACACGCGTCTCTCTATATAATATATCAATCCATTTCATTTCTCATAAAATTTGATCACAATTGCCATGACAGAACCTCAAGAATTACAGATTTCCATAATTGGTATGTCAACATTCTCATCTTTTAAACTATCATCTCTCTTCTGTTCGTACATCACATGTCACTCTGCAGAAATTTACTCAACATATATAGATGATCTCTCCTTACGCACACACTCACATATTTAAAATTGATGTTCAAAGCTTTTTTAATTTGTATCCATGAAAAATACATGCTTGAAATCAAACTGCATGACAAGGATGCAACAGAGGAATAACATGGTTTCAATATGAAGTTCAATGATTTATAAGACGACATGAACCTGAAACAAAGCCATCTTTGATAAATCCAACTACAGATTCACAAAAGACAAAATGCTCCAAGTTTTAGAATATACAATATGACCACCTATATATGTATAGCTAATGGATCGATCATTTGAATTGTTTTCTTAGAATCTGATGATGGAGCCAAAGACAAGAATAAATATGGTGATACAGAGACTGATGCAGCCAAGAAAACAAATCCCAATGGAGATATCAATGAATTCCCTAATGAAGCAAGCACCACAATCAATGAGAACTAAAACTAAGCTACTCACAACATGTTTAAGAGGAAAATTTATTAGTTTTAATGGGAATGATGACACGCCTTTAATATAACCAAATACAAGCAGATTGGTTCTGTCCATGAAGCTACATAGCTTGAGATTAAAGCTTGATTCCACGTTTTCAAGCTTCATTATTACATAAGCAGTGATTCAACCTCAAAACCCCAAATTTAAACGGTGACAAACACTTCAAATTGCCGACGATGTCACGCGATAATCGAAAGAAAAATCAGAGACAGATTGGATAAGCAGTCGGAGAACTCACCTCAAATTGCCGACGACGTCACAAGCTCGCTCTCCGTCCTCCGGTCACTCCTCTAACGTCACAATCCTTCAGCTGTTTGCTCGTGGTCTGCCTCTGTCTCTCGCTCTCGGAGTTCTTTTTCGCGTCGACGAGAAATAAGGAACAAAAGGAAAACCCTAAGATATAAACATGTTTCAGCGGCGACAAATAAAAGTCACCGCTGAAAGTCCACTTTCAGCGGCGACTATATTATGTCGCCGCTAAAAGTCTAAATATTTTTAAACCCACTGGAGGGGGAAAGAATTGTATTAAAACTTTTAGCGGCGACATTTGGATATAAAAGTCGCCGCTAAAAGTCTAAATATTTTTAAACCCACTGGAGGGGGAAAGAATTGTATTAAAACTTTTAGCGGCGACATTTGGATATAAAAGTCGCCACCGAATATAACCTTCTGCGGCGACAAAAAATTGCCGCCGTAGAATTCTTGACCTTTTGCGGAGACAATTAGTGTCGTCGCAGAAAAGTGGCACTGAGTTTTTAGCATTAGTGGCGACAAAACGAAGTCACCGCTGAAAGTCTTTCTTTCAGCGGCGACATATCATTGTCGCCGCTGAAAGCCTTACTTTCAGCAACAACATTTCTGTCGCCGCAGATATTCAGGACTTTTAGCGGCGACATTTTTTGTCGCCGTTGAAAAATCGTGGCCAAATCCTTATTTTTTTGTAGTGCGTGTTAATGAAGAATGTAGATCAACCAAACTAAAGTCTAACCAAAATGGTAGAGGAATATCGAAAGAAATACTTAAAACATGTTTATATAAAATTTAATAATTAATTATTTATGCTAAAACTATAGTTTTAACTTTTAAGGCTAAAATCATGATTTTCCATTAAACTAATTTTATTCACTTTTTGAGAACTTATTCTCTATTAAAATTATTTTTATTATTTTTTTAAGTTTTTTTTAAAATTAATCTAAATATATATTTAATAGTTATTTAATATATTTGCATAGCTTATATAAAATTATGATTTTATTAAAAAATTGATTTAAAAAAATTATTTTTCACAAAGGGTATAGTTTTAGCCAAAAACATGTTTTTAAAAATAGAGTATGACCTTGTGATTTGCTTTTTGCTTGTTCTGATTTTTACCAAACATAGCATTTTAGATGTCATATTTAATTTAATACGGGGAAAGAAGCCACTAACAGCAGACGCCGGACAAAGAAATATGACCCAAAAAGGAGGGGTCCTTGTGAGACTAATCTCCATTCAGCAAAAGCAAAACAACCACATGTATTACGTGTTAAATTAAGCTAATTAAACACTCGGTTACTTGAGCGGGCCAAGCCATTTCAAGTTTTTTTTTTACTATTCTAATTGGAGAAATTCCAGCAGAAATGGACTTTCAAAATGTGAAATAAATTTAGAGGATTGTCTAAATATATATTTATCTAACTCATAGGTTTAACTGATAAATAGGTGAGACATACTACTATTTATAATGTGTTTGCTCAATAGAAAGTATTATTTTATTGTGGTTCTAGTCGCAGTATTTGAAGAGATATCCTAGTTCCTAGGTGCCTAGACTTACGCCTAAAAGTAATAGACAGCTTACCCTGCCCAACATTAATATCGTCTAGAAAGAAAGAATATTTTACTCTGCCTTTAGATCATGAGTGAGTCCAACACTTTTCTAAAAAATTTTGTAAGAAAAATTATTTATCCATCATTTAAACCAAAATTACACACTATATTCGTCATAATTGTTTCTAATGATTTCTTCATCAATTAAGAAAATTGAATGGTACTTAATCAATAATTTCTATTATTTATTTGGTTACATATATATTCAACATAAGACAGAATTTATGAAAACCCAAATTAAACTACGGAATTTGGAAATTCCCTGTGGTGTAAATGAAATTTACAAATAAAGAGAGGGCTAAAGTTTTTTTTTAAAGAAAAGTATTAGACCCCAAAACAAAATTCCTGAATTTTTTTAAATATATGGCAGTTTAATAAGTTAACTATCATTTTTAAATTCGGAGAAAGTATTTATTTTCAAAATCTTGCTAAAATTTTCAGAGAATTCGATGGAAGGATGTAGTTTTCCCTCACTTCAATTTCCCTGTTTTTATTTAATACCACAACGTCTTTAAATATATTTAATTTTTTATATTTATATTAACTTTTTTCTAATTCTTTAAATTTAAAAGGCTATATTTATTTCTTTAAATTTAACAATGTTAACATTATTAATAAAAAATATAGACTAAAAAATCTAAAATAATAACTAAATAATTAAATAACACAATATAAAAAATTAAAAGTTTTGTACTTAATTATTATTTAAGTTTGATGGGTTAGTATTATCTATTAAATGATGTTAACGTTGTTAAATTTAAAAAATTAAAAATACAATTTTAAATATAAGGGAGTAAAATAAAAGAATAAACTTCTTTTCCCAAAAAAACATAAACCAAAAAATTTATAATTTACCCTTTAATTGCCACTTCGCTCTATATATAGAATTATTATAAACCTGATCTCAAGTATCCATGGCAATTAGTGACCTGCCCTTCCTTCTTCTCCAAAACAGCTTAAGAATGGAGATCGGCTGTATGGTCTTTGTCTCTCTCTTTTTCTCCATTTCCATTACTTTCATTCTCTCTTTTCTCCGTCGACCGTCGTCCCCTCCTCTCCCTCCCGGTCCGTTCCGTGTTCCCATCATCGGCTCCGTTCTCTGGCTTCGAGTATCGTCATTCTCTGCACTCGAACCAGTCGTTCGAAACCTTCATGCTAAATATGGCCCCATCATCACTCTTCATATTGCCTCTTTTCCAGTTATCTTCATATCTAATCGATTCCTTGCCCACCAGGCCCTGGTTCAAAACGGTGCCGTCTTTTCCGACCGCCCCAACGGTCTTTCAACTCCCAAGCTCATCAACAGTCACCAAGATACCATCAGCTCCGCCTTGTACAGCCCCACATGGCGCCTCCTCCGTCGTAATCTCAGTTCCGAGATTTTTTCCCCGGCCCGGATCCAATCCTTCTTGGGTTCCCGTAAAAGGGTACTGAAAGTTCTTGTTAAGAATCTCAAGTCTTGTTCGGAATCAAGAAAGTCGATTAAAATCATTGACCATCTCCAACACGCTATGTTTCACTTGCTTGCAATCATGTGCTTTGGAGAAAACCTTGATGATGAGAAAATCAAAGATATCGAAAATGTCCAGCGCCGTTTACTCTCAAACTACAGCAGATTCACTGTGCTAAGTATCTTGCCAAAAGTTTCTCGTATCATATTTCGCAAGCGTCGACAGGAATTTCTCCAGCTTCGAGAGAAACAGCACGATATAATGGTTCCACTGGTAAGAGCTCGAAGGACGTTGAAGGGAGGGAAGATGATGGACAAGACCGACGACAAAAACAATGGATTCTTAGTGTCTTACGTTGATGCGTTGTTGGATTTACAACGGCCTGACGAGAAACGAAAGCTTGAGGAAACTGAAATCATAACGTTATGTTCAGAGTTTTTGACTGCAGGCACAGATACAACGGCAACGGCACTGGAATGGACTATGGCGAATCTGGTGAAGTACCCAGAAATCCAACGCAAGCTTGTGCAGGAAATAAGACAAGTCATGAGTGAAAGAGACGATGTTGACGAAGACGAGGAGGAAGTGATCAAAGAGGAAGATCTGAGAAAAATGCCGTATCTGAAAGCTGTCATCTTGGAGGGACTAAGACGACACCCACCAGCGCACTTTACGATACCACATGGAGTATCAAAGGATGTGATATTGAATGGTTACTTGGTGCCTAAGAAAGGTGCTGTGAATTTCATGGTGGCTGACATGGGATGGGATCCAGATATTTGGGAAGATCCTATGGAGTTCAAACCAGAAAGGTTCTTAAGTAATATCAATGGAGACGACGACGAAGCATTATCATTTGATATTACAGGAAGTAAAGAGATAAAGATGATGCCCTTTGGAGCAGGAAGAAGAATATGTCCTGCTTATAACCTTGCAATGCTTCATTTGGGATACTTTGTGGCAAATCTGATTTGGAATTTCGAGTGGAAAGCTTCAGAAGATGATGTTGATTTGTCTGAAAAGCATCAGTTTACAGTGGTCATGAAAAATTCATTACAGGTTCATATAAATCCAAGGTCAGTAACTTAATATATATATATATATATATATATATATATATATATATGCACAGACACGTACGTACGTACGTATGCATTTGTTCTCTATTGTTATTTATGGCTATGATTGTATGGCGGACACAATTTAATAAATTTATGTTTAATAGATATTTAATGAATTTTACATTGCTTTTATTCAATTTTGAAGTTTCTTCTTGTTCTAGTTTTATTTATCAATTTTGATATTAATTCTCAAATATAGAATAATTTGTACACTTAATTGTACAAACATAAAGCCTTCGCTTACGTTAAAAGAATAAACGATATATAATTTTTTTTCTTTTTTATATCAATGGTCCAGATCTCACCCTGTGATGAGCACCCAAACCAGATTCAAATGGATTATGGGTTAAAGGGGTGAATATATGAATTTACTAACTCAAATTAGAATAAATACAAATATACTCTTATTAGATATAGTTATATTTAAGATACTATATCGTATTAAATTTAAATATTTTTTTTAATAGAAATTTAAATCTTAATTTAAAGATAACAGCTTTTTTTATCAAACCAGATCCCCATTTATCATCCATTTGACAGCACATAAAGTTAAAAGATTTGGCATCCCTTAGTCAAGAGTTAGGACAGACTCTAGGTAGGATTTTTCCCACTAAGCTATGGTCCTTCCATGCTTGGTATAAAACTGATAGAAGCCTAGCAACAGTAACAACAGGCCCAACAAAGTGACTGAAAATGACATAAGCGTAAAAGAGAAGATTTATTAGTATGTTCAACTGATAAATAGAGTAAGATGTATAATTATTTAGAATATATTTAATTTTTAGAGAATATTATTTTATTATAATTATAATTATAGTATTTAAAAAGATATCCTAATTTTTGAATACCTAAATTTATGCTTGAAAATAATAGACGATTCGCCCTACTCGATATTAGTATTATTTAGTAAAAATATAAATTTCGTATTACTTTTAAATCGTGAATAAAACTAATCTCTTTTTAAAAATTTTTGTAACAAAAGAAAGCAACAAATAATTTATTTTGTTAACTTCTGTTTGTTTCATTTTCAGTTTTTGCGTTTTGATAACTGCGTATCCCCACTACTAGGGCACGTAGAGGTAGTGGTAGTTACTTTCCTATTTTTGGGTTAGTTTCTTTTTTTCTTTCTGTCTTTTAATTATCTCAAGAAAATACTGAAAAAAAGCTCCGTAATGGATTATATATAGGCTATTTGGCCCAGGAGGAATACACAGAAATCTTTACAGAGTAAATTATTATTTTCAGGAAATGCTCCACAGCTATCAGAGGACTTTGGGCGAGATACTTGCTATATTCTCTCTGATAGAGTTCTTGTCTTTTACTCAGTTCCTTTAATTCTTTGGGTTAGCTTCTAATAAATTGGTATCCGAGTTATGGTTGTCACATAGTCATCTCACGCTACCCCAGATCCTGAGGAAATCCTTTGGGTGATGATCCTTTGGCCATTATTGCTTCATGACTAGAGGCACTAAACATCTTAAACGAGAAAGTTGCTGCACTGGAAACCCGTTCTCCGCATCAAGAACGCACACTAGGAAGTCACCGTTCAAGGTGTAGGGAAGTGACGACGAATCTAAACTCCACCCAAAAAATCTGGTTGCCATACACAGATCAATTTTCCCAAATTTAGTGATTGGATTCTTAAAGCAGAAAAGTATCCTAGCTATTAAGGCTTTGTTTGGTTTAGTTGAGGGGAGGGTAGATTAAGTTAATTTAATAGAGGGTAGAGAAAGGTAGGGGAGGTTAATTAATGATATTTTTTGTTTGGTTCAGGAGGGAAGGAGAGGGGAGTTAATTAGAAATTAACAAATATACCCTTATCTCTTTATTTAAATTTATTTACTTTTTATTTATAATATACATATCAAAATTATTTTTTTTTAATTTATAAATCTTAAATTTTTTTATCTCATTTATATATATAAAAAAATTAAAAAATATGATAAAATTTTAATATTATTTCTTATTAATTATATAATTATTATATATTTTAATATAATATATAAATAATTTATTATGTTTATTAAATTTTAACAATTAAAAAAATTAAGTGTGAAAAAAATAAAAAAAAAGGCTTAAGGGTGCAATTGGAGTATTAAATAAACATCAAGGGCAATTTGGTCATAAAAGTGAAAAATTTTCTCTCCCATCCAAAAACCCCCACTTTTGGAGTGGAGTGGAGGGGAGGGGAGGGGAGGGGACCACAAAAAGACAAAAAATCTGCCCTCCTCTCCCCTCCAAAACCCCCAACCAAATAAACCTAAGAGACATTGGAAGACGACAAAGTGGATATTGTGTCGATATATTTGGAAAGAGACGCCCTTGATTTATTCTCATGGATAATGGGGCAACCAACAGTGGTCTTTTGACAAGAACTATAGGCCTCTGGAATACTAGAATCAAGATGAGTATTTGTTTAGCATTAGACAGACTGGTTTAGTGCATGAATATCGTTCTGAGTTTGCAAGAAGGTAGGCACATATGAGGAATTGGCCTGACCACTGCCTATTGGGGATGTTCATCAATGACCTCAAGGAGTAACTTAAAGCTGATGTTCAAATTTTTTTTAGTAAAAAAATTTTTAGAAAATGATTGAGCTCACCCACAAATAGGCAAAGTCTCCCTTCCTCTTAAGTGATATCAATGTCAGACAGAGAAAATCATTTATTACCCTTATATATAAACCTAGGCGCTCAAGAGCTAACATGTATCCCCAAATATCGTGACTGGAACTACAATAAAATAATATTCTTCAAAAATTAAATATACTTTAAATAATTACATGTCTTACCTTTATGTTGATATTCAAATTCACAAGCCTATAATAGTCTATCGAGCAATTTTTTTTTTTGTACAAGAAAGGGCTAAATGCACAACATAAAGAAACTAAATCACATGGGGATCAAATCCCAAATCATCTTGTAGTACAATATGCTCTAGATGTGGAGGACAACAATATAGAGTCTTTATAGTAGCCACCCCATCCTTAGCCAGAGCATCAGCCACTTTGTTCTGACACCTTGAAATATAATGCAATTTCATCTCCTAGGAAAGTTGTAAAAAGTTTTGTATTTGTAAATGCAATAAACTGCATCTATGACCATTCTTACTGGACAGTAAATCAATCACATTCTTAGAATCTGATTCAAGAATAATCTTTCTGAATCCTATATCCCAAGCTAGCTTTAGACCTTTGTACATTGCCCACTGCTCTGCTTCCATTACAGTACACGCTCCTAGCCTATTTGTAAACCTAACAATCCACTTTCCTAAATTGTCTCTAATAATACCACCACACCCTGCGTTATTATGGTGTGACATAACAGATCCATCCACATTCACTTTCATCCATCCCTCAGGTGGAGGTTGCCAGTAAGAAGAGGTCAGGGTAGTGTTATGATTAATTAAGCTATCCTCTTGAATTTGCACAAAATTTTTCCATGTTGTCATAATAACAGAATATGGATCTAACGATTTTATGAAGTATGCATCAAAAGAATGTTAATTCCTCCACTTCCATAGACTCCAAATTTTAACCCCCCCCCAAATTGCACTCCAATTGCTACTTCCATCTATTCCTAACTCCTTCTTAAGATTTAAAGTGAACCAATTCCGTAAGGGAGTTCTAAAGAAGGAAGAATAGAACCTTGGGTTTACCAAATGACTCCAAAGTTGTTTAGCATACTGCAATCCCAAAGAATATATAAAATATCTTTTACATCATTGTTACAGAACTGACACATTGTTGTAGTAGAAGCCCATTTACTTCTCTAAATATTAGTTGCTAAACGATTATTAAATGCAATCCACATAAATACACGTATACGTTCAGCTCCTTTCCATTTCCATATATCTTTGTAAGTCGGGCTATACGTGTAATCTACTTGAGACTCCACTAGATAATATGCACTTTTGATAGTGAAAGTTCCCATCGTAGTTGCATTCCATGTCATTACATCATTACCCGCCTCCTTTATTGGCAGAATCACACTGATCAACCTTTGTATGACCTTATTTGGAAGAATACTATCCAATCTTTGAAAGTTCCAAGTTCCAGAAACACTCCAATCAAACACTTTGCTCTCTTCTTCTTCTTCTGTTGTAAGTGGCCTAATACACACTTGCTTCAAGTTCATATTAGGAAACAACCAATTGTCAGTAAAAAAATTCACCAATTGTCCATCTCTGATATGCCATCTTATCCCTGATTTAATAATATCTTTATGTTGGGAAACAAACTTTCACAACACAGAGTCCCCCTTCCTTGCATCCAGTAAGTTTTCTTCATTTCTCATCATATATTTATGAAGAATGACTTCTACCCATAGTCCCTTATCTCCATTAATTAACTTCCATGTAATTTTGGCTCCACAAGCACGATTAAAGGATGACAATCTCTTGAAACCAAGCCCGTTATTTAGTTTAGGTCTAATAATTTGATTCCATCCAATAGGATGAAAACCCTTTAACACTTGACTATTCCCCCATATAAAATTCCTCTGAATCCTTTCTACTTCCATACATATGGAGATAGGAATCTTAGATACCATCATTGGGTATATTTGCACCGAGCTCAGTACAGACTTGGCCAAAGTTATTCAACCAGCCATTGATAGTGAGTTCTCTTTCCACACAGCCAGCTTTGATAACTCTCTTAACTATATATTGAAAAGTATCCCTAGGTTTCCTCCCTCTGATGATTCGAAATCCCAGATATTTCCCTATATCAGCAGACACATTCATTCCTGTAATTGCACTGATTTTGCTTCTAGTATTGCCTTTCACCTTTGGAAAGAAGAAAATAGAAGACTTACTCTTACTTATTTTTTCCCCTGAGGCTAAACAGAACTTGTCTAAGCAATCCATCATATATTCTGCCTGTCTTTCATTAGCCACTCCAAAAAGAAGAATGTCATCTGCAAACATAAGGTGTGATATGACTGGACCACCCCTAGAAATCAAAATTGGTTTCCAATAGCCAGAGTGCACAGCATTTGTAATAAGATGAGATAACCTATCTATGCATAGCACAAATAAAAGAGGTGAGACAGGATCCCCTTGTTGAATACCTCTTTTAGGAGAAAAATATTCCGTTTGAGAACCATTCCATAATACATTATATGAAACAGATGTAACACAACTCATAATGAGATTTATAAAAGAATAATCAAATCCAACATAAAAAAGAACCTGTTAAATAAAGTACCATCTGATACGATTATATGCCTTCTCAAGATCAATCTTCAATGCTATTAATCCAGTTTTTCCTTTAGCTTTCCTCATAACATGCATAATTTTTTGGCCAACTATAATATTATCCTGTATGTGTCTGCCTTTTATAAAACTAGATTGAAAAGGGGAGACAATATCATCCATAACACTCCTCAATCTCCCCACAATGATCTTTGTAATACACTTATAATGTATTATACATAATGATATAGGTCTAAAATGACCAATAACATCAGGATGATCCTTCTTCGGTATGAGTGTAATTAGAGTCCTATTTGCACTAAACTCAACATACTTCTTTTCAAAAGCTGTTTTAACAAATTTGCATAAAGAGGTGCCTATAGTACTCCAATTAGCTTGGTAGAAAATAGGTGTGAAACCATCATATCCTGGAGCCTTGTAAGGCCCCATAGAAAAGAGAGTTTCTTTTATCTCCTTATCATTTGGTACGTTACCCATATTACTAAGTTGCAATCTAATTTTAGAAGGAAAATTAGTCTTTGTTTGCAAATTATAGGGAGCACTGTCATGACACTCATAAAGATTTTTGAAATAGTTTACTATCATAGTCATCAGTGCAGCTTCATCATCTATCCAATTCCCTCTATCATCCTTCAGTATTAACATTCTATTTCTCCTCCTTCGCATTTTAGTTTTTAAATGATAATAACTAGTATTCCGATCTCCTTTGGTAATCCAATCAGACCTAGCTTTTTTAAACCATTTAACTTCTTCTAATTTCAATATCTCCTCCAACTCATTTTGCAAATTCTTTTCAAGGAAATCTAAAAATTTTGAATGAGTATAAGTAGGAGATTTTTGAATTCCATTCAAACGGGCTAACAAAATCTTTTTCCTTTTCTTTACAAAGTCAAAAATATTTTTATTCCAATCAACAAGAGACTCACTCAAACTTTCCAGAGATTTATCAAATTCATCATAATCATTCCAAGTATTAGATAAAAATTCAATGAAATTATCATGAGCAAGCCATATAGCCTCAAAACGAAAAGGTTTATGTCTTCTATCGTAACAATTATCCTGAAATTATAATATAATAGGATTATGATCAGAGAATTGAGTTCCAGGGAGTACCTTCAAAACATAGTTTGAAAGATTGTTTTAAAATTGTATATTTGCTAGAGCCCGATCTAATCTTTTATATAAGCGGAAGTACCCATCCATTTTAGGCCCCTTCCAAGTAAATTTTGGTCCCAGATATCCCATGTTTGAAAGACCACATTCCCTCACCCTATCTTGAAACTAATTTATCCTATTATACGAACAAGCAACACCCCCAATTCTATCCGTAAGTTGGAGAATATCATTAAAATCTCCATACACCACCCAGGATATACTAATATTAGCAGATAAAATTCTTAGCTCATCCCACAATATTTGACAAAAATTAGAGTGAGGAATTGCACACACAGCTGTTAATAAAAAGGATTGCCTACCATTAAATTCACATTTAAAATGTAAACATTGTCTATTTTCCATTAAAACTGAAACTTTAATTAAATTAGTCCTCCAAGCTGCCACCAAACCCCCATATCTCCCTAGACTAGGAATAACTCTTATAGAGTCAAAACCCCAGGATTGTAAGAACTGAAACCTATTTTCTCTTGTGTATTTGGTTTCAGATAAAATAAGCATACAAGGTTTTAGGCCATTACACACTGTTTTTAAATTCCTAGGGAGCCCATTAGCACAAGCCCCTCTAGTATTCCAATATATAACTAATATTTTTAAAGAAATACTTATATACATGAAGCCTAAAGTCATTAGGCCATTAACAAGACTGAGTCTCCGGTACCATTGTAGACTATGTCTCTAGCACCATTGAAAAATCTGCATTATCGCATATCTCATTAATAATAGGTGTTGGGCTCATTATCATTTGCATGAATCCAAGAACACATACTCTATAGTCCACTTCCTCAATCCTTATATCATTTAATGTATCTTGGGCATGTTTACTACTTGGGCTACCACCATTACCCACTTCCAAACCCATATCCCTCAATATTTTATTCCCTTCTTCTTGCTTCTCACTTTCCATATCAATTCTCTCCATATTAATCACAGTGATGTCCTCCGTACCCCTACCCATTGTCAACATTAAATGCCCACCATGCCTAGGGTGTGTTTGGATTAGCTTTTAGATAATAGATTCAGGGAAGAATAAATTTTAGAGAATAGATTTTGGGAAGAATAGATTTTAAAAATAAAGATGTTTGGATGATTAGTAACAGAATCACTTTTTCATAGGCAATTTACTAAAAATGACATAAACTAATATGATAATTATATAAGGAATAAATTTTATTTTCAATTTTTTTATTTAAGTGATTAAAAAATAATACATATACATATGTGTTTGAACAAGGTATAAATTTACAATATTTACCTTAATTTTAATTTTACTTAAATAGTACTTTTTAATTTAAATTTATGTGGATAATTTAAAAATTTATATAATACATAAATTTATATATATATATATAAATTAAAATATATGTTATGCGTATTACGGCGTCCCAGGAGCTGTAGCTTGAGGAATTAATTACAAACTATGGTTTGAGTCCTCAAACCATGGTTTGTGTTTTGGAATTGATTTTAAAAAAAAAATTGTTGTTTGGTAATCATTTCACATAACCATGGTTTTACCTCATAATCTATTCTCAAACCTACATGCCAAACACACACCTATTTTCCCTTTGCCTCACTTTCCTACTTCTATTCTCGGTCCTTCTTTGTACTTCCTCGCCGCCATCCTCGTTACCCACTTCTTGACATTCTTTTTCCAATGAGCCCCCTTTTTTCTTCCTTCTCAAGATCCCTTTTTTCAAATCTCTCGCCGGCCTACTCGCTGCAATAGTCATTCGAACCTCTTGCACAGACTCATTAGCAATATTATCGTTGTTGTACGGTTCCTAAATCCGGGCTTCCACATTCGTGAGTATGCCGAATCGAGATCCACTATTCTCTAACCAAGTTGACTCAGGTTTGTTCTCCTTTACCTTCTTTTGTCTCTAATTCTTTTGGACAACTCTCCACTAATTTTGGTTGTATGAGTTAACGTTGTTTGAGGTTTCCCCTGCCCCTTGTTTGCTTGTTGCATATCAGTTTCATAACTTTTTGCGCTGGATGTGTTAACTGTAAAATTCTCCTTAAAATAATAACTATTAATCATTTAAAATCATTTGTACCTTAATTGGCTACAAACTAACCATGTTTATAAATGAGTTTCATAATTTCAAAAGAGTTAACCATGGTAGAAAAAGAGCTTTGCAAAGATTCCAAAATGAACACTATCATGGTTATAAAAGATTTTTCTTAATCAACCAATAAATATGATTGGAAATCCCAAATTACTCTTCTAACACTATCATAATTATCAATTTCAACTTTTAAAAGGAGTCTCCGAGCATTGAACTTGAGTAAACCACCTCAATTCTATAACACAACAACATACAGTATGATACAATTAATATGGCAAAATAGCTACTGTGGATCCACAAATTCGCATACATAACCCTGAGAGGTCTCTGACCTTCTACCAGCACACGTACGATATAATCATCAAAATAGTAAATTATCATAGTATAAACAAAAATATGCCCTATATTGGCAATTTACATCTATTCAGCACATAAACATAGAGGATAGTGCTATACAGGTCAAATAGTACTACTATGCCTCTGGCACCTTCCCGTGAGAACTAGCAATTGAACTAACTCCTGAAAAATATTAATAACCACGGGGTGAGACAAATGTCTCAGTAACTAATAATCCTACTCATCATGCATACTAACATGTGCTCGTGAGGTGTCAAGTGGGACAGTTAATAAAATATACAAGATAGAAAATAATATATTATCATAATATAATCAGACAGAAATATCATCCCAATTCCTCCCATCAAACCAACCGAACCGCCTTATACCTGCCGACCGAACCCATGGGCTAGTGATAACTACCATATGAATGGCACTCAAAAAGCTAACCAGTTGAGTGTTATGGATCGGCCAAAATTTACAGAGCACAAGACTGGACCATGGGTTCATTCCCCCTCGATAAACTGGTGGGATGAAAGCCAACCATCGAGCTCCAATGGAGGCTATACCACGTGGTAGAAATACAACCCATCGTTGCCAATCCCAAATGCATAATTCTCAAAATATTCATAATAATCAAAAGCTCAATAGTTCAATAATCAATAACATCAATAAATAACAATGGAGTTTTACTCAAAATAATAACTTTCTTCAAATTCCAATCTCAAGATATAACAAATTTTTAATCTCTATTTAAACTTTCTAAGTCCCATAAGACAATTTTCAATAAAATTAGCAATCTACTTTTCTCAATATAATCATATCATCATCAGTATATTTATATATATCAAATCACTCACAAACATCATATTAGCAAACACAATGAATGGAAAGTGATTACCTTTCTCCAAAGCTAACAAAAATACCACAAATGAGTAGCCACGAGGCTTAGGTCACAACTCTCTAGTCAATCTACATAGTTTATATAAATATGTATCAATATGTTGTTAATTTGACACAACATATACTTTTAAATAAATACTCACATTTCTCTTTTAACTTTATTTCATTTAAAAATTATTAATTCAATACCATAACTAAATTTCTCTATCACAATTACACATCTGTTTTCTAAATTATCATTCCCATAATAATCTTATATTGTCTCAACTTTATTCTACTAATATATATTCTCATATAACATCACACTATTCAAACTCCCAAATTTATAATCCTTAAAATTTAACCCAAAATTTCAAATGCTCACATATTCAAATCTTCATTTCAATATTAAATCACATTATTTCTAAATTTTAATAACTCATTTAACCTATCAATTAACCCATAATTATTCAATTTGACTAAAATTCCCAATTTCTCTAATTTAGGATTTCAACAAAAATACCCATTTTTAATTTACAAGCTCTAGCAACAATCTAAACCGATTAAATATCAATTATACCTCCAATAAATATACATCAATTGTTAAACTCAAATTAAATCAACAAAATTTCCATATTAAATCATCTCTACTCTCTAACATTTAAACCCTAACTCTAACTCTCTCAAATAATACAAATAGAAAAATTTTAAACCAATTAAATGCAAGTATTTACTTATCTCTACATTTCTATGGTTCTCATTTGTTAAAAAATCACACTTATTTCAAACCCTAATCCTCAAACTTCTTTGCTCCTAACAAAAATTATATTTCTAAATAGCTCTCTTAGTATAGAAAAATAATTAGAAAATAACTACAGTAATTGAAAGATTTTATGAGAATAAACCAGAGCTCAAAAGGATCCAATATTCATTAATGAAGGACTTAAGGAACAAACCCACGAGCTGAAGCCAAAGGAAGAAGAAGGAGAAAAGAAAAAGAATTCGAGTGTTGCTCTGGGAGCTGTGTGTGTGTTAAATTTAAAAATAGATGTGGGCCCCACTTGTGTTTTTTATAATATTATTATATAAAATTTTGGTTTCAGCGTATGGCATATGCTTTTTTTTTCATTCATTAATATTTCCCCAACCACGCCTTCTTTCTTCTTCTTCTTTGATTTTTTTTTATTATAATATATATATTACCAGGATGCTTTTGCTTCTTCTTATCTTTTTTTTTTGTTTTATTACCTTTTTATTACTATTAATAGAAGCAATATATAGATTTTTAGATAAACTATTTTAACTTATGTAATTAAATTAAAATTTTATTTATTAGAAATTAATTTCTCCTAATACTACTTAAATCCTAAAATAAAAATAGGGATGTTACATTAACTCTATTTGGGCATGTTTACCCGCGATGACCGTAAATCCCACACCCTGTGCAAAGTAAATAAAGGCCCTCGTATTCCAGAAAATAATTTTCTCCCTTTAACAAAACCCCCGACATCAGCTGCTTGTTTAGATCCACCAATACACATATTCTTGTAAAATGTCCCCTTAGTTGACATGAGGTCTTCAAGTATACCTTCACTGTCTCACCTATTTGATTTCCTATGATGGTGAGCGCCTCTTTATCATAGTATTCCAGAGGAATTTTAAGCATCCTTACCCACACCGCCACTTTGCTAATGCTAGCTATTTTAGATTTGAATTTTGGCTCCCAAGGTATCACCGTCAAGTAGTGATCATATATTATCCATGGACCCCCAGTTAAAGTATTAAAGTAATCTTCTCTATTTGATAACTTCACCACATAAAAGCCATATCCAACATCAATTAAATTAATAACCCCCTTTTTTAGCCCATATTGCTTATAATCTAGTTTGCAAAGCTTTATAACCAATACATCTATCAAGTAGCTTGACTATTACTGCCTTACGCTATGCTCTGTATAACTTCCTCTTCATCTTTCCTGAAAAAGAGAAGGTAGGAAAATTTCTATCGGGGTCTTCTATTGTGTTGCACAATGCCTCCTCATCCTCCATATGGCTCTGTTTTGGAGTGTCTGATATGTAATCATCCGATTCCAATTCATCATCTCCATCCAACTCATCTTCATCCTGTTCACTGCCTTTATCCACATCCTTAAGTTTATCAGCAAATGACGGTCCTCCATTAGCAAACACAGGAACTTTTGATCCTAACATTGGCAAATCGCCTTGTAGAATATTTCCACTTTCATTTTTGTTGCCATCATTCTTAACTTTTTTGGAGCTACGTTGCAACAAATCGTCTTCCTCCTGTGAAGGAGGAAAAAACTTAGATGCACCCGAGAGAACAATCGCCATCTCTTTCTTTTCTAGTTGCATAGGTTGTTAGATGATATGGAAGAAACTTTTTTTCCCTAAGATCAACGTAATAACTAGAAGTCTATCGGGCAACTAGTCTAGCTTTATTATATAAAGCTGAGCTAAAAACGTTCAAAGGGCCCAAGCCCAATTCTGTACACATGGGCCAGCAGTGAACCAACATGTTCAGCTCTTCTGACCTTGGGAACACCAGCGCACCACTCCTCTCCCACCGAAACTCCATCACTACTCCATAAGGAAACTAGAACCCACTCATAGATGCAGCGTAGACCACTTCACAAAGCTCTTGCATTAACAAAGGATCATTTATTGTAGATTAGGGGGCCTCCTAACTCCTAAGAACATTACAAGCTGCGACGGCCTCATTCTCATAGGCTCATGGTTATATATGAAGCACTTTCTCTGAGTATGTTTATTGGTTATATATATAATTTCCCTTGTTTCTATTAATGGTAAAAGATCATTTGCAGTTTAAACGTATACAAACAATGTTAATAGATATACCAAAAAAACATAGATGAAGCAATAAGTACATTGAAAAAGGACAGTGGAAGACCGAAGAAAACAATCAACATAAAATTATTAAAGATAACATTTTAGTTAGCAATTTATTTAAAAATTTAGTTTTTGATAGAAGTTAATATATTTTTTTAAATTATTATACCCCAAACCAATATCCCTGAAAATTCCTAAGAACAAAACTAAAATCTTCAAAAATTATATAAAGGTATAGTTACTATTGTATTGATATGGCTATATGATTGTGTCAGAGCATTATCATAGCTAATTAAGAGTAACTCTTCTAAAAATATTTTTTGCATTTAAAATAACTCAAATTCAATATTTTATATTTAAGCGGTGAAAACTTCTTTCTGGTGCACAACCTACCTCACCCATGACCACAACCCCATCACATTTATTATTCATAAAAATAATAGTAATTTATTTTCCTGTCGAAGGCCCAACGTACGGAAAAGTGGTGAAGATGAATTCAATCCTGTGGGGTGCACATTGCATTAATGAGGCCCAACATACGGAAGGCCCAACGTACGGAAAAGTGGTAAAGATGAATTCAATCCTGTTGGGTGCACATTGCATTAATGAGGCCCAACATAGCTGTTTTCTAGCTCAATACACCAAATGAAAAATAGCTCAAAACCAGGATGCCCAATATCAAGTCATGCGGGCACAGGGAATTATTATGTATAATATTTTGGGGAGATAATTTAATATTATTTTATTATAAGTGACTAAGTGAGTCCAAAATAGTGCGATCCCCAAAAATAAACTTAGCATCCATATATATAAAAGCACTGTTATTAAAAAATTAGTAGAAATTTATTAAAACAATATCACCTAATACCTTTGTTCCTTATATTATAGGACTATATAGGAAAGTTTGAATCCCCACACATATTTTTCCCCAACCAACCTTACCCATGACTACAACCCCATCACATTTATTATTCATAAAAATAATAGTAATTCATTTTCCTGTTGAAGGCCATACGTACGGAAAAGTGGTCAGGATGAATTCAATCCCCCCGCCCCCGCGTTCTGTCTAGATTGTGTGCGCTTCTTTTTTTTTACTCAATTTATTAAAATTTTATTTTAAATATACTTAGATTCAACTCATATCGTGTATCTAGTTATAGTGAGTGAATCTTTTAATAAAATTTATTTACATAATTAAAATTTAAACTTAAGACCTCATTTAAATAATACCAAACCACTTGCCACTCAGATCAATCTTATTAGTATTATGTGCACATTTTAATCATTTACAATTCAACCTAGCATATATAATTAGAGATTCTATAATAAATTATTAAATATTTCCTCCAATCTCAAATGTAACTAATAAAGGGATACGCTTTCAAATAAATACTTTAGAAAAATTAACATATTTTTTTAAGTAATTTTATTTTAATTTTTACAAATTAATTATCAAACTATTATATTTAAAATTAGAAAAAGTACCGACAAATTATTCGTTAAGGTATTAAGTAGCCTTATTTATATAAAAAGAATAATTTAAATTTAAATATTACGAATCACACACTTTTTACGATATGTAAATGTAAAAGCCTTTATCCTATAAGCCTAAGAAAGAAATGATACCTGTCACTCAATAAAAAAAAAATCACCAGAGGGAGGAATCAACACCAACGATGCCCGGATAAATCATTACACTCAAAACTTACAATGGTAACTTCTTGCCAATCCTATATTAAATCTCAAAATAAAGCAAAATATAAAAATTATAAAATTAACCAACATGAGTTATTTATTCCATATCACAAATTTAAGTTGAACAAGGTAAACACTTTTTTTTTTGCCTTGGACACATTCAGACACATACATAATAAACAATTATTTGCAGAAAATAAACCCAAATTCTTATAATCTTGAGGATAAGGAGACCTGCAATGGAGTTTTCATCATCATGGTGAATTCCTGTTTTTCAGATAAATCAACATCTCCATCTGGAGATTTCCACTCAAAGTTCCAAATCAAGTTGGCAACAAAGTATTCCATATGAAGAATTGCCAAGTTATTTCCTGGACACATCCTTCTTCCAGCTCCAAACGGCATCATCTTGATCTCCTTCGTCCCTGTAAAATCAAACGCTTCGACTTCATTTCTCTCGCTATTCAAGAATCTCTCTGGCTTGAACTCCATTGGATCCTCCCACACCTTCGGATCCCAACCCATTTTCGCCACCATGAAGTTCACAGTTCCATTCTTGGGGACCAAGTAATCATTCAGAACCACGTCCTTCGTCACTGAGTGTGGAATCACAACACGACCAGGAGGGTGACGCCTCAAGCCTTCCAAGATCACGGCTTTTAGATACGGAAGCTTGTTCAAATAAGCTTCATTCACAAGCTTCTCCTTTGAATCGCCCATCACACTTTTGATTTCCTCGTAAAGGCGCTGTTGCATTTGTGGGTACTTCACCAAGTTGGCCATGATCCATTCCAAGGATGTGGCTGTTGTGTCTGTTCCAGCATTCAGAAACTCTGAAATCAGATTCACGATTTCGTCTTCTTCAAGCTTTCGCTTCTCGTCAGGCCACTCTAAGTCCAACAAAGAATCCACGTATGAGACTATAACTTCGTCATTATCTTCTTTCGCTTTTTTCAGGCTCTCTTGCTTGACGCTCTTTCTCGCTCTTATCAGAGGGACCATGACGTCAGCCTGGTTCTTCCGAAGTTGCATGAACTCATCCCACCGTTTTCGCAGCAATATCTTTGACATCCTCGGCCAGAAGTTCAGCATGAGGAATCTGTTGTACCTCAAAAGAATAGTGCGCTGAACATGTTCGATCTCGTCGATTTGCTTGTCGGATAGCTTCTCGCCGAAACACATGAAAGCTAGCAAGCTGAAAATAGCATGCAGAATGTGGTCCATGAGTTTGATGCGATTGGAGGATTGACAGTGAACCCTGAGCTTCTGAACAAGCGTGTCCGCCACCCACCGGCGGGTGCCGTAGAAGGATTTGATCCGGGCCGGGTGGAGGATCTCGGCGGTAAGGTTACGGCGGAGGGAACGCCAGGTGGGGCCGTAGCCGGAGGAGCTGATGTTGTGTTGGTGACTGTTGATGATCTTACTGGTGGCAAGCGCATCTGGACGATCACTAAAGACGGCGCCGTTTTGAACTAGGGCTTGGTAGGCGAGGGATCTGTCGGCGATGAAAATGGCCGGAAAGAAGCCGATGGGGAAGGTAATGATGGGACCGTACCTGGCATGAAGACGAAGAAGAAGAGGCTCGAGTTTATTGAAGGAGACGCGAAGAAATAACAGAGTTCCGACAATGGGAAGAGGACCAGGAGGAAGACGATGGGATTTTTTGAACGGTGATGGAAAGAGAAGAGCGAGAAGTGGTTTAATGGAAAAGCAGAGAATGAGAGAGACGACGACGATGACCCAGGCCTCCATGGTTGCCGATGTTTCAGACCAGGCAAGATGAGGCACTGTCTTCTTGTGATGCTAAATATATATATAGATAGATAGATAGATCGATCGATCTCGACCTCTTCCAATTGATGGTTTGTTTTTTTTTATAAAAAAACTGGAAATGAATATAAGCGGTCCTAGCTACTTTTTGACGCACATGAAAAATGTAGAATTATGAAACAAAAAACATATATATTTATTTTTTGGAAATTGGAATTATATTAATTTTTGAGGAATAATTGGCATCATTACTTTGAATTATAAAAATTAAACCCGATTTCTTATGTATTAATGTTACACAGTATAAAGAATGAGTCACACTTTTATGTATAGTGAGTCTTGCTATATATACATATATTTATCATAATATATATATTGATATTAATTTATTAGGGATAAACTATTTTTCATCTTAGATTCGCAGAACATAGACAGTAGTACATCTCGTTTTCCCTCTTGTACAATTTTTTATGTGATTTGCTAATGATCATTGTTTCTAGTAGTAATCTCTCTCCTCTCCCTCTCCCTCTCTCTAAAATTAACTCCTCAATTATATTTATATTAAATTCAAGAGTGCACTATGTATGCATGTGAAATTCCCAACCCCTCTGCTTCCTAGCTCGTTTTGCATATGATGGGTCATTTCCTGAAGTTGAACAGCCAAACCATTTTACATATACACTAATTTAAAAGTGAGTGGAATTGCGAATACAGACTGGTTGTGCATTCACACTACAAACAATGTAGAATAAATTGAGTGACAGCAGTGGGGAACCAGTTCACTCATGAGATCTGCCCGGCCTAAGTACAATTTCATTGGTCTACCTCTTTTCTATATATAACTCATTTTATACATTATTCTCGTATATTCAGGAATATTTATAAAAAAATATATATTCACCCTTATTAAAAAAATTTATTAATTACCTTACAAATTTTTTGTATTTAATAGGGTCAAATTAGAAAAAAAAATTATTAGTTACCCTACAATTGACTTATATTTAGAAACAAATTGTTTTCTTATGAGTAACTTACCCATGGGATGTTTAAAATTTTTAATTGGTAATTTTTAAATAAAAATAATTTTTTAAAAAACTGATAGTTAAGAAATTACTTTTATGTTAGATTATGTACATATTAAAAAAAATACTATTTTAAAAAAATTAATAAAAAAAAAATATAGACCATTTGAGTAGAAGCAAATCCTATTCACGTGAGTGAACCCACCATATTTACAAACGTGATGCTCGTGATCCTACAAGTCTATTTAACTTTAAATATTTTAATATTCTATGATTTCACTATTAATTCTCTTACTATTAAAATTATCGTTAAAATTAATAATTTTTTACTTTATCAATTTTTATATTATTATTATATATCATGTTATTAAAAATAATATTTAACAATTAATATATAATTTTAAATATTTTATAATTTTTTATTTAAAAAATGAGTGATCAAATAAATATTTTAAATGATTTTTAAATATTTTATACCTTTTAATTATTTAAAAAAATACTTAAAATTACATGTCCAATATCAAGTGTTTTAATACAAAGTTATAAAATAAAGCATATAAAAATTTTGAAATGGAAGGAACGTTAACTTTAGTAGAGTTGGATTTGGTAGTCAGAATTAAAGAGGTGATATACACCATTTTACATATAATATTTAAATATTTAATTAATTCTCTCTCACTCTGTTTTTTATTTTTTTATTTTTTTTATGCCTAGTTGTCTGGTTCAGAAATCAGAATTAAATAATTAGCAGGTATATGATCTTATTCCTAGACTGTTAATAACTAAAAACTGGAAATTCTGCTAATTATAAAGCAGTGACAATAACTCTAACGTCGTTAGTATGAATGTTAGGTATTCGGGTCTAACCGTTACACTTACGGTTAGTTAGAATCTCCGTTATGTATATACCCAGATTGAGTTTGCGTAAAGAACGATTGCCCATTCTTGGACAACAAAATTAGCTAGTTTGTTAATTATTTCAATTTTAACTGTAATTAGATAAAAACGTTGTACCAAAAAAAAGAACAGATAAAAACATCGTGTTCGTAATTGAAATTAAAATAAACAATAATCAATTCTCATCATAAATCTCTGAAAATAAATTTCAACTTGCAGTATCTTTATTTTAATTTATTATTTACATTAATGAATATCACTCCGGCCCTTATCATTTTCACATGTAAAAACGGGTTAGTTAAGTCATTAAATAATGTGTATTAAAAAAATATGCTATATATATATATTTTACTTTTTTTCTCATTTAATAGTGATAAAATTAAAAATCTCTAATAAATCTTTAGACGAGCTTAAATTTTAGAATAAAAATTTCAATCCATGGTTTTGTAACACGTGGAAAAGGGATAAAAAGAAGTAGGTTCATTTTACTTGTTGTGCTAGTTGTTGGGCACGTGCAGGCTCATCTAACAATAATACTTCGTTAAAATACTTTTATTTATTTATGTATTTATCTTAACATTCAAGATAACATGATTCATTCTTATTACTGTTATCCGCATGATCAGGTGGGTCCTCTAAAAATGCATGGGTTTTGACTTGACAAGAATATATAGTTGAGCACATGCAGACCTACGCACGTATACCAACAGAACATTTTATTTAACTTGTATTTTTTTAAAAATACAGAAAAAGGTGACGAAAAAATTATACAAGTATGCATGGTGGATTTATATTTTAGAATTAAAATTAATATACATGTTAGAATATAATTTTACATTAAATAATTGAAAAAAATATTAAGAGTATATAATGTCTAATGGAATTATATAAAATTGACTTAAGTCGTTTTGATATAAAGAGAACTCTAATATATATTTATAATATTAAAATTTAACAATTTATTGTCATAAAAATGGTTTTTAAGAGTGTAATTAAGTAAAAGCACACTTGTAGTTGCCACAATGTTGTCGGATCCGCTCCTTTACGGTGCTCATCACTGTGATGAACGATGATGAACATCATCATGGTGCTCTTGATGACTGTAATGAGACCTGTATTTCCAAAATACAATTTTAACAGTCTAAATTTTAAAATTTTTAAATGATGATTTTTAAATAATAAAATATTTTCTTTGAAAAACTAACATTTAAATATCAATCATAACATTTTCTTTATTTAATCAAACGTATCTTTTAAGTTATTTTTTATTTGAGACTAATATCTTGCGAGATTGAAAGTGTATCTTAACTATAGTGAGATCTGTATCCATTCAAATTCAATTTCAATAGTTCAAATTAAAAATTTTCTAATGATGATTTTTAAAAAAAAAAAAAAAAATTGACATTTAAAGAATTATGTTTATTTTAGATTCTATACTCATTAAAATAATTTTTAAAAAATTATAAATTAAAAACATAAATCTAGACCCACCCGATTAGATCTGGGGGGTCTCTAGTTTTGGTGTCCTCACCAAGTGATGCATACACGTATTTGAACCGCAATAATATGTTATATATATAGGTTAATTCTATTTTTAAGTATACTGCATTCTTTTAAATCTAGTGACTTAATTATGAATAGGAAAATTTTAACACGAAATGTGTTAGAGAGTATTACTTAAAAAAAAGAAAAAGAAAAGAAGTATGCATTCCATGTTAAGAAAATGCAAATCAGATATAGAGAACTTGAACAAGAGATTTGTTGCAGACAAATGAAATAATGCATTAGTTAGTATGTGTGTGATTAAACTATCAATATCAGTTTATCCATAATTAATTTGCATAAAGATATAATTTTGGGTAGGAGGCAGTTGAGATTTTGGTTTCCTTCTATCACGTTTTGCCATTTAGGTAAAGCATATAACGTTTATAAGCCTGTTTGCCTCATACGTCCAATTCTAACCCAGCACATTATTAAATGATAATCATTCATACTTTATGAACGTTATTATCACGTGGATTAGTTGCAAATTAAATATGCACGATAATAATAATTAAGCACCTTTGTCCGTTACCAATCAGAGATATATTTGGATTAAGATATTTTCAATTTAAGGAATATTTAATAGTATGTTATTGGTTAGGTTAGATTGACTAGAGAGTGTCATTAGTTTTTATTGCTAAGCCAACCAACATATTGGGCAATGGAAATAATGTTTTTAGTGCTAAATTTAAAATAAAAAATACTGTAATTTATAATCAATCTCATATTATTAATTAATCTTAAAGGTTAATAAGCTTAAAGGGAAATTACCTAATAAACCTGAAAGAAAGTTTTATCCAATTGTTATAAGATTAGAAATACTATATATCAGCGAATATTTGACTTTAAAATGACAATAATATTATAAAGTTTTGATATAGTAGAAATGAAGATGTTGAGATGGGTGTATGATTTTATAAAAAAAATATAAAATTTATAGTGAATATGTACAAAAATAAGAGTTAGCATGTAATATCTACTAAAGAGAAAATATTATAGAATTGTTTGAGGTGGTTGGGTTATATTATAATAAAATTATTGGAAGCGTTAGGGAGGAGGATGAATTAGATAATATAGTGTTCAAAGAAGACCAAATATAACACTCAATGTTCAAAGGATTACATTTTTATAATATAATAAATTAATATTTAAATTTTTATTAAAAGATATATTCATATTTTAAGTCTGACAATATTTCAAATACTGATTGTCTATAATAATATGGTATATATGGTTAGGAAAATTATTTTACACAATGGTTGGGACAAGATCTAACTCAATAGCAAAACCTAGTCAATTC
This sequence comes from Leucaena leucocephala, assembly GCA_037074615.1. Lineage (NCBI taxonomy): Eukaryota > Viridiplantae > Streptophyta > Magnoliopsida > Fabales > Fabaceae > Leucaena > Leucaena leucocephala. The sequence goes on along the minus strand of CM073562.1, from coordinate 2,961,263 downwards.
AATAACATTTGAGCTTCCTCAAGCAAAAAAAATAAATCAAAAGATAGCATTTTTAAGACTCCAAGGATTTGCCATTTTTTTTCACAAACAATATAAACCGGTACCAAAATATCACATGAGAATACATGAGCAAGTTTCAAATACGGCCGACAGACCAAAAAAGGCCCAAGGAACTACAATAATCGATCCAACAAAATATGACTTCCTATGTTCCTTAGTCCTTCTGACCAAAAACCAAGCACAACGTAACCTTTCTAGTTTCTACCAATTCACTGATCTTATATTTTACAAGCACTCATTTGTGCAGACTATCTCGTAAGGTAGGCTCATAAAGCAACCTGAATACTCATTACATGCATGCATACATACATACATACTTTTTGAATATGTCGCTAAAATATATAAAGTATTTACACAGTCTTTAATTAAATTAAAAATATTAATTAAATTAATTAATATATCATATTTTTTTAAAATATTCTATTCATCTTCTTTTAACTCCCAATTTCTCTTATAATTATTGTCAGGAGAGTAGAGTATCAATATGGATAATTTTAAAAAGTTAATAAATATAAAAAATAAATTTTATATTTAAAATTAAGATTAATTCTATAATTAAATATAATATATTAATAATTGGAGAAGTACTTTTTAAAAAAATTTATAGGGGTATGATGCTTCTATATAACAACCTTGGTTGGTTGATATTTACTATTTTAGATTGCCTTTTAATTTATATGGAAATCCTTACCAAGGATATACTAAGATGTGACACATTGATAGACGGAGTAGGTAGACACATTTTTTTTTGAAGTGACAAACTTATTTTTTGATAAACCAAATATAGAAGCTGTCATCTTTACCAATAATAGATAGGAGAGGAAGAGATTTACACTGTTATGTTCTCCTTAGCAAGCATAAGATATATAGTAGGTAACTAGGCATTGATAATAGTAGAAGCATGGTTATACAATTCTTAGAGTTCAGAACTATATCAAATTAAATGATTATATAATTATGCTTCAAGTTTTATTTATTTTAATTTCAATTATATTTTTATTGTGTTTTATGGATTTTTTTTGAGTACATATAGATATTGTAGAAATGTCGTATCTTATTTGTTTTTTAAAAAATATCTACTTATCAAATACGTATATGATTCACATGTTAGTATATATATATAATTCATAACGGTAGCTCAAATCGAGTTTGAATAAAAGGTGGATGATTCCTCCATTCTTCTTTTAGTTAAATAAAATCTCATCCGAATTTTGTCCCACACGATGAATCTTTTAAGATTTATGTCTGTCCATTGAATCATGAATCCAGGGCAGATCAAGTGGATTTTTTCAATAAATTCTAAAAAATTAATATGTCGTCATTTTAATTTTTTTATCAATAATATTTTTAAAGTAATTTTATAATGAGAGAAATGTCATAAGATAATAATTATGTATATATAATAATGTTAAAATATAAAAACTGGAAAAAGTAAGGAAGATAAAATTTATTACTATCCCTCTAGTTAAATTGAATTTCAATTTGGTCCCTATAATTTAATTATTTTCAAATTATTTCTTAATATTTCCTAAGTTTGATGAGTTAGTCCCTAAAGTTGCTCAGGTTTGAGACCAAATCCCTGAACTTGAATTCTCTCAATTTCTTTTCTCTCTATTTTCTTTACACCTATCTCAGACACATTACAATCAGATATTAAACATAACTCAAAGCTGACTCATTGCGTAATGAGCTTTATATATATATATATATATATATATATATATACACACACACACACAACGGTCATAACTTGTAAAGAATAAAACTTATTATTATATATTTATAATTATTTTTCCTTTAAAGGAAAGCGATGGACTGGATTATTTAACATATCGCAATCATAACTGCAATAATATCAAATTAAAAGATACACACCAAAAGATCTGTAATAAATAATAATAATTTCCATATGAAAGGATGCATGTGGCTACTGACATTCTGAATTACTAAAGTTTAAATTCGCCTTACTTCTTATATATATATATATATATTATTTTAAAGCCACTCTTCTTCCCAATAAAGAAAAAGTCAATTTAGGTCTAATGTTATAAAATTTATCAAACCGCTTCGCTTTTTAATTTCTCCTCTTTTTTGTTTTCTCAGAAAGGTTCCACGTTTCCTTCTTCCTATGAATAAGAAGAATGCTGGGGATTTAATTTCACCCGTATGGTGTATAATAATATTAATTATAAGTGAGTCGTATGAAAATACTATTGATAGTAAATGTAGGACCTAATGTTATATATATGTATTTTAAGGATATCAATATAATTTATTTAATATCTTTAAATTAAATAAATAACTCTTATGTTAAAATATAAGACTGATATTTTTTTCTTATATCATATATGAAATTTTGAATTCCTAACGCATTTCCCCAACCTACCTGACCCTAACCAAATCAGTGAAACACCATCACATTTATTATTTAGAAAAATATTAAGTTATTTGTATGTTAAATTGTCAACGCCTCCACATACGCGAAAGTAATTAAAGATGATTTGTTTCATTATTTTTATGTTCGTCCCCACGTACGAGATAGTAGTTAAAGATAATTTGTTTCTTTCTTTTCTGTTCGTCCTAGATTGCGTGCGTGTGTATTTTCATCATTTACAATTCGACCTAACCAATATAATGTAATTAGAGATTCCATAATACAATTATTATTAAATACTTCCTCCAGGTGAGTTTTAAAGTAAGACTTTAAACCCAATCATATAGATCAAAATTTGGTTAAAGTTAATTAAAAGTAAAAAAATGTATAAGAGATATACTTTTTTTTTCAAATATAACTTTTATTTATGAAAATGATAAATGAAAGAGAGAATGCATGGGAAAATAGATGGTAGAGAAAGAGTTGAAAAAAAGATATGATAGAGACCAAAAGAGTAGTTTCCAATGCAATGCTCAGAAGCAATACTCTACAGAAAATCACACATATTTTTTTATAAATAACTATTTAATTATTTTTTTAATTTCTACAAATTAGTTACTAATATTCAAAATATAATTGCAAATAACCAATTTGTACATATAAATAAGTTAAAAATAGTTAAAAATAATAAATCTTTGTGTCATATAATATTTTTTTTAACTATACCATTATTAATGAAGGGTGGTGACGGAGACAATAAATGAGATATAGAAAAAATATAACGAGAGAGTGTGGGGTAATATTGGAAGAAAAAAAGTATCAAATAAATAGACAAGCTCAAACTGTATCTTATAAAAAAGACTATTATCAACGTTTACACATTATATCTTGAACAGGAGGATTAGCCTCAAAACATAACAATAATGGTAACTTCTTACATTCCTATATTTAAAATCTCCAATTAAATAAAACAAAATATAAAATAATAAAGTTGACCAGAATGAGTTATTTATTATATATCACAAAGCAACTAAGTTGAACAAGGTAACAATCGGACACATACGTGCACAATGATTTGCAGAAAATATACCCAAATTCTTATAATCTTGAGGATAAGGAGACCTGCAATGGAGTTTTCATCATCATGGTGAATTCCTGTTTTTCAGATAAATCAACATCTCCATCTGGAGATTTCCACTCAAAATTCCAAATCAAGTTGGCAACAAAGTATTCCATATGAAGAATTGCCAAGTTATTTCCTGGACACATCCTTCTTCCAGCTCCAAACGGCATCATCTTGATCTCCTTCGTCCCTGTAAAATCAAACGCTTCGACTTCATTTCTCTCGCTATTCAAGAATCTCTCTGGCTTGAACTCCATTGGATCCTCCCACACCTTCGGATCCCAACCCATTTTCGCCACCATGAAATTCACAGTTCCATTCTTGGGGACCAAGTAATCATTCAGAACCACGTCCTTCGTCACTGAGTGTGGAATCACAACACGACCAGGAGGGTGACGCCTCAAGCCTTCCAAGATCACGGCTTTTAGATACGGAAGCTTGTTCAAATAAGCTTCATTCACAAGCTTCTCCTTTGAATCGCCCATCACACTTTTGATTTCCTCGTAAAGGCGCTGTTGCATTTGTGGGTACTTCACCAAGTTGGCCATGATCCATTCCAATGATGTGGCTGTTGTGTCTGTTCCAGCATTCAGAAACTCTGAAATCAGATTCACGATTTCGTCTTCTTCAAGCTTTCGCTTCTCGTCAGGCCACTCTAAGTCCAACAAAGAATCCACGTATGAGACTATAACTTCGTCATTATCTTCTTTCGCTTCTTTCAGGCTCTCTTGCTTGACGCTCTTTCTCGCTCTTATCAGAGGGACCATGACGTCAGCCTGGTTCTTCCGAAGTTGCATGAACTCATCCCACCGTTTTCGCAGCAATATCTTTGACATCCTCGGCCAGAAGTTCAGCATGAGGAATCTGTTGTACCTCAAAAGAATAGTGCGCTGAACATGTTCGATCTCGTCGATTTGCTTGTCGGATAGCTTCTCGCCGAAACACATGAAAGCTAGCAAGCTGAAAATAGCATGCAGAATGTGGTCCATGAGTTTGATGCGATTGGAGGATTGACAGTGAACCCTGAGCTTCTGAACAAGCGTGTCCGCCACCCACCGGCGGGTGCCGTAGAAGGATTTGATCCTGGCCGGGTGGAGGATCTCGGCGGTAAGGTTACGGCGGAGGGCACGCCAGGTGGGGCCGTAGCCGGAGGAGCTGATGTTGTGTTGGTGACTGTTGATGATCTTACTGGTGGCAAGCGCATCTGGACGATCACTAAAGACGGCGCCGTTTTGAACAAGGGCTTCGTAGGCGAGGGATCTGTCGGCGATGAAAATGGCCGGAAAGAAGCCGATGGGGAAGGTAATGATGGGACCGTACCTGGCATGAAGACGAAGAAGAAGAGGCTCGAGTTTATTGAAGGAGACGCGAAGAAATAATAGGGTTCCGACAATGGGAAGAGGACCAGGAGGAAGAAGATGGGATTTTTTGAACAGTGATGGAAAGAGAAGAGCGAGAAGTGGTTTAATGGAAAAGCAGAGAATGAGAGAGACGACGACGATGACCCAGGCCTCCATGGTTGTTAGTGTTTCAGACTTTGAGGCCATGAATTATGTTATATATATATATATATATATATTGATATCTCAACACGCAGCTTTCAATAATGGAAAACATGTGATTATATATATATATATATATATATATATATATATAGATATATATATATTTCTAAAACAAAGTCAGATTTTATTAAGTTTTTTTAAAAAGATTGGAGGAGCTTGAACACCAACCATCCATCACTTATATATTGCACCGCTTACTTACTACTCCGTCCTGATAATTCATACATATCAATAATTTAATTAAATCATTTGATGTGTCTTAAATTTGATAAGATTTATCTATTTTATCCTTCTTAAAGAATATATTTTTTAAATATACATTTATTTTTTTGTAAGGGGGTAAAAGTGAAAAATAATCATTAATTACCATGTTAACCTCTTATAGTTTAGACCAAAGTTTTATTGGCTCATTTGGAGAGGATTTTAAAAAAAAATTTATAGAAAAAAAAATTTTTAGACAGTTTTTAAAAAATGACTTATAGAGAAAAGTTTATAGATGTACAAAAAAAAGATTTTATGAAAAAAATTATTTTGGATAAATGAGTGTTTGAATAGTTGTTACTAGAAGATTTTTTATAATTGTTAAATTATCAGAAATAGTATGAGATAAAAAAATAAATTAAATATCGCTGTTCATGTATACTGTTTATATTAGCTTCTTCCATGACGGTGACCAGCGAGCAGCTACCAATGACAGCGAGCAGCTACCAACGATGGTGAGCAGCAACCAGCGACAGCGATGACAACGACGAGCAGCGATGGAGACTTCAATGACAATGAAAAAAGTTGACAGAAGTGAGAAGACAGAAAGAAAAGAAATGAGAGAGAGTAAAAAAAATTAAGATAAAATGATATTTGGGTAGTTCATAAGTTAGTTTTCTATTTATATAAAAAATATATTTACTTTATAAATAAGATTAAAATAAACATTCTATATTTACCCTATATATATATGACAAGAGGAATATTCATCTAGTTAATTTTATTTATAAGAAAGAGAGTTTTTTATCCTATTTAATTTATAAGTCACATTATTATTATTTTTATATTAATATACTCCATCCAATTCTTTTTATAAATAACATTATCTCTCATGAGAATAGTTCTTTATATAAGTAAGAATTTGTGTTTATCTAAAAAATTAATGCACTTTTTTTATTTTTACCCCTCAATTAATTATATGTTATCTTCCACTTATTCTCTTTCATCTTCTTTTCTATTCATTCTCTCTCTCACCCATCATTTTCATAAATAAAGATATATTTAGAAATTTATATTCTTATAACATTGATTATTTTTAACTAATTTTAATCAATATTTTGATATGTGTAACTTAGGTAGTTATTCCTTATTAAAAAAACTGAAGATGGTACTATTTTATCTTTCACATGGACTTTATATTTATCTTGGGTTAAAGTGTATATTGAATAAAGAAAAAAATTATAAACTTATTAAATTTTAAGATAAAATTAATAAAATTTAAAAATTTTCTTGTTTCCAATAAATATATTAGAATTATCTTATACGCAAATAGGATCATAGGAGTACATGAATAACCTATAACTATTTCAAATAAATTATAATCGTTAGTTATCCTTATTTTCTTTTTTTCACAAAAACATTAAATAATCTAAAATGATTGAACAATTGAAATTATTTAAATAAATTCTTTTTCATCTTATAAAATATATTCTTTCAGTACTCTTAAGTTCTTTTACGTGATCTTTAATATGATGCATCGGGCAGGCCTTCATGCATGGTCTTCAGTGCATTCTTATAAAAGAATATATGGACTGATATTCTGCTCTAATTATTTTATTTTTTGTAAAAATGTGTGAAAAATTATGATGAGTCTACATAAATTTTATTAATTTTAGCAAATGGACCATGCCAGCTCAACCTGTCTAACAAATACCATCATGCATGTAGTTTTAGTCTATCAAATAATTTATTCACTTTCTTTTTTGGATGCTGAGCTTACTTCCTTCTTATATATTATATGTATATATTTCTAACTCATTTTCTAAAAATATTAAAATTTGTCATATTTTTTATAGTAAAATTTTGTCATATTTAACTAATAGGGGTGTACATAAAGCCCGTGACCTAATATACCCACCCAAGCTCGTAATAAAAAAGTCTTGTCCAACTCAATAAATATAGAACAGGTTGGATATTGGGTTATAAAATATATCATATATTTTTTTTTGGTTGGGCACCGAGTAAGAAGTTGCCCTGCCCATGAGCATCACTTCTTTTATTTCTTTAAATTTTTTTCCTAAATGTTACATTTAGAATATGATAGTTACTGATGACTAGAGAGTCATTTTATAAATATGAGTAGTTAAATAGGTAAATTGTATCTTTTAATATTTATAACTATATTAACTTTTTTTCTTTTTTTAATTTTACTAATCATCATATGATTACATTACAAATTATAATTGTTTATTTTATTTTTGTAAATACTTTATCTTTTTCAATATTGGAGAGATTGATGCAAAATTATAATTACGAGCTACTTAAACTTCAAAGCTTTTTTTTTATATGCAACATATTTTAGAACTTTAATTCTTATATTTTTATCTTATTTTTAGTGGATTATAGATATTATTTAACTATTGAAAATATATGAATATAATATTATTTTAAAAGTTTAAAATTGCATATTTTTTTCATAACATGAGCATGATATCACAATTTAGGCATACCCACTCATGCCTAACCCACCTATACCTAGCCTAAAACAGTTAAGGCTTTTACCTGGTAGGACATGGTATCAGATTGCAAAATGTATCCCATATTTTTTTTAGGTATGGTATTTAGCAGGATCTACCCTATCTAACTCTATCTATGGACACTCCTATTAACTAGTATATTATACTGTGTTACACTCGATATGCATACATATATCGGTAGTGAGTGGATCTGACAGATGTCATGAGTTTATATTTTACACTTTTTCCCATATTATTTTATAAATGTTATACATTTTTATCTGCTAAAGTTTATATAAACTTCATATTATATATATGTTTTATAATCTCTATGTCTGATAATAAAATCTTAGCCCATGCCTTATCCAGTTATCCGTATCTATAGAAATTAACTAATTGGAGGTTAAAATCAAGATAACATTTTAACTTGTGAGGGAAAGAGGTTAAAATCAGTTGGTAAGCATAAATTGAACTGAGTCATAACTTATAAAACCGTGTGCTTAAATTTTATTATTGATGTGTATATTTTATTGATACTCAATTTATAAATGATCTTTGAGTTTGTAAACATATTATGACCTAGCGAGTTTTTGACGCGCGACTTATGTATAACTTTTTGTGATTGTTTATAAAATTTGATATATAAAATAAGCAAGATTTTTTTTATATAAAAATTTTTGGAGGGCTTACTTATGATCTAAAAGTAGAGTGAAGTCTCCCTTCCTCTTAAATGATACTAAATGTCGGGTATAGTGGGCAGTTTATTATCCTCAGGTATAAATCTGATACCTAAGAATTATGATACCTCTCAAAATGTTGCAATTAGAACTACAATAAAATTAATTTCTTATAGATCGAACAATATCTAAAGAGGTGTATGTCTCACCCTTTTATTAATTAAATTTATAAATAATGGATAATAAGAAAGATTTTATTATGCTTAAAGTAGCTTATAAGAGAATTAATTGTGTGCAACTTGCTTATAGACCAATCATGGGAATCTATTAATAAGTCAATATGAATTTCTTGAATATATGGAGTTTTATTTTTCACGGCAAATAATATGGGCTCCTTTAGATAATAATTTAGAAAACAGTTTATAAAAAAAAGACTTTTAAATAATTTTTAGAAAAGAGCTTCGTATAGAAGAGTTTATAAAAAAATATTTTTTAATAAATGAATGTTTCAATAATTATTTATAAAAGTATATTTATTATTGATAAATTACTAAAAAATATATTATTAAATATATGAGAGATGAGAGAGTGTGTGTAGAAGAGAGAAGAAAGAGAATAGAGGGTATAGAAGAGAGATGAGAGATAAGAGATGATGTAAAAAAATGAGAAAGGATAGATGATATAAAAAAAATAGAGATGATATAGTAATTGGTTAGTTCATAAGTTATTTTACTGTTCCAGAAACTACTCTATCAATTTATCTAAAATTTTAATTTTAAACTATAGTTTAATCCAAAAATTCTTTTGAATAAATATAACTATTTATTTTAAAAAAAAATTAAACCTAAATTTTGTCCAAAAAATCTTTTAAAACTTAGATTTTTGATGAAACCAAACAAACACTATATGAAATGCTAAAAAACGGGGGTGGGCACATGTAATCACATGCATGAACATATTTATTAAATTAATCAGAACTGAGATCTACGTTGTTCACCAAGTTGCGAAAGTCTTACAAATTAATTAATTTTTTAATCTCGTATTATTGCACGATTCCTCACCTTCCCAGTTGGGATATCAAATAATTCTGCAACGATGAAACGTGAAGATATATTTTTGGTGTGTTTATTTTAATATGAAGATGTTAGATGATAACGATGCCACTTAAGTCTGTCCCTCGTACGGACAAGCTTACATAAATTTAAAATTCAAAAGATTACAAAATTTGGTGGGAGGGATTTGGGGATATATATATATATATATATATATATATATATAGATGTCTACTCCTAGGTTAGCTTAATTGCCCAATATAGTTAACTGTTCATGAAATTAAAGATCATTTTTCTTAATTAGGAACACTAAACGTTTATGAAAGGTATATTTTCTTTCTTTATTTCTCTTTCTAATTTCCCTTTAGCTGCTAGTTGGGATTAAGCGGATGCATCACAGTCATTCAATTATTATTCGCGAGAATTAATAAAAAGGTACTGCTATATCATAATTAGTCTGCGTAATTAATATAAAATATTATTATTTTTTTATCTCACTATCTAATTGATTAAATTATATTTAAATATTATTAGATATAATTAAAAATATCTTTTCTAAATATATTGTTTATATTTATATAGATTCAGGTTCTTTACTTCATATTTAAGTTGCGAAAAAAAATTCTATTTAAGTTATAAAAATATTGATAATATGAAGCATCTATTTAATTTCAAATAGGTAGTTACTTTGGGATGACTTGGCTATAATAAACTCTCACCGCTTATTATTGATTTCAAATATAAGTGTTGGTTTGGTAAAACAAAAAAAAAAACTAATGTTGGAAGGAATATTCCTTCCTCTTCCACATATTTATATGGGTATTGCTATCAAGAAAAAATTAATCTGCAAGTATAATTTTACATCATTTTACATCATATTCTTATAATTTTTCCCTTTTATTAGAGCCTTGTAATTTATTTAATTATAGATATTAGGTTATATACTCATTGTCTATTGATTTATGAGAAAAATGGTGTTAGTGGCTAACCACATAGCTTTCCTTTAGAATACATCTGAATTGATTTTGCCACACGGATCTATATTTAACAAAAACTTATAGGTTATATATGTTATGAGTATAGTAATTTTTTTTTTAATTTTTACAATAGATAAATTCTATTCCATTATTTTATCTTTTAAAAACCTCTTTTTTATTTTGTATTTTGTAGCATTTTAATTATCGTCTAGTTAACATTTACATCAATTTCAATTAAAAACTTAGTAAAAAAGAAAAAAAATTATAAAAATTTTGTTGAGATTAGGTAAAATATAGGACCGAAAAATTAATTTGGTCTTTCTCATTCCTAGAATTTTTCTTTTAATATATCTCTCAGCTCTCTCTGCCCCTTTCGTTTTTTCTTAATTTCTCGCATCTTTTCTGGCGGATCCTCACTCAATCCTCACAAACCTCCAAAGAAGAAACATTGACTTTGCTGTGTTAGGGTGGTTGTTTTACTTTTCCTTTCTTTATACATTAGGTAGTGGTAGCTTTTAACTAATCCATAATATTATAAAACGTCATCAAAGGAAAAAAAGAAGAAGAATAGGTTTAAATTACTTTTTATATTGTATCCCCTATTAGTACTATTAATAATGTTTAATCATTGATGGTAAATGAGAATAACTCTTTTAACATTTTTTTATTTCATTTATAGTATTTCAACCTATGACTTCATTAATTTCAGTTTCAAATTAATTAATTGGAAGGGATTAAAGAAAGAATCAAAATTGAATATTCCTCCTATTTTAAATATAGAAACTAATTAAAGTGTCACTTGATCTTAAATATAATATCTCAATATTTTATTTATAATATTTATAATTTTTTATTAAACTAATTTATTTAATTTATAAATTAATATATATAATATAATATTATACATAGGTATTTTTAGGATATCATGTCACATACACTTAATTTATCTAACTTTTTCAATACAATTAAATTAGTTATGAAGCTCTTAATTAAAGACCAGGAGAGTATATATTGAGATGATATAATTTTTAGCTAGTAAAATTATTTTTAAAATAATAATTTAATTTAAATCACATAAATAAAATAATAAAATATGAGCCATTGATATTTATCTAGACGAGTGTTCTACAAACATGGATTAATGAACATCCACCTAACTCTGTCAAATATGGAAGAAAATATCAAACTTACCAAGTTGTTGGGCACGAGATAAGATGTACACATTACACCTACCAATTTACAATTTTTTTCAATATTCATATTAATTATATATAGTAAAAAGTTTTTTTATTAAAAATAGTTTAAATATATATAATTAAATAATAAGTTATATTAAAAAACACACACATTTCCTTTATATATTTTTCAAATATATTTTATGTTGATATATTCGTACTATATATATATATATCATTTGACAAAGTATTAAGGACCGTTAATTTTGCATGTCCGCTAGGGGACATCTTATGTTATACGAAGCTTCATTTGCTGGATTAATGTTTTTTTTATTAATAACATTCTCCCAATATAACATTCTCCCAATATAACATTCTCCCAATATTCTCATTTTGGAAATAAATCAACAACATCAAGATCAGAAGGTCATTAAATTTGGGTTAAATTGCATTCATAATTTAAAATATTTTTTTAATATTACTCGGTATTTTAAATTAATTTTTAGTATTAAGGAGACAATTACCTGGAAAGAAGGGCTACACAGTTGGCCTCCACGTGAAGTCAATCTTTGGCATGCAAATAATCAATATTTAAATATATATATATAAACACACACACACACACATAAATATATATATATATATATATATATATATATATATATGCGCGCGCGCGCGCATACCTTTTATGTCTTTGTCAGCAATCGATCCGCAGCCATTCACGTTCTAAATTTATGAATGATCTGTAATTATACATTATTTTTTATTAAATATTAAATTAATAAGTCAACTAAACACGTAAAATAAAATTAAAAATTCACATCGTAAAAAATCTTGATAATAATTCTACAGTCAACTCATTACAGGGAGATGTTGTGTAAAATAATCCTATAAAAATCGAAATATATCGATTTATTAGGGTAAAAAATAACATCAAATTGTTGTACGTAGATTTATAGAAAATAATAATAATAATTCAATTAAAAATGAAAACAAATCTATAAATTTGAACTGTTAAAATTTTATTTAAACCACACACATAACAATGGGATGAAATGAAGATGCAGCTAACTCCACCAACACATATAAAGCCAAACTTAGTTGGGCATGTGCGGCCACCAACCAATCAATTACCATAAAAATGGTTTCAAAATTGTAAAGAAAAATTCCACAAAAATATCCCTTAATTTTAAATTTTTAAATTTGAAATTCTTATAAATATGTATTATTGTTTGTTTATCAAGTGTGATTGATGGCTATTAAAGTATGGAAAATAAAATTAATTTAAAATTTTAAAATTTAAATAATATTTTTATATGATTTTTTTTCAAATTGTATTTGTGATTGATATTTGCAAATAATATTTTGATGTAAACATGCAACAAATCTTTAGTTATACACAAATATCTTTTATTTTAATTAAAAATAAGTTGTATATATTTAAATAAGAGTTGCGTCTAATGAAAATAAATCATACCCAGATCCTTAAAATAAATTTTTATTTAGATAATAAATTTTACAACAAAATTTTTTAGTAATTTTTTTGAGGCAACCCTACAACTACAAGGCTCCAACGGACGATCCCCCGACAAATTATTGAATGATTATCATTCATATACTAACTTTTACATATATAATTGAACGTATTTTAATTTTCAACATCTTGTGAACGTCATCGTATGCATCAATTGCAAGTGGTTATAAGGAACGTGCGTCGCAGTTGTTCCAGTTCATATATTTTTAGTAAGTTTTTATTAAGTTAGTGATTGTCTGAGTAATCAGCTTGGTCGTCCATTACCAACTCAGATTATCACGTGCTTCATGTGAATATTAAGATTTGATTTTATTGTCTTTAAAATTTTTAAAAAATTACTGAAAAATCCCCCTTTATAAAATTTGTTGCTAAAAAATACCTAAAGATCTAAGTTATTAGCAGGTTATATACAATCTATCCTTAATTATTTGTAAATATTTTCTATTTTACAAAAGTCAAATATATATTATATATAATTGAAGAAAATTATAGCTATTAAAGATAAGTTATGTATGGATTCTTAAACAAATTTTAAATATATTTTCAATAAATTTTGTAATGGAGAACTTTTCTAACAGTTTTTTCCTAAAAATTTTCAATATTTTATTTGATAACTCACTTATTCAATATTGGTTAGATCCGTATTTTTCTACTGATGTTTTTTGTATGCATATACATATAATCACTCATCAGTATATCAGCTTGATACCCTCCTATTATCACCCAATTGAGAAGTATTATTAATTATTATTCTCTAGAGGATTTGAAAATTTCAATTTAAAAGGAGATTTGATGATATGATAATGATTCGGTAAGATCCTTTACTATGTTTAGTTTAATTTCTGTACAAGATTATTGTTGCCATCATTGAATATTAATATCATCAATAAATAAATTTTAGGTAGACGTCCCATATCTAATTTAAATACCCCAGTGATTAATATAAAATATAGTTAACTAATTTAGATAAATTAAAAAAAATAAATAAATAAGTTAATTATAATAAATATAACGTGATCTTCTCAAAATACTCATGTGTAATATTATATATTAATTTATAAATTAAATAAATTAATTTTAAAAATTAATAAATATTATATATAAAATAGGTTAAGATCTTACACATACATCGTGGGTTATATTTTGTTATAAGTTTTATCATATCTATTGATATATTTCTTTACATAGATATTGAAGATTAATTAATATCTAAATCCTTAATTATACCATTCACTATTTTACATATAATTATTGCCATTTGATTTCATCATATAATTATATATATATATATATATTTCTAGGAACGTGATCAGTATATATAGACATATTATATTGTTGCTACATATAATTATTACCATTAATTTCATCATCATGATTATTACTGATAGATAAGCTCAATATTTGTAAAGGCTCTATTATGGTCTAAACTCTTAATTATATTATTGCCTAGATAAAAAAAAAATATTGCCTTGGAGATTTTTCTTTTCCTATTTTCAACCAGGCTACCTAGATAGTTCGATTTGCTTGAGACGATTATTATGACAGGTTTCTAAACAATGTGACAGGTTTCTAAAATCGGATTATTATAATTAAAGTGTGATTTTCTTTTTTTAAAGTGCAACGTCAACAACTTTGTTCTACATGACACTCCTTGCTGGCCATTGATCTTGTTTAATTTATCTTTTCTGATATTAATTGTGATTTGTCATGAAGGATTCAGAATCTAGCCTGATTTCTTTTGACTAAATAATATATTTGTAACTATATATTGTCCAAATTGGATCCACTTGTAATTATATTAAGTGAAGAATATATTTTTCACTTTAGGTAGTAGATGTAGGTCACGAAACCGACAAAAAAATTAACAATTCTTAAACCCACTTAAACCTTAATAATAGGATTGCATAAAGACCGGCCTAGGCTGAATAATGCATTAGTACGTAATCTAATATGATATGTTATTTATGTTAATCATTCTAGCTCGAAACATAATCTAACCTGACAGAAAATCTGATATTTACAGAATTGGATAGATTAAACTAGACTAGATTATTTTATAGACCAATTGACCTTATTAAGTCTTTCTCTTTTGATATGAGAATCTAATAATAAAATAAAAGTAAAACTATAAAAGAATAAAATATTGTACTGTTGTACAACCAAACAAAATATTAAATGAATGAAATAAAATAAATAAAAGAAAAGTGAAGACTGTACAATGAAGGGGAGAGAGAAGCTCTTGGTTGAAAAAAGGAGAGAGAGAAAGGAGGATTGGGGATTGAAGAGAAGGTAAAGGCAGCAACTAACTAAAACGCCAAGTAAAATCCCCAGGGAGGAAGAGGTGGGAGGTTCAAGTATAGCTGGGTACAATGTGTCACGGGTGGCAGCGAAACTGAGTTGGACAATATAATATAATAATGTATATATTTATTAGGTTAGATTACACTACTTATTTTTTTTATTTGTATAAAAATTTTTAAAAAGGGATTTGGCTCACCCACGATCTAAAAGCAGGGCGAAGTCTCATTTTCTCTTAAGCGATTAGTATATTTTTAATCTTTTAAATTTAACATCATTAACTTATTAACAGAAAATACTAATTAAATAAATTTAAAATGATATCTCAACAATTAAATGTTGATAAAATATATCTAAATTTTAATTATTTAATATAAAATATAATGAATTTAAAAAATTAAAATGTAAATATATTTTTTCAGTATTTGATTACATAATTATCATTTAAGTTTGATAGATTAATATTTTCTATTAAATAAAATTAATAGTGTTATATTTAAAAGATTAGAAATATACTTTTGTAGGATAGCAAAATAGGAGAAGGAGAAAAGTGTTGGGGAAATGGAGCGGAAAATGAATTTTCCTTGTTTGGATTACAGGAGAAAATCAAGAGGAGAAAAGTGGTGTGGCCCATATGATTTCCCCTTGAACTTTCTCCCCAAAGGTGGAGAGATTTTAGAGTGAAAATTAATTAATTTGTCCAAAACCGTCCCTGGCCCATTACTTCACTGTTTTTGTGCCCATAATTAGATTAATAGATGATTCGTCCTATTTGATATTGATATTACCTAAGAGGAAGGGAGACTTTACCCTACCCTTAGATCGTGGGTGAGCTCAATTCATTTTCAAAAATTTTTGTACAAAAAAAAAGATTATCAGACAAATGCAGAATTTTTGTTTGATACAAGAATTTCGTGAAAAGTGTTAGGCTCACAATTTAAAAAATAAAATAAAATTAAAAAAAAGTTAGTTTAAGTAGTAAATAGCTCGATATCACTTAAATGAAGTATTGGGTTTAAGTCTTGGCGAATGTAGAAAATTCCTGTTAAAAGACTCACCTACCATAACCAGATACGCGACACAAATCAGATTTAGATATAGTCGGAACAAAATTTCAATAAATCGAATAAATAACTAAAAAAATAAAAAAAATAAAAAGTAAGATAATTTTTTTTATTTTTAAATAATATTAATATTAAATAGGATGAGTTATTAATTAAGATATTTTTTAAATATTATAATTAAAATTATAATAAAATATTATTTTTTAAAAATTGAAGGCATTCTATAATGTTATATCTCAACACTTTAGTAACTAAATTCGATGGGTGATGAATGCAAAGTCAAGGTACTGGAAAACTTGCCAATTTATAGGCCCACGTGGCTTTATATCATTTTTTTAATTTTTTTATAATAATAAAATTTTCACATAAATTACAATAATAGTTATTATTATTATTTATACTATAATTATAAATTATAAATGAAATAAAAATAATTTGAGTTTTTTAAGAAACTGTTATTTTGATTTTTAATAAATCAGGATCTAAGTATATTATTGTCATTGTTATATTTTTATTTATATTTTAAATTTTTTATAAATTTAGCTTGTGAGGGAAATATGTTTTACTTAATATTTTAATTTTAAAGTACAATCTAAAAAATAAATCCATTTTAATTAATTTAATTTAATATTTACTTTGATGGTGTTATTTTTTTATTTGAGTTTATTTTTCATCTTAGTATTTAAAAAAATAGGTTAAAAATAAATAAAGTTATTATTGTTATTATAAACATAATGTATTTTCGTTTCTCTCTCTTTTCTCCTCAATATCTAAACACAAGGAGGAATAATGTTATCTCTCCATGTTTCTCCTCTATTTTCTTCCCTCTATTTTTTTCTCCTTTTAATTTTCTTTTCATCTAAATATAACCTAACTATCTGAGACTTGATATAAACATTAAAGGATGAAATCGTATAGATAGCCTTAAAATATATAATTGAAAGAGATATGACAATATGGTCAAAATCAAAATAGTCTAATTATTGATAACATAGCTTTATTATATTTAAAATATGTATTTTGTTGTTGTAAATTGAGCCCATTTTATATCTACACAGTGGAACTCGAGTAAGTTAAAAGTCAGTCCCTTTGATAGTGGGCTGCACAGTCGCCCTCTCAATAAGTTATAGTAAATTGACCCATTTTAAAATCACCTAGCTTCCAACTTATTTTTAAATCATTAATATTATTTATTTTATTTATATATTATTTTAAATATTTCTATTATCAAATACTAATAAAGATATATATTAATATATTGTAATTGATTAATAGTATATTATTAATATTTATTTAAATTTATATTTATAAAATTTATTTTTTTATAAAAATAATTTTTTTAAAGGTATGATATTAACAATTATTTTGATTATCCTAGTATAATATTATAAAATTTTTATCAATATTTTAAAAGTTTATAAATAATTTTAAAAAAAATATTAAAAATATTTATTTTTAAAAAGGTGACGAGTTAATAGACTCGAGCTAGTTTTTAGTAGCAGGCTGCATAATCTATAAATTGTGATGGGTTAATCTTTTTTATCTACTCTAGTTATTAGTAAATATATTTGTTTAACTAATTCAATCTATTAAATTTTATGTTTAGGTTAAAAGTATAAAAATAGAGGTGCCTAATCCTATATAGTTTTTTCTAACGTAAAATTAACTATAGTGTTATAAAATGGGTATAAAAATATTAAATTTAGTTAATTTATTGTTAAATAGAGAATTTTTAACTAATAATAATGATATATCAATATTAATTTATTATTGTGTACAACTGTACATGGCCCATGGGTGGCACCTCAATTATTACTTCTTCATTATTGACCCGTACAGTAACAGTTTGAGTGTTCGATCTTATGGTACAAATTTAATTATTTTTCCTATATTTATTGTTTTTGAAAAAAAAATATTTAACGAGTATAAAATTTAAAATAAAAATAATCTCTTAAATAATTTTTAATTAAAAACATTATTTAAAAATTTAAATCTAGATCTAGATGCTACACACATCAGGACGGATATTGGGTTGTGGACTTTCACTGTAACTCTAAACTCTATGCATGGTCTATAGCATAACAAACCAGCGTCTCCCTCTCTCTCGCGTAGAGTAAGAAAATCATCATTTCAGAATCAGATGGAAATCCTCTTCACCCTTTTGACGTTCACAGTCTTCTCCTTTCTGGGTCTCTTCCTCATATTCTCTTTTCTCCTCCTTGTCTCCCTCTACGCCGGTAAGTCCATCGGAGACCCAAAATACGCCCCCGTCAAAGGCACCGTCTTCCACCAGCTCTTCTACTTCACTACCCTCTTTGACCACCAGACGGAAGTCGCCAAAACTCTACCCACATTTCGGCTTCTGGGTCCGGGAATGAGCGAGCTCTACACCACCGACTCGGGAAATGTGGAACACATTCTGAAAAACCAGTTCAGTAAGTACACCAAGGGCACGCATGATTTGGATCTTATGGTTGATCTTTTTGGGAGGGGGATTTTCGCCGTCAACGGTGAAACGTGGAAGCAGCAGAGGAAGCTCGCTAGCTATGAGTTCTCCACAAGGGTTCTTAGGGATTTCAGCTGCTCTGCTTTCAGAACCAACGCCGCCAAATTGGTCAGAGTTATTTCAGGATTCTCCAAGGAGAGTCTGGCTTTTGATATGCAAGTAAGTGTTTGATTATTTTCCACGAAATTTTATGTGGTGCTGTTTAGGAGAAATGGAAATTGACTTCTGTGTTTGAGTTTCAGTGGAAAATTTAGCTTGGGATACTTTGAAGTCCTTGAAAGGTTATACCATACAGGGAATGAAATTCAACTCTAGTGTAATATTTTGATAAAGTAATTCTAATTGTTAAAAGTAAGGGGATGAATGTTTGTACTCTTTATAAAAACAGGAATAAAAAATGGTTTTGCTTTGATGCTGGTATGCCATCTTAGAATTCATAGTAAGATGTATGAAGTTTTGTTCCCTCTATAGGATATATTAATGAGATGCACGTTGGATTCTATATTCAAAGTTGGGTTTGGAGTGGAACTGAATTGCTTAGAAGGATCAAGCAAAGAGGGGATTGAATTCATGAAGGCTTTTGATGACTCAAATGCTATAATTTCTTGGCGATACGTGGATCCCTTTTGGAAGCTTAAGAGATTTCTCAACATTGGTTGTGAAGCTACCCTCAAGAAGAATGTGAAAGTAATTGATGATTTCGTGCATCGCGTGATTAGGATCAAAAGAGAACACTTGGCGAATCAGCAAGATCAAGTGAGTTGATTACAGAACACAAATATGTTTGGATGTTATTTGTAGTTTTTGATTTAGGGTGCTTTTATCTGACAGAAAATTAGTTTCCACTTTTATGGAAAGCCCTTTTTTTCTATGCTTCTCTCACAGGAAAGAAGTATTTTTTTTAAAACCAATTTGATCCAAAATCTGCAGGTTTTTTCTTTTCCAAGAAAGTATGAAACTACTGTTAATATTCCTGTATACAATTTTCTTAGGTGCGGTTATTGAGAGTTCTTTGAACTGATGCCAAAACTTGCAACTTTTTTGGGAGGTTTTCAGATTGTTAAAGAGGACATACTCTCTAGGTTTCTGATGGAGAGCAAGAAGGACACCACAATGAATGATCAGTATCTGAGGGATATAATTCTGAACTTCATGATTGCAGGCAAAGACACAACTGGAAACACTCTATCATGGTTCTTCTACATGCTCTGCAAGCACCCTCTCGTCCAACAGAAGGTTGTACAAGAGGTGATTGAAGTCACTCGCACGCAGGAAGGTAAGCCCGACATCGATGAATTTGTGGCCAATATAACAGAAGATACCCTTGAGAAAATGCATTATCTTCATGCGGCGCTGACAGAGACCTTAAGATTGTACCCTGCAGTTCCAGTTGTAAGTTCTATAAACATAACTGCTTTTTATGTAAATGAATTTGGAATTGCATAATAACAACAGTTCACCCTTATTGCTTAAGGATGTATCCTGCAGTTTCATTTTCAAAACTGTTTCATGTTTTGTATTCTAGACTGTATTAAGTCGCCTCCTGATAGATTCCGTTTAACTTATCAAAGGCACAAGAAGACCAAGTCCAAGCAGTTACAAGCCATGTTCCATTAATCATTTAATTATTATTTACTTTATTATTCCACTCCGTTAGTGGAAGAGTTTAATTGAGTCCATCATGCTCTTATTCCTCTTGTCATGGGCATGTTTCCCGATAATGTAGGGAGAGTCAGTTATTAATTCCTATGTATTCCTGCATCTATAAATACCTCTTGCCTATTCAGGTTAGAGGAGAGAAAATAAATCATTTATTCAGAGATTTTCTTGGCTCCTAATTACTGTCTTGCGAGATACTTGCTAGATAGAGTGAGTAGGAGAGGATACCCTATCATTTTGGCCTCAGAGCTATGGTTGAAACACGTTCATCATCCGCTGCCAACCTAGTTCCCGACAGCAACCCGAGAGTTATTCAAGCTCCAGACCCACTGGCTGCAATAGCAGCCAAACTGGATATGCTAGAGGAATTAAGAGACAAGGTCGAGTCCCTGGAGGTGCAAGCAAGAAGTAACTCAGAAAAACAGAAGGTAAGGCATTGGGGAGGGGAGATCGAAGAAGAGGGAGGATGTTACCAGAGACACCGAACTCCATATGCGAAGATTGAATTTCCCAGGTTCAACGGAGGAGACCCACGTGGCTGGGTGTTGAAAGCAGAAAAGTTTTTCCGGTACTATCAGACGCCGGAGGATGACAAAGTGGAAATTGCTGCAATGTACCTTGAAGGAGACGCCCTTGACCTATTCTCTTGGATCAATTCGGAAAGAACACTACTCTATTGGGATGAGCTGGTCAAGGCATTGAACGAACATTACGGGCCCCCCGAATTCTTGAACCCTGATGAATTCCTTTGCAGCGTCCGACAGACGGGAAGCGTAGCAGAATACCGACAAGAGTGGGCAAGGAGGGTTGCTCGCGTGACCAATTAGCCTTACCATTGCCTTCTTGGTGTGTTCTTAAGCGGCTTGAAGGAGGGATTGAGAGCAGAGGTTCGTCTTTACAAACCCAGAACCGTCTACCGCGCGTCGAGCCTTGCACTGGAATTAGAACGAGCTTCCGGGTTGGGTCGAGGATCCAAAGCTGGTTCGAATATGGAGCCAACCCGGTCCAACCAGTATTATCCTAATAGCCCAACAATCTTCCAAGGCAGACCCATTACCGTTAGCCCCACGGTCTCCTCGTCGGCACCACCTGCGACAATGGCTCCTTCCTCAGCGATGGGCCAGTCACGACAGATTGGGTGGGACACGACTCGCCAACTACGAAAGGAGAAAGGCCTTTGCTTTCGGTGTGGTGCGCCTTTCCGACCAGGCCACCGCTGTAATGCTTCCTCACTTTCACTACTGGAAGCAAACGATGATGAGGCGAATCCCGACATTCTTGAACCAGTAATGGAGGATGAGGTAGGCGGAGTTCAGACGGCTGAGATTTCATTCAATGCAATCCTAGGCAGACCAACGATGACCACCATGAAGCTGGGAGGGATAATCATGAGCCGTGACGTACTGTTGCTTGTGGACAGTGGCTCTACACACAACTTTATAGCTGAAGCCTTGGTACATGAATTAAGTCTGCCTACTACCACCATCCCCACCTTCGGTGTTCAGATTGGGAACGGCAGCATTATTCACTGCCACCAACTCTGTAAAGACGTCGAAATTCAACTTCCAGGTTTGACTATCCGACAAGACTTCTATCCATTTTCCTTGCCTGGATTTGATATAGTATTGGGAATTAAATGGCTTGCCTCGCTCAACACTGTTCAAGCCAACTGGAATGAGATGTTCTTAATTTTTTTGGGTGAATGGGAAAAAGTATAAGTTACAGGGGGTACCCAGCCGTGAACCAGAGGCAGCTCTTAAATATATGACACCAATCACAGTTGAAGGGGAAAGTGACCTAGCGGAACCTGTTAATCTATCAGATATGCTTAAAAGGTTCGAAGCTGTATTCACAGAACCAAAGTCTCTTCCTCCATGGCGCAAACAACAGCACGCTATCCCACTCTTACCAGGAGCTGTCCCCCCCAATCTCAGACCATATAGCTGCCCATATTACCAGAAGAATGAGATCGAGCGACAGGTAGATGAACTCTTACACAAAGGATTTATTCGGCCTAGCTCTAGCCCATTTGCGAGTCCTGTGCTGCTGGTCAAAAAGAAAGATGATTCCTGGCGAATGTGTGTTGATTATCGAGCTCTCAACAAAATCACCATTCCCGATAAGTATCCTATTCCCAATATTGATGAGTTACTGAATGAATTGCATGGAGCTGCTTACTTTTCAAAAATTGATTTGCGTTCTGGATACCACCAGATTTGAGTGCTAATGGCGGACATTCCCAAAACGGCATTTCGAACTCATAGTGGCCACTACGAATACGTAGTTATGCCTTTTGGGCTTACTAATGCCCCTGCTACTTTCCAAGCTACCATGAACGATCTTTTTCGGCCCCATTTATGACTATTTGTTTTGGTATTTTTTGATGACATCTTAATTTATAGCAAAACTGCCAAGGAACATGAGGGACACCTTCAAGTCATCCTGGAGACCTTACAGCAACACTCGTTTTATGCCAACAGTAAAAAGTGTGAACTAGGTCGATCAAAGGTATCCTTCCTTGGACATCGAATTTCGGCAAACGGGGTCGCTACTCATCATGAAAAGATCGATGCTGTAAAGGCATGGCCAACACCCACCAATGTCACTGAATTGCGTGCATTCTTGGGCCTCACAGGATATTATCGCCGTTTCGTCCAAAACTACGGAACTATTGCTCGACCTCTTACAGAACTCACCAAAAAGAATGCATTCAAGTGGTCGGAAGGAGCACAAGCAGCTTTCGACGAGCTTAAGATTGCCTTGATAACCGCACCCACATTAAGGCTACCTGACTTTACTACCGACTTTGTAGTCGAATGTGATGCTTCCATGGAAGGTATTGGAGCCATTCTGCTCCAAAACGAGCACCCTGTTGCATACTTTAGCAGAGGATTATCCTTTTCCAACAGGTACAAGTCTGCTTATGATCGCGAGCTACTCGCCTTAGTGTTAGCTCTCCAACACTGGCGCCACTACTTATTGGGACGGCACTTCACAGTCAAAACTGATCATCATAGTCTCAAGTACTTGGTGGAGCAGAGAGTACTCACCAATACACAATAAAGTCTGCTAATCAAACTTCTTCCGTTTGATTTTCAGCTTATATATAAGGCAGGCAGAGAAAATGTTGGTGCCGACGCCCTCTCAAGACGCCCCCATTTAGCGGAATTCCTGCAATTAGTCGTGCCATTACCACTTGATTTCTTGGAATTGGAAGAGGCTACCCAAAGGGATCCCTTCACCTCCACAATAATTCAGGCCCTAACAAACGACCCTCAGTCCAAACCTGGTTTTACCTTGGCTCAAGGAAAGCTATACTTCCAAGGAAAATTGGTTATTCCTCGAAGCTCCTCTATTCGGGCAAAGTTGATTGAAGAGGCCCATATTTCGCCTACTGGAGGTCATGGCGGTTTCCTTAAAACTCTCAAACGACTCACAGGCACTTTCTTTTGGCCCCAAATGAAGGCAGATATTAAACTGTTCATCCAGCAATGCTTTACATGTCAAAAGAATAAATATGAGACACTAGCCCCCGCTGGGTTACTTCAGCCCATTCCTTTTCCAGAACAGGTTTGGGAAGATATTTCGATCGATTTCATTATGGGTCTCCCCAAATCAAGTGGTTATGATACTGTCCTGGTGGTGGTAGATCGATTAAGTAAGTACTGCCATTTCATTCCCTTGTGCCACCCATATACTGCAAAAATAGTGGCTGCTCGTTTTTGTGAAGACATCGTCTGTCTCCATGGTATGCCGCGCTCTATTATTTCAGACAGGGATCCATTATTCTTGAGTGCTTTTTGGCAGGAATTATTTCAACTAAGCGGCACACGCCTCCGGATGAGTACTGCTTATCATCCACAAACAGATGGACAAACAGAAGTAGTCAACCGATCCCTTGAGGCCTACTTACGATGTTTTGCTCATGAACAGCCGCGTACGTAGAGCAAGTTCTTATGTTGGGCTGAATATTCCTTCAATACGAGTTACCATACCTCCACACACACCACCCCTTTTCAGGCAGTTTATGGACGTGACCCTCCTCCACTTATACTATTTGTTAAAGGGGAAACTCATCTAGAAGAGTTGGCATCTCAGCTAGAAACACGGGATGATATGCTACGGTTATTAAAAGCAAACTTGAAAAAGATGCAAGACCGGATGAAAGCCCACACCGACCAGCACCGTCGAGAAGTTACCTTCGAAGTGGGTGACACAGTCTTCTTACGCATTCAGCCATTCTGTCAAGCATCACTTTCCCACCAACGATATTCCAAGCTCTCCCCACGGTTCTTTGGCCCATACATGATCACAAGAAAGGTGGGACCTGTCGCATATGAACTTGCACTTCCTCCAGATTCCAAAGTACATCCTGTTTTCCATGTTTCCCTATTAAGGCCAGCTCGTGGAGTTGAATCTTCCCACCCACCAGCCCCGTTACCCATCAATGCTGATTTTGAGATGGTTCTGGAACCTGAACGAGTACTCACTCACCGTTGGAAGGGGTCACTTCTAGAGCTACTCATCCAATGGCGGAACCGACCCATCGAGGACTCCAGTTGGGAAGAGTATGACCTCCTACAGACTCAATTTCCAGCATTCTACCTTGAGGACAAGGCGGCTTTTGAAGGGGGAGGTATTGATAGATTCTGTTTAACTTATCAAAGGCACAAGAAGACCAAGTCCAAGCAGTTACAAGCCATGTTCCATTAATCATTTAATTATTATTTACTTTATTATTCCACTCCGTTAGTGGAAGAGTTTAATTGAGTCCATCATGCTCTTATTCCTCTTGTCATGGGCATGTTTCCCGATAATGTAAGGAGAGTCAGTTATTAATTCCTATGTATTCCTGCATCTATAAATACCTCTTGCCTATTCAGGTTAGAGGAGAGAAAATAAATCATTTATTCAGAGATTTTCTTGGCTCCTAATTACTGTCTTGCGAGATACTTGCTAGATAGAGTGAGTAGGAGAGGATACCCTATCACCTCCCTTGTTCATGTTTTATACCCTAAATCCTCAACTCTATACCGTATTAAGTAACCTCCCTTGTTTATGAGGGTTTTATCAGAGGTTACTTATGCAGTTTGTGCTTAGTATTTGTTAGCTATGTCAGATGCACTAACTGATCTGATTCTGGCTGAGGGAAACTGAATTTGCTGAGACAGGTCCATTTTGGATAACATGTTGAAATCTGTGCTTATGGAATGAGCAGTTTTTGGCTCATAACCTTAAGCTGTAAAGCAAATTGCCATGCTTGACTTTCATTTCACCTGTGGCTATTCTCACAGGCCATGATGAAAGCTGATCATAGGCTGGCCACTGGCCTGAGTTTTCTGAACTTGTAAAAACTTGACCCTGAAGCCCGACATATTCCCATTGCTATACAAAATGAAACCCAATAACCAACAGCGGTTGGGTTTAACACAAGGCGCTAGTTTCTCACAACTTAATGAATCAATATTCAAATTTCCGTTTGAGACGTGCCCACATTTAGTACCCAACAACAATGCTTCAAATTAGATTATTTTCAATAGGAAGATATCGATACCTGTGCTTAGCGAAAAGATAAATGAAACTCAATACCTGACTTGTGATCATACATTGTTTAAACCGCAGTGTTACAAACTTGCTTTGTAATTTGTATGATGTGTATCTTGATGTAATTAATTATTTATGTTTGATTTGTAACTCTAAGGATGGGAGGACAACAGAAGTAGATGATATCCTCCCTGATGGCTATGCTGTGAAAAAGGGAGATGCAGTGTACTACATGTCCTATGCTATGGGTCGCATGACCTACATCTGGGGTGAGGATGCCGAGGAATTTCACCCCGAACGATGGCTCAAAGACGGGGTTTTTAAACCCGAATCTCCCTTCAAGTTCATTTCTTTCCATGTTTGTATCATTTTTTCTCTCTCTCCCATTTTTTTCATTGCTGACAATTTTCACTCATTCTGGTTCTAATACTTCGTCATTTGCAGGCTGGACCTCGGATGTGCTTAGGGAAAGACTTTGCTTACAGACAGATGAAGATAGTTTCAATGGCTCTTCTTAGGTTCTTTAGATTCAAATTAGAGGATGAAACGAGGAATGTGACTTACCATGTTATGTTAACACTTCACGTTGACAAGGGTCTCCCTCTATGTGCATTACCAAGATCTTCATGAACGTGTTAATGCTTAATATAGGAAGAAGCCAAACAAGTGGACTTATGAAGAGCATCTCTAGTA
This sequence comes from Leucaena leucocephala, assembly GCA_037074615.1. Lineage (NCBI taxonomy): Eukaryota > Viridiplantae > Streptophyta > Magnoliopsida > Fabales > Fabaceae > Leucaena > Leucaena leucocephala. The sequence continues at coordinate 2,934,245 of CM073562.1, read as the reverse complement.
CTTCACCTTGATGTTTCAGAATTGTGATTCTTGATAAAAGGGTGAAATATTATTTTGTATTATCCAGCCGATTTGTTTTAAAATGTTTTGTCTTTTCTTATAACTATGTTAAGTAGCATGACCACATGCTCTTGTGCTAAATGATAAGATAAAAAAAAGAAAAAGAAACTCCTCCTGTCTTAAATGCATGTCTTGAGGTGGATTTTAATCCTAAATATAACCTAATATTTAGGATTAAAATCCACAATAAGATTAGGGAACTAAATATATGTCTACTGGTATATTTGGAATCAAATTATAAAAAAATTAATTAGGGCATGTGTGTCACCGGCTGCGTTATGAATGCAAATATATATATATATATATATATATATATTTTTGCCAACGTTATAACTTTGTAAGTGTTTTGTAAACAGAATAACTTAATAACTTGATATTTGAGCCTGTGAGAATTCTTAATTCATAAGTTGGGGGGAGGGATTTATGTCCATACAAACAAAGACTAAAGTAAGTGTTGGGTTAAAGATAGTGTCAAAGATTATAAATTGATTTGTTATACTCTTGACTATAAAACTATAAAATTAAGGATAGCAATATCTTGACAGTTTTTTGAGTAACTCCTTAACTTAGAGTTCTGCCTGAAGAAATATATGTCATTGTAACTGTTGAATTTTCTACTAGCACATAGACAATTGTGTGGACGGATAAGCTTACCAGTTTTGATTATTATAAAGCATGATGCTACCACATGGAGATAATTGCTGGAGAAGAAAACCTCTTCTCCAATATATTGCTTATGTAATTTATCCCTGAGATCTTTTTGAAGAAGATTCTATCACTAGCATGATTACTTCCATTGTGGGTAATACACTTGGGTTCAAAGCCCTATCTGCTCGAGGATTTGCAAACCCCTCGTTCTTATTCTAAAACTTTCCAAGGTTCACCTCAAATAATCTAAGTTGAGAAATATAACTGTCCCCTACTGGGATGTACTAGTAAACCAAAATTAGTTATTCACTAAGATTTCACAGTAGAGCAGTTTATGAATATATCTGTGGTTGAATTCCCAACCATTTATATGTTGTCGAGACCATTTCTTATTTTGTACAAAAGCACCATTTATATGTTGTCGAGACCATTTCTTATTTTGTACAAAAGCACAAGTGAAATCAAATAGCATTACTTGAATACTACTGTAGATACATACAAATAAATGATTAAAGGAACTGTATTTATAGAATTGAGTGTTTCTATCATACTAATACATGACTACTTAAGCGGGAATAAGTGGGGGCATTGGTCTTCCCGAAGCAAGGCGCACGGAGACCCCAGCGATCCTATCTCTAGCTACACGAAAACCTTCCATGTACAAACCGGCAAATATCAGTATGGACACTATTCTTTATTTCTTTGGACCACTATACCCTCCTCATAACCCCACGTGATTAGTGCTTCCCTTTATTTTATTTTACCTTCTCTCCCCTTTTCCTTTGTTACATGGGAGTATCTGAGGCATATTATGCAGCAACAAAAAAAAGTGAGGTACTCCCAACAAAACCCTTCCAACTATATAACATTTAAATATATTATAATGTTAAATTATTAAATATATTATAAAATAATAATTTTTTAAAAAATTATTATCACTTAATTAAAAATATAACATTTTTAATACTCTTTTGTATTTATAATGTTCTATCTTTAACATTTATAATAAATCGCAGACTTAATTTTTTTTAATGGCTATATTATATCCTTATAATATAAATAAATTTTTTTCCTACAAAAATATACTCATAATATATATCAGGAGGAGTGGTATATTAACAAGCCCCTATTTACCAACAAAAATTAAGTTTAACAAAACATATTAATCATTTATAATGTGATAAATTCTATTTAAATCATGTTAAAGATATGTAAATATTTAGCATTAGACATTATTTAAAATAGAATTATAGAATTTAATAGATGAAATTTTAAAATTATGTTAGACTATCATTAATGATAAAAATCACATGATAAAATTGAAGAATTAGAGTAAGTAAATATGAATAAATAGGCCTAAGTTTTATTCAATAAGATATGAATTCCCTTGCTACATAATAAAAAATAAATTATATATATGGATATATAATGACTAAAAACAAACAAGAGACACGGGATCAACAAAAAAAAAAAAAAAGCAGTGGTCCTTGTCCTTAATATTTTGCTTCCACGTGGTGGCCTTCTTGGATTGGTTCGAGTGAGTCATTGTGAACGCTTGTCACATCCCTACAGGTTAAGATAACATGAGGCACAAATAACGTGTTATTTTGAATAAGTCGATTTTTTTTTTTAATTTTTAAATATCAATGTCACGATTCCTATCATGGAACGCTTCATACAGGCAGTGCACTGACAATGACATTCATAATTCATAATATACTAATACTACAATTTTACAATAAAAAGAATTATTTAAAAGGAAAATACCTTATTGACTTATTCAAATAATTAAAATGATCCCCTAAATTCAACTAATCAGTTATCAATATACTATATTTTGGATTTTGTTAAAAGGTGTAAAATTTATTTTAATAGTTTTATTTTAAGAAGATTAATCTCTAAATTATTAATTATAGATACTGCTTAATTTTTTTATAAAATACTATATTTAAATATAATATTTTATCTTTGTATATTTAAATAGGTATAAATCTTTTAACATGTTGCTATTTTTCTTTATACAACTGTTACTTTCAAATCGAATTAAAGTTTTCAATCTGTATACACTTGTCTATCTGCACACAAGGGGATATTTAAAATTAAAATTAATTTAAAAAATATATAAAAATGTTTGATTCCTTGAATTATTAAATATTTAAATATTAAATTTATTAGATTATGATCATTTGATCCATTAAACCGCTGATTATATATTACTCATTTCTTATTACCTGAGTTAGCTTTAAGTAGCTTAGGCTTTATTTGGTTGGGAGTTTTAGAAAAGAGGAAAAAGGAGGAGAGAGTGGAAAATGTATTTGGCTAAAAAAATAGAGAAGAGGAGAGGGGAGGGGAGGGGAGATTTTTTGTCTTTATGTGCTCCCCTCCTTTATCTTCCCTCCAAAAATGGGGGCTTGTGGGGGCTTTTAAAGGGAAGAGAATTTTTTTACCCCTTTATAACTAAATTACATTTTATATATTTTTAATATTCTAATTATACCCTCAAGCTTTTTTTTTATTTTTCTCACACCTAATTTTTTTAATTATTAAAATTTAATAAACATAATAAATTATTTATATATTATATTAAAATATATAATAATTATAAAATTAATAAGAAATAATATTAAAATTTTATCATATTTTTTAATATATATAAATGAGATAAAAAATTTTAAGATTCATAAATTAAAAAAATAATAATTTTGATATGAATATTATAAATAAAGAGTAAATAAATTTAAATAAAGAGATAAGGCATATTTATTAACTTTTAATTAACTCACATTTTCTTCTGAAATAAACAAAAAAATCATTAATTAATTTCCCTTATTTTTTTCTATCCTTTCTTAAATTAACCTAATATACCCTTCTCTCAGCTCAAACCAATCAATGCCTTAAAGTTTTAAATTTTAGATAGCTTCAAGTCTTTAAATTTATAATTAATTAATGTGCAAACCAGAAAAAAAATGATAAGAATGTAACCATCAAACATAAATTTATAATGAAAATGTAAATCAGAGTGAAAATGACAAAATTAAATAATTAATTGGATAATTTGGTGAAGACATTATTTTAAACTCAAGGAACAGGTCAACACATAATTGATTTCCCAATTCCTCCGTCTGTAGTTTCTTTTTCACACATTGTGACGTCTTATCAATTAACCCATATATCTTTTCGAGGATAAATAAAACAATTTTAATGGAAAGTTCAAAATTTATCGGCAATAACAATTTTCTTAGCAAGAATACATTTTTGTGAGTAGAATTAAAAAAAATCTCTAATCTAATATTTAGATTATGAATTATTACAGGGTAGTCTTATTCTGTCTTCTTCCTTCGAACCAATCAATATACTCCAAAAACATTTACTAATCAAGTTTAATTTCTTAATTAAACAAGCTTATCAAATCAAACTACTACTAATTAAGAAATGGGAGTGCCAGTGTCGTTGTGTCTCCCTAAACTAGAAGGGTCAAGAGTGACACGCCTGCGTTTCCAAGTTACCACAGCTTCTTCTGCCAACACAAACGATATTCGTTTGCTGTTTGGCGATAGTCAATAACAGTTCTCTCCTTTTTCCCTTTCGAGAGCAGCGAAACTGAAGAACTACGGAGAATAAGAGTAGAGTAGAGAGAAGGAATAAATTTGTGTTCTTGTTGATTTTCGAAGCTAACCCATTTGTAAACCCTGATATTTTTTTGGGGTTTAAAGATGAAGCTTCTGAGGTCATTGCTGAGGTTTTTTCTAGGGTTTCTGTTACTGTCCTTCGCCCCATCGTCAATGGCGAGATTCGTGGTGGAGAAGAACAGCTTGAGGGTGACCTCGCCGGACAAAATCAAAGGTACATATGACAGTGCGATCGGGAACTTTGGGATTCCTCAGTATGGAGGTAGCATGGCTGGGAATGTCTTGTATCCTAAGGATAATCATAAGGCTTGTAAGGAGTTCGATGAGTTTGGGCTCTCCTTCAAATCAAAGCCTGGAGCTCTTCCCACAATACTTTTACTCGATCGTGGAAGTAAGAACTTGATGAATTTGCATTCCTTGTTGGTGATTGAGATTAGATTAATCATTTTTACTTTTTGGGTTTAATTGATAGTCGTTATGAGTTTTGTAGTCTGGTTCGCCTTACTGCAGATGCTCCCTTATAGCTCAATCTATTTTGTTGCTTATTAATATGCTAAAATCGGTTTCTTTGTCAGTGGTAGTTCTCTTGGTTTGCTTAAGTTCATGGATAATGTACCTTTTCATGTCATTTTGCATTTATGCCCCATGATATAATTTTGGCAGTATTTTTTCCATGCTCGGGTAATTTTTTGTTGTAATTTTTGTTTCGACAAGATTTTGTTAACGAACAATTTTACGTTAGATTTTATATGATAATTGAACGCCTAGAAATTCGGATATGTTATTTGCTTTTCTATTTTTAGACGGTAATAATTAGTTCCTTTTGTTATAATTATTTTTTCCTGTCAAAGATTTGAGTAGCACGTTTTAGAGTTACGAGTCTTCAAGTGCTCTTTTGGGGGGGTGTATTTATAGTCATTTTATCTGTTCCTTTCAGATTGCTTCTTTGCTTTGAAGGTCTGGAATGCTCAAAAGGCAGGAGCTTCTGCAGTTCTTGTGGCGGATGATGTTGAGGAACCCTTAATAACAATGGACACACCTGAAGAGGACGTGTCATCCGCAAAATACATAGAGAAAATAACAATACCCTCTGCTCTCATTGAGAAAAGTTTTGGTGAAAGATTAAAGAAAGCCATAAGTGGTGGAGAGATGGTCAATGTGAATCTTGATTGGAGAGAAGCTGTACCGCATCCGGATGATCGTGTGGAATATGAGCTATGGACCAACAGCAATGATGAGTGTGGGGTCAAATGCGACATGTTGATGGAATTTGTAAAGGATTTCAAGGGTGCAGCACAGATACTAGAGAAGGGTGGTTACACTCAGTTTACTCCACATTATATAACTTGGTACTGTCCCCAGGCATTCACTTTAAGCAAGCAGTGCAAGTCCCAGTGCATTAATCATGGAAGATATTGTGCCCCTGATCCGGAGCAGGACTTCAGCACAGGTTATGATGGGAAAGATGTGGTTATTGAGAATTTAAGGCAGCTATGTGTCTTCAAAGTGGCAAATGAGTCTAAAAAACCTTGGGTTTGGTGGGACTATGCGACTGATTTTCAAATAAGATGCCCCATGAAGGAAAAGAAATACAATAAGGAATGTGCAGATGCTGTTATTAAGTCACTTGGTAAGTAACTCATCACCGCTTATTATGCTTTCTTTGGGTGCTGCTGTGCTGGACGTTGACAATGACATCTCATATATCTTTATTTTAATTTTTCAGGCCTTGATAATGACAAGATTGAAAAGTGCATGGGAGATCCAGATGCTGATTCTGAAAATCCTGTTCTGAAAGAAGAGCAAGATGCTCAAGTACCTCCTCCTCCTCCTACTATTATTATTTTACATTTATGTTATTATTCCATTGGTTATATCAGTTTATCTAATCCAGGACTGTTACATAACACTATTAATTTCAGGTTGGGAAGGGTTCGCGAGGTGATGTTACCATATTGCCTACTCTTGTTGTCAATAATCGGCAGTATCGAGGTTTGTCTTTCTTGCCTTGTATAACAGATAATGATATGGACTTTTCCAATGCTAAGACTTTTGCTTTCAGGAAAATTGGAGAAAGGTGCTGTTTCGAAGGCTATTTGTGCTGGTTTTGAGGAAACTACTGAACCGGCTGTTTGCTTGAGTTCAGGTTTACATTGTTTTTGGTGCTATGAAATAGAGTTTTTCCCCCTTTCTAGGTTTAATTTTTATGTCAATCTGATTTTGTTTAACCTTGATGGCATTTTTTTTTCTTTGGCAGATGTAGAGACAAATGAGTGCTTGGACAACAATGGTGGTTGTTGGCAGGATAAAGTGGCCAACATCACTGCATGCAAGGTATTTATCTCTTACTGAAAACTATGAAGTATGTTCATTAATTCTGATTAACAGATAGCTATTCCCCTATTTACTCATGTACATTTGCCCAGGATACATTCCGTGGGCGAGTATGTGAATGCCCCCTTGTTGATGGCTTGCAGTTCAAAGGAGATGGTTATACTATGTGTCAAGGTTAAAATTCAATTAATTTTTCCTTTTCTTTTTTTTTTATTATTTATCTGATTATGCTCATGATGCTTGGAAGCAGAAGGAAATAAAAATGGTAAATACAAAGTGGATAATGATCTTGATTAGTTTGTGGTTGACTTTAATATTTGCGAAATTCTTCCTTCACTCTTTCCAAGCATGTCGTATACAATTTAGAATACCTATCCAAACTTGAAATTTTCATGCTTTCTCACACGCACATGGGCATGCACATTTCTTTCCAAGCATGCCGTATGAAATTAGAGTGCCTATAGTCTATCTTGATTTGAGATATCTTCCTTACATCGAAGAAGCCATTCCATGTTCAAATTGCTGGCATGAAGGCTTGCAATGTTTTGCTAATTTGTGTGGAACTTAAATGAAGTAGTGTGATCCTTTTTTTTTGTTTTGTTTTGTGGATGTGTTTTGTCATCAACTATGTTGATGGGAGGGCCAGATGGTCCTAAATCTCAAATGGGATTTGTCATTGGCCCTCACTCACTCTCACAAGCAAGTAAAACACGTGGTTCTTTTGCTTCTGTATATTTTGATAGTTCCATTCATTCTGGTTTCTTCTGGGCTTGCAGCTAGTGGACCTGGCAGGTGCAAGATAAATAATGGAGGTTGTTGGCGTGAAGCGCGGAATGGACATGCATTTTCTGCTTGTTCGGTGAGCAACTTGAGCATCTACTGCTCATTTTATTTGTCCCCCTCAAATTTATGATAGTTGAATTTCATTTCCTTGTAACTGACCAAATTTGTTGTTATTGATAGGATGATGGAGAGGTTAAATGCCAATGTCCTCCAGGGTTTAAAGGGGATGGTGTCAAAAATTGTGAAGGTGAGGGATGCTGAATCCTTTTATATCTATATATATCGGGTGATATTTTTTTCCTGGGACCAGAACCTTGTAGTTCTTTGTTGTTATCCATGATGCTAGCTAATTACAGCGTTTATATCTATAAAAATTCTGGAACTTAGGATATAATACTTTTTGTGAAGCTAAAGTGGAACATTTTAATGCTTTCTATAAATTATTTTTTTAGTGAAATGCTTTCTATAAATTTAAATGTGAATCGGATCCATGGTTATTATTATATACTATGAATACTTGAGCTTTTAATGCTACTGATCGGCCGGATCAATCATGTGACTGGAAAATGACAGTATGAGATTGAAATATGGTCTTCTATTATAGCATTTCCATTGCCTCCCATGCGTCAATTGAAACCTTTCTTGATGGCAAAATGAGAACTTTTTACCCTTTATCATTTCATTTTATTTGTGAAGCAACTGTGGGGTCTTAATCCTTGGTTTCTGGACAAGTGTTGCGAACTCGATTGTTTTAACTGGAAAGTGAACTGGGTCGAAAACCTACAGAATGTTTCCCACACAACTGGAAGAGGATAGAATGAGATTGAACTCATTATTCTTTTTTGCAGATATTGACGAGTGCAAAGAGAGGAAAGCTTGTCAGTGCCCTGAATGTAGCTGCAAGAATACCTGGGGAAGTTATGACTGCAGTTGTAGTGGGAAGCTCTTGTATATCCGAGACCACGATGCCTGCATAAGTGAGTCCATTACACTCCATTTATTTTTCATATACTTTTGAACATGATTTTATATTCCCTGTTGGGTAATCTACAGGTAAGACAGCAAGTGAGGGAAGATCTGCTTGGGCTGCTTTTTGGGTCATTTTAGTCGGCTTAGCAATTGCTGCTGGTGGGGCACATCTTGTGTACAAGTATAGAATAAGGGTAAGCTCGTCCACCTTTTATTAGTTTGGTGATTTTATCAGATACTTTACTTGCTGCCAAATTTCCTTAGAATTTTATAAGAACGAGGTATTTGCCAAAATTAAATTAGAAATCTAAATCAGAGAACACATACAAACATGAAGTATTTGATAAAGAGACCAGGCTGCTTAAGATGATATACCACTTTGGTCAATATTTTGTACCACTCAAAAACGATGTAAATCTGAAATCGCACCATTTTTAGCTGCTATTTTTATAAAATAGTAACATTGTGTACTAAATGACTCCATGGCATGAAGATGGCCTCACTTTGCTGACATGACATTTCTTGATATTCACCAATATTGGTGAATGATAGTTCCTCCGTAATTTGTGTACAATTGGGTAAAATTTGACTGGTATTTGTGTGTTGATGGTTGTGCAGCAATACATGGATTCTGAGATCAGAGCAATCATGGCACAGTATATGCCATTGGACAGCCAAGCAGAAGTTCCAAATCATGTGAACGATGAAAGAGCGTGAGAGGGAGAATTTGTGAATCTCTTGGGGATATGATGGATGAGGCTTTTCCTATTTGCTTTATGAGCCCATTCAGAATTCTGTGCAGTGAATTTTGTATGTTAGCTTTAGCTGTATCACATATGGACACACTAGAATATCCACAAGTTACCTGTCCTGCATTATTTTCTTCTTGTTGGGAATGTAGCCTGCTTCATACTGTAACCACGAAATTTCACTTGAGTCTGCAATTTCAGAGTCTTCACTTTACCCTGCATTTGATGCTCAGATTGTAATTTTTAACCCCTTTTTGGCCTGGCCTTATTTTTAGGTTGATTTCTTTAAGTATTTTATGCTTGTGTAGGACAAGAGAATGGGATTTAGAGTCCCATTTTAAAAGACAGATAAAGATATAATTTTGAAGATTGATATCCTGGGAAAAACATCTAAGTTGTGTAGCTGGACACTTGTGCGGTGTTCAGGATTTGAAGTTTATAGAGGTGTTTATCCTTCCTCTGAAAAAAAAATTGACATAATCAATTTAATTTTGAAAACTTTTTTTCATCAAGTAATTTGAAAATTTTGGACATTGAGATGATATAACTTGCAATATTGTATTGTTCTACAGGAAATTACCATGTATCTAGTACTCCTTATTGCCAATAAAATTTTTAATGGAGGACTCTTCCATTTTTTTCTGAAAAAAGTGAGTGTTACCAATTTTTGTTTACTAAGAACATCGTCGATCCCAATTTTCTTTACTAAGAATATACGTTTCCAAAATTATCATGTGCGTTACATAAATATGCTGCATAATATAGAATAACATTATTAATGAATTAAAAATATTTTGTTCCAAGATTATTGAAAATTTAATGATAAACATGTATGGGATATCATCCAAACATGGATGGAAGGTTAAAAAAAGTTTATCCAAATTAAGTCACGAGGATTTTACTACAAATAAAGGTCGTTTATCTCTCTCATCCTTTCTTATTATAATCTGATTACTAGTTTTCAACGAGCAAAAGACTAGATCAACGTGGTAGGTACACCTTCTTTAGTTGACCTTTATATATAGATAGATAGATAGATAGATAGATAGATAGAGGGAGGGAGGGAGGGAGGGAGAGCAAAACCCAGCTATGCCAGGGTCCCCAGATAGAGAGACAAACACGAAACAATGCTTACGAGATACAAATTTAAATTTGACTAATTTAATTCCCTTCCATCCTTTTATGTATTTTATTGTTGTTTCTTGTGGTGATTGCATCCTACTAACATGTTCCACTCTCATGTCTTGTGCTAAGCACAATTGGTCCCATTATTATAATTTCATGCTCTATAACAGTATAAGAAAAAATTTAATACTACCTCATACTCTTAATATAATATCTACTTAATTAATTTGAATATATTAAAAAAATTAGTTAAGTTAGTTATTTATAATAATTGTGTGTTGGTTTCCCTAAAATATCATCTTTTAGCATGAGCATTGGAATTACTCTTGATAAAACCTCTTTAATATATGTGCAATCATATAAAGATACTTTGAGGAGAAGATTACAAATTTGAGAGACAAAGTATATTTGAGTCTTATATTTAAGGTTAAAATATATCCTATCTAGTTGTTATATTTATAACAGGAGAGATTAACATTATATTATGTTTTAGCCCTTAGACCCCACTTAATAGAATCTTTGTGCACTGAGCCACCAATATCATTTTCAGCATTGATTAAAACATACAAGTTAAAAGTATAATCAAGCCATTTTATCTTATTATTGCAGTTTAATTTTGCAGAAAATTGAACAGGTTCTGTAGCTAAGAAACTGAAGCTAATTTCAAAATCATCAATCTTACGTATTGTGCATAAGAAGCCGCTTACAATATTATACATAAAGAAGCCAATGGCTTGGGGTTAGTGAACCAACACAATTCTTGGCCAGTAGTTCTCTGCTCCCAAACCAAATGTTTTCCTAAGGAATGAATAAATCAACTTACATTGATATATCATAGTTCAAGAATACTTAGAAACTTTTCCTAATTTATTACTTTAGTCCATTCTCTGTAGGAATCAGTGACTGAATATAATTCCTATGATTGTTTAGGCGTGATGTTAAGGTCAAGTCCAATGTTCAATCCATTGTAAGCAATAGGAGCATACATCCACAGATCATCAGAGCTCAGAAGCTGTCAAATTAAATTGAAAATGTGAGAAAAAGAAAAAGAAATAATCTAATCTTTTAGTTTTTAGATGAAAAGTAAAGCTGCTTTTTGTTGTTACCTTTATTTGAAGCTGTAAGAACTTCACATATTGAACTGCTTCCTCAAGCATGGTGCTTATATCCACCTGCAAAATTCATCAAGGAAGAAAAAAAAGTTTAGAATCTAAAGCATCTTAATCAACGATAATTAAGATTGCAATTGAGAAAGCCACCTTAGTTCCATTGGGGACAAGGTTTTGTAGGATTCTCAACCTTTCGTTTATTCTTTCTCTTCTTCTCTGCACAATGCAGAAGGAAAGCCTTAGTTCTTCTCCTTTATACTTGGAAAATAAAAATGGTAGATTGAAACTCCTTTTTATAGGGAACTTACTCTTGCATATACGCTCTGTGGATCAGTGGCAGGACTTTTAGCAGACATTGATTTGCCATGATTATTAGACTTGAGAGATGCAGAATCTTTAGGACTTAAAATTGAAGTGGACCCCACATTTAGCTCCTGAGAAGCATTGGAATCATCCTCTGAGCAGCAACTGCTTGAGCTCTGCCTCTGAAAGCTCCTATTTTCCTCTTCATTTTTGCTTACAGATTCAGACTTATTCTTGTTTGATTTCACATTCCTCTTGTTCTTCTGTACCTGCATAACAAAAAAACAGCACACTTGCTTAAATTCTGCCAAAACAAAACATAATTTAACATTATAGGCTTGATATTTAGTATTATGTTACCTCACATGAGCTCCTAGATCTTTTCTCTGACTTCTTTTCAACTGGTTCTTCCCTTTCCCTATTAGCCTGAAAATTCTTGTCAGCAGCAGCAAGAACCCTCTTAACTGGGTCAACAAGACCTGTCTCTTCTTCATCAGTATTTTCATTTATCTGATGGCTCGAAGAATGTCCATTGCTTTGAACACTATAAGGGACAATTTTGGCATCCCCCAAAGAAAAATCCATGGACACAGAATCAAAATTGGTCAATGGATCATTATCAGTACTGGGGCTATTGCCTTGTAAGAAACTGAAAAAATTAGCATCATTGGAAGGAAAATATGAAATGATGTTGTTATTGATGCCTGTGCAGCTCACAACTGTTGATTCATGCCCAGGCCAAAACGCACATGGAAATCCCAGAGTTGAATTTTCATATAGAAGCTCTTCTGGGACTGAACAGGTGTTACCAAGAAGTTGATTCATGAAATCAGCTTCCTCAGCTGTGTACAATCCACTAAGGGAACTCCACTCTTCAGAAATCCTCCCACAAGCCTCCATTTTTCTTTGAAGCTGTTCTATGTTTTTTGTTCCCTTTTTTTTTCTCAGAAGAAGCTAAGATTTTGTTTCTTTGCCTCTCAGCAGAAGTGAGATGGGTATTCCTCTATTTATACCCAACTAGCAGAAATGAAATAGAAGACAAGACAGGGATTGGTTTCGTTATCACCAATAATCAGCATAAGACAAAGTCCTAGTATTGTGGAATCAAATTTCTGTCCCAAGCCCTTGATGGGACCACTTGAAATTCTCAGAGGACCCACTTCAAACACTTGGTGTCCATTAAAATAATCAATCATCTGGAGAGGCGAGAGAGAAGCACAATGTTCAAATATTGCACAGTACACTGGTATAGAGAGAGAGAGTTACAACTGTCAATTTGGAGGCGTGGGGTTGGGGAATTAATATGATATTTGGGGTTAGAGGGCATGAAAATGACATCTAAAGAAGGACGGCTTTGAGATCGTGGGTATGAGTTCGAGAATATTTTAAGAAGCTAAGAAAACCAGACAGGGTTATCTTGCTAACTGGATTTTGTCTGCAACAAAGCTATAACATGAAAATCTTAGCTGCCACATTAATATTCCTGTTCAAGAATATAACTCAGACTTTCCAGATTGTTTGTGATGAAGTAGGGGAATATATGAATTTGCAGACATTACGTGGATGGATGTAAAGGAAGATTCTTTTTGCCTAGATTATCATTTTAAGGGATTTGCTAGGCATTTCATGTTAATGCTAAGTTGGTGAACATGGCAATCTAGGTAGGAGGAAGTTTTTAACGGTCCTCCATTCTGTAACCTGAAATGCCAACTGTCATCCTTTCAAATATATGACAGTTTAGTTCAACATATTACTAATGCTCCATCCGGGTTATAACAGGAAAGATTTGTTTTGGTCTCATATATAATAACTCAATCAAGTTTGCATCTAAATTTATATTTTTTTTCTTTAAATTATACATTCATGTTAATTGTATATACTAAACGGAGTTTTCCCATAGAAATAATAATTAATACACACTTTTTATAAATGATTAACTTAATTTTTTTTAATTTTTATAAATTAACCTTTTTAGCTTTTATATTAAATACCCCACAGAGTATGATTTATTATGCAATTGAATGGCAAGAACAATTTGCAAAACGAACTGTGTAATTTTTGTTGAAGTGCTGAACTTTATATATATAAATTTTTATCCATAGTTTTGTTGGTTTCATGTAACTTTTTTTTATTCTTGTAAACTTTTCTATTTATTTTAGCCTGATTCAAATGTTAAAAAGAAAAATCTTTTAAAAACTTTAAAATTATTATCTATCTCATAAATTGGAGGAGGGGGAAATACATAATATCAAATTTTATAGTAAAATGATATATACAACTAATTCCAAAGTTATCCCTTTCTTTTTATGACATTAATATTTATTACTTAATTCAATTCTAAATAATAGGAGGTGGAGTCCCAAATATAAAATATTGATCCACTTTTCTCCAAAATTTATATATATATATATATATTAAATTATCTATATTAATTACACATATTAATGGGATTCCTATGTAGTAGTAATTTTAATGCAAATGATTGAAACTGATATTTAGAGAAATTAACTTCCCTTTTTTAAAAAAAACAAGTTTTAAGTTATCCTATTAAATGATATCAGGTTTATGAATAGCACGATATCATTGTATTTTATCGATTATCGATGACCAAATTTTTGAGAATATTGTTACCTAAAAATGTTGAGCTCAATGATTCTATTGAGGGTTCTCTTCAATTTTTCTCTATTGCTTTTTAAATATTCTTACTGTTTGGTTGACCTTATTATTTACACATCTAATGAAGTTATAATGCTCCTAAATTAAAGATAGGAGGAGGAGTATTATTTTCATTCCAATATTGGGGTAGGAAAACTTGATGAGGTCTTTCTCAGTCGAGTGTATGAATTCTAGTTAGGAAACGATCAAAATACGTCGTTGGTTTTCACTCCTCAGTTTCATCCACTTTCTTTAAAATGAGATCTTAAACATAGCCCATAAATGGCACCAACCAAAACCCACACGCACAAAACCTTTTATTACACCAAAAGCATATTAGCAATAAGTGAACAAATGGGTAACACACTTAACACAAATGATTAAACATATGCGTAACTCTCCTTTCCAATAATACTCCTTTATAAACTTGATTAGATTAAAGAAATTAATTAAATTATTTAATATAGTATAATTTATTTAAAATATCCTAATCCTTTTCTTTAACTATTTCCCTCCTCTTATTTGATTATTGTTGAGGGAGTATTAATAGGAGTAATTTAGGTAAAAAGTAGTAAATATAGAAAATATCTTATATTTAATATTAAGATCAATTCCTCAATTAAGTCATATATTAAGAACTGGAGAAATATATAATTACTTATTAATATCACACTGAAAAAATGTGGAAAAATTCTCCATCATAGAGATTAGAGAAGGAATAAAAGGTATAAAAAAGGAAGAGAAAATAGAGTTCTTAGTTGAGTCTTTTTAAACTCTTTATATACTTCCTCTCGTTATAAATATAAGAATTAGATAAAGAATATATTTTAATTCTAAATATAATATCACAATCTACTTTATATTATAAAATTATAGTTTTGCCCCAAAATATTGCACATATTAAAGGAGTTTTTATTAAAGAATAATTTAAATATATATAATTAAAAAAAATATTTTAAATAAATTAATACACAATAATTATAAATAAATAATTTAACTAATTTTTTAATTTATTTAAATTAATTAAATAGATTTTATATTAAAGATATGAGGTAGTATATTCTTTATTTTTTTTCTTGCTCATTTATTATCTTTTATACGATGGGGAATCCAAATCCTTTCACAACAATATGACTCATAATAGTAATTAAAACTCTCAGACCAATATGTGTAATTCTGATGTGAATATAAAGAAATGTTTTTAAAAGAATTATTCTCAATTGAGTATAGTGCATGCAATTATGCTATTATAGCAAAAAAAATTAGGGTATTAGGGAGAAAGAAAGAAAAAATGTTGTGTTCAACAGCCATGACATCGCTGGTTTTCAAGCTTAATGTAAGTTTACGCGTAAAATCTAACTTCAAAGATACTTCCTCCAAAGCACACATATACTAAGAGACACATTTTTCTTTTCAATTTTTCTATCCTTATTAAATTATCTTTTTTTAAAAAAAAAACTGAATTTTCCAACTAATGATGATTATCTATATATATATTTATTATTTTTTATACTTAGAGCCTGCCATGTATACCACAAACACACCCTTCGCCATGGATAGTACGTGGCATTAATTTGTACGTATTAGAAATTGGGTAGCAGTTTAATTAATCTTTTTGTGGGAATCAAAACCCTATCATTCCAAAAGTATTCTTTTTGTTTTTACTTTAATTCAATAAATAATTAATCTCCAGGTGTTGGAAACTCTTTTATAATCTGTTTTTATTCCCCTCGCATGCTCCAATATTTTAGATTAATCCCTATCGTCATGTTAATTCATCTATATATGTATTTGTGCGTATATTAATTTCTTTCTTGGTTTAATTTATTTATTAATTTGAGTCGGCAGGCACGACTTTAAAAGGAATTTAATTAATTTGTGGGGAATATTTATGACATGATAAGGCTGGCATTATTTGATTAATATTATCTTTATCATTAATAATATAATATTTTTTGCTATTTTTTATTATGTTTGAATGTATGTTATGTATAATTAAAAAGTTTTACTTTCTAGAAAAGGAATAATGAGCTGGTTATGAGGTGCTTAATATATTTTCTGTTGCATTTCCTGCATGGAACACGTTAAAATGTTATTTAATAATCTCATTGGTTCATCTTAATTATATTTACTTTGCAACACCTATTGCTTCTTACCTCATTAATAATTGACCAAAAAAATAATAACTTAAATAAATATCTAATTTTCATAAATAACTTCCATAAATATATATATAATTTTGAATTAAAACAAACGCTTATTATATTTTTATATTGGACGTTATAAGTTATTTTAATTGAAACTGTTAAGTACTAAAATATAAGTTTAATAATAACTACGTAAAGTCCTCTAGATTCACATAACTACATTAATTATGAATCATAAACTTTTATTTAACTATAAGAGTTTTTATATATAATAAAAAATATGATTATATTTTTGTAGGATACGATTTCGATTTTTACTACTATTGTGGGGCTCATTTGATAGGCGATATTATAAGACCTCTATAAGATTCTCTGAGCTTTAGAGTTATACTATAGCCTTAGAAAATCAGTGCTTAACCCACTTAAATTCTTTTTTATAAAAAAAACTTTATTTATTTAAGGCCATTAGGTTTAAAAAGGCAAGAGAAAGTAGAGCATTTTATAATTTCAATTTTGCGTCTCGAATTTGAGGGGATCATGGCACCAACATCTTCATTTGTTTTATTTAATTTAGAAGAATCTCAACGTTCCTGTTAGTGCAATATTTTATTTTTTATGTACACGAAGTAAAATTCCCAACAATATATTTTATTCATTTTTTATCAATTTTTTTCATTTATATATTTAATTATTCTGATCTCTTTAATATAACTTGAGACTCCCAAAAATAAAGATAGTGCCAGAATTTTTTTACCATTTTATTTTATTTTATTAAAAATAATCAATAAGTTAAATTTTTTAAATTAATTTTTAGGATGATAGACTTGTTTAATTCATTTCATTACTAAGTAAAACTTAAAATGCTAAGTTATTATATATGAGAATTAGGTTATGCAAAATGCTGTTTTATATGTGTGTACTAATTAATGTTTATTGGTTTAAGCGGAAGAAAATTTAATTTTTTAATAAAAAATTGAGTTCAAATTCAATAAATGTATAAAAATTAACCTCTAATATTCTTGCTTCACTTAGTGATGTTATTTGAATCTAATAAAATTAATTAAAATTTACTACGATTTTTAAAAACGGAAGAGTTTATTAAAAAATATCAAATATTTTTTTAATTGATATTTGGTAGAAGTTTTTATATATCAAATATGGCTCCTCTAACATATAATTTGTGCATGTTTATTGAGTCCGATTGGTTATTTATATATCTGAAAATATTCTAAATAATTAATTTAAATGTAATTAACAAGTTAATTCTGTACTTGCAGGGCTTCCTCGTGCAGCATAATTATCATGAAATAATAGAGTACCCTACAGCATTCAAATAAAATGAATAATTATACGTCTTTTGTAAATCCAGCAAATATGGAATGATTTAGAAAATAAAATTGGGGCAACATATTATTTTACCAACAAATTAAACACAGAATTCGCAACTTTAGATTAATTTACTGAAAATATATAATTAATTACACTTTTCCTTTTGCCTTTTGTTTATTCTTTAGGTCGAATGGCCGGTACGAAGCAGACAAGTAATGGAGATGGTTCATGGACCAAGCATCTTTCTTCAACACAATAAACTTTAATTAGACATATCTTTTAGGGATAATCACTATAACGTCTTGAAAAATAAATATAATTATTAAAAAATTATATAATAAGTTAACAGCATAATAACAAATTTCAATGTAGAAAATAATAACAGTTTCATATAGCTCGATTGTCATTGAAATATTTGTAGTGATTATATTATTTTTTAGAATCTCATTACTAAACTATTATACATCAAGTGTTTGGATCAACTTATAAGAGTTATTATGACTTAACTAAAAGTCTCTAGTTCGAATATGAGAGTGCAACAACATAAAGTGATAGGGTCGTCACCTATAAGGGTCCTACCCGCATAGCCCAGTCCGGATTAGTTGCTTGTGAAATTCTTGAGTTAAAAGAGGTAGACATAAGATACTGGGTGCTCACGCAAGAAGAATAAAAACTACTCCATCAATATTAAAAATAATTATACCCATTATCTATAGGTTCAACTGGTGAATGGGTGAAATATATGACCATTTGTAGCATGTTCAATCTCTGAAGAGTATCACTTTATTGTAATTCCAATCGTAGTATTTAGGGAGGCATCCTAATTTTTGAGTACATAGGATTATATCTTAAGGTAATAGACAGCTCACCCTATCCGATATTAATATCATCTAAATAAATAGAGATTTCGTCCCGCTCTTAGATCGTAGGTGACCCTAACCTTATTTTTGTACCAAAAAAATATATTAAAAATAATTCTAAAGCAATTTATTGGTTCACATTTTGTTTGAGAAGAAAATGTAGATTGGAGACGCAACTAAGGCTTGTCATGCAGTACTAGACGCAGACAGGAATATTCTGAATCAAACCAAATCAATATTGAAGTTCTCAGGTTGATGAATATATATGTTACAAAATTACTTAATTAGAGTAATGGCACTAGATGTTACTTTATGGAGAGTATATATATAAATATTTATATGGAATCATATAAGTTATTCCTCCCGTCCTTAAAATAGGACTCCAATTAAAGAATTAATCTTAGTTCTAAATATAAAATATATTTTATATTTTTATCAATTTTTTCTCAAATTAAAATATCCCTCAACAATAATCAAATAAGAGAATAAGGAAAGGGGTTAAAGAAAATTATTAGACTATTTTAAAAAAATATCACATATTAACTAACTTAACTAGCATCTTTAATCTAATTAAATTAGTTAAATAGATCTTATATTAAGTACTGCAGCAATATGTATTAATTGTATGAATTCATATTCTTGTCTTAATAGTTATATTTACGTCTTAAGCGACTCTTCACACATTTACACACATATTATAGCTGGATTATTAACTATATATTATTATCAATTAATTAATCTAGCTTGAATTGAAGTAGACATTAGCAGCTGAGATCCATTGAAGTGTTAAGGATTTGTGTTGTCCAGTTTGGAGTCACATACAGGATTGAGACTAACGATGACTTAGCATTTCAATAAACATCAAATCACAAAATTCCTCCAATTATGCTATCCTAATATGACAAATCTCAACATGTATATTGGAACTTAAGTATATGTAATTATTTTTTCATAATTGGCCGACATGAGAGGAATTCAATTTAATGTCTGATATTATGGGATCATATTCAAATATTCTCTGATTTAAGTAGAAATAGCTCTTTTTAACATGAGACTTTCAAAATTTTACAATATTCAAATTTTTTTACCTTATTTAAAGGGTATTGAGCCTTTTCTACTTAAGCTAATAAATTAGGATGGTAAATTTAAAATATTTTCCATATATGTATGGCTATAAATAGTATATCATGTTCAATATTGACATATGATTAAGGTAAGAAATAGGAACCACTTCATTATATGAACTGAAGTTCTATTATTCTTTGTCGGTGTCATGTTATTTAAAAAGAAGAAAAGAAGAATCATTAACTGCAAGAAATATACAGATAGTTGATGATCCAAAACTTGCAATAAACAATCATAAGGGCAAGCAAGTCAACTAAATGCACAGTTGAATTTATGTTTGATTCTAGAATGGATTTGGATTTCTGCGTCTTATATCATAAGATCTCCCTTTAAAAAAGGATTGACTTCTGAAATTCAATAATTTTAATAATCATATGAACCAATACAAGTCAAATGGGAAGAATTCTACATCGAATTTTCCCAAAAGAATATTGAGTTGACTTTGCTGATTCTTCCAATTAAGAGATCTGGTCAAATATTTACATTTCAAAACTTGTATTCTCAAGTTTAAACAATCATTTTTCAAATTATAATCAAGTTTTTTATTCGATATTCTGCCTTAAAATAAAAAAATCATCAATATATTAAACCTCTTATTGATGATATAATGCATTTTCATTCAGTCTTTGCTCCTTTTTATCTTCCTTTGGTTGACTTCTCCCTTCGCATGAACGGCTTGGAGTTTTCATATTGAACCTGAATTTTTGCCCTTTTATTAATTATTGTTAATTCAACTTCGTGTTCATTCAATAGGCTTAGAGTCAAATATTAATATAGCATTGGGTACAGTAAAGTATCTTGATTTATTGCTATACAGGAAAATGATTTAATTTAGTGATTATGCTTGCAATGATACCCATAGCCATAATCTCAATAATTAGATCAAAACAGCTATTTATTAAGTTTTCCATTTTATAGTTTGAAATTTGAGGAATTTGAGTGGCTATCAATAATAATTTGTTAGGAGAAATGATACCTACATCTCAAAAGATGAATTTGATGAAAATTAAATTTAAAATTTTGCTTAATTGCAAATTAAGAATTTAGGTTTTCCAAGTCACTCGTATTAATTTACAATTGTTTAAATTAATATTTGCAACCCATCTTTCAAAAAAAATTTAATATCCAGTTATCATTAAATTTAACTTTTAAGATTTAAGTATTACTATATTTTGTCATTAATATAGAAGTTAGTTTGAGGGTTAAATTAAATCTTAAATATAAAATTTTAATCTATTTTATATTTAATATTTATCATTTTTTAAACTAATTTATCTAATTTATAAATTAAAATATAATATAATATTATATATAAATATTTTAAAAAAAGTATATCATATTTGTTAATTAATTAATTTATTTAATTTCTTTAATTTACCTAAATTAATTAATAAGATTTTATATTAAAAATCAGAGATGCAGTATTTTCCTAACTTTTTAAGGGTATTTTTGGAAGTTGGGAAAAGTAAAGAAGAAAAATAAAACTCCAAAACTAAAAAGGGGGAAAAGGAAGATAAAGAATAAAAAATTAAATTATAATTTATCTTAGCTTTATTTGAGTGAAATATTTAGAGTAAATTTAACTAATGTGATAAAGCTTGTTGTTGTTGTTATATTTAAAGTAAATTTAACAAAATTGCATATGTATTTTTATTAATTTATTTATGTTAAATCTTTTAGTAGTCCTAAATATTTCATTCAATTTTCGAGTTGTTAACTAGATCATTATAAGATTAAAAAAATTCAATTTGCTCCATGTTGTAAAACTTTTTTTTTTCATAATATCATCAATTTTTGCAAATGGAACCAATTAAAAGTCATTTTAGTACTACACTCACACATACACACTATATATATAATGGAAGTACAACCTCTATTCATTCGCAAGCACTAGTATAATCTGTCTTGATAAATTTTCAAGACAGATCAAACTGACATGATGAGTAAATTCAGAATCTATGTTTGGCAAAACAAGACAAGAAGAACTCTTAATACACACTTGATAATTACAGATAACCAATTGTAAAAACAATCTAATATGAAACCTGATTATCCAATTCTATTCAAATGGACACACCAAAACTGAGAAGGATTTTATGTAACAATGCCGTCATCAGATTTCAACCGAAAATTATGTACCATTCACTGCCATGCTTTAACAAAAAGCACAACTAGCGAAGCAAGTGACCAGAAATATATGAAAATTGGACCAACTAAAAATCTGGCTTCCAGAACCTATTGCACGTCACCTCTGTTCATCACTAGGAAGTTCTTCACCGGGACCTCGTTGTGCTAGTCTGTAATGCAATATACCCATAGTTGCCAAATATGCCCTGCATATGAACATAATGATAGTTTCATTAGTTAAAAACCAGATTTTTAATGTAATGGAGATTTGGTAAGATGGGATATTAAATCCCACATTAGTAGGATGGGATATATAAGTAGATTGGTTCTTCCACTACAACAGCTAACTTTTGAGGCAGGGTTTCCCATCCCACTTAGTACCCATCACAAGCCATATCTCAAAAAGTATAACAGAGGTAATACATGCATTCATGCATGCGTGCATATTTATAATTATTTGAACGCAGCTTGGGATATTTTTCTGTTATGATAGCATTCTTGTTCCAAAAGCCGGGACAGAATAATCCTAATAAAATTATCATATAATACGGATGCAATTAATAATTGACATGAATTCACCCCACAAGCTGCTTTAATTGCACCCACATTGGAATAGTACTCCCCAGTAGTATTACTAATGACTCAAAGCTCAGAGGTAACTTGAAAGACAGAAAATTCAGTTCAGACTTTAAGATCCTTAAAATTTCATCATTTCCTTATTCTTCTGAGCTTCATACTTAATAATAAAGATAGGAGGATGAGGAAGTCATACATGATGGCAATCATGAGAAGGATTTTTCTTGGGTCCATCCTTGATGATTTTTGATGCCGTATATGACCTTCTGAGACTTCATTTGCATTTGGCGCAGTCACCAGCAGTGTAGGTAAAGCACTAGACCAGAAAGGAAGCAATGCTCTAAGAAACTTATGACGGAATGGACCTACACTTGCAAATATTAAAGGTTGAATAGGTAAATTGAAAAGGACAAGCTAATTTGCACATAATAAGTTAAGAGAAATCCAAAGTGAAAAAAAGGCAGCAAGTTTCTAAACAAATTACAAGGGCTATAAATCCAGCATATGAATATGTTCAATCATTATTAACAAATTAAAAAACGTTAATTTCCATCATATGAGTATCCTTCATATGCATATTACCTCTCCTTGTGTACTTTTTACGATTCCCATCTTCATCAGCAGCAGCATAATATGGCACTTAAGAATTTTGCCTGTCAAGATGGAGTGAGCCCTTCCTTGTAGTAGCACCAGGCTAAATTATTTACAAAAATGAGAACAAAATTACAGGTTATAGAGTGAATGAAATAAGATAGAATAGTCACTGGTACAAAACAACAAGAAAGAAAATTCAGATTTAATTTTGAAAATGTCTGATAAATGCAATAGTGCAATGCCGATCGAGAGAAAAAAAATTATATTTGGATGCAATAACTGAAAGTAAAACCCGCTTACAGCAGTCGGACTCGAGGCTTTCATGAAATTCGCTGCTGGAGTAGGCCCATGTATCCCCACAATATCTGTAACTGGAACTGCAGAAGGTCCTGCTCCATTTGCAGGCGAGTATCCTTCTAATGAGTTTGAGTTTGTAACATTTTCCCTCCTAATCAATGGATCAGAATCAAATGCAGGTGGAAGGCTGGTGGATATGGTGACTGGCAATGAAACTGGATGATTTCCAAAAAGATTCTTTTCCATACCAGTCTGCACAAAAGAAAAAAAGAAGTCATAACCTCTATTCAGAATTCTTTTACCATAACACAAAAAAAGAAAACAGAAAGTGGGAAGGTATGGCAAATAATTCGGGGTTCATAGGAAAAGATCCCCTACATTTCCAGAACATATATGTATTTCCAGTTTCAAGCTATAATACCTGCAAAGACAAAATTCATTTCTCATATATAAACATGAAACATTCACAATGATAATACAGCACAGTTTACACTATGAGATAGTTTTATATTTAGTCAAGAAAACTACCCTTTTATTATCTTATAAAAGCATAAAGCAATCTATCAAGAACTACCTACATGATAGAATCCTTCAACATGGAATGAAGACGGGATCCTGAATCTTTCACACTTTTAGGAGGCCATATCTGCATAAACAAAATGAAACTCGATTGCATTTATACAAAAAATTGAAGATGGTAAATCCCTGACACAAGTACACGGAAGAAACTCAGGTGAAAGCATGATTTCAATGTAGCTATTTCTTAGCACCTACAGTTCAGCAGCTTTTCAAACGTTACAATATTTCCAAAACAAATCCTAAATCAGAATAGAGTTTTTAGGGGTTTCTTTCAAGTGCTTAACTATTAAGAAATTTAGACTAAGAAATGAAGGATAAAAAGAGACTAGAATAAAACATGCCTTCCCGTTTCTCCCTTCACAGATAAAATTCAAGGTATCTAGAACATCATTAATCAATATCACGACTAAGCATGAATAGACAAAATAAAGAAATTTACAACAAAGGATACAAAAGTCCCGAGTACAAATTTTGGCCTAAAATCTTCTTGCTGAACAAAAAGAAGTAATTTGAGGTAAATGTTATGATTCTTACAGAAGTGGAACACGCAGGACACACATATCCTGCTGGGGCAGTGTGTGGAGGAAAACTCTTGACATGTGAGACTAAGCAGTTTGTGTGGATAACATCTATAAAATCAAATTATGTAATTCAGTATGGATTTCAACTTTCAACAAGATTTTTTTTAAACAAATAAATAAGGAAAATTACATACGCAGGCAACCGAGTCGAGTAGTTTGAGATCCGGCCCCTTCATCAAGAACAGCTTGACATTGACAGCATTTAGGAGGCCAATCGTAATCCCCATCTATAACCCATTCTGAATATGTTCGAACCTATGAAAGATGGTAAATAGTAAGCTGAGAAACCCTAAATGCAGCACAACAGTAATTTGGCCTTGAGACCTAATCCAAATAAAAAATCTCGAGTTGCACCTTAATATAGCGTTCAAGAAAATTTGAGCCAAAAGTAGATATTATATAATGAAATCACAAAATCAACTAAATTTAAAGATTTCTCATCGTGAGGGAGAAAGAGTTCCTGGCCGAGATGGCATTAATTTGAAATTAGATAAAGATCTAAGTTGTGAATTTACCACACAAATTTGGTGCTCTGGGAAGCAGATACATTCTCCGCAGACAGGAACTTTGTGCCCGAAGCAATATAACTTAGTAGCCTAAACACAAAAGAAAACCCATCGAATTCGTTAGTATGAATGAATCAACCCGACATCAAGACACCCCCTAGCTAAAAACCAAACTAACATGCAACAATATGCCTAGAATTAAACGGCATCAAACACCCTTTTCCAACACGCATTTGGATAAAAACAAATTAATTCAAAAGCGCATAAATCCCCCCATGACATGAAATTATGATACAAATCCGACCAATATAATCCCAGCGAACAAATCAAGCATAAATGCCCAACAGAATTCAAAGGAATTGCAAGAATTCGAATCAGAAAAAAGA
This sequence comes from Leucaena leucocephala, assembly GCA_037074615.1. Lineage (NCBI taxonomy): Eukaryota > Viridiplantae > Streptophyta > Magnoliopsida > Fabales > Fabaceae > Leucaena > Leucaena leucocephala. The sequence continues at coordinate 2,908,774 of CM073562.1, read as the reverse complement.
CAAGAATCGAAAGAAAAGAGAGGCAAAAACCTTGCGACATTTGCAGACCACCATTGCATTGACTGAAATAATCCAATAAAACAACGTTCAAATCAACTCAGCTTAACTGAATTTGCAGGTTCTCATGTTTGCCTTGCCGTCGAGATCCGTTGTTGTTCAGAACGGCGACCAACAAACGAGCGTTTCGGTTTTCGTTTATTAATAAGGAAAAACGACGTCGTTTAAATTAGTTTCCTCCCCTTACCACCGTGTATGCAATTGTTGCAAACAAAACTGTCCAAATTTCATTTCCGTCCCTAAACTGCTTCGTTTCAAGAAAAGGAAGGCAGCCAATAGGAAAAGTGTCTCATGGAGCTCGCTCGCCTAATCAGAAAGGATGGCGTTTCACAGTTCAGCCAAGTGACAAACATGGTTATAGCGAACTTTACTGCATTTTCGTGGATCACTCATTCTTTGATCATTTCGATCAGAGTAGCATTTTGGAGGAAATGTACATCCCTTTTCTTACAAAATATATCTTAGTTGCTTAATTAATTTAAATAAATTTTAAAAATATAAGATATATTAATTATTTATAATAAATATAATTTAATCTTTCTAAAAATATTTATATGTAATATTAGATTATATATTAGTTTATAAATTAAATAGATTAATTTAAAGAAAAATAATAAATATAAGAGTTAAAGTAAGTTAAAGTCTTATATTTAAAATTAAAACTAAATTCAGAGTTAGCTCCTCTAAGTATTTTTTTTAATTCTAAAACCCTCATTTTAAAATTAAAAGAAAATCGTGAACATTTGTAAATTCATGTAATATAGGCTGATTCAATGCTGGAAATTATTCTCCAGAACAAACTATTTATTGAGTGATCCATGTTTTGTTTTGGTATAAAGGCCTGTTTAGATAAAATTTTAGAAATTGGCTTATAAAAAAAAAGATTTTTAGGCATCTTTTAGAAAAGGATTTTTGGAGAAAAGTTTATGGAAAAAAATAATTTTGAATAAATGAGTGTTTGGATAGTTATTTTTAAAAATATTTTTATTATTAGTAAATTATAAAAAAGGGTATGAGTATTAAATGATAAGAGATAATATATGAGATGAGAGATTGTGTAAGAAAAAAGGAGATAGGGTATAAGAAAAAGTATGGGTAATATAATAATTGGTTAGTTTATAAACTATTTTACTGTTCCATAAACTACTCTGACCACCTTATCTAAAATATTGGTTTAAAACTATAGTTTAGTCCAAAAGCCCGTTTGAACAAATATAGCTATTTGTTTTAAAATTTCTCAAAACCTAAATTTTGTCTAAAACTATGTTTAAAATCTAAGTTTAAACTCTTCCTAAACACACAGTAAAAAATCATGAATATTTAGAAATTGAAAAAAAAACTAAGTAGTCATGTAAAGATTTTTTATATTATAAAAAATCATTTTAAAATAAATTGATTAAAAAAGGATACTCATAAAAAAGTTATACAAAATCTTATATTGAACTAATTTCTTTATATATGTTAAGTAGTTAATAGTATATAATAATAAAAAAAAAAGAGCATTTTAAAATTCTCGTGTTTTAATTAAGCATGGGTAATTTGGCTAGTGTAAGATATTCCAGAAACTGAAGGAAAACAAACTTCCTGGAAAGTTACCACGGAATCTTTTTTTTTATACACAATAATTTTTAGAAAGTGATTAGGTTTACCTATAATTTAAAGGTAAAACAAAATCTCATTTCTTCCTAAATGATATTAATGTTAGATAGAGCGAGTTATCTATTACCCTCATGTGTAAATTTAAATACGCAAGAACTAGAATATCTCATCAAATACCGTGACTATAACTATAATAAAATAGTATTTTTATATAATTGAATATGTTCTAAATAGTCGTATATCATATCTCTTCATTAGTTGAATCTATAGATGATAGGTTGATTGGAAATTCCCAAAAGTGAGTTACAATTATAAAGATGTCTTTGTTGCCGTTTGTTCCGACCAAGTTTTGTTTTGTGGGCAGTTATCTGTTGTTAACAAAATTCTTTATATTTGCTGTTAAATTATGTGGTATACACAAAACACGTGAAAGAACATTTTTCAAGAAAAAAAGTGTAATACTAGAATGTTTAAATATTCTTGTCAGGTTCATATTGTGAACCCAATAATATACAGCTTAAAAACTAGTTAAATTTTATTGATAAATAAGCTCAATTGGACTTAGGTTCGTTTCTTTGAAATATATATAAAAAAAGAACTAGAGCATAACCAAAGTGCTCCATTTTCTTCCATATTCCATAGCTTAAAGTGAAGATTAAATGCGTTTATTTCTTTTAAAAAATTTATTATAGAAAATAAATAATTTAAAAACTCTTTTAAAAAAATATTTATAGAAAAAAATCATTCTGAAGAAAACCAGTATTTAGATTGTTATTATTAAAATAAATTATGATTAAAAAATATATAAAATGAAATAAATAAATAATTATTTATTATTGTTCATTATTATAACAAACTATCGCCTCCATATCACTCCATAACCAACGACGGCGTTTATGACTACAGAAGAATAAGATAGAAATGATGTTGCCTCCAGATCCCTCCATAGCCAGTGATAGCAGTGACAACGACAAAAGAAGACAGCAACAAAGGCATCACCTCCAATTCTCTCCACAGCTAGCGACAGCAATGACAACAACAGAAGAATACAGCAACAAAGACGATCCATGAACACTTGTACTCCCGTTACTGACGTATTGAGCCACATCGCATCCTCGAAGAAGCAAGAGCAGAGGCAAGAGACTTGACCAATTCCAGAGCAGAGGCGGAAGCGACGACAGACCAATAGCGACAAACGAAGAAGGAGTGGTGACGGATGAAGGAGGAGCTGAGAAGGTTGATGGAGGAGTTGAGAGAGAGCCAAAGTAAAAAGAGGAAAAATGAGTGTTAGAAAATTTAGGGACAAATGCATCTTATAAACTATTTTCTCCATCCAAAAGATATTCCTATCAAATTATCAAAACTATAATTTGATCTATAAGCTCTCGCAGACATTTAAAAGTTTTGTTTAATTTTTAGCTCAAACAAAACACTTCTCAAACCAAGGTTTTCTTAGTTTCCAAACACGCATTAAGTTATTCAGGGAACATACATTACCCCAAAACAAACTTTACACACTAAATTACGTTAAATTAAAAAGAAACTTGTCACTTTTCTACCAAAACCCACAGCAAGGCATTGGATGGAAGCATCGTCGTCAACAAGGAACCATGCTTCTTCAATCTGCCATTCTATGGCTTCACCTAAATCCAGAAGGTGCCGCCTGTGAAGGGCCACCAGCTTGTCTTCTCATGGCTCTTGATTGAGCTAGCATTTCATCATAATTCTGATGCAGAAAAAGTTATGATAAGCAAATTATGCCACGTAGAATTTTAGAGCTTAAACATTAACAGTTATGAAAACTTACCCGCTTCTCAAATGCTGTATCCCTTGAGTTGATGATCTTGTCTGCAATCCCATAGTCTATGGCTTCTTGAGCTTGAAAATATTTGGGCCGCTGGACTTCTTTGGCAAGTTCTTCTTTAGATTTCCCTATTCCTTTTGATAGCAGCTCAATGTAATACTCGGTGTTTGATTCTAGCTCTTTTGCCTGTGAACATTTTATTCACATAATGTACTCATTAATAGTAACAAAGGGATACAGGCATAAAAGGAAAATGATAGCAGCTCAATATAATACTCGGTGTTTGATTCTAGCTCTTTTGCCTGTGGACATTATATTCACATAATGTACTCATTAATAATAACAAAGGGATACAGGCATAAAAGGAAAATTACTGTGAGATCCTAAAAGAGAAATTTAATCGCTAAAAAATCCTATAAGTGAACAGTATGAATCTATTGTTATTTCTTATATCGGCATGAGTATGAATCTATTGTTATTTCTTACATCGGCATGCTACTTAACTGTTGTGAGACTTTTTTATGATTATATTTCTTTCGTGGGACCTCAGTAATTTTCCCCAGAAATGCCAGACATAGATAAGCAGTACCTTAATCCACATATCTATTGCAGCACCACTTGATCTGCTGACTTTTGGGAGATATAGTTTTGCTGCAATACCATAACAGTTGGGAAGCCAAGCCACAGTAAGAGAAGAGCATTGCATGTAACCAAACACAATGAATATAAAAATATTATTATTTTTCAACGCGGTTCTAAGTAATGATAGGAAAACACTCATTTTAGTATCTGCAGCTTTCAACAAACTCAAGAAGATTATAACCCTATCAAGGAAGAACACTTAAAAAAGGAAACATGTTTGTAATACACGTGTCAGAAGCTTTTATAAAACGCTACGCTACACTAATGAGACGCTTCAAATTTTGTAGTATCACCACGTTCATGTCAGCTCAGATCCTGTTTCCGTGTCCAATCTTGCTAGTTAACACAAACAATGGAGAAGAAACTAGCTGATAAGCCAGAGAGGATGGCTTCGCATGCAATTCAAATGTAACTTAATTTTTATTCCACATTCACAGTTCATGATGCTCACAAGAAGTTATGTATACAATAGATACCAGAGTTGAAGAGTCCAAAGAGCCTAAAACTTCCAAGATATCAGATTAAATTGTCTTTTCATTCCGCGGTCTTGCAGAAAACATGCCAAAACTAGAATTTGTCTAACCAATCTTCTGGCAAATAGTTGTTAACAGAAGGATCGATTATTGTTTGATTGAGGGATTCCATACGAAACCACAAAATAGCTTATTGAAAAAATATAATTTAAAATGGTAGATTCTGTAATCATGGATGACAATCCATAGGAATATTCTGAAGGCCCTAAAAGACAGCAAATTTGCCAGTGTTCCTAAAAAGTAGTGGTAACTAAGTGCAAGTGATCACATAAAAATTTCAAAGACTTTAAAGAGAACCGTACTAGATGAATTTGGCTGTACTGCACGAAAACCCTTTGCTCCGAGTGACAGAAGCATTGCTGCTTGCCCATAAGCCATTCCACAATTCACAGTATAAACATCTGCTTTAACATACTTCAGGTAGGATCATATAAAAGAGGCGTGAGAGAGAAGGCCGAGCTTTAAGAGATAAACCAAATTAAAGCCACGAATGGGGTATTCAAGTGGCATGTGGTTCATAAAAACAACTTACTGCCATCATATCGGCTATTGCATATGCCTCAGTTTCTGATCCGACAGTCTCCATCTTATCATCCTAAACAAAATAAGGAAAATCCAATTACATAATAACATTTCCAGCATTTCATAAAAAAAATTCCAGCAAGGAAAAAATTTAGACATGAATACAATGACTCCTGCTTTACCTGAGTTCCAGATGAATTAATATATAAATATATTGGTTTGGAAGGGTTATCATAATCCAACCACATAAATTGAGCAACTAGAAGTTCTGTTACTTCTGGTACTATCTGCAAAAATCAGAAAGAGGAATTTCAAGATGAATGGGCTATAGGAGAGAGAGACTAGGGAGAGTATTCGGAAGTAATTAACGGGAGTATGAGCAACAGGCTATGTTAAAGTAACGGACACCAAAATGACTTACCGGCATACCCAGATAGCATATTCGGGCATCCAAGAGCAAAGAAGGCAAATCCGGTGGGGCAGTTCTAGGTCTTCCATATCCCCTGGCTCCTCCTCTATACATACTAACACTCATACTGCATTGTGCAGGGCCCTTATCTCCCATGCCAGAGAGACTCCACATCCCCCCATTATCCAAATAGTTTTTAGCAGAGGAGATACTTTCCTGTCACAATGGTTAAAATTGAGAAACCTAGGGGACAATTGAATCCATCAACAATTAAAAGTAGGGCAGAAGACAAAATCAACATCTGGTAAGCAATAACTAGATTGACAATACTCATATTTGTCATTATAACGAAATAGCAATTTAGATGATATCAAGAACAAGCACATGATGTAAACCTCTGTAGCAATTTCAGACTGCCTCCGGACAGGGTTATCTTCTGTCATGAACATGTCTATTTGTGATGGAGAAAGACCATATAGATATTGAGGTGCATTCTTGTAATTGTCCATCACTACATAAAGGGAAGATAGAGATCAAAGTCAGACACCCGATTTCTTTGCTTTTCAATCAAGCTTGAGCTTGAACATCTTCAAAATTTTAGAAAACAGGATGAGCTATCCATAACTTTATAGAGAACGAATTAACTCCAGCTGGCAATAAAACTTAAAGGGACAAAATAAGTATAATGGTAAACATACATACAACTAGATTCCATCTGTTTACTTTAGTCCCAAATACATGATGAGCTCACATAAAAAAGAAACGCATTGCACATGGACGATATAGTTGCTAATCACATATATGAAATGCGTGTGTGTAATTTCAGTTTCTTCTGTTTATTTACACGCTACCCTAAAAAAGATAAGTGTTTTAGGGTTTTCCTACATTACAGGGGATAAAATATATTCCATATAGAAGGAGATTAAAAAAAATATGCTAGTCAAGATGGAATTAAAGTATAGGGTCTTAAGAGAATGAAGTGAGGCGCAATAGCTTACATCCATCCTTGAGATTTTCTTCCCTGAATTGCTTGGGAATGTGATTGAGCGACATGGAAGGAGACCTATAACAACGCCTTCCCGTGACACTTTGCTTAGCGCGTGCAATAAAGGAGGGGCCACAAGACGAGAGCTTGGTTCCATGTAGGAAGGAAGATGTAGAAGTAGATTCGTCGATAAGGGGAAGGGGAGAAGCAGAGAGTGCATAGAAGATAGAAGAAGCCATGGATTGAAAGACGAAAAGAGACACACGTAATGTGAAGATATTTTGATTCCTTGGACTCTGGAAGAGAAAACGGCTATAGCTTTCGTTGGAACGGCGGAGTTGGCGTGAGGACCGAGCGAGAGGTCGCAGAAGTTCCTACTAGGGGTGTTCATGGGCAGGGCTGGGCAGGGCGACCCCCCTGCCCGATGCCCTGCCCAGAAAAAGCATGGGCTGCATTTTGCAGCCCGATGCCCGGCCCTGCCCGGTAAAAGCCCTAACTATTTTGGGCTGGGCATGGGCGGGCTGGGCGTGGGCGGGCTGGGTATGCCCAAGTTGTGATGCCATGCTCATGTTGTGGAAAAAATCAGCAATTATAAACTTCTAAAATAATATCATATTCATATGTCTTCAAGAGTTAAATAATATCTATAATCTACTAAAAATAAGGTAACAAAAAGATAATAATTAAAGTCTTGAAATTCATTGCATATAAAAAAATCTTGAAGTCTAAGTAGTTTATAATTACAACTTTACATTAATTTTTCAAATGTTGACAATGATGAAGTATCTAAAAAAGTAAAATAAATAATTATAATTTATAATGTAATCATATTATGATTAATAAAGTTAAAAAAATTAATATAGTTATAAATATTAAAAGATACAACTTACGTACTTAACTACTTATATTTCTAAAATGACCCTTTAGTCACCAGTAACTATCATATTCTTCCTTCTAAGTGTAGCATCTATGGAGAAAATAAAAAAAATAAAAAAAGGGATGCTCATGGGCAGGGCAGGGCAGGGCAACCCCCCTGCCCGGTGCCCAGCCCGAAAAAAGCATGGGCTGCATTTTGCAGCCCGATGCCCAGCCCTGCCCTATATTTATCGGGTTGGGCAGGGCCATTTTTTCGCGGGCTCGGGTGGGCATACCGGGCCGCGGGCTTTATGAACACCCCTAGTTCCTACGGTTAATTTGCCGACTACGATCCACGGCTCATCGGATCGGGTACGGTACGTCCATTCATTTATTTCGTTTTATACTTTTATACGGATCGCAATATTTTTTTATTTTGGATTAAAGTTGAATTTTATCCAAAAAAATTTCACCTATAATAATTGGATATCCGAAATTTTGGTGTGAGTAATGTTATTAGGAGGTTTTTAAATTATAATAATATTATTTTAACTATTATTAAAATTAAATTTAATTATTAATTAACTAATATATTGATATAGTATTTAGGTCATTTTTTATTTTAGATTAAACTGTAAATTTATTTTGATAATATTTGTTAGATATTTAAAAATTTTATTTTAGGTTTAAATTATCATATTCATTATTCAAGTTCAGTTCAACTATTAATTTAATTAAATATATTAAATTAGTCAATACACATATTATTTATTTTATTTTTTCCTAAATTATATTTATAAAAAATATATTATTCTAAACTTTATTATTATTAAAGTGGCATACTATGTAAATATGTTGATGAACTAATTATTAAATTTAATTTTGATCAACAGATGATATTACTATAATTTAAAAAATTTTAAAGCAACAATACTCCTAAAAAACTTTTCAAATACCCAATACTCATAAGAGAATTTTTAGAATAAATTTGTATTTAACATTTTTTTCAAACAATTGGTGGAAGCGTTAAAGAACTCCCATCACAGTCACAATTATTGATAGTTATCCGCTTATTAGATTAACATTAAATAATTATAAATATATTATTTTAAATCAAAAATAAAATTTTAAATACATAAAAAATTACATTTAATATTGTTATTTATTGAATTGGGTAATAATCACCAATATAAATTTGATAAAAATACAACAATCTAAATGAATTTTTAATTTATTAAATATATATAATATAAGTTGCACAGAACTTTCTTAAAAAAATATCTTTATTATATATGCCTAGCTTATTATGAATTTAATATTTTGTGTTGATATATATATATATATTAATTGGTACTCAGATTATATTTTATTTTAAATAAAAGTATTATCCTAGATATAATATATTTAAAATAATATTATACACTAAATATAGATATCTCTTATAACAAAATTTAAACATTGATTTATTTCATTATAAAATATTAACATCTTCAGCTAAACACAACCCCTCTTCTGTTTGTCAATTATATTTCTAATTTTTTAGTTAAATTTAGGCTATTCATCATTGAAAGCAGTAATTAATACTCTCACATTAAACACTTAATTAATAATTAAAAATTTTAGCTAACTGCCTAAGCCTCATGGGTAATTATATCTCTAATTTAATGGTCATTTGAAGTGTGTATTACTTTTGGGCTAAGTGGGTCCATTATATGTTGGTTCCTAGACTCATACCGAATGGACAGCATCTTAATGGTTTATTAGAAATGAGAATTTTCCTAGACAAAATTGGGGCAATAGCCAATAAAAGTTAATACCTAATGATCACACTCATATCCTATAAATATATAAACTTAATTTTTATTATTATTATAATATTCTTTTAATAGATAATTTTATAAATTCTCTATAAATATTATATAAAATATATAAATATTTAGAATATGATCGATCATTAGAAAATAACATTTTATTATAATTTTAATTGTGGTATTTATAATATATTATAGTTTTTAGATATATAAATTTATATTTGAGGGTAATTTATGACTCATCTAATCCAAATTAATATTGTAGAGAAATATATTTAGATAGTAGGTAAGTCAAATATTTTTTTAAAAAATTTTTGTAACAAAGAAAAACAACTATACCAATGCATGAGAATGATTAAGAGCTGGGCATTTAGTAAATATCATTCAAAGAATTGGGCATTTAGTAAATATCATTCAACCAGCTTTTCGGTGGAAACCAAGTAGCATGTGCAAGAGATGTGAATCAGAAATCTTGTAAATCTTAATATCTTATCCTAATGGCAGTCGAAAATGTTGAATTAGGCCAAATTGGTGTTTAGAAAACCTAATCTCCAAACTCTTTGAACTAAAGTTGGGGTTTTAATATGGAAATCGGGCAGCTAAACAAGATTAGGGGTTTACTTTAGAGGCAATACTTAGTAAAGATATTATTTTGTGTGCCTTGAAGATGGAATTGTTACATTCACTATGTAGGAGACTATATTTTTCATAGGAAAATTCACTCCGCAAAGGCACATGGATCCACATTCAAAACAAAAAATAAAATAAAATGTCAAGAGCTCCCAATTCAAATACCCATTTAATCTTAATCTTAATAAGAAACATTACACCCACATACATACATACATACATACATACATACATACATACATACATACATACATACATACATACATACATACATACATACATACATACATACATACATACATACATACATACATACATACATACATACATACATACATACATACATACATACACACATACATACATACATAAGAAGCTACAAATAAGAGAGTTAACTAGTATCTAGAACTGTAAAGTATTTTTTAATAGCACTCAATATTCTAAAATATTTATTAGTATAATTTTGCCTTTGAAAATATTTTTTAATCATAACTAGCATTCTAAATTTAGGATATGGAATATTATTAAAAAATATTTTAGAGTGTTGAATTTATCAAAAATTACTTTAAGATATTAAGTATTACTAGAAAAACACTTTAGAGTATTGGATCTATTGAAAATTAGTTTAAAATATTAAAAATTGTTAAAAATATATTTTATGATGTTGAATGACACTTAACCCAGAATAAAACGATCAATTTAAATGAAGGAATGAGATTGATGACCAAATTAAAAAAAGAACAAAAATAGAGAAGAGAGATATGGAGGAATTTTGATAACAATGAAGGAGAAGATTATGTGAGGCATGACTTTGTTAGGGTCATGACAGTCAAAGTTTTCTGAGTTGCTTGTACGTAATAATCTATTATCACATATATATATATATACACGTCCTCCCAATCCTCTTCATCATCATCATTATTTGTACAAGTCTTGAAAGTTGAGAATCAGAATCGAATGCCTTCATCTTCTTCAGTTACCATCGGCCTAAAAAAAATATATTGTTAAGTTACTTGTCTTTTGAAGAATTTAAATTTTGTAAGGTAGCTTAATAATCTTGTTTATGATCAACAGGAAGTTGGAACTCATCAGATATGCCTACTTGGTATTAGTAAGCCACGTCTCTTCTAATTACTTTCCCCTACTCTTTATATTCCTTAAATTTCATTTAACTATGCCAACCGTTATTATGTGGGGTCCCCATTTAAGTTGAATGATTCTAACTTCATTGCTTGTATTTGAACTCAATGACTAACGGATAGTTCAGGCAACCGCACAACTAGATTCAGTGTCTTCACTTCACTCTCTTCTACGAATAAAAGTAAGTCAAAGTGAAAACTTTCACCACTTAAATATAATACTTTAAATTTAAATATGTATAAATATAAAAAATATATTTAAAAAATTATTTTTTAATTAAATTTTATAATACTCGAATATAATTTACCTAGATAATTATATAAAAAATAAAAAAATAAAAATAAAATTGATGTAATAATATATAGTGTCATCGATTTTTTTAAGTCTCAAATTTAAATTTTAAATAAAATATGTGTTAGGGGATATTACTAAAATCCTTTAAATTTAAATTAGAATAATCAATTGATTATATAATAACATGATGTAGTAAAAACGTCGGGTACAACAACACCAACCAAAGATTTTAAAAGGCTATGGTCAGTGGACATAAAAATTCGTATAAACCATACTATTTATAAAGGATTGATAGAATAGTTAATTTTTAGGCTTTTTTGTGTAAATCATTTAATACTATACTAGTTATATATATATTTTAAAGAAAAGAATAAATTATTTATATGGGGCTGTATGAATAGTGGCATGCAAAATGTGTGGAAAGCAAGGGGACGGATTCGGTATAATAATTGAGAATAAAACGTGAGAGAAAGGAGAATCGTGGACGTGTCTTGAAGGCGGCCTGATGGGGTTGAGCAACACTACACGGGTAGTATAGTACAAGCTAGAGCCACTAGAATTCTGGCTCAAGGGGCTTCATACGTGGCTCTCGCAACCACCTCAAGCTTTCCGCGTGTCGCCCTCATCCCTCCCCCATCCCCTGGAACCCCGCCCCTCAATCTCCATCGTCCACGTGCCTCCATTCATGAAAGTCAATCTCCCCCTTGCGTGCCGTATCTTGACCCCTCTTTTTTCCTCTTCTATTATTTTTTTAAAAAAAATAAAATAATACGTCGGACATGCTTCCAACCGCCACTTACTGAGCTGCCTCTACGTTTCTTAACTCACTTCACTTCCTCGCTCCCACTCCTCGTTTAAATAGTTTTTTTCATCCTCAAAAATACTCCTCCATCCTTTTATAAATTATTTAATTATAAATAATGTTACATGGATATTTCTGTATAATAATAAATTATATACCAATTTATAAATTATATTCAATAATTTTAAAAATAATAAAGATTATAAATAAAATAAATTAATACCTTATATTTATAATTAAATAAATTCGATACTGAATTCCTAATTTTTGTTAAAAAAAAAAAGGATGCTTTGGAAAGCGGTCACTTATCCTGAGACGGAATGCACTGAGCGGGAGGTGTGGAGCAGGGCGGGTGCAGATTCGAGATGCCATTTTCTTCATCAAACTAAATCAATACATATATATATATATATACACACACACATATTATATAAGTGAAGGAAATTAATTAATAAATAAAAGAAATATATTTAAAAGAAGTGAAGAGAGTGGGGGCAGCGCATATGAGCTGGAGACACAGGGTGCCAGGTGGCATCGTGGCAAATATTAGGCAGGGAGAAAGCGTAGTGGAAAGACCCAAAGGCAAAGTGAGCCCTTCCAGCGAATATCGACTTCCTTACGCATCGTGTGTTTCCCCTCCATTTTTAATCATTACTTCAATCCGATCTATCTAATATATGAATTAAAAAATACAGTCATATAAAGTATATGCATCATGTTAATTAAAGATTTGGTTGACATCTAAATACCTGATCTCATATTAATTTACGAGTTTTATACGGTAATTTGGACCTCCTTCACATTGGCACGTCTCCTTTTTTAAGTCCTAACCTTATCGAAAGGAAACTTTTAAGGTTTCCTTGTACGCTGTGTATCTTGTGTTTAATTTTTTGAAAAATAATTGAATGTTCAAAAGTGGGAACTCAAATCTGGCCTGGAACACTTATCTGCAATTCAAGGAAACAAATCCAAAACACTAATTAACTTAAATAATTAAATACATAAATGCGGAATAAAAAGTAAAGGAAGAAAGCCCATAGGCGCGTCGAATTCCCAATTCCGTGAGCGCATACGTATGACGTGCCACTGTTATGACTTGGCAAATTCACACCTTTATTCATTTTATTTCCCTATTTTCCATCTCTCTCTCACTCTTATTACCTGACAAGCTAGCTTAGTTGACCCACTTCACTCTCCAACCTTTCCAGGTCTTTCAATTCTATCTCCCTTATACATATATATATATATAAGCCTCCTCTTGGTTTTCCAATACTCATCCCTCACTACTTCTTCTTCTTCATCTTTCACTCTCTCTCTCTAAAATGGCTTTGGAGGCTCTGAATTCTCCTACTGTAACTCCCAATCCTATGTTCAAAGAAGATGACGATCTTCACTCGCTCGAGGCTTGGACCAAGGGCAAGCGATCTAAACGTCACCGTTTTGATCAGAATCCGCCTTCCGCTGATGAAGAGTACCTCGCTATCTGCCTCCTCATGCTTGCTCGCGGCGGCAACGCTAATCCAATTACGACGTCGTCTACGTCCCCTGATCCGATGAAGCTTTCTCATAAGTGCTCTGTCTGTAATAAGTCCTTCTCCTCCTACCAGGCGCTCGGAGGACACAAGGCCAGCCACCGCAAGTCCTCCTCCTCCGCCTCCGACCATCACCCTCCCGCAGATAATTCATCCGCCCCCGCCTCGACCGCCGCAGTAGCTGGCACCGGGAAGCTGCATCAGTGTTCAATCTGTCACAAGTCTTTCCCGACCGGTCAGGCTCTCGGTGGTCACAAGCGCTGCCACTATGACGGCGGCAACGCCAACAACAGCGGTACCGGTGGAACCACGGTGGTCACATCGTCTGAGGGGAACACCTCATCGGTCACGCACACCAACCGCGGGTTTGACCTGAACCTCCCCGCGCCTTTGAACGACTTCTCCCCGGTAGGTTTCGTCGGCGCCGCCACCTCCAAGAGTGTCAAGATCGGAGAAGAAGAGGTGGAGAGCCTATTGCCGACTGCCGCCACCAAGAAGCCTCGGCTGTTCATGGACCAAGAATGAAGACGATTGACGATGATGATCCATGTAGCTTCTCATCGGGAAAAAAATGATAGGAATTGTTATAATTAGAGTATTGAATCAGATAGATAGATAGATTCAAGAATTTGACCATATCTTAATGTTGTTCTTGTTTTTTTGGGGGGTTGGGGTAAATCGGATTAACTTACAAGTTGGAGATTTTTTGTTTTCTGTTGCATTTGTTCCTCTGTACAGACAAACAGATTTGTTCATTATTGTTTTCGGAACCTAGTTATCTTTAATTTTAATTTATATTATCACCGTTGAATAATATCCACCGAGTTCGTTGCCAGCCTTTTTTATCTTGATAGTGATTCGTGAAAAAATATACAGTAAATAGTACATTTTTGAAATTTTCACATTAAAATATTGAATTAAATCAATCTATTAGATTTTATAATTTAGAAAGATGAACTCTAGTGCAAAATAACTCTCCAGTAAATTAAAACTATCCAACTGACCAATCAACGTGAGTTGTTAAAAGTGTCTCCGAACCTTCTGCAGGGAAACTTTTTGGGAAAATGACATTTAAGTTTCATGTAAGCAATTAAATGATAAAAAAGTCCCAAGAAATGGCATAATTAATGTTAAGTCCCATGGGACCTCATATGAATTTTTTCTAATTGTAAAAAGACATAAATATCCCTGATGGCAGAGATTCATGGGCGCCGCTGGTGATAGTGAGATATGGATACCCGATAGTGGGATTTACCCCTCTATCAGAGAAATTCAAATGTTCCTTCTTCTTAGAAACAATCCCAGCGCCTGAAATAACAACCTCAGTACCTGCAACTAATAACCCCATCAGCTGTACTTATAATCTCAGCGCCTAAAATAACAACCACAGTACCAGCAACTAACAACTCCAGTCTCTGTAACTAAGAACCCCATCAGCTGCAATTAACAATCTTCCACTACATTTGGAGGATATGCGCTGAGCCTTCTTCCACTACCTCAACCATTATCATGCCTTGGTGGATTGAAAGAAACGTTTGCTTAAGGGAAGCGGGCAAGTGGAAGAAAGCTCAGCGCATATCCTCTATACGTAGAAACAAACAAAGTTTTGTGCAGATCATCCAGAGATATTCACGCCAAACAAGCAAAAAAAAGTTACTGAATTCACAATCCCTTCGTTGAATGAGAGATTTGAAGTTGTCGGCATTGACTTAGATCACAGGATGCATACTAGTAGCAAGCGGGCTATGTGGCAATCGGTTGTGTTACTGATTTGCATGTTGTGTTCGATTCTAGAGGTGAAGATTGTTGTCGAATACATCCCGCCGGCGAGATTGGATGGCTTCATTTACAGGAATCAGCATCAGTGCGAGTCCCCTGATAGATGGATACCCGATCGTGGGGTTTACCCCTCCATCGGGGAAATTCAAATGTTCCTTCTTTAAATGTCCCATCAGCTGCACTTACAACCCCAACGCCTAAAATAACAACCACAGTACCAGCA
Organism: Leucaena leucocephala; assembly: GCA_037074615.1. NCBI lineage: Eukaryota > Viridiplantae > Streptophyta > Magnoliopsida > Fabales > Fabaceae > Leucaena > Leucaena leucocephala. Next base: position 2,893,157 of record CM073562.1, on the reverse strand, counting down.
ACTAACAACTCTAGTCCCTGTAACTAAGAACCCTATCACCTACACTAAGAACCCTATCACTTGCAACTAACAATCCCATTAACGGCACTAACAACCCCAGCACCTGAACTAACAACTCTAACACCTGAAATAACAACCCCAGCATATGCAACTAACAACCCCAGCATATGCAACTAACAACCCCTATTCCTGATAGACGAATACCCGATAGTGGGGTTTACCCCTCCATCGAGAAAATTCAAATGTTCCTTCTTCAAGTGCAGCTGATGGGGTTGTAAGTGTAGCTGATAGGGTTGTTAGTTGCAGCTGATGGGGTTGTTAGTTGCAAGTGTTGAGGTTGTTATTTCAGGTACTGGGGTTGTTAGTTGCATATGCTGGGGTTGTTATTTCAGGTGTTGGAGTTGTTAGTTCAGGTGCTGGAGTTGTTAGTGTCGTTAATGGGATTGTTAGTTGCAGCTGATGGGGTTCTTAGTTACAGAGACTAGAGTTGTTAGTTGCTGGTACTGTGGTTGTTATTTTAGGCGCTGAGATTATAAGTGCAGCTGATGGGGTTGTTAGTTGCAGGTGCTGAGGTTGTTATTTCAGGCGCTGAGATTGTTTGTAAGAAGAAGGAACATTTGAATTTCCCCGATAGAGGGGTAAATCCCACTATCGGGTATCCATATCTTACTATCGCCAACGGCACCCATAAATCCCTGCTATCAGGGATATTTATATCTTTTTGCAATTAGAAAAAATTCATATAAGAACCTATGGGACTTGATATTAATTATGCCATTTCTTGAGACTTTTTTATTATTCAATTGTTTATATGGAATTTAAATGTCATTTTCCCAAACTTTTTCTGTCTCAAAATTTTCCGAGAAAGTAAAAAGAAAAAAAAAATGAATAATGCAACTCTGCGAGTACAAAGCAGAAACATACCGTCATCATCGTCATCATCATTATTGGTATATAATTACTAGTCATTTTATTCCATGTATAGAAAGCTTAAATGACCTGTCTCCATTGAAATCGAAGTCTTGAAAAGATGAGACGGGGAACGATAAGATCCAAACACGAATCTAACTATTATTATAAATGTCTCTTCTTTTTTAATTTCGCAGTGAGTAATATAATATAATTATAATATACCGTTCTAGCTAGTCAATAAATAATGCTAATTGAAGAAATAAAAAAAAACGTGGGAGATAATTAAGTAAAGGATAAAAGTTGGGGGGGGGGGGAATATGGGCAATGAGTTAGGCTAATTAAAATGGTAAGGTGGGTTGAACCAAAAATCTGGGGGCACGTGGTTCAGAGCATGAAGGCACATGTCGGCATCATATTATACCAAATTGGAGACGATATCTTTTATTATTTCTGTGGCTTTAACACACACTGTATTCCCCACGTACTCTCTTACCCCTTGGGTTGGCTAATTCTTAATCCAACCCCACTGATTAATTTCAACGTCTCCCTTTAATTTCTAAATATATCCACTAATTTATTCATCTGATCTTATTTATAAGATAAAACTATCAATTTTTTAATCATATATATAAATAATATCATTAATTTTTTATATGAACTTATTATATTAAGAGGGATAGAATTAGAAAACTGTCAAATCTTAAGATAGAATTAATAAAATTTAAAAAAAAATTAGTCTACATAAAATATATTATAAGTGATTTATAAATGAAACTAGATAAATATGAGCCTATATATATATATATATATATATATATATATATATATATGATTTACACCTACACACACACAATTACCCCCTCCCCCAATTCCTTTATAAGATTCAGATTTTTTAATAGATCAGATCATTTTTATAAGATATAGTTAGGTCTGTCTAAACATTAAATCCATTTTTATCAATTTTATCTTTAATTGATTTTTCTCTCCCTCATTATCTTTTTCTTATGTAATCTCTTTTATCTTTTTTTTTTTAATTATTTTTCTTTTACTTACCTCTTACAAACAAGGACATATTTGAATAAAAATAATATATTTCTTACACCTTGCTATTAATCGATTTTTTAAAGTTCACAATTTAATTATTTTGATTTTATAAAAAGCACTCAAGGGAGTATATTCTAAAACCTATTAGTTTTTTTAGAGAAAATAACAGTATCTCTAAAGTTTATTAAATGTCTCACTTAACGAGGTGAAAGAATACATTTGTTACAAATATAAATTAGATCAATATAGACTAAACATATAATTAAAATTATACATTTTAACTATAAAAATAAAAGCTATACAAAAGCAGTATATAAATATTAAAACTATTTAAAGTATGAATAACGATATCTCTAATTTATACTAAAATTCTTTTAAGATTATATGTTTCATTTGTAAAAAGTTATTTATTACCAATTTCCCACAGTTTTCAACAAAAAAATATTTATGTCAATCTTCCAATATACATATAGTTGTTTAGTTAAAATAATTTTCTTTAACCATTATATAATATTTTGTCTAAAAAAAATTATTACAAAGATCTTAGGAGAGGATTGTCTTCCAAACACTAAAAATTATTAGTTTATATATACTCATTGGCTCCTTGCATTATAATAACAAACCTGTTGTTACATATATCTTTATTTTAGTTCAATATATCTATATTCATACATGATAAACTTTCTGACAAAGCACCTTTTCTATAATTATAAATATAATTTAAATTAGTTTATATTTTCCATACCCTTTTATAACAACAAATCATCTTTTTAGAAAACATGAAGATTACTTATCATTTAAGATTAAGCAAAAGTTCCATAAATTATATTTGAATTACCCTGTCAATCTGAACATTGTTATGATAATATATCTTACGTGGTTGGCAACAGTTTCACCCCCTTGGGATCTATTATTTCATTTTTATTAAGAATAAAAAAAAAAGAAAAATGACAGCCATTGCCCATTAAATCGTTTTAAATTTTTGTAAATGTTCACGACAAACAAATCTAGAGTCACTGATGATTAAATTGATTAAGTGAGAACTCAACATTGAATTAAGTGATATAATATCGGATTTTAAACCAATTCCAAAGAAAGTCATATTTAAGAAAGAACTTGTTAATTTATTTAAAGTTCATATCACGTTAATTAATACTAATAATATAAAAATTAAGGATTAATTAATAATATTAACCATTATATATCATATTTGAGAAAGTCATAAGGAAATTGTTTGGTGCCATCTGGACTATAAAACCAAATTAACTAATTCGGGGATTAGATTATCACAAATAACAATTACAAGTCACATAGACCAAAAAAACTAATCTTGATAATTAATTAATTAATTTAGTTCATGGGGGTTATGGCTGCCTTCTTCTTCTTGTTTGGTGGTTGGTGAGGACGAGTCATTTCATAGAAAGAAGCATGAAATTAATCAAAAAGAAAAAAGAGGAACTTATACATAAAAACTGACTTTGCGTTTTGTATTTTCTAAGTAGACAATATAATATAATAATAAATAATAGTAATTTAGAAGAAGGATTATAATAAATATTGGATATTTAATTGTCGTTGGGTATGGTAGACATAAATTCATATTATAGTGGGCATTAACATGGGCAGTTTAGGTTTCAAGTGGATTAGCAATTGGCAAAAACGAACATGATTAGGTAATGAATAAGATTGATTTAGGAGGATTAAAGAATTAATTAATTGGGTCAACATCAAAGGTTTTATGTTCATGCCTAGTTGCTACAAACCCAAATTCCCCCTTTAGTTGCAGTCTTTTTTAAATGCAGTAGATAAGATTCAGTTGATCAAATTGTAGTTATCATTTGTTCATGGGTTCAATTAGTGAAAGAGTGAGACATATAACTATTTAAAGTGTATTTAATCCCTAAATAATACTACTTTATCATGATTCTAATTGTGACTCTTAGAGAGCCATCATAACTCATAAGTGTATAGGTTTATGCTTGAGGGTAATAGACGGCTCGTCTTGTCCGATATTAATATCACTTAGAAATAAGGGAGATTTTACCTTATCCTTAGATCGTGGGTGAACCCAACTCCTTTCTAAAAATTTTTGTAGAAAAAAAAAATTGATCAAGTTGTAGTTGGAATTTAATGACTTAGTGCTTAACGTCCCCAGATGGAAATAGTGACTAGGGCTAAATCGCACACAATTTTAAGCATATTCCTTTTTAGCCACATGAAATTAGTTCCAATGGCAAGAGTAAAGTGAAACATGGATAGAGATAAGGATCTAAACCCTTTTAATTGAATAAAAACCGTGGGATTTTTAGGGCCTATTTGGCTAAATATTGGTAAAAATAACTTTTATTCTAATCAATTTATGTAAATTAAAGTGAATGTGAAAATTAATTAGTATAATATGATTTATATTTAAATAAATTTGTATAAAAAAAGTGTCAGTTGACATAAATTTATATAAATAATGTATTGAAAAATCGCCAACTAAGTAAGTCCTTAGTCTTTGTGTGTGTTTGGATAGGATTTTAGAAATGAGTTTATGAAAAAAATATTTTTGGAGAAGAGTTTATGAAAAAAAAGTGGTTTTGAATAAATGCGTGTTTTAATAGTTATTTCCAGAAGTACTTTTATTATTGGTAAATTATGAAAAATAGTATGAGTATTAAATGATGAGAGATAAGATATAAGAGAAGAGATAGTGTAAGAAAAGAAAAGATTTTAATAGTTATTTCCAGAAGTACTTTTATTATTGGTAAATTATGAAAAATAGTATGAGTATTAAATGATGAGAGATAAGATATAAGAGAAGAGATAGTGTAAGAAAAGAAAAGAGAGATGGTGTAAGAAAAAGTAGGAGAGATGAGAGAGTGTGTAAGAAAAAATAGGAGATAGGGTGTAAGAAAAAATATGGGTAATATAATAATTGGTTAGTTCATAAGCTTTTTTACTGTTTCATAAGTTACTCTGACCAGCTTATCTAAAATCTTAATTTTAAACCATAGTTTAATCTAAAAAACTGTATGAATAAATATGGCTGTTTGTTTTGAAATTTTTTTAAACCTAAGTTTTACCCATTTTTTTTTTTAAACTATAGTTTCCAAGCAAACCAAATAGACATCTTGTGGCAAAAAGGGCATAATAGCAAATATCATGCAATTTTTTAAAAAGATAAAAGGAAATACTAATATTAATGAGAAAGAAATATTAATATTAGATATTTTTAATTATCATATACTCCTCCTAGTGTTTAATATAAGATTTTATTATAGAGTTGATATTTATTATAAATATAAAACTTATATGTATTTAAATAAAATAATTAGAGTATTTTAAAAAATATATTATATTAATCAATTTTTTTAATATAATTAAATTAATTTAATATGTTAAGGAATGGAGGAGTATCACATATAATACTATATATTTGTGATTGTAATTAATATTTTTTAAGTAAATCTAAAATATTTATTATTAGAAATAGTAACTAATTCTCTCATATTATAGATTTTTTAAATAGGTTTTAATGCTGACATGAGAATTGTAATTAATCTTTCTTTACATGTAAATTTCAAGTATTTGTAACTATGATGGATGTGGTTCAAGGCTTAGAGCCCAGTGGGTCATTATCTGGCGGGGTTGTGGAAGTTTAACACGATTCCTTTAAGCCCAAATCTTGTTTTGGGCTGATTGCAACCAACAAAACAAATAGCCCAATTAGCAATAATAGAGTGAAGACACCCATCCGTAGGTTCAACTGACAAAAAGATAATATATATGATCATTTGGAGCATATTTTATCTCTAAAGAGTATTATTTTATTATAATTCTAATCACAATACTTGGGAAGACATCATAACTCTTGGGTGCTTAGGTTTATGCCTGAAGGTAATAGACAGATCGCCCTGCTTAATATTGGTATTATCTAGAAAGAATGAAGACTTCACCTTACTCTTAGATCATGGGTAAGCACAACCCCTTTTTAAAATTTTTCATACTAAAAAAGAAATAATGGAGCGGAGATGAGAATAATATATACTCATTCCTATTTATCAATCCCTTTGTGGACCATAATTACTTTATAATATCAATACTAAGGGTGCTATTAAAATAATATCTATCGCTTCACATATTTTAAAAAATAATTTATATACAAGAATATGTTAAATTTATAAAAATATGACTTATAAATAAAATCAGATAAAATATACTAATTGCATTAATTATTAAGAGTCACAGTCCAATTTTATAATAAAAAAATTTCGTTTATAATTTATATTGTTTATTTTTTAATATCACAGTATAAGATTAATCTAAAAAAAATTTGAAATAAAATTGGACCTAGAGCAATTTATTAATTTCTGATACTATCTTTCAGACTACATGTACGGATTTTCACAACAATACTAAAAATAGAAGGAAAAAAAAGATGAAGGAAGAGGGTAAAGGGCATGTGGTCCATGCAAGAATAGAAGAAATTGGAAATTAATTTATTTTTTTATTTAATTAATAAAAATTTAAAATACATTTAATTTTAAAAAAAATATTATTTTATTATAATTTTAGTTATAATATTTAAAGATATATTATAATTCTTAAATAATTAAATTTATACATAAAAATAATAAATAACTCGTATTATTTAATATTTATATTATAGATTTACTATTAAAAAAATTTATAAAAAAAAACAGAGATTAACAAGAGGGTGGGAGGGGGGACAGGGGCAGCAGCAAAAGCATTGATATAGTCACGTGCCACTTATATCTGGCTCTGTGCCTATGTTTCCAATTTATGTTTATTTTATTTTAAAAAGAATGAATTGTTTCTCACTACTCATAATTACTCTATCATTTTTAATTTATAGATTCCTTCATCCATCATTTGTCCCACCCCACCAACACTCGAGAGCTATTCAATATTCATGCATCGTATTCATTCATGGTTTTCTAAAGATGATCTCTCCGTGACATGCTAAGTTTAACAACAATAATTCTTGTAAATGAGTTTTAGAAATGTTATTTTTTTTATTTAAAAGTTGTTAAAAATTCTTCTATTAAAATATTTATTATTTAAATTTATCTAAAATTTATTTTTGAATTTAAGTCGAATGCAACTTTGCTTCTTTATATGTAACATAATTTTAGTTGTATAAATATCTTATATTTTATCTCTAAAAAATAGTATGTGTGTGCAACTCATGTATAAGGTTTTTAAATATATGCAATTATATATAAAAAAATATATTTATTTATAAATAAATATACACTGTATACGATTAAAAATGAGCTGTACTCATTTGAAAATATCTAAATATTTTTATAAATTTTAGATACCTTAAAAGTAATAATATTTTAATGGGAGAATTTTCTAACAATTTTTCTTCCTTTAAAGGCCCTTTCGACATGCAAACTGGCTTCTTTTTATGGCTAAAATTTGCCAACAAATGGAATTAAAGTCGACTTATCTTTTCCTGTTCTAGTATGTAATATTAATGGGCTTGCCTAAACAAGGCCCCTTTTAATTTGGGGTCAAAGGTTTTTTCACCATTTAATACATTTATTTTTTCTCAATTTTTCCCATGAAAACAGCAACTATTTTTCTATTTATAAAAATATTTTACTTTAGCTTGTTCCCAGGACAGACGAATAAAATGAAACGATGAAAAGCCACGTGGATTGCTGCTGCATCGTCAGATGAATTTCAATTTCAATTATCCATAATTATATATATATGTTAGGGAAAAAATTAGAGAGAATTCAGTGAGGTTATGTGGAAAACAAATAATTATAATTTTTTAAAAATTTATTAAACAACTAAATAGTCTTAAGGCAATATATTCAAATTGTAAAAAAAATAGAATTGTCTCTATTATATGGAATACAAACCCCCTCATATGCTATTATAACATGGACAGTTATATCCTTTTATAATTTAAATATATTACTCACACGTTTCTTAAAATTATTTAATTATTTGATAATTTAATTTTTTTTATAATTAATTATCTTTCATAAAAATTTGCTATAATTTCCCTAAAAATTCATGCATCGGACTGCTTTCACTATTAGGAGTGAGTGTTAATTAATGTTTTCCCTAATTTTAATTATTTTTAAACAGAAGTGGTACAGATGGCCTAAAAAACAGAAGTGGTACTTAACTCCCCCTACGACCATCATCAATATCTTTTGTAATAACATATAAAACATTAAAAAAAAAAACTAGTTTAGTTTCTAATGACATTCAATTCCCTAGCAGTTGAATTCTGTTGGTTGGTAGGGAGAGATTATATATAGGCTCGTATATGTATATATATGTGAGAGGTTATATTCTTTTGAGATCCTAAACGTTCAAATAAAGCAAAGTCGGATACTTTTTGATTCCTCCCTCACACTAGACCGTTGACTAATACTTTTGTACAGCATCATTTATTCTTTATATAAATACTCTTTAACTGAGCAAGTAAAGTGCCTATAATTTGGTGCATCATCTTATGCTCAATATAAATTTTTCCATTTTAATTTTGTCTAAAATAAACCCATAAAAAAATAAAATAGACTTAAATAGGCAGTTTTATTATATTATATGGGCGGGTTACATGATTTACTATTGGGCTACCCATACCCACTCATGTATATTAATATTATTAATTTTAAAAAATTATAATTTATAAGGATTTTAGTATTTCACACACTTCAGATAATTGCTCTGCTCATTTGCTCAACACCTCGCCTGTTACCTCCACCTCCATCAACGAACTGGAAGTAGCCACTATGAACACATTTGCTCCATGACTCTACCTCCATCTCTATCAATAAACTCGACCGACAGATCTTATCACAACAGTGAGATTATTCACGACTAGAATCTATTGCCTCGCAACTCCTTCAAGGTTAGTATATCTGATTAGTATATCTGATATCTATTTCTCTTTATTTTGACCTAATGATTCTCTTAGCTGATGCGATTGACTTATTGTTCAAAATTTGATTCCTACTTTTATCAATTATTTAGAGTAAAAATGTTATAGCTAAAAAACTATGACTTCATTTGTTTTTTGTTTTACTGGTAATAGACCAAATCATGACTTCAGAAATTGTTATCTATTTAGAATGTAATTCAAATCTATATTATCACCACTTCATGGGATTGTTGATTCCCTCTCTTTCATGCTGTCGTTAGTGGTATGCATTTCAAGCTTTCTGTTACAAATTTTAATGTTCCCAATCTGAATTCATGCATATTTTTTGTATTAATTTTTTGCTAACTTGCAAACTTGTTTATTTGAAGTTATAATTGTATATGAACCCTCATTTGGGTTTAGGGGGATGTTGAGAATAACAAAGCAACTTTCTCCTGTAATTTAACTGTGATTGGTGGCTATCTTGAAGGATATAAGATTTGTCTCCACATAGCAGAAACTAAGAGTGTGGAAAAATGGGATGGGAGGTCAATTTTGATTAGTGGTTGTTTGTAATTTTAGGATAAATAATTATATCGCATGTGTACTATTATTATTTTATTATCAATATTGACTATGTTGTTTATGAGTATTGATTGAAATTAGAATTTTAAAGGGGCTTAAATAGAATTTTTTTCCATATTCGACTAATGTCTATGCCTATTGAAGTTAAAACAGGTTCAGCTCAACTTATTTATTGTGGGTTTAAACAGGTACATGAGCCCGTGCCTATTTAATAATAAACAGGTGAGGCACGGGTTGACCCCCCACCCATTGCTCACCCCTACCTCTAATCTTTTAATATAGGATATATTTAATTAATTTGATTAGATTAAAAAAATTAATTAAATTAGTTAATATGATGTATTTTTTTTAAATATCATAATCATATTTCTTATCTCACTCCCTTCATTTTTTACTTTATTATTATTGAGAGAATATCGATAAGATTAATTTAATAAAAAATTAATAAATATAAAAAATATATATATTATATATTTAGGATCAAAATTAATTTTTTAATTAGATTATATATTAAATATCATATGAACATATATATATATATATATGGAACTCTCTTATTCACTTGGTTTTAGGGAATACTCAAAATTACATTGACTATTAAACCAATTAAAATAGTAATTTAAGAGTTAGTGATCCAACTAAAATTAAAATGATTGAAATAATAATTCAATTAAAACATATCAAAATTTTCTTATATATACCAATAAAAAAAGTAATAGTTGAATAAAAATGTTAATTTATAAGTAAATAGAATAATTATTTTATATTTAGTGAGAGGAAAAAATACATAAACTTTAACTTGGCCCCGTCTCACACTCTTATAGTCCACTAGGTAACTAGTTCAACTTACTGATCCGGTCAGATTTCAACACAATGGAGTTTGCCAAGACGCACCTATTTATCAAGTGGTCCCACGGAGTGCTCATAAAAAATCTATATGTGGAAAATTGATCTCCTGTTCAAAATTTATTTTAGAGAAAATCTGTGAGATGAAATAAATACATAATCTCGTTTGGATTGGTTCGTAATTCCAAAGCTCCTCATAAACCAATTTGAACCTAAAAATTATGTTTAGATTGATATTGGAGTCAAATGATTTTTTTGTTTTCAAAAGCCAAGTTAGATCTAAAGTTATATTTTGAAGCTTTTGGGTTATAAAAATCAAATATGTATTCAATTTTTTTTTATAAGAGTATATACAAATATCAATCACATTACCCTAATTAATTTTTATTCCAAATTTAATTTATAATATGTAATTGAGATAAATATATAAGGAGTATGTATATAGATATATAAATATAAATAATTTTCATTTCTCCCTATAAAAATACTTTGACTTCAATTTTTTAATAAATAATGTCATCATACAGTCAGCATCTTGTGGTAATAAGATTTTAGGCAGTTTCTTGCATTTTAAGGCAACTAGAGAATGTGGATACTACATCCATGTGCTAATTCAAATTTAATTGCCCGAAGATTATTGTTTACATTCATTTAATTGTCACAAAATAAAATTACATCTAATATTTTTATTCTGTTAAATTTAAATATTATTATACCAAATTATAACTAATTTTTTTAAAAATATTTTTTATATCTACACATATTCAAACTCTATATCTGGTATTTGAGTGGCCCAACTCCTTTAATTAGACCAATAACTATTGATTGAATATAGTTAAGTTTAACTGAATTATTTTCCTAATTTTTTCCCTGATCGACCCATTTATGCCTGACTTTGTCTAAATTAGGAAAATCTATCTCCTTATATATACACGTTTAAAATTTTTTATTTAACATTATGTTCAAAAAAATTACTAAATTAAGTAAATGTCTGTGTGACTAAAATAAATTAATCATAGATGAGTATATTTTATTCTAAAAATGGTATATAAATTCTTACCCTCGCAAGAACTATATATATAAATATGGTTATAAAAAAAATGACGTAAACAGTCATTAAAAAGTGACAACATCAAACTTGCTTTATTAAAGTAGTCACTTTATTGATTAAAGATTCAATCTTATAAGTTCGGAGAAGAACATGGAGGGAATCTTTTAAGAAGCCTAGCTTTCCATAAACTCATCAAAATCATATCTTTCTTTGACCAAGTATCCAAATATCATACTCCAACCAGCGCTTTGATCATTTGACGTGTTACTATTAAAATACTGTTAAATACAGATTAACATCTCTTAAGTCTTAACTCTCCATTAAATTGTTGTTTATTCAAAAAGGTTTGCTGGTAGTATTTTTATATATTGCTCATACTAGTTAAAATTGTTAACATGGCAAAGGCAAAGATTTTGCTTTTTGCCCACTGTCCACTAGCAAAAAGACTTCCTGATCCTGATGCAATAGTACCATCTCTCTGAATTAAAATGGTAGAGGATTGATTAGGGTTCAGTCGGGCATTGATCAGCACGCAAGAAATAAGGTTCACACTCTTCTCTCTCTCTCACTCCGCGTTATTGGAAGCTGTAATAGTGTCAGTTTTGGCGTGCATAGCTGAGAAACGTGGTGAGTGAGTGCATTGAGGATGATGATGATGAATTCCCAAAATTGAACCTTATGCTTCTATCTTTCTCGGCATTTTAAAAGACCAAGTTTATTGGGAAAGTGTAGAGCTGGAAGGGAAAGAAAAGAGAGAGCTATTTCATTTCTTAACAGTTCGGCATTTCGTGTGCTTTCAGCTATCCTGAAAACTTCAGTTTTTTCTGTTCATATTCCCTGAAGGGCTGTGCTAGTTTTCTTCCTATTTTTATTTTGGTTTCTGTCACGTGGTTTTGCCAAAAATCTCTGTTGTGGGGGTCAGTTTTGGTGCTTCTGATTCGATACAAAACACACACTGGCATGCACAGCAAAAATTGCAGTTGTGTCCCTGTTCTACTAAACTTCTAGTGTAAGATCTCGGTCCCATTTTCTTTTCTCTTTTCAATGGTTTTGTTTCGTCTTCCGTCTTTTGATTGTATGGTTGCTTCAGCTCTAATAAGACACAAAGGAAACGCATCTCTTCTCTCTCTCTCTCTCTCTTTGCACGGCTCTTTTTTTGTTGGGTGGTGGGTGTAGCAATGCATTTAGTTGCATGTTCGTTCATCAACTTGAAAAATGGGTCCTGAGAGAGATATTTGTCGGGAATGACGCGGAGAGTGACCTTTGGGACTTGTAAGGCATATTGCTTCATGTGGGGTTGAGAGATTCATCCCTATCAGGCATAAAGTCATGATCTTGCTTCATTAATTTACTAGATTTCTGCGATATGTTCCGGTAGACTCCTCAGATTTCAGCTCAATTTTTGTTTATAATAACATTGCAAGTAGTACATGATTCATCATTTATTACTGTATATAAAAAAAAAACCCATGTTCCTGATCTTCGTCACCCAACCCATTCCTTTGCAAAAGATGCTTGTTGTCTACCGTTTTGGTGGTTTATTCAACTGATACCGAGATGCTGTTTTCCGTTGCAGGTTTTCAAACTTCAACGGTAAAAGAAAAAAAAGAGAGACAAGCTATTATACCATTTATATTAGATAATTCTGTGTTGGAAGCTTTAAAGTCACTGCTTTTTTTTTTTTTAAAAAGGAAGGGGAACACATAGAACAGATGAATCAGAGAGTGAAATATAAAGAAATCTGGGGAAGTGAGGTGGAGTCAGATTCGTGCTTGTGGGTGTCTTTATTTTGAGAGATTGTTTAGTGCTCTTACTCTGCTGGCTATGTTCCCTGAGCTGATTTGCTGAGCCGGGCTCCTTGGTCTTTGCCGCCGACCAAGGAAACAAGCCCTAGTTTTGAGTCTTTTTCCGTCCAAGATAACCTAAATTGGCCAATCCGATCTCATCTCTCTCTTACTCATTCTCTCTCTCTCTCTCTGATTCAGCTTGTGCCTTGTTTGCTGTCAAGATTCGGTCACACTTCAAATTGTTGATCCTTAAAGCCAAGAAACTTTGATTCATTCAATGAGTTGATTGGTTGGTCCCCACTGGTTGGGGTTGTCTTTTTTTCCCCTTTCTGGAGAATATTTCATAGAGCTCAGGCTACTATGTGTGGTTTGCTAGGGATGTTTGGGGATGGCTTATTGGACTTAGCAATTAGTTATTGAGTTCTGGGAAGTTTTAGTTTTTTTTTTTTTTGTTTTTTTCTTGTTTGGAGTGTCAAAGAGACGAAGCAGATCTTGTATTGTTAAGATGAAGTTCATGAAACTTGGTTCCAAGCCAGACACCTTTCAGACTGATGGTAATGTTAGGTGAGATTGCAGCTGTAATTTATGTGCGTTGATTCTTTTCCTCCATTTTCTTCATTTCAAAGTGCTTACTCAGTTGTAGGATCTGCTTGTTTTTTTTTTTTTTTTTGTGATCAAGCAAAGGCTTTCTATAGTATTATTCTGCTTTTTATTTCAAAGTTACTGTTTTTATAGGTCTGCAATGTGAATGAACATCGGATCATCCTTCATATTTAGCTTTAATTTCCTCTGAAGCTGCATGGATTTCTTGTACATATCCCAGGGAAAGTATTTGGCAATGTCAATGATTGAGTTACCTGTTCTTTATAATCACAATATAGGAGTGCTCAAAAGCAGGAAATGCAATACTCGAGCGAAGTCTTGCTCACTTTTTAATGCTAGATGAAATTATCTTGCCAAATATGTTTATGCAGTCAAAATTGAAAATCATTAGGATGGAGGCTCTTATGTGTTTTGCCACAAATTAATATTCTATAAGTTCTATAAGCTTTAAAAAATACAAATGAGTATGTCTTTTTAAAAGGGTAAGGTGTGAGAAAAATTAAAAAAAAAAATGATCATGGAAATTTTGATAAAGATTTCTGCATACCATAGTCAGTGGAAGACATGTTCTTATGCTTTTCATGATGTAAGCAACTAATAACTGTGACTTGGTAAAAACTTAGTAGAAAGCATATCTATGCTGGAATTGGCAGGATAGGCATGATTTAACTTGGGTTTAGATTCTCGAGTTCTTTCTCTTTGCTGTAGTTAGCCAACTTGTTTTCTACTCTATTCATTGCGTAAATGTTGGTTTATAATGCATAATGTGTAGAGAGTTCTTAAAAGGATCCATTACATGTGCAGGTATGTAGCAAATGAGCTGGCATCAGATATCATTGTTAATGTAGGGGATATAAAGTTTTATTTACATAAGGTATGCCTCAACCCAGTAATATTTCTTGGCTTTTTATATTCTATATTAACTTTTAGCATTGCCTAGTCTTTTGGACCCAATACCTAAAAAATATTGATCAGAGTTGACTCATTTTAGGGAAATCTGTGAAAAGTCCTTGTTTAAAAATTTCATTGGCTAAAAGGATCAAATTTTGAATACTGATATTTTCTATGTATGAAATCTATACCGGTACTTTCTGTGTATAGCCAATAAAATTTTCAAACACGGATTTTTACTGATTTTTCCCTCACTTTATTTACAAATTCTTCTGTTATTAATGAACTCATTACTCTTTTCTGTAGTTTCCTCTTCTATCAAAAAGTTCTCACTTGCAGAAGTTGATCACTGCAACTAATGAAGAAGACAACAGAGATGAAGTTCAAATTTCTGACATTCCTGGAGGCGCTTCCTCCTTTGAGATATGTGCCAAGTTTTGCTATGGCATGGTTGTTACCCTCAATGCTTACAATGTGGTTTCAACTAGATGCGCGGCCGAGTACCTTGGAATGCATGAGAATGTTGAGAAAGGGAACCTTATCTACAAGATTGATGTTTTCCTTAGCTCTAGCATTTTACTCAGTTGGAAGGACTCAATCATTGTTCTTCAGACATGTAACTCTATTTCACCCTTGGCTGAAGACCTAAAGGTGGTCAATCGATGCATTGAATCTATAGCAAACAAGGCATGTGTTGATGTATCTAAAGTTGACTGGTCCTATACCTATAACCGCAAGAAGCTTCCAGAAGAAAACGGGATCGATCAAAACCAGAATGGTATTAGAGCTCGGTCAGTTCCCAAAGACTGGTGGTTTGAGGACTTGTGTGAGCTTGAAGTTGATTTATTTAAGTCAGTAATTACTAATATCAAGTCCAAGGCGATTCTTCCTGCTGAAGTTATAGGAGAAGCTCTCAAAGCTTATGCTTACAGAAGATTGCCAAATTTCAGCAAGGGTATAAGCCAATGCGGGGATGTGTTGAAGCGTCATTTGATCATCGAAACGATTGTATGGTTATTGCCAACTGAGAAAGGCTGTGTTTCTTGTAGATTCTTAGTCAAGTTATTGAAAGCTGCCATCTCTTTGGAGTCAGGAGATATAACTATAGAAGAGCTGGTGAAGAGAATTGGACAGCAATTGGAGGAGGTTTCTGTAAGCGATATCTTGATACGAGTCCCAGATGGCGGCAATGCTAGCACCATTTATGATGTTAGTATAGTACATAGAATTGTAAAGGAGTATTTGATGCAGGATCTCAATACTGAAATTCAATCGGTTGGAGGTGATGGCGATCTCGAGGAGATAAGAAAGCCTGCTGGGATTTTATCAGATGCTTCCAAGCTAATGGTTGCGAAACTCATAGATGGATACCTCGCTGAAATCGCAAAGGATGCCAATTTACCTTTGTCTCAGTTTGTTGATCTTGCTGAGTTGGTATCCGGCATTCCTCGTCCGACTCATGATGGGATTTACCGGGCCATTGATATGTATCTTAAGGTAACTCCTCTTCCTCAAAAGATTAATTCTTTAGGATTGTATAACATCATAAATTTGGTAGACTGAGATCCTATATATATATATATATATATATGCTGTTGCATTTAGTGGGAGATTTAAAATCTATGCCAAATGTCTATAATATTATTACTGGATGTTCTTCAATGCATCCTATATGATGGTTATACCTCTTTGTGAGCCAGGCTTGGGCCGAAGCCTGTTTCACCATTTGGGTTATAATCATCATATAGGAAGCACTGAAGTGGTCCAACCGTAGGCATGCCTTAGGTCTCGATTTTTTTTGGCTTGGACCGTAAAAATCCATTGGAATGCCTTGCCAACGGACAAATCCATTGATGGCAGATAACACATCTTAGAAATCTGCTTGACTGACTGATGTATGTGAAGGGAACTGATGCAATATTCTGTCAATTTTTTTAAGGTTCACCCGGGGATTAGCAAAGGCGAGAGGAAGAGAATATGCAAGTTGATGGACTGCAAAAAGTTATCAGCCGAAGCTTGCATGCACGCTGTGCAAAACGAGAGGCTACCGATGAGAGTAGTTGTGCAGCTGCTATATTTCGAGCAGGTTAGGACCGCCGCATCATCCGGTGCAACCACTCCCGATGTACACGGAGTAGGAGGAATGAAGGATCTCAAAAATGGCGGTTCGCATGGCAGCTCAAGATCTGGAACAACAGCCAACGCGGAAGATGACTTAGCAGACGGTTTGGGAACAGCAGAGGAGCTGAAGGCACTAAGGAAGGAACTTGCATCCTTGAGGATGAGCAATGAGAAAGATACTAATGGAGATAATAACAATAACAAATCAAACTCAGATAAGGCTGTGATTACAAAGATGAAGGGTCTGCTAAAGTCAAAAAGGTCATTCATGAAGGCATGGGCTAGCAGAGGAGGAGGAGAAAATGGTAATAGTGGATCTGACTCATCAGAGAGCATTGGCTCCGCTAATAACCCAGAAGAAGCTAAATCCACACCTTCTAGAAACAGGAGGTACTCTGTTTCCTGAAGTGCTATCGCTCTTTCTTCTTTCAAGTTTCTCTTCTTAACATGAAAAAAAGAAAAACCTGAGGTACATATAGTTCGAAGAGCACAGAGCAGTAAAAATGAGGAGATAGAAGAATAGAGGAGAGAGGCGGGTCCCACTTTTGTGTCCATATATAGATCTTATCTTATGGAGGTGGGTCGCACCTTGTCACTTTACAGGCTTCAAATGATCAGAAGAGGAGTGTATTTTGAAGAATGGAGATGTAATTCTTTTGGCATATTTATTCTGTATTCCTAGTCTCCCATGAAAGGAATCTAATGGAATCTGCTTTAGTTATTAGTCAGCATTGTCATGGAAGCATTAATTATACACTCGTTCTTAGTGATTCAGTGCAGCTTACATATTATAGGTAAGATCAAGTTATTATTAGTGATTTTATGCCCTTGTTCTTAATGGGTTTGTTAATTCCCCTTTTTCTTTTTATTTTTTTAAAAAAATCCCAGTAAAATGTTGATTTTATTTAGAATTAAGATAATATTAAAATAGTCAATCTTCTTAAACAGGTATAATATGATTATTTTACATTTTTTATTTTATACAAATTTTTACAAAGGGATTGAGTTTAACTTTATTTAAAAGTAAGACGAAATTTTCTTTTTTCTTTAGTAATTCTAATATTGTATAGGGTGAGTATTTAATTATCTTTAGATATAAATCTAAATATTCAAGAGTTATAATGTCTCTTTAAGTATCGTTATTAGAACAATAATAAAGTGATATTTATCAAGAATCGAATATATTCTAAATAGTTATATATTTCACCATTTTATTACTTGAATTTATGGATTTATTAACTATATAATTATTTTATAAATATGTAATTGTTAGTTATTGGTAGATTTACAACTATATACTGTTCCTGTTATTTTATTATTACTAAAGTATCAGTTTTTCAAAAATGCATATTTTAAATTATTATTAATAATTAGGTTTTATATTAAAGATTAAATGAGTATATTGTTTTAAACACATTGATATAAGAAAGTTTTATTCAAAATTGAGAGTAAAATGTTTGTATATGATTGGTTTTATTTATTAAATCTAAATTACATATTTATAATTATTAAAATTTTATTGAAAGATTACCAGGAGACAACCCATTGGGTTACTTGGTTTTACATAGAATTCATGATTAATTATAATATGCAATTTCAGTATTTTCATTAACAACTTGTGAAATTAATTTAAACTTTTTTTCTCGTAATTTGACTACTAGAATCATATAGAATTAGTGTTGAATTTCAGGTAAACCACTCATGAAAAATCATATAATACACTTGGGAATGAGATCGTTCTCAATAATTCTTTAATGAAATTTTAATAATTAAAGATTTGCAATTGAATTTAATAATAGCTTGATAAGGTCTTTCTGTTATAAAAATAAGAAAGTGAGATAGTAGAAAGAATAATAAGACAAGATTTAGAGATGAGAGAAATGGAAGGACAAGAGAGAATTTCTCATATACTTGTATATTCACTTGTCCAAACGCCTTCTACATAGCCACTATTTATAGACCACAACCATTAAAGACTAAACATAAGGTTACAAAGGATTAAAGATGAATAAAATACCATTAACCACAAGAAACCCCTCTCAAGTCATTCATTAAGGAAGTTATAGTTTTATGGCATAAAGGCAAGAAGGAATCCTAAGAGGAATCCCAAGAGGTAGAATGGCATCCACATGTACAATAATATTTGCAACACTCCCCCTTGGATGTCCATGACAGATATTGTGCCTCATTAAAACCTTACTAGAAAAAACCCATTGGGATAAAAACCTAGTGAAGGAAAAATAGTACACAATATTTATTTAGGTTGCCTTATCAAAAACCTTTTCAGGAAAATCCAGTGAAAAACAAAATTCTTAAAATGAAGAGTATATCAAGTACTTGTTTACTCCCCCTGATGGCGTTGTCAATTTATGTCTTTGAATCTGCGCACTCCAATACCATACACTAACTTCTCAAATGGCTTAGTTGGTAGTGTCTTGGTAAACAAATCTGCAAGGTTATCACATGATCGAATTTGCTAAACATCTATATCCCATTCTTCATAAGATCATGAGTGAAAAAGAATTTTAGAGAAATATGCTTTGTTCTATCTCCTTTGATATATCCTCCTTTCAATTGAGTTATGCATGCTGTATTATCTTTATATAACATTGTTGGAATCTCTTGTTCTGGAAGTAGACCACTCATTCTTTGGATATGTTAGATTACTAACCTTAGCCAAACATATTCTCGACTTGCCTCATGAAATGTAATTATTTCTGCATGATTTGATGAGATAGCTGATAAAGTTTGCTTTATCGAACGCCAAGATATAGCTGTATCTCCACAAGTAAATAAATATCCTGTCTGAGATCTACCTTTATGTGAATCTGCTAAAAATCCTGCATCTACATAACCAATCAATTGTAATCCGAATTCATTAGAATAAAATAATCCTATATCAATTGTCCCTCGAAGGTATCGAAATATATGTTTAATTCCATTCCAATGTCTTCTTATTAGAGAAGAACTAAATCTTGCCAATAAACTCACAGCAAATGCAATATTAGGTCATGTCGAATTAGCAAGATATATTAGTGCCCCTATAGCACTAAGATATGATACTTCTGGATCAAGGAGTTCTTCATTTTCCTCTTGAGGACGAAAATGATCTTTTTCTTTAACTAGAGATCTCACAACCATTGGAGTAGTTAATAGATGAGCTTTATCCATATAAAATTGCTTTAATATTTTTTCAATATAAGCTGATTGATGAAGAAAAACTCCATTTGTTAAGTGTTCGATTTATAAACCGAGACAAAACTTTGTTTTTCCAAGATCTTTCATTTCAAATTCTCTCTTTAAACAATCCATTGCTTTTTGAAATTCTTCAGGAGTTCCAATTATATTCAAGTCATCCACATATACAGCAATTATAACAAATTCTGATATATTCCTTTTTATAAAAACACATGGGCTAATTGAGTCATTTTTATAGCCTGCTTTCAACAAATATTTACTTAGACGGTTATACCACATTCTTCCATATTGTTTTACTCTATATAAGGATTTATGCAAACGAATTGCATAATTTTCTCGAGGATTCTTACATGCTTCAAGCAATTTAAATCCTTCAGGGATTTTCATATAAATTTCAGTATCTAAAGAATCATATAAGTATGCTGTAACAACATCCATTAGACGCATATCAAGTCTTTCATGCACTGTCAGACTAATTAGATATCTTAAAGTAATTGTATCTACCACAGGAGAATATGTTTCTTCATAATCAATGCCAGATCTTTGCGAAAAACCTTATGCCACAAGTCATGCTTTATACCTAACAACCTTATTTTTCTCATTGTTTTCGCACAAAAACCCATCTATACCCAACTGGTTTAACACCATTTGGTATTTGAATTACAGGTCCAAAAACTTCACGTTTTGAAAGTGAATTCAATTCTGCTTGAATTGCGTCTTTCCATTTTGGCCAATCATTTCTATATCTACATTCTTCAACTGACCTAGGTTCAAGATCCTCACTTTGATTAGTTATTTCAACAACAACACTGTATGAAAAAAATATCGTCGATGACTATATTTTCTCAGTTCCACCTTTTTCCCGTAGTGACATAACTTATCGAGATCTCTTCATTATTTTCAGGTACCTAGACCTCTTCTGGGGTCTTTTGATTTGTTATATCTTAGGTATCTCCTATAAGATCAGCCTCCTCAATTTGACCATCTTGATTGTTTACTCTTTTCTTTCTAGGATTTTTATCTTTGGAACCGATTGGTCTACCATGCTTCAAACGTGGTTTACTTTTATTTGCACTTGCTACTTGTCCTGCTGGGACATCAATTCAAATTAGAGTATTTTCAGCTGGAATATGAGATTTAATAATTCTCTTAGGGTCAGTAAATGCATCTGGCAGTTGATTTGCAATATTTTACAAATGAATTATTTTTTAAACTTCAAGCTCACATATTTGTGTTCAAGGATCTAAATGAGATAACGATAATGATTTCCATGTGATTTCTTTATCTAGCTGCTTATTATCTCCCCCTAATGTTAGAAAATTTATTTCATCAAAATGACAATCATCAAAACGTGCCGTAAACAAATCTCCCATTAACGGTTCTAAATACTTGATTATGGAAGGAGATTCATAACCAACATATATCCCTAACCTTCTCTGAGGTCCCATCTTTGTGCGTTGTGGTGGAGCAATTGGGACAAATACCGCACATTCAAAAATTCTAAAATGAGAAGTATTTGGCTCATGACCAAAAGCCAATTGTAATGGGGAAAATTTATGATAACTTGTTGGCCTGATGCGTATAATTGTTGATGCATGTAAAATTGCATGTCCCCAAGCTGAAATGGGAAGTTTTGTTCTCATGAGTATTGGTCTAGCAATCAATTGGAGGCGTTTAATTAATGATTCTGCTAAACCATTTTGAGTGTGGACATGAGCAACAGATTTTTCCACTGTTATTACAGTTGCCATGCAATAATCATTAAACTTTTGCGATGAAAACTCACTTGCATTATCAAGACGAATTGTCTTAATTGCATATTCTGGAAATTGTGCTCTTAATCGAATTATTTGAGGTTAAATTACGTGTAGATAACAAACACACATGTGACCATCTTGTAGATTCATCTATTAAAACCATAAAATATCTAAATGGTCCACATGATGGATGAATAGGTCCACATATATCTACTTGGATACGTTCTAAAAATGCAGGGGATTCTACCCCAACTTTTTTTAATGAAGGTTTTATAATTAGTTTGCCTTGAGAACAATCAACACATGAAAAATCTTTAAATTGAAGAATCTCCTGGCTCTTCAATAGATATCCATGTGAATTTTCAATAATCCTTCGCATCATAGTTGAACCGGGATGACCTAACCGGTCATGCCAAATAATGAATGTATTATTATTAGTAAATTTCTGATTTACTGTAGCATTTGTTTCAATTATACCAATATTTGTATAGTATAAACCAGAAGATAATGCAGGTACTTTTTCAAGAACACATTTTTCTCCATGTCTAACAATTGCAATATATAGATATTCAATATTTTTCTCATCTATAGTCTCAATATGATACCCATTTCGCCGGATATCTTTAAAACTTAACAAATTTTTTTTGAGACTTAGAGGAATATAAAGCATTATTAATTACAAAATTTGTCCATTTAGGTAATATTATCATTGCTCATTCAGAGCCTTCAATTAGTTTTGTATTACCCGTTATAGTATTGATGCTTGCACCATTCATTGTCAAATGAGAAAAATATTTTTTATCTTTGAGTATGGTATGTGTTGTAGCACTATCTATGAGACATATATCTTCATTCTTGTGCCCAATAAAAGAGAGAGGAACATCCATATTCTTAAATTTTTCAGAGCAATGTCATGCTGATAACGTGTTATAAAAATAAGAAAGTGAGATAGTAGAAAGAATAACAAGACAAGATTTAGAGATGAGAGAAATGGAAGGACAAGAGAGAATTCCTCATATATCGAACGCCAAGATATAGCTGTACCTCCACAAGTAAATAAATATCCTGTCTGAGATCTTGTCCTTCAAAAAAAATTAAGGTATGAACTCCTTAGCAATTCATATACTATTATTATGTTCAATTATATACAAAGGATATTAATTTTCTCTTTATCTAATTATCATATATATTTTATTTTCTATTATCATCTTACTTAATTATTATGGGCAAATGTTATTATATATTTTACCGTTATTTATTATTCTTTCCTATCCATTTTAATTTTTGTTGTTAGATATGTGTGTGTGGGTTATCTTTATTCTTATATAAAATATTGTGTTATTCTAATTTTTCTTCTTCTTTTGATATATTGATACAATATTATGATTGATTCTCTATTTATATATATTTACATATATGTGTTATTTATATTTTTCCTTCTCCCTATATATTGTTTACATTTCCAATTCCCCCTCCCTATATATTTATTAATTTATATTTCAATTGATTTATTTATCTTCTTTGTATTCTTGGCATTATTATATATTTATTATATTTATATAATATTCATTTATTTATATTATAAAATACTTATACTTTGTTATTATTTATATATTTAATTTATATTATTTCTATTGTAGTATTATTTTCTCTATATTATTTATATTGTTTCCATTATTTTATTTTTTTATGTGTTACTATTATTTATTTTATTTATTTTGTTTCTTTATTTATACCATTTATATTTTGTTATTTTTATTGAATTTATATTTATGTTGAATATATATTGTTTATTTGATTTATATTTATATTTAATATATATTGTTTATTTGATTTATATTTTTATTAGCATATTTTTTTAATTAATTTTATCAGAATTCTAATTATTATTATTTTAGTTTGATCTATGGCTAATTTGACGAAACTCGAGTTTACTGCTCTTGATATCTCGGGAAAAAATTATCTATCTTGGGTTTTAGATGCTGAAATCTATTTAGATGCCAAAGGTTTAGGGAATGTTATTTTACCTAGAAATGAAGCAAGCAGTCAAGATAAGGTTAAGGCCATAATTTTTCTTCGCCACCATTTACATGAAGGGCTAAAAGTTGAATACCTAACGGTGAAAGATCCGTTAGAATTGAGGAGTAATTTAAAAGAACGATATGATCACCAAAAGACGGTAATATTGCCTAAAGCTCGTTATGAATGGTTGCATTTGAGGCTGCAAGATTTTAAATCTGTATCTGAATATAATTCAGCTATTTTTAAAATAAGTTCTCAACTGAAGTTGTATGGTGAGAAAATAACAGATGAGGACTTATTAGAAAAAAACTTTTTCAACCTTTCATGCTTCAAATGTGCTCCTGCAGCAGCAATACCGTAAAAAAGGTTTTAAAAGGTATTCTGAACTAATCTCATGTCTTCTTGTGGCTGAACAAAATAATGAGTTGTTAATGAAAAATCATGAGATCAGTCCCACTGGATCAGCTCCATTCCCTGAAATGAATGTAACTGAACGCACTAGATTTCATGCCCATGGTCATGGTCGCAGTCGCGGTCATGGTCGTGGCCGTGGTAGGGGACGTGGCAATTATCGTCATCATGGTGGTGGAAGTAATTATAATCCAAATACCCACCAAAAGAAGAAATATAATGAAGGGCAGAAAAAAGACAAGATTTAGAGATGAGAGAAATGGAAGGACAAGAGAGAATTTCTCATATACTTGTATATTAACTTGTTCAAATGCTTTCTACATAGCCACTATTTATAGGCCACAACTATTAAAGACTAAACATAAGGTTACAAAGGATTAAAGATGAATAAAATGCCATTGCAAGAAGGAATCTTAAGAGAAATTCCAAGAGGTAGAATGGACATCCATATATATAATAATATTTGCAACACTTTCTCATTTATTGCAGAATATTTTACTTTTAAATACGATTTTTCCAATCAAACACTAAAATGAGTTTAAAATTCACAAATAAAGAATTTTTATATTCATTAATATTTTTTTAATTTATCCTTATAAATATTTTTTTTAGCAATAATCAGAAAGGAGTTAAAAAAATAATTAGAATATTTTAAATAAAATATATTATATTAATTAATTTAAATAATTATTTTAATTAAATTAAATTAATTAAATATATTATATATTAAAAAACGAGTGAGTACTAAATATTAGCATATTTAGTATTGAGAA
Organism: Leucaena leucocephala; assembly: GCA_037074615.1. Lineage (NCBI taxonomy): Eukaryota > Viridiplantae > Streptophyta > Magnoliopsida > Fabales > Fabaceae > Leucaena > Leucaena leucocephala. Next base: position 2,868,261 of record CM073562.1, on the reverse strand, counting down.
CATCAAATTCATTGAACTCTAAAGATCACATAATTGAGATGCGGCAGCTAGTTTAATAAAACTCTAAAATTATTAGCAACTAAACCAATAATTAATTAGCAGGTAAAGTAGTATCATTAATTAAACATGAAGAAATTAAACTTTGGAAAGTTCTACACACATTGTTTCTGTCAAAGGAGAGCCAGCCCTATTGATGCTGTTGAGGAATCAAAACAGATACGTGTACTTACAACCATATTATAAAGTCAATTATTCAATTCAAACGTTTATTTCAAAGCCCATCTCTTTTTTGTGACGATCAAGTTTTTCTTTTTACCTATCCTATTTATCAGAGTTTTACCTCAACTATATCTAAATTTGACCCGCGTCGCGCACCTAGCTATGGTGGGTGAATCTTCCAATAGAGATTTTTTGCATACGCTAATACTCGAACTCGAGACCTTACTTAAACGATATCGAACTGTTTATCACTTGGATCAACCTCCGTTAATCTATAAGTTATAGTTCATTAACCCTTCAATTAATCTATATTATCATTACTATTTACTAAGGGCATATAAGATTATTTTAAATTTTGAGTTTGAATTTTAAAAGAGATATTAAAAAATTTTTAAATAAATATTGTGAGTATCTAAAAGTTTTTATTGAATCAATATTATTTCAGAAGTGTTAACAAAAGGCTCTAACAATTTAAAAAAAAAACTAATACTTTTAGAATTATATAATATTTTTTTAAAAAAATTGTATACTTAAAATTTCTTTCCATCGTCACCCTATTAAAATTAAATATTTTTAAAGAAATTGAAAGTTACTCGTATATAGCTTTGTAACTTGTTTAATATTATTATGAATAATCATATTGGACCATTGGTATTTCTAGCTGCAAACTACAAAGTATTCATTGTGTAAGCGGCACAAAACTTCATTAACCTGGTAATATTTCTCTACTCCTTAATACAAAATATATTTTATAATATAAATTATAATATAAAATAGATATTATATTAAAAATCGAATAAATAATAAATTATATAGTCTAATAATACTAAATTAGATATAGGTGTAGAAAAGAAGTTATAATATGTCAAATTCATTGGTTAACATATCATAATTATTGCTTAATTATAATAGCATTATCTTCTAAGTTATAGATTTTAAACTAATTAATAATTGTACAATAAGGTCATAATCCTCATTTTTTTTGGCCAAAACAAAGTCCTCACCACAAAAATTATTAATACAAACAATCAATTAATTAATCTCAATCAATATATTAATATAAAGGACAAAAATTTACCAGTGTTCATTGGTGAAGTATGATTAGAGAACTCGACTTAATAGATTAAAGCAACTTAACTTAAATTTTATTCAAAATATAAAATTTATAATATATAACTCACATTATTTACAAAATTAACAGTCAATTCTTTATGATTACGGGAAAACTCATTAGTTTAGATAAAACGATTAGCCGCTCCTCTGTTTATATGGTTGTAGCCTCTTACTCTCTTGATATACTCCATCAAATCCTCAATATTGGTTATTTAGACAGTTTTAATTTTAAATATAATATTTTAATATATTTTATCTCTAAAATTTATAATTTTTTAAACATTTGTATTGATTATATAGAGTTTCATCAAGGATAATGGTAATGTAAATTATTAAAGATAATATTTAAATATATATATATATTATAAATAACCAATTTAACTAATATAAATTAATTATCAAAGAGATACATTAACATACGAAAAAAGATTATATATATATATATATATATATTTTTGGGGTGAGGTAGTCTCTTAATTTTTAACCACACAATATGAGAGGGACAAAATGCCGAACTATGAGCTGCAGAAGTTTTAACCTATTACTGTATTCACATCTTCCACGAACACTCCTAGTTTTGTTGGATTAAACGCTAAACAGTGTAATTTAATTAAATAATTTGTGTTTTGTTAAGAAATGTAATTAATTGTGTTGTTATTGATTGGATAGAGATGCCACGTATCCAACTTCATGGCTACAACTTCTATGTTTCTGTGTGTCTCATTACAATCCATCACCATCTTCTTCTCTTCTCATCCTCATCTTTCTCCTCTTGAATCCGTTATCTCAAATTCCATGTTTTTACAGTTGTCTTTACACACTGCTCTTGTCTCCTTTTAATTCTTTTATTTTCTATGACTTAATTAAAACAAACACAGCGTACGAATAGAGATATCTAGTAATATATATACTCCTTGTAATCTTTTTTTTAATTATAAGAAACAAACAAATAAAATAATTCATTCATTCATTCATGAAGACTAAGAAATATAGTTAAAATGGGTTAGAATCTATCGAATATGTAAGAGATAAAATTGTTTTTCAGAAATATCCTCATTTATTACCTAAATAACATTATAACGTTAACGGTGACTACAATGTATAATATAAATATTTTTTTTTTAAATAACATCCAACTCTATGATGCATTCCAATAGCATCTAATACTTTAATTTTATTTATGATGTATCTAACTCTATGATATTATTTGCCTGATACATCTAGTACCCTGATATTATTTTCTAATTATATCTAACACCTTAATATTATTTATAATTTATGTCATAGGGTGATAGACGTATTATAAAAATATATTAAAAGCACCTAAAAAATAATATTAGGGTGTTAGATAAATTATAAATAAAATTATGGTACTTGGTACAACTAAATAATCAGTTAATTATAATTAATATAAGAGATATTTAATTAATTTGAATAAATTTAAAGGTATATAATATAAATTTATATCAAAAGATTGAATTTAATTATAATTAATTAATTAATTAATTTATTTAATTTATTACGTGGTACTAAATTCCATGCGAGACTTTCCAAGCTATTGAAGTTAGTCAACAACTTCAGAATTGGATAATGAATGAATTATATTGAATGGATCAAAATGAATGGGGAGAATATAAGTAGAAAGAATCCAAAATGGTGGAATAATGAAGAAGAGAATCAAAGGGCAGCATATGATTCAAACATTTGCGGAGAACCAGAGCCGTTATCACCCATCTCTTTGGAAGTAGCCAACCCAAGACAGTTCCTAACTTAACCCATCTTCCCTTCTATATCAGCTTAATACTTAACGCTGGTTAATCCTCCTCGTCATCGATAATTATGACGATGCAACTCTCTCTCTCTCTCTCTATATAGCATTGTTGCATCGCATTGAAAATAATCCATTTTCTTTTAGGGTGTGAGGGTACAATTGACTTGACAACCTAATTTAACTAGGGTTGCATTATATATTTATATATATTGAGGATCTTGAAGTATCGGAGAAGATGAGTTGCAGCGGTTGTCGTGTTCTCCGGAAACGATGCAGCGACGAGTGCATGCTCCGGCATTGCCTTCAGGGGATCCAAGACCCTCAAGCCCAAGCCCACGCCACCCTCTTCGTCGCCAAGTTCTTCGGCCGTGCCAGCCTCATGTCTTTCGCCTCCGCCGTTCCCCCCTCACAAAGACCCCGTGAGCTCTCTCTCTCTCTTTCCCCTCCCTCCTCCATCTTCTCATAATACACACACACACACACACACATATAGAATTTATCTGTAGAGATGATAGAGCTATCACAAATTCCCTGTAGTATAAATAAGGATATATTACCAAGAAGCTGTATTGAGATAATAAGTAGCCGTACAAAATAAAACATAAATTTGAATTTTAGGAATCGCGCTTCTTGTAGAGATAAAAATCTTTTTATGCTCTAAAGTTAGGATCATTTCCTTGTGTTATACCTTCTGAAGATGTGCGTGAGTGAGTCTAAATGACTTTAGAGATGATACACAACACCTTTGAATATGAAATTATGTTGAGGTTACTTTTGTGTACGATGATAAAGAAAAGTTGTTAAAACTTGAAAGGTGAAATTTTCTTTTGAAACAACTGAGTTAGCTTATGTATGTTTGGTTTTGGTGATGGCAGATTTGTTTCAGTCGTTGTTGTATGAAGCGCTGGGACGTACCATAAACCCAGTGAATGGAGTTGTGGGGCTTCTCTGCACAGGTAATTGGCATCTCTGCCAGCTGGCGCTGGAAACGGTGCTACGTGGCGGCTCGTTGAGTCCACTTCCTCCGGATTTCTCCATTGTTGGTGGCTGCGGCAGAGGTAGATCAGTTCCGGCGGAAGATGGGAGTTTCTGGTCTGCCATAAACAGTTGTACCAATCAGAGGGAAGTGAAGGGTGAAAGGTCGTCAATGATGTTAAAGAGAAAGGTAATGAATGGTTCTAATATTGATCGCTTGGAGAATTCTCAAGCACGAGATCGGATGTTGCCGGAGAGAGACAAGAAGCACCGAGACGCGACGCCTTCCACGGAGGATTTTGAAAAGACCACGTTTGGGAGTGCCCAAAGGAGACTCCTAAGACTATTCTACTGATTAATTTTGAATATTCTGAATCAGAGGGACTAAATTAAAAAAAAAAAAGGAAAGTATACTTGAGTCAAAAAATAATAATAAAAATGTTGAGGGGCAATGCAGATTCAGTTGTTTGAGTCTGCCAACGCAATATTGTTCATTCCCTACTAATAAAACCATAGAATAGTATGTAGCCATTGGAACATAAAAGCATAGTCTCAAATTGAATTAAGATATTTATCTTTAATACTTTCTAGCCGGTTCTTAATTATAAAATCTAATTAATTATTTTAGATAAATTTATGAAGCTAAATAAACTATTTAATTATGATAAAATTCAATTTCTCAATATGAATCTATATTATTTATTTATGAGATTTAATTAAATAGTCAATTAACTCTTATATTAATTATAATTAATTTATTTAATTTTTAAAATATATAATATTAAATGAATTAGATACTAAATATAGATATATCTCCTATATAAAATTTAAATTTTAATTCACTATATTATAAAGAACTAATATTTTCTTCTAAACTTATAACATGCTTTTATTGATTTCTTGTGGGCTTGCAACACAGTTATTATTTTATTTTAAATTAGAAACTATCAAACACGTTTGAGAAAATTTCCAGAGGCGTCACAGATATTCTTTTTTGTTACTAAAATTTTAGAAAATGATTAGACTCACCTAAGATATAAAAATATAATAAAATTTTTTTTCTTTATAGTCAATATTAATATCAAACAGAATAAACTGTTTATTATTTTCATATATAAATCTAGGTATCTAAGAGTTAAGTTATCTCTCTAGATACCGCAATTAGAATCATAATAAAATAATATTCTCTATAAATTAAATATATTTTAAATAGTTAAATATCTTATATTTTTATTAATTTTTTTTATACAAATATTTTTTTTATTAGTTAAATCTATTGGTGACAGATAAATATTCTGTTTGTCAGAGATGATCATAACAAAAAAAAAAAAAAGCGTCCAAAACGTCAAGAAGTACCCCAGATTCTGAGCCCGTCAAATCTACATTCAGGGCAAAATATTGCTTGTTAGTAGGGGTGTGCATGTTTCCATGTGTCCGGTATCTCATCTCAGAGCAAAAATACTCAGCCCTAAAAAAAGCAATCTAAAATATAATTGGATAGGATTGGCTTGAGTCAAATAGAGCAGAACATTGGACAAAATATGTCCCTTACCTATTTTTAACTGACTCTATATATATATATTATAAATTTTTTATTAATTATTTATCCTAAAATCTATTCCTATAATTTATTTGCTATTTTTTATTCATTCAACTTGTTAATAATTTATTTTAAAACTCAATTTCTATTATATATATTATTTCTTAATATATAATATAATTATTCTTTTTTTCTAAATATTATACTTGGAGAAAAAAATATAATTATTAATAGTAACTAACATAATTTAAAAAATTATATTTTTTAAAATTTATAACTAAATATTTTTTTTAAATGTTATTAACTATTATATAATTATATTATAAATTATAATTATTTATTCTATTTTTTTTAACACTTTATTCTTATCAATTTTAAGAAAGATTGATATAAAGTTATAATTATAAACTAATTAAATTTTAAAACTTTTATATATATATAATATATTTTAAAATTTTAATTATTATTTTAATTATTTTATTTTTAATAAATTATATATATTGTTTAAAATATTATTTTAAAAATTTATAATTATATTTTTTTCTCTTACAACATAAACAGAAACATCAAAATATAATGCTGCCCATACTTGTACAGAAATGGTTAGGGATTTTGAGACGTATTTTTGGCCATCGTGCTCAAGCAATCATTTGATCTTTCCCCAGAGGCTAGGATTTCACAGTCCACACACAATTGCAGAGAATAAGAAGAATCTAACCTTGAGGTAACTAAAACTGATAATAACAATAAGAACGCAGCAAGTACCGGCGTTCAAGTGAAGGATGTTGGCCACAAATTTACCTAATAAACAAATGGTTAGTTTGATTATATACATATACTTGAACAAAGGGAATTGATTACAACTACCTAGTCAATTTTTTTTTAAAAAAAAAAAGTCACCTTTTTTCTTCCTGTGATGATGATAGTCATACACAACATATACTACACACGACATTCAACAAGAACACACCAGGTTAAAAAAAAATGTCAACACAGAAAACGAAAAACCAGCTAATCTATCAGCTCCATATTCCATTCTCGTTACCTTCTGTGTCATCTTCAACCGTCGGCAATTAACAAGCTGGTTAGTGTTAGCAGTAAGAGTGAGGAGTCAAGAAAGATCAGTTCTACACACGTGTCATCAGGCGGCTGCCGGTAGTCCAAACACGGCAGAGTTGTAATATATGTGTTCTTAAGGTACAATCCCTAACCTGTTATTATCATTTATAAACCAGGAAACCAAACGCTATGAGAATATTGAAACTGGATTAATGAGAATTAAGACTGCATTGTCATTGCCATGAATCCTTTTTTTCGGGGGAGAAGAAACAATACTTTTTTGCTGAACACGCTGATAGGAGTACGGGGTTTTGCCATGTATCATAGATATAGAACACTATAACTTTCATTTATAGTCATGCCGTGTATTAAAAAAATTAACTTGGATTGTGGCAAAATCTGAATATATTTGAATAAAATATCATTACTTAGACAAGTTATATTTCTAATGAGGCACTTGGACTTCACTAACCATTATTTTCATTTTTTTTATTTGATAAGGAACTTTATTTTTCATTAACGAGGGCTAAAATGGTACAAGAATGAATAGGTAATGTCCATTGTAATTATAAAGCGACAATTATTTTGAAACGAAACTAAAACTCCAAAATGACAGTTATTTTTAAATGGAAGGAGCAAAATTTGAAACACCATTTCTAACCAGTGTAGGATACGTGTTGGACTCAAGAAAGCACCGGTTTTTATGTTTTCGTGTTTCATTTCATAGATGAGTAAACTTGATAAAGACAGATTACCTGCATAGCTTCTAAAGATGACAAAAAGTCCTCGCATTGTTCAAGCAAAATCCTTTCTTTTGCAGTCACCTTTGCAAGTTCTGCCATCAGGGTGTTAGTTTCTTCCACCTGCGAGAAGCAAGTGATTTTTAGGAATACCAATATAAGAGATAATATTTGTTTCGGTCCCACAAAACAGTAGCGTTAATCTAAATACAACTATTTGGCCCAAAAAAAGAAGAAAAAATAAAGACCTCTACTCAATTCCCTCTTTTGAGTCTTCTGAGAAGTGTTCGCTCCTCAACTCCTTTAGAACCAAGTGAAGATTCTCAGGATATTGCTTGGTTTATTATCATATTAGTGATAAAGCAAAACAATACTCTTGGTGGCTGTGGAAGTGCTTGTTTGGGATCATGATTGGAATTCCCAAAAACACTTATTTATGTAATTGGAGACAAAACTCCTCTCACATACTTACCTCGTATGGCACAAAAGCACTTAAAATAAGCCAAAATATAAACTAATCCAAGCATGAAATGTGTGAGGCGGATTTGTTAACAGCTGATTTTATCATTTGATTATCAACCACTGTGCACTTAAGAAGGTTCGTTTTCCCGTGTGTGCAGTTGTTTAAGATAGAAGTTTACCAGCTACGTTATTAATACTACAGCTTGAATTGCTCGTTGTGTCTGTCTGAATCAAGCATCTAATATAACAAACTACACTTCAACAAGCCTTATCCCACTAGGTATAGTGCACTAAGGCTAGAAATTTTCAAAATTGTATAGTGCATATAAAAAACTAGTGAAACATCCATTTGAGCTCCCTCTCTACAAATTATACAGCATCAAAGGATGCTCAGAAAATGATCGCAAATCAGGAGATGCTTTGCTAATTTAAAGAAAGAAAGCTGAATTATGTCATTAAATGTGCATCTAACTGCACTAGAACCGCCACATGTTCCACCTTTCATATTAAGTAGGCAACTAGACGGTATAGTTAAAGATTAGTTTGGATCAAAATTCCTCAGTTCATATCAATTAATTTTGACAAACTTAACAGACAACAAGAAGAAGTCTCATCCCACTAGGTGGGGTGACAAACTTAAAAGACAACAGAACAAAAACTTTGAATGGATTTAAGATGATTATTTGGTGAAACAAACTTAATGGAACCTCTAACTCCGATGTTATTCATGTAGATGAATTAAAGCTTCCTTTCCTTCGACAGAGGAGAAAGGAAGGCATAAAAGAGAAGATATTCAACTCCTGGTTCTCAAGAGGCCAGGTTCCCTCCACCATGAACATCCTCCCTCCTCTCATGCACTACATGGAAAAAGTGGTTATCACTTGATAGATCCCCTCCCTTCTTCTGCTAACTCACAAATAATCTCCTTTTAGGCTTCATTCCTCTTTTTCCTTATGTAGGCTTAACCCCATTTAGCATCTCTTTTAGCCATATTTTTCTTCATCACATAACTTTGCCTCTCATGCTGCGGAGTCCATCAAAACTCCACTACCAAGATGAAAAGGTGATAAGGTTCAAGAAGAAGTTAATAGCAACTAGATCACAAGGTTAATTGTTATATTCTGAAAAAATTAAGTGCAATCATTTTTTATTTCATAAAAAATCGTTACAAAAAAATAGTACAATGTTGTTGACATAGAATGAATCAAGACTGCCTTCATTTGGCTTGGTAAATTGCAGGCAATAACCGGACCAACCAATCAATTGAAGCATGGCTTTTAGGCAAGTATAACATCTTCAGAGTTTCGTACTATTGTGGGAACTTACATATCTGTTTGATTATTGACCCAATCCTATGGTGTATCTTAGCACATTCCAAAAGGGAACAATGCACCACATCAAATGCATTGAAATGGTGTAAATAAATTGCTTTTCCAGATTTCTAACTTTCTCTGTGACCTCTCTAACCTAAGTCCCAACTGCCAAACAAAAAAGGGTACTTACAATACAAAATTTGCTTTGTTATGACCTTATTTACACGTCTTATATTGACAATTGATAGAAACACATGCCCGGTACTGGAGAAGCACATTAGGAAGCAAACGAATTAAGTTTACCTTTGATGAAAGAGAATTAATTGAGGATGACATTGCTTGCATGACATCAACTGCTGACCCCACAGCATCTTTCAGATTTGGTACACCAGCCTACAAAGAATAACATTATGTGATTATTAAGAGACAATTTTAAAATGATGATTAGTATTTAAAATAAAAGGCAGTAGCACATACTATTGCTTTTTCAACAACAGGAAGACGGAGGGTACTGGCCTTCAAAGCTTCAGTTGCTCCAAGCAAAGAACTGGAGTGATCTCTTTCTAGAAGGGCCCACTCTTCCAAATAAGGAATCTATAAGACCAAGCACAACAGACTTCATTTATGATGAAACAATAAAGATAATCAACCAGCAGTGTATTGTGATAAAATATCCTCAAACACTGTACTTTGTACTAAGGTGATTAATTAATTGAAACACCAGCTACCATTGCAGCCATTTTCAACAAATCCAATGGTGCAGAAGTATCTTTTAATCTTATCACGTGCATCATCTTTCAATAGCTACATAAAAAGGCCCAGGCAGCACAAGGTAGTGGCTGGCCTGGACTCTGGGCTTCAATTTTGAAACCTGGTTTAAAAAAAAAACCCTAATTACACAAGAAGTAACCATTTACAATCAAAGATCTCCAAATCTTACTTGTCCCTTCATGATGGAAGTTAGCTTCAATTTTTGCCTCAGCAATAGTAACTTGATTCGTTTAAGTATGACTGCATGCCGAAGTTCTGATATCATTACCCATGCATTCCATAGATGCCCCTGACAGAATGAAAAAAAAAATATAGGCTACTGTACATTAATACTATTGTTATCAGTAAAAAAAAATGCAGCCATTTTCAATCTAAACATCTTGGAATTCATTTATTTTATTTAGACGTGCAACTACAAAACTGACTGCAGAGAAAACAAAATAAAGTGCTACTGCCTCAACGATAAAAACTTCACTTGAGAGATTGTCAGAATAAATCAGGCACCAGAAAACCATAAATAACAAAATCAAATGTCACAAAGATTTCTGGACCTATCAGAGGATGTTAAGAGCTCAAATTGTCATGTCAACATGGTTGCCGAGATCCTCTTCAACCAGAAAGTTCAAAATGTCAAGCGAAGTTCCATAATTGGCTTTATTAATATCTATCACATGCCCCTCACATGGCAGCCCTTTGGGCATGAAGTGCAAACAAAGCACAAGACCGGCATATCTTGTGCCAAAACTTAATTTCAATTCTGAGAATGTTCAGGCCCAAAAAGAGAGAGGGACAGTAAGAATGACCACGATCAAAATCCTAAGCGCTTGGTCATAGAGGCTTTGATATCATGTCAAAGGACCATTCCAACCTAAATAAGAGTTTGGATCCCCCAAAGTAAGGGGAGGGGCAAAGTAGAGAGAGATAGAGAGAATGAGGTGGGCCCACCTTTCTTAGGACTCGCATGGCAGAAGTGGGACCGACCTTTTTCTCTCTATCTCTCTCTACTTCACTCTTTTACTCCTTATCCTCTTATTTGAAGGGTTTCAATCTCCCTAAACAAGCCCAAACTCTTAGGTGAAGGTCCGTGATTAACCTTATCATACTCTAACTATGGTCATGAGGTTTGACGCATATCATGGTGAACATGACAACTATTTTTTTGAATCTAATAAAACCCATGGCCTAGAAAGCTGGAGTAAGAGTGTTGAATTATCAAATTCTGTATTTTGTTCTGAACAACCATGACAGATTAGCCAAAGATACCTTGGAATATAGTGCGAAGGACGAAATTCACAAATTAGTTATTAAGAAGGCCATTAAATTTTCCACTCACATAAGGCAAATTTACAAGTCGAACTATTACTCTTTACCATTCACATAACGCAAATTTATAACAAAATTGATATTTAACACTATTTGTCACTAAAACAATACAAATTTACAACTGGAATAATGAAAATTTACCATTAGTGGTCCTTAGGAATAAAATGGAGTATCGTTTCTACTTGCTCTTCTCTAGGTATGGTGAATTGTGGTCAAAGCGAAAGATCTAAAAATAAGGTTCACGACTTCATGTGCATTGAGCAAGGGCTCCAAGAAGGTCCTTCTAGTACATTATCGTTTCACAATTATTGGAAGACTATTCAACAAAGTTGAATACTATCTGTATTTGAAAAATGATCAGAGAAAATGTCTTTTAATCTTTATACAACTACTCACTATAGAAAGTATGCTCATTAGGTCACTGCCAATGACTATGTTCTTCATCACTGCGACAAAAGAACCATCAGCACTTGTTCGTGCAGAATACTTGGGGTCCAACTTAACTACAACTCTAACAAGTAGAAGCAGCTGGCATGTTTTCTAATTCAATGAACCACATGAATGACCATCAGATAAGTTTCTCATAGCCTTTTGACCTTTAGAATAAGGGGGAAAAATAGAGAACTCCACTCTTCACCTTCCTCCAATGGATCTGCCTTCGTTTGTAAATAGAACAAACTATGCACTGCTAGAAAATAGTGGCCATCCAATGTAGTTATCAGAAAGAAACTCAGGTCGTGTAATACTCTCTAAAATTTCCAACCCTTGATAATAAATCAAGAAAACCAATGTGAGATTAACCATGCTAATCAATGCAAAATCTAGCACAAAAGTACTTAAAGCTGAGGTCAACACATAATCACTCTAAAGAGCAAAATATTCAACACAGGTTTTCTGAATTATAGTTTAACAATCCATTATTTAGTAAATCTTATAGAATGATATAACCATGATGACAACCTCCATTACTTTAAGTCATTCCAGAGAATAGGACACATAAGCAACCATTATAACACAGGAAGAAGAAATAATGAGATATCTATATTCACAAGCACCTAAAACCATTGTAAACAAATATAGCTTGACTGAAGCCATGATGACCATACCTCTGCATTTAGTTTCTGCACCATAAAGGCAGCATCTGCCCTTGCATTGGCAAACCGCCACTGCACATATCGGTTATACAGAATCCGTAACGCGTGTGCATCAAATATTCGATCTTCCCCTATCTTTCCCCTCCGGATATCAACTGAAAAACTAAGAATTGAAGGTGGATTCGAAGAATTACTATTGATGGAGCTGGCAACTGCATTTCTCCCCCGAGCTGGACTAGAGATTCCCCTTGATGGTGATGAGACTGTAGATGACCACAGTTTACTAGGAGATGCAGGACGAGCAGTTCCCCTGATTGGGGAAGCCATAGTTCGAGGGGATGATAGTGGGCCATCACTAGTGAACTTCTTGGATTGAATACCCTTTGAAGGAGCTGTCATTCCTGAAGCAGTGCTTTTTGACAAGGGTGAACCAGGATCCTGCAAACGGCGCAGCCTACTATTAGTCTCTTGCCAAAAACTCGCAGACACAGCAATGCCACGAGGTCGCCCCTTGCCAGCTCGAACACAATCTTGTGCTCCTGAAGTGCTACCAGAGGAAACGCTGTCTGTATCAGATGCAGTGAGATCAGAAGGCAACGAAGAATCATTTACTGAATTTACATCTGAGCTCTGCTGAGAATCCTTCAATAACTCATCTTTGCCTAAATCCAAACTCAATCCCCCATCAAAAGATGCCCTTCTACCATCACCAATCATTGATTGTTGCAACGCCCGAACCACTTTCCCAAATCCGTTTCCAACAAGCTTCTTATCACCACTGAAATCCATGCTCCTTGACAAGTGATTGGGACCCGAATTTGACTGCCTGGTCCGAGCCGGCCATCGATGCTGGTCCATGGGTCTCGAGTTCTCGACTTGATCTCCTCCTCCGTCAACCTTACCTCTAACGGCAGGCGACCTCCGCCGTTCTGGCGTTGCAGCCTTCCTGGCATTGCTCGGAGTGGGTGTCGCTGCCTTTGTCTTTCTAATCGGAAGCGAAAACGACTCCCCTTGAAACGAAACCGACAAGCTCCGCGTAGAAGTGACTAGAAGCTTCGTGGCCGCCGATACATCACCGGCATTGCCTTGCCGTAGAACAGGCGTCATAGGCCTGGTCGGAGTCGCGGGTCGCCTACGGTCCACTGATTGGGACCGCTTGGGCACCGTAGAGGGCAAAGGGGTCGATGAGGTTGTGGAATTGATGGAGCGCGAAAGAAGGGGAGACGGGCATCTCCTAGATGAAGACGACGAAGAGGTTGAAGTGGAAGTAGAAGTCGATGGAGAAGGAGACATGTACCTGGAAGAAACCTGCCTACCCTTGGGTCTTCTATTAAGAGTTCCATTGTCTTTCTCTGAAGGTAGTAGAGGAGGCCTCGATGGGTTTTGGTGGGTAGATGAAGCCTTGGTGTTCAGTGGGTCAGTTGAAGCTGCTTCAGAAATGGCAGCCACCATTATAAGACTCTGAAATTTCCACACATTGCCTCTAAGATTAAAGGTTTCATTCCCGAACCCCAGCTTCTTCTTCCATGGCCGATTGTGCGTGCGGGAAGGAGATCAAGAAATTGTACGAAGGTAAGGGAATTTCAGAAATGGGTCAGCGAAAGATTCAGCATTTCAGGGGAACGGAACAGCGGAGAAAAGAAGAAAGGAGTGCTGCTGGGTGCGGATTTAAGAGAGCGAGCGAGAGCTGCTAAACGAGATTTGAGAGTGTAGAGTTTCACAGGCGAGAGAGCTTTTTGGGTTTTGGATTTTGGTTTTTGTGAATCTTTCGAGGGACGTTATGTTAATATAATGACGGTTTAGTTTACGAAAACACTTCTCTTGACTTGTTATATTCTTCCACGTCTCAAAATGCATATATACGACGTCGTAAGTTATGTCTGGAATTTAGTATTTAAAGGGTTGACCCAAAAAACAAGAAGAAGTATTTTTAAAGAGTAAATTTTTAACTTTTTCATATACCTAAAATAATTAAATTTACTTTTTGGTATGAAAAAAAATATTTATTATTTTCTATAATATTTAATCTATTAATTAAATATTTAAATATATTTAAAAATTAAATAAATAAATTATAATTAATATAAAAATTAATTTATTAATTTAAATAGATTAATGAGTATATAATATAAATTTATTCTAAAAATTAAATTTATTTATTTTAATATATAAAAAGCTGAATAAGTATTATAGAAAGAATAAACTATTTGTGTTGACTTGTACCAAAAAAAGCTAACGTGTCGAGTTTTTAAAGAATTAATTATTTCGTCACTTTATTTTATTAAAATTCTTGTTATGTTATTTAAAAGATATTTAATTTCATTTTTTATTAACTAAATTTATGGTGTAAAAAATATTCATAAATTGATGGCATCTCCTGTTTTAACATAATAATTTACCTAAGTATAATTGGGACAAAAATTCATAACTGAACTAATATAAATAAACAAAATAAGAAGATATTCACTTCATAGCATTTATGATATAAAGGCAAGATTGTCTAGAGAGATCCCAATATGGGGAAACATGTGCAACCATCTCTTAATTCAAGTATTTTTATTTTTTAAGAAATTCATGTATCAATATAAATAAAATGGTTTTTTTATATGATTGTCAAACTTACACACACATATATATATTTGGAACAATTATTATTATGTCATAATAAAAGAATATAAAAAAATCATAATAAATTAATAATATGAAACTATTGTTATTTCTAATATTAAAATTTGACATTATATATTACGTGTTAGTTATAAGATTTTTTTAAAAAATATTTTAAATAATTTTTTTACTATTTATATTTTCACTTCACTTCAGGCACCCAAAAAAGTTGA
Organism: Leucaena leucocephala; assembly: GCA_037074615.1. Lineage (NCBI taxonomy): Eukaryota > Viridiplantae > Streptophyta > Magnoliopsida > Fabales > Fabaceae > Leucaena > Leucaena leucocephala. The sequence goes on along the minus strand of CM073562.1, from coordinate 2,853,041 downwards.
GCTTCCTTCTTATATAAATTACTGTTTAATCACATTAATCCACCTACAAACTGATAATATATATATAGAATATAATATGAAGAAATGGTGAGATTAAAATAAAATAATGAGCCGTGGAGATGGCTGTGTGTCTGTGTCTGTAAGACGTTAATGTGAAATTTATAATATATAAACAGGAACACGTGCCTAATTTATAATCAGTTCCTTTGTATATATCTACCATTTAATAATTGAAAGGTTCGCTTTTTTTTCTTTATTTTTTGCTATTAATTAAGTGTCCTGCCCTAAAATTAATACATTAGCTGAGGAGTGGAATAAAATTACTTATATTTATGTTTTTTTTTAAGTCTATGGTGTTGGGAGGGAAGGAAACTTAGAAAATAGCTCTGACAAAGTTACTCTAATTAAATTTAATAATATTTAAATATGACAAATAAAAAGGAAATATGAAAGGAGTGAGGATGATGGGAGATACTTTGGCAATTATGTAATTTATTTAAAGTCATTTCGTATGATCTGACCTCCTAATTTGGCTCATCCCACTCATTTCTCATTTCATTCTAGGAAAAACTCCCAAACGCTGTCTAAAGATTTTGATGGTATCCTTAGAATTATTTAGACATTATTTATTTTTAAAAGGCTTATTAATTTCAACAATGACATATTTTAATTTGATGGTAATTTTGAAATATTGTGAAAAATATAATATAAATTAAGTATATTTCTTAAAATAATAATATTTATTTTTCAACACACAAGATTGATTTTCTTAATTGTCGGTAGAATAACAATGTGGAAAGGATTTGGCATAATGGGATGGCGTGAGATGGATGTATTACTTGAAAGGGAAAGAGATTAGCGAGCTAACACTTATTATGTGTCCATTAATTAATTAATTAATTATTAAACGAAATTACATCAGATGAAGATGATGGCTCTAAAGCTATATATAGTTTTCACATAACCAAATTCAAAGAAAAAGGAAGAGAGAAAAAATAATAAAAGAAGAAGTGGTTGGTGATGCTGAGGATGATGCAAGGAATGAAATAATTAAGATCCTAAAAAGCCTAGACACAATCAAGCGCAATGCCCCATTTGTTGCCTAATCGTTGAGTTTTGCAAGCTAAGCTAAGTTTTTCGCACTCTAATTATTTAATTTAATTATAATAATAATAATTATTAATATTTATGTATTTAATAAATATATGACGCCGCATCGCTTTCTGCCCGTCCCCCTCTGGTTATTGCACCATTTCAACGCTTCTTTTCTTTATAAACTGATTCCTCCTCTTCAATTAGCCTCTTTTATATAAATAAAAATGGTGACAATTTCTATAAAGAAAGGGAACGTTTTGTTTTAATATATAATGTATTTACAAATAAAAATAATATTATAAGAATAAGGTGTCTATATATATAATCATGTTTTTTTTAATCACATATATAAATGTGTAATATAAAATGATGTCATCTGAGTTTGGAGGGCTCGATGTGCATGTGGTGGTTGCAAAACCAACGTAAGTCCAAATAAGCCTGAAATAGGAACTTTGGAAGACTCAAGGTATATAAATGAACAAGTAAGCAAAATTAACAATATATACATTTAGTCATATAATATACATACATAGTCATATTATTTAGAAAATTTACTAAAAAAATCTCTATTATAAAAATTACTTTCTAAAGCTATCTAAGAACTTAGATCTTTAAGTAGATGTAACTCATTTTAAACAGGTGTGAAATGCAATTTTTTTTCAGTTCTATATAACATATATTTAGTTATATATAAATATTTTTTTTGTTTTATATAAAATATTAAATATAAGTTGTATTTAGGTGAAGAGAGTTACAAGACACCTAAATCTTTAAATAAATTTTAAGCATATTTAAGTAATAAATTTTGTAATAAGAGATTTTTGTAATAATTTTTCTACTACTTATTAGCCTAAATAATATAACTGATTTTTCATTTTTTAATAAAAAAAGTATCTAAATTTTAATTAAAGGCTTTGTGCGGTTGTCACTATGATTTAAATAATCACTTTGACAAAATCACGTCAATATATAAGTAAAATCGAGTGGTCCAGCTGAAAAGGGTAAAAATTATAAAAAATTTGAGGTTGATTACAATTAAACCCTATCTTTCAGGTAGTTATGGTTATTAGTTGGATAATAAGCCACCTCAACCACTTAGATTAGTGAAGATGTTCTAAAGGGAAAACATGGCTAGACAAAAAGTAAGGATTAATCAATGATTGTTGTCTTAGAGCTTGTTTGGTACTACAAAATAAAAATTTTAAAAGGAATAAAAATTTGTCATTTAATAAGAAAAATAATATCATTTTTCTAAATTAAAATTTCCCTTTCTTCAGACAACTTTCTCATGTACCAAATTAAACCAACTGTTCGATTGTTGATTTGCCATTTCTTTTTAATTAATTATACTTTGTATCATACAGTTTGGTCAATTTGTTTGAAATTTCAAGTCTTAACGGGTTATTGTTGGTTATAAAACTTATTACATTATTATAATTATTCATTGTTCAATAAATTTTATAAGTTTATTACTATTACTATTTAAAGTTTAAGTATATATTCAATCTTTTTATTTTCAAAATCATTTTTTAAATTTTTATTCTATTATTATTTATCATATGTATTAAACCATCTTGTAAATAATTAATATCGTATAAGGACTTGTATATATGTATGGTTCATCTTCGATAAATAGATGCTTTCCGTTGGTCTATATTCCATTTTTTTAAGGGGACAAAAATATTTCTTTACTGTTTATTTGCCATTTGTTTTTTGGAGAACGAGAAAATTATGCTGAGGGTGTGATAAAAATTTTAATATTAAAAAATACAATAATTAAGATAATCAATCTAGTGGGGTAAAAAAATTAATTGAATTTCAAAAATATTATTTAAAAAAATTAAAAAAATATAATATGTTCTCTTAAAATATCTTTTCATTATTATGTAAATTATACTAAAATCTCTGTTTAAGATGGCAGATTAGATTTCTGATTACTGCCTAATAATAGCACAAATAATCTATCTTTGATTAGTTAAACCTATAATTAGCCCATTAAGGAAAAGAGGACAAAATTCAAGTGATTATGTTGGATTAATCAATCCACAACAAGTTAATCACAGAATGATGAGGAAGTTAGATAGCTAGGCATTTATAGTTAGTAGTTAGAGGGCAAGTGACTTAAGGTTCACTCAATGAATATAATTAATTGGTTAAGAAAATGGCATTAATTTTGTATAGGACGTTAATTAGTTTGCTTTTTAAGTTTTATTATAGACTTTATAAAGCCCTTTGCTTCTTATCCTTTCCAACTTTAATATATCCCTCAAGGACAAAAGTATATGATTGTCTATTTATTTATTATTTATTATTTTTTTCATACTTCAAATTATAGTTAAATACTCCTTGAAGCCAAAGGTTCAAACATAAGCGTGGAATGATTTGTTAAGATAACTTCTTTTAACCATTAAACTGAACTATTTTTAACTTCACCTCTATTATACTTTTTATATTAAAAATATATATTATAGTTAAATTTATATTAATATAATTCAACTCAATTTAATATAACTCTATTTAATATTATATACTCTTTACCTCTTATTTAATTATTCAATATAAAATTATATTTTAAAATTTTTTATATTAACTTTTTTTTCCACATTGAAACCCAGACTTGTACTTTTTTAGTCTCATAGGGCTCAAATCTATCATTTTTATTTTTTTTATTTGATTTGACTTGTATTGTTTTTTTTTTGTTCCAGCCTCAGTCTCATAGGCCACATGTCCATAATATTTAATTTTTCTTTTTTCCCATACTTGTACTGTTTTGTTTCAATCTCATAAGTCCCATGCTCACAAATTTTATTTTTTTTTTATTTTTGATAATCTCATAGATTGAAGGCCTATGATAATATATTAGAATTTTTATATTATAAGTATATATTGAGATTATCTTTATATTAAAATAACTTAAATTAATTTGATAAAAATTCTTTTAACTTTTTTATATTTTTTTCAATTATTTAATATAAGACTATATTATTTTATGGTTTATTTATGCCATGTTTGGGATTAAATTTAGTTTAAAGTGAGGCATTTGATTTCTATATCTGTTTCTGTTTTAATTTTTGCTTTCTAAATTCTCAAAGATCTCAGTATAAATTTTTAAAAATAAAAAAAAATCAGGCTGAAGGACCAGTAATTAACAGTGACGTGGAAGTATATATTAATTAATATGTTGAACTACATGTTGTAATTAATTAATTTAATTTAACTTTTTAAAGTACCCCTACAAGAATTAAGAAAAGCGAATCCACTTATATAGATTCCTGAGAGCAACATATTTTCTTATTATTCACTCTTCCATTCAATAAATAAACTTCAGTTCCTCATAATCTGTTAAATATAATTTAATTCTTGCGAGAGAGAAATAAGCCCAAAAAAAAAAACTGAAATTGACAAAGCAATTTAATCAGTGATTCTTATAAAAAAAAATTAATCAGTGATAGATCAAATGTTACGAATGAAATCCCTCTCACTCCTATATCGTTTTCTTAACATGAATTCCTCAAAATGAATTTAGATAAAGTAATCATAAAAATAAAAATAACATACGAACAAATGTTATACTCCTAATAGCTAATATCTGAATCTAATAAAATGTCACTCCCTCCCATTTTTATTATAAGGACTTTTAGGATATATTTAGATTAATTTTTAGAGAATAGATTATAAAACTAATTGGCAAATTCCTATGATTAATAACTTTTATCCAATGCAATTTTAATATTTTATAAAAAATAATTAATTTTATTAATTTATATAAAGTTGTTATTAATTTCTTATATAAAGACTGTAACGAAGATTTTACATATATTTCTAGACTTAACTTAAAATCTATAGATAATCATAAATTTTTGTTTTTTATATCAATATCGCTCTCGAAAATATTAAAAAAAATAATATCAATTTTAATATTTAAAAATATTAAAAATTAATATTAATTTTTTTATAATCAAAGTTGGCGGCATCGCTCCTATAGTTTTTTTAATAGTTATTAGGATAATATTGTTTCTATTTTAATATTTTTGAAATGATATTGATCTAAAAAAAATTATGAATATCTACCGTTCTATGCCAAAATTTTACGTTAAAATTATACCTTAATCATTCAATATATAAATTGAAATCATAGAATTAAAATTTATTATTTTTTTGTAAAGCTACATGAGTAAAAATTATTGTTAAACATATCAAGTATATATAGGAAAAACTGTAAACACGCGTACCACTTTGGAATCGTGTAAGGTTAGGGTTTCTAAATTTGGTACCCTTATGAGGAAAGTAATTAGAACATCTTCCTCGTTCATAAATAAAATATAGGTGGCGAACGTTTCCAAATGATAAGGATGGCTTCCTATGTAAATCCCACGAAAAAGCGAACAAAAAAAATAGAGAAGAAAAACCAGTTCATTTCAATTTTCATACATACAGTGTCCTAAAACTATAATATATGGAGTTCACTTATAACACAAAACTTATAATCGTTAATTTAAATTCTTCACTCATATTTTTCATTATTAGTTGTTACAATATATATATATATATATATATACACTTATAAATTTATATATAAATTTCATAATATTAAGTATATGAATAAAGACTAAAATTTAACTTAAATTTAGTATTTATGAAACTATGGGAATAAAAAAAAATACATTATAGAACTACAATAACTAAAACAAAAATTCAATGGCTAAAAATGATATTAACAATTTTTAAAATTTGTTCTAAAAAGTTACTACTTTTTATCCTAATTATAAGAGTTAGTTAATTTTTTTAAATATATTAAAAAAATTAAATATGTTATCCTAATTGAATAATTTAAAGATTATATAATGTAAAATTATCCTAACGATTGAATATAATTATAATTAATTAATTAATTAGTTTTTTTAAAAAATTAATTAATTCAGAATAAATATTCTATTGAACAATTTCATTCACATGAAAATGTAGAATTGAATCAAACCAACCTAAATTACAGAATGTAAACTATAACATATATATATATGTGTGTGTGTGTGTGTGTGTGGAGATGAAATTCAATAACTAAACTAGCATGTTCGTATCTATATGCAGTAGTCTTGCCAAACGTAAAGCCATTCCAATTCTTGAACTTCATTTTAGTGATTTTTGCAACATGCAAACTCTTGAACGTCCTTGCATCATAACAAAGTCTTGTTGGAGCCGCTTCCAGAATTCCAGCTAAGTCCTTGAAGATTAGGTGCAAAGATCTCAACTACAACCTCATCATTACTATGACCGCAGTAACCAGAAGAACACATGGCAAAACTCAAGGCTCGTAGGTTCTCAGTCATGATCCTCACAGCTTTGAAGTTGCAAAAATATTCAATGGATAAATCCTCCAAGCATGATATTTTTATTACGAGGTCTAATTGATTCTTAGTCCCTCTCCACCTCGATATGATTAAGCACTAAATTTTTTATTAATACTAAAAAAAAAATACTTTTTACAACATTATTTTATAACAGTTATTCTAAACATACTGTAAAAATAATAGTGGTATTTTTATAAATATTTAACTTTTAAAAATATTTTTCATAATAGTTACGCCTTGAAAGCCATTTTTAATAATATATTTTTTAAAATATCATAAAAAAATCCAATCCAATAAAAAAAACTCAATTAAACTAAAAAATTTATTAAGATATTTTTATAAATATTGTTAAAAAAATTATCAAAAATTTTAAAAAACTCTATCATAATTATAGCTGTACCCCATCACCGCAGATCTCTATGAAGTTAATTGCGCAGCGTTTTCCTTTAGGCTTTATTTAGTCCGGGGGTTTTGGAGTGAAGTGGAGTGAAATGAAGGGAAGAGAAAAAAAAATATGTTCGATTGAAAAAAATAGAGAAGAGAGGAGAAGAGGGGAGATTTTTCTGTCTTCTTATATTTCCCTCCCTTACCTCCTCTCTAAAAATAAGGATTTTTAGAGAAAAGAAAAACTTTTATCTCTTTTTTTAACTAAATTACTCTTAAATATTTTTTAATATTCTAATTATACCTTTAATTTTTTTTCTCATATATAATTTTTTTTTTAATTGTATAATAATTATAATAAATTATAATAGAATTTAATAAATATAATAAATTATTTATATATTATATTAAAATATATAATAATTATAAAATTAATAAGAATTAATATTAAAATTTTATCATATTTTTTAAATTTTTTAATTTTATTATATATATAAATGAGATAAAAAATTTTAAGATTTATAAATTAAAAAATAATAATTTTAATATAAATATTATAAACAAAAAATAAATAAATTTAAATAAAAAAATAAAAGTATATTTATCAATTTTTAATTAATTTTTCTCTTTTTTTTTTCTAAATCAAATAAAAAATATTATTTATTAATCTCCTTTATCTTCCTCTATTTTTTTTTAAATTAACCTAGGTGAACAAAACAGAGCCTTAGTTTTCGGTGCCTAATCTCCCGTCGTTAACGTCGCCATTGTTCTTCGTCGTTCGGTGATAGTCCCTCTCATTCGATCCTCTCCCTCGCCTCTCGCTTCTCCAATCTACCTCTCTATCTCATGGACAATCTGCTTCACCCCTCACCCTTCTCTCCTCTGTCTATTTTAGCGTGTTAATCTTGTCTGTTTATTGAATTTTTGGATTTCATGAGGATTCGGTACTAAGTATTCGAACGGTCTCGTATAAAAAAAAATGTCCAACGGGGGTGAGGGCGGAGGGAATTTTATTTAGTGAGGCAAGGGTAGATTAGGCATTTCAAATGTCATTTTTTTACTTTCTTTAATTTATCAATTTCCCTTCCTTCTCTGCCGAAAATTTTCCCTCCCCTACCCTTCTTTAAGGGGCAATCTAGATGGCATGGATTCTGGTAACTGGTTGTCTACTTTTTCTATGGATAATTTCACTGTGCAAAGTTCTTCTTGTGGCGCATATGTGTAAGAGGAATTCTTTTGACTCTGTTAATTTTTTGGTTTAATTATTTTTATGGTGAATTGCATTTCTATTGTTTAATTTAATTTATAGTTGTCATTTTCTCCCTCATTTGTAATCAGGTAAAGCTCTTCGAAAGAGAAATGTCTTGATAGTTAGTGCCCACCCTGATGACGAGTCTATGTAAGTTTGACATCATGGCTTGCATTATTAATTTGTTGTCATTGAGTTATTGACCTCTAATAGCCACTGATCATTGTGTAACTTCAACTAACTTCTAGGTGCCAAAAGCTGCATCAATTTGGGAGCCGCTAATTCAGCTGTTGTGTTAATTATTTTTATCTTTATCAATCTTCTTAATAGTAATAGTTTTTTTTTTTTCTATCTGAAGTCTAAAAAACATTTGGAAATTTTCTGAACAAGTCATTTGAAGCTGATGCATGAAAAATTGAGTCAAATTTCACTGGAGCGACTATCGCATCCATCAAGAAAAGGCTTGTGGAGCGAACTTTAGATAAAGAAGGAAATTGAGAGAACGAAATGATGTGGGGAGGTTTGTATTATTTGATGAATTGAACTCTTGTGCAAGGCCTTCTATAGTTACCCAGCCACTAAACATATAATAGTTCATAACAGATAACTAATCCTAAACTAACCCAACTTCTTACCTTGACTGTGTGGAATAGATTGCTCCTTGAGTCCTAGTTTGAAACTTTATCTGTATCATGAAAGTAAACTGATAATCAGTATGACTTCATGATATTTAGCGTTTTATTTTGCCAAACTTATATATTTCTATGCTTTTGTACCATATGGATTTTCGATTTTCCCGTGCATGGTTTCAAATTATGATGAAATTTTGCTTGCTTTATGCAGGTTCTTCACCCCAACGATAAATTATCTGACTTCAAGAGGGCATTATATTCATATTTTCTGCTTTTCTATTGGTAATTAACTTGAACGATCTTCTTGGCCCCATAATTGGCAGAAGTTGTCAGACATGAAGGCATTGATATTTTTGCACACTTGACTTTATTTCCACTCTTTGTTTAATCATAAGTGAATATTTTTTATTTTCCCACATCATGTTCTTTCTTGACATATTTTGTTGATTTCCTTTAAAATATTATCTTTATCTTTCCATATCTAGCTAGGCATTTTTACATAGAGAAGCTGATGCCTATGCAGTGAAAAGCTTTATATACCTCTCTATCTTTTGCTTGTTTAGTTATGCAGATAGCATGTGTAGAAAGACTGAACATTAGTAACCAGATGGTAGTAAATGTACATATACATATATTCATCAAAATAAAAATAGATTAAAGAATTAAGAGGCTGGCTTTAGCAGGAAGTGGGCATAACTCAGTTAAGTTCAAGTTGTTTCTGTTTGTGCATTTAAGTATTCATTTTTAACTAGCATTGTCTTCTTCATTTGACATTTTGAAGATTCTTACAAGTGAAGCTTTAAGGTGAGAAATAGAATTTTGTATACGGGATTCAGGGCTAAAAGCTTACAATTTATGTACTAGAATGATTCGATCTTTTAAATTCAGTCACCCTACATTCTAGTAGAATGTCAAGCTGAAATTTTATGTCAATTCGAAATAAGTTGTCTAAGGTTGATTAAATAGTAAGATTTGCTAGATGGTGGGAGTATTACTGGATAAATATTCAACTGTAAGGAAAAAACTAGAGGTGGAAATTCCTGACAAGCAAAAGTTCAAGGCTTAAACTGATGGGCTAAAGGAATTAAAATCTTCCTAAGAATTTGAATATCTAAGAATGATGAAGAGAAGGTAGTTTCCAAAGCTATTCCAAGATTTTAGTCAATTTTTTTAAGTTTTGTCTTGCATCAGCCTACCAGCAAACTTAGAATCCTATACATGTCTGTCCATTGGTCTTTTGAATGTTAGTAATTGTTAAGGAAAATCAAGATTAGGGACCTAAGACACTATTTGATAAATACATCCTTTTGCATCAAACCTCTGCTCGTTATCACAAAAACCAAGTTCGAATATGGGGTTTTGAGAAAGATGGACTTTCCTGTCAAGCCATTCTAATGTCCATGTTTCAATCCTTTATAGTTTTCTCGATGCAGGTGATGCAGATAGTAAAGGAAGCATCAGAAAACGAGAGCTCTTTCAAGCTTGTACAACCCTCAAGGTAACTTACAATGTAGTTATGTTTTCAAACTGGATGCCAAAGCTTCTACTCAAATATATAAACTTGTCCCTGCCGTGAAGTTATTTCATATTTTTTCATCTTGTAGGATTTTTATGTGCTTATAACTTTACAATTGTAAGGCGAAATTTGTTGTTAGTCCTAGGCAACCATTTTTCGAAGCGTCCTTTTAAAACAGTTCAGGGTAGAAGATGCCAGGCAATTTTACATGGGTGTTTGTTTGTTTGGCATGTGAAATTTTGTATGTAGGTTCCGATGCAACAAGTGAAGGTTGTGGACCATCCAGATCTGCAGGTTCTAATATAATAATTCTCTTGAGCTTACTAAAAGTTGTATCACATAAATTCCTGTTGTTAGTTCCTCTCATATCCATTGTTTAATTGGTTATCGTCACTAGGATGGTTTTGGTAAAGTTTGGAACCACGAGTTGGTGGCAAATCTTGTCAAGGAAGAAATAAGCAATTACAACATTGATATGGTAAGATAAGATAATGACTTTGAATGAATTGCTCAAAGTTGGTTCTTTCCCTCCACCATTGTCATTACAGGGCACGGGAACATATTTTTGGACTTATGAGGTTCTTTCTTTGCTTTTGCTTGTTTCCATTTTCCCAGATTATCACTTTTGACAACGATGGTGTTTCGGGTCATGGTAATCATCCTGAAGTGCACTAAGCGGTGCGGTAAGTTTAACTTCTTTTAAGAAAAACTGCATGTGATCAATAATAACGCAACAGAAACTGAAAAAACTACCAGATATATCCTCTGTTTAATTTTCTGTCACTTGACATTTATCAATTCTCTTTCGTGGTTTGAGCAGCAAGTTATTATATGATATACCACACGGAAATTGAAGCCCGGGAGTTGGTATGTTTTCTGTTTTCTTTTTTGGGCGGTGATTAGTTATCATTAAGACTTGTTCAATTCGACATATTTGCTTGGCGATCCTCCATATTTTCAGGTTAGCGCCAACATACTGCGCAAGTATAGCGGGCCTATTGATGTCTGGTTGTCCATGTTTGTTGCTATGCTTCATTCAAATGAAACAATCCAGTTCTGGGTAAATGAGCATCCCTGTAGAAGCTTTCTTGCTATGGGTCAACAATCAAGTCAGTGGGTCTGGTATGCACGCTTTTCCTTATTGTCACCATAAACCAGTATTCATCTTTCTTTTGAAATCTTCTTGCTTCAGTCTCTGTTCTTCCTCTTTGATCTTGGACCAGCCATGGATATTTCACAATTGCGCTTAGTTTTCCTTGAGATATATTGTCCAACATGAAGGATGTTGTTTGGGTTTGACTTGGCTTGTTCAATGAATGTGTAAGTTTGAACATGTTAAACTTGTTTAGTTAAAAAACACGAGCATGAGAGTTTTGGATGTTCAATTATTTAAAATTACGTAACTTTTTGTGATAAGTAATAGAAAAATTCATCAGTTTGCGTCATTGAAAACTGTGAAAGTTTATGATTTCATTTCTGCAGGTCTCGCAAGTGTTTTATGGCAATGTCAAGTTATACACATGAACGCACACAGAAAGATGAAGATCAAGTGAAGTTACAAGAAAATATCTCGTGTTGCTTGTGAGTTGAGCAGCTTTCTAATTCATGCTTGATGCTATCCTGTTTAGCATGTACAGTGAGCTTTATGACATGGTTATGGTGATTTTTTTAATTTAAAGAAGCAGGTACTAATGGCCTAAGGTTACGTACGAGATCGAAGTCACAACCTTCCATTTACAGGAGAACATTTATGCCATTAAATTATAAGGTTATTGGCAATTAAGGAGGATATTAGTCCTGTCCATTTTGAGTTTCCGCATCTTTTTCGTGACATTGCTTGAACATAAGTTTCCACCTGTACTAGTTTCTCTAGCTGATTTAGACGTTATAATCTTGTAACTAGATTTAATCATTAGGTTTTATTCTACAGAGGTTGAGTTTGAATGTTGAGAAAATGGGCATAGTTGTACCCATAGTAACAGTTTTTCCCCTTTTCCTGATGCTCTGACTAATTTAGATCCACAGCATCCCTGATTTATTTAATTTGTGTTAGAATGACCTTTGAAATTTATAAAATTTGCTGTCACGTCTAGTTTTGAAACCCTTGCACCAATCTAGGTGATATATGAAATAAGCGAAAGAAATGTGAAAGTAAACTAGTAAATCATATATGATCTGGAAACTCTGGACAATATTATTCCTAAAAAATATTTCCAGATGTCTATAGTTTTTAAATGAAAATTTCTAGAATAAATTTACACCTTAAGCTAACAAAATATGCTACATGAACTAGCTTTCATGACAAGGGAAAGGTGAAATGTAATCAAAAGCTTACAGTTGAAACTCTTCATGGTAAAAAAAAAAATCATTTTCTTAATAACAAAATAAAAATTTGTATATGTGAATGCTATAAGAATTAATGTTCTCGTGAACTTAACAGCGCCCCTAGGAAATTATCAGATAATTTCATTTGATACATATTTCGTGGTATAGGAAGAACTATTTTCTTTGATATAAATTCGATTGAAGTTAATTATTATATATATAACAACAACAATAAGCCTTATCCTATTAAATAAGATCGGTTACATGGATCATACGACGCCATTGTGCTCTATCGAAAACTAAATTCTTAATTATTATATATAATTCGTATAAAATGTATTATATTTCTGCAATTATTATTATTTTGCCCTTCAACACTACTATTTCTAATTCCAAGTATAGACTTGAAAGTCATATTTGCATCTCATTTATTTTTACATTATTTGTATATACGAAACATGTAAAGGGATAACATTTTCGTAAATTTTCCTTTAGTATCACCCAAAAAAAAAAAGAAGAAAGGATAACATCTTCGTCCCATTTACACACCAAACAATTTTGTATTCCATAGGGGAAAGTAAGAGGAATGAATGGAAAATCTCCTGCATGCCGTTCTCTCCAATCTCAAAACTCTCGAAAGGATAAATTCGAAACATTAAATTAACAAACATATAATGACTTACTAGTATTCAATTAATCAGTGTAAATTTAAATATCCACGAGTCTTTCGCTAATGAAGAGAAACTCTGAGACTATATTCAATTATCAACATTCCAAGAACTGTACATAGTGAAGTTAGTGAATAATAATGTATGATTTCACTTCATTTGGCAATAAAGGCTCACCAAAAGAAAAATCAGAGGTAGGCCAAATTCCTAGCTCTTTTAATCTTCATCAAAACTTGTACTTCCAAGTACTTCACAAGCATTCTTCTCACACTCCAGTTTGCCCCATCGTGCATCCACTCGTTCGCATGGAAATATCGGCTTGCCAAGGCTATGATAGTATCAATAAAAAAGGACAACTTAGATATTTTTGACATCAAGCTCTATGACAAATGCTAGATCTCATGAATTCACTTTGCAGCTTAATTTTATGTATGTTATATCCGTGGTATAAACACTAGTGCTATTCTTCTTTCACAATTTCATCTTAACTAATAACCTCCAGCAGGCATTTCTATAGTGGGCAATCTAGTGTGTGTTTGGCCATAGCATTTAGGAATAGATTATGAGAAAAACCATGGTTTGGGAAAATGAAGGCCAAACACTATTTTTTTTTTTTTAAAATCGATTGTGTACGCAAACCATAGTTTGAGTCTTCAAACCATGGTTTTGAAAGAATTCATGTCAGAGCAGCTGTGTGCAGCTTTTTTGTTCATTTGAGAAAATTGTTACATAAACCCACTGGAGGGTTTACAATTAATAATAAATTTTATTTTAAAAAAAATAAAAATAAATACTATTTTTTTAAAATCTAATTTTAAAATTTTAAAAAAAGGATAAATTTATTAATAAAAGTTATCATCTTCTAATATATATAGTTAATCTTAATAAAATTTTCAGTAGAAAAAAAAATTAAAATTTAAGTGAATATTGTAAATTTTTATTTTACTTAAATACATATATATATATTATTTTGTAATCACTTAAATAAAAAAATTTAAAATCTATTCTCTCTTTATATAATTATCATATTAGTTTATGTCTTTTTTTAGTAAATTGTATATGGAAAAGCGATTCTGCTACTAATTATCCAAACATCTCCAATTTTTAAAATCACTTTTTCTCATAATCTATTTTTCCCAAAATCTATTCTCCAGAATCTATTCTTCCTAAAATCTATTCTCCAAAAGCTAATCCAAACACACCCTTTACTAACAAATATTCTAATCAAATTATGGCTAAAAATGAGCTTTTCTGAACGAACCAACAATGTGATGGAGAGTTCATTAAAAAATGTCCATATGAAATGGTTTTATCAAAGAAATTGATTACATGTTAAAATAACTATATAAATTTTGTCAGACACAGATCAGGGAGCTTAAACTGGTGAAGCCGAAAGAGGAGTCTCTATGTTTTAGTGATACACTGAACAATAAAATCGTTAAAACACACTTAAAAATACAAGCTTACCTTCTATTAACAACGTTGTGCACATGACATAACCATTGGGAAAACTCAGCTTGTGATCCAGCCTGTACCGGATTTGCTCTGCTTAACATGCAAAATAACACATAATATATATACATAGCAAATTAATCATGTCGATCAGAAACTTGGCAAAATGAACTTATTTTGGCCAGCAGGTCGTATTCAAAACCACTATGATATATAAAGGAATCCCTTTCAATGCCACACAAGTCAAGGTTCACAAAGTGAAATTTCTAGAGTGTGCTGCTACATAGTTGATGCTTAATGTTAAAATCATCTGTGGACTGTCAAAATAGCTAAGGAAGCTCCTTAAGTGCCAATCACCAGCTTTCAGAAACAGGTTCCATGAGCGAATAATAGCTTTAAAGTGAAAAAAGACTAAACGATAGTTCAGAAGAATTAAGATGTGGGGCCATCCTCTTGTAATCATGCCATTGATCTGCATATGTTGAGTGAAAATGCTCTCACTCATCTATTTCTAGTTAGTAGTTATAACAACTGCTCCAAAAGGAAAAATAATATACCTTAAGACTTCTTTAAAGTGATCTGCGCATTCCTTGCAAGGGTACATTCGAGATAAGATTCCCATCTACACCCCAAACACAACCCATTAGTTCTATAAGAAGATTGCAACGCACCACATCTAATATGCTTTAAAGTTATCCATGGAGAGAGTCAGTTGGATTCGAAGGGAATTACTATATATATATATATATATAACAAGGACAGGCATAGGAAAATACCATACCAGGTCTTTTACATCCTTCTTTTGTTGCCTTGTAGGGTTATCTGGATACTGAAAAGATAAACCATGTTGTTGAGAACTCTTAAAATTTCTCAAGACATAAAAGCACGTGTAGTTCAACCTTATGGAATTATTGAAACAAGACCAAAAGCATGTAAGGCAACTTAAAGCAATAAAAGATAATCCTTTGCTAAGAGCAAGCTGTTGTCTTGCGGGTTTTAGCCATAGTGAACAATGTTCAACAAGAAACTAAATATGTACCCTATAAGATGCAAGAAACAGCAAAATAGTGAATATGAAGTTTAAAGGAAGCAACAAAGGAGAAAACCAATCCATTACTTTAAGCATAATATACGGTTGTTTTAATGCAGGGAAACCAACAATTCCAACATGGTCCAGTTAAAATTTCAGAGTCATTGATAAAAAGACTGAGCTAGGAAAAGAAATGGCTTCCAGTACTGTTGCATTCTGGTG
Organism: Leucaena leucocephala; assembly: GCA_037074615.1. Lineage (NCBI taxonomy): Eukaryota > Viridiplantae > Streptophyta > Magnoliopsida > Fabales > Fabaceae > Leucaena > Leucaena leucocephala. The sequence continues at coordinate 2,837,120 of CM073562.1, read as the reverse complement.
AAATGGCTTTATTACAACCAAGCATAACTTCCCAATTACAAGGAAGAAGGTAGAATTAATTATAGGGGCATTTGAAATGAAGAAAGACATCGAAAAGGGGAGTAAAATGAAGAAAATAATTTAATAAGTAAACACAAAAAGATAAAACATAACAGTTAGAAACATAAACGGAAGCATAAAATAAAATAATTGGAGTGACAACCTGAGCAGCAAGGGTATGAAGAAAAGTCCAAGTAGCCTTTCCAAGCTCCTCTTTAGTCACTGGTGTAGTAGATTTTACCTGTAGAAACAGATGATGAAAAGTAGAGAAATCACTACCTCTTCTTCATGAGTTTTAGTTTCAATAGAAACGTTTCTAATGACTATGAAAAATGACCGTAAATACAGCAACTGCAGTAGATTTTAATACAAAAGTAAAAAAACGCAAACACAAAATCAAGCCCTATGACAAAGACGCAGCAAAAAATTTTGGAATTCATAGTTGCGAGGTGACGAGGACGGCGAACCTTAAGGAGAATATCTTGGGGTCGGACAAAATAATCAGCTTTCGTAGATTGGGATTTGTGGAATGAAGAAGAGGCGGAGAAAAGTGGGGCTTTACGGGAGGAAGCTGGCTGGAGATGAAGGCCTATGAAACTAGAAAGGTGATGTTGAATGGAATAAGAAACCTTCTCAAAGGTTTGAACGAGAGCCTGTAATGGATTCTCAGACATGTTTGAGAGAAGAAATTGGGTTATCTTGACATTCTGTTCATTTGGTTTTTGGTTTTGCTGGGGAGAGGGAAAACTGACGAAGTAGTAGCGAACAATCGAAGACGGGAAATGATGGGTTTAGCCTCTCTCGAATGCTGCTCCTATTCCCTGAATCACTGCTCCCATGACGCGACAACGTTTTAGTTTTTGAGCTAAATTTCTCTTAAACCTATCAAAGTATTAGGTATTATTAAAAAAAAAAATTAAATATGAGCATCCAATAATAACATATATACCTGATTTATTTCTCTTCTTTTCTCTCAATTTTCTCTATTTTCTTTCCCTCATTTTTTTCTATTAAAATCATATAGTGATATCATAGTTGTGTATTAATCTTGAATAATGTAAATTGTTAAATTCATAAAAGAAATTATGGACTCATTTGAATAAAATTTTAAAAACAGACTTATAAAAAAAAATTTGATCAGTTTATAGAAAAAAAATTTTAAAAAAGAGTTTATAAAAAATAGTGATTTTGAATAAATTAATATTTGGATAGTTATTTTTAAAAATATTTTTATTATTGATAAATTATAAAAAAAGGTATGAGTATTAAACGAGGAGAGATAAAATATAAGATGAGAGAGAGTGTAAGAAAAGAAATGAGAGTGTGTAAAAAAAGTAAGAAATAGTGTGTAAGAAAAAGTATGAGTAATATAGTAATTGATTAGTTTATAAACTCTTTTACCGTTTCATAAGTTACTCTGATCAGTTTATCTAAAACTGTAGTTTTAAATTAGGGTTTAGCCTAAAAATCTATTTGAATAAATATAACTGTTTATTTTAAAAAAAAATTAAAATTTACATTTTAATAAAATCTAAATTTAAAATTTAAATTATGTGTGTTTCCAAACACACTATAATAGTAATATCATGGCCATGTACTTCATAGCGTCTGCCAATGAGGTTGTCCCCTCTCTTCCATCCTTGTTTTTGAAAAAATATTTTCTTCATTTTAATCTGTTTATATTTTTGTAAGATGAGGGACCGTTTGAATAATATTTTAAAAATAGGTTTATAAAAAAATAAATTTTTTGGCAACTTATAAAAAAAATTTTTAGAGAAGAGTTTATAAAAAAAATAATGTTGAATAAATAAGTGTTTGGATAGTTATTTTTAGAAGTACTTTTATTATTAATAAATTACGAAAAAAGTTATGAGTATTAAATGGGGAGAGATAATATATAAGAAGAGAGGGGGTATAAGAAAAAAATGAGAGATGGTGTAAAAAAAAAGTATGAGAGAAGAAAGATGGTGTAAGAAAAAGTAAGAAAGATGGTATAAGAAAAAATATGGGTAATAAAGTAATTGATTAGTGCATAAGTTCTTTTACTGTTTTATAAACTACTCTGACCAGCTTATCTGAAATCTTAGTTTTAAACTATAATTTAGTCCAAAAAACTATTTAAATAAATATAATTGTTTATTTTAAAATTTTTTAAAATTTAAATTTTAATAAAATTTAAGTTTTGTGTATTTTAAAACACACAGAAGATCTTTACCTATAATATATGGGGTTGGGAAATATTTCATACTTTAGAAATTTGTGAGAAGAAAGAGGCAATTACCCTGCAGGTAACCCCGCTGGCTGAGTAAAATCAATGGAATTGCCCAATGATAACCAATTAGACGCAATCAACCTGTTCCAACATCCAAGTTGTTTTATAAAATAGTCCAAGGTTGAATGAAATAAGTTAAGGCGAATGACTCACAGAACAAATCAATATAGTGATATACATCAAGAACGGTGATCATATGGCAATGGCAAGGGAATTAGCATTGAGTGAGAAATTACTTAATGTTATATGATCCTCAGATCACCAGAAATAAACGCAGGGACATAAGGAAACGAAAGGGAAGTGCAAATTGGAGAAGAAACAAAAGAAAGCATTGAAGCGTGGTTATTTGTTCTTCTTGCTTGATCTTCTGTTCTCCTTTGTTGAGCCACTACTCCTCTGTAAAACCCCTAGAAGCAGTTGATTCCATAGGTGAACTCTAATGGAAGGCAAGAGGTTTAATTCAACACATTGAAACCATCAAAGTTTATAATGTTTATTTCTCATGTAAAGTTGAAATAATGTTCATCGTTGATTGACTTGGCAAACCTGATGATCCAGTCTTTGAATTAATTCCTGCATGAAAAAGAAAACAACAAAACGGTATAGTATCTAATGTTTTCTATGCATACGGAGGAATCTTTGTTGGTTAAAATAATCAAAGGTGTATTTCAATAAATACTATAATTTTTAAATATTAATTATTATACTCTATATTATCAATTATCAATTATTTATATACTCTTTCTATTTCTAATTATAAGAGTTTGATAGATATCTTATGTATTCTAAATATAATACCTTAATCTATTATTCATTAAAATTATAATTTTTTCCTCAATATTTTCTCGTATGATTGTACATATTAAAAGATATTTAACTATTTATCAATAATAATTTAAATATATATGATTAAAAGAGTATTTTAAGAAAATTAATATACAACCATTATAATTAATTAATTTATCTAATTTATTTAATATATCTAAATTAATTAAATATATTTTATAATTAAGAACCGCAATAATATATTGAATAAAATTTTTACTAAAAAAAATCAATTTTATTAGTAATCAAGAAAGAGACTAGAAACACCATTAGCCTACAAAAACTCACATTGAAAACAAAACAACCTAGGCAACAAAACACTAAACAGAACAAGCCACATTGACATTAACATATAACATTCCTTACCATCATTACTCTTGGCTAATGGATAAAACATACTACTATTTAAAATATATTTGATTAGAGTTATTTTATTGTAGATCCTGTCATGACGTTTTAGAAAATAACCTAATTCTTGAATATGTAGGTTTATACCTGAGAATAATATAATACTCTCCCTACCCAAATTAATATAGTCTAAGAGGAAGGAAAATTTTACTTTACTCTTAAATTATATGTGAACCGAATTTTTTTCTAAAAATTTTTTTATATTAAAAAAAATCACTACTCTTACTAATTGAGTCAGCCTATGAAGGGCTTGTTTGAAAAATTCTTAAACTTCAATTTTAAAAAGGATTTTAATCCAAACTTTAGTTTGAGTAAATTTTAAAATAAACAGTTATATTTATCTAAAATGACTTCTAAATCAAACCATGGTTTAAAATTAAAGTTTTAGATAAGTTATTGGGACTAACTTCTAGAACAATAAAAGAACTTATAGATTATCCATTTACTATTTTACCCTTATTTTTTCTTATACTCTCTCATATTCTCACTCCTCCACTACCAGTGACCTCTTCTTCCTCCTCCTCTACCACCATCGTCAACTTCCCCTCCTCTTCAAGGGCCACTTCTCCTTCTCCGTCTTCTACTTCTGGTGAGAGAGGGATGAGAGAGAAGAGGAGAGATAAAAAAATATATCTTATATCCTTTTTAATAATTTATTAATTATAAATTTTTTTTTAATAATAACTATTTAAATATCCATCCATTTAAAAATATTTTTTTATAAATAAAAAATCTCATTTAACGTATTAAATATTTAACCAATAATGTGGCTGCACATGTAAAAGCAAAGTGTAATTGAGTTTTTTGATACTTCACGTGGATGGGCAGCTCGGGCACGAACATAAAAACCAAGTCAACCCGTGTTTGCAATTTATCCTTTGAACCCTGGAGGAAGCCCTGGTATAGATCCAAGACTCTCATCCGTGGAGAAAACGGATCGTTGACTCATTCCAATCAAGCTCGCAATGCTCTGGAACAAGAGGCAGACCACTCGTTACTAATAATCTCAAACAGGTCATTTTTCTCTTTTTTATACGAGAAAATCTGCTTTAGCGTCGATTTGACTAGGATTAAGCTTGGAAGATGTCAGAGATCCCTCGATGTATATAAATAATCAGTTCTGCGGTATTCTTGATTCATCTGTGTGAGTCAAAAGGCTTCAAGTCGAATTGGGAATGGTTAGCGATGTGAGTAAATCGAATCCGAAACTAACATTACTTCCTCTTATAGCTCTGATCTTCTATGAAGTCTCCGGCGGTCCTTTTGGAGTGGAGGATTCGATTAGGGCCGGAGGTGGTCCTCTCTTATCGTTACTTGGTTTCTTGATTTTCCCTTTAATCTGGAGTATCCCTGAAGCTCTGATAACTGCAGAACTTGCCACAACCTTTCCCGACAATGGCGGATATGTTATTTGGATATCATCAGCTTTCGGACCTTTCTGGGGTTTTCAGGAAGGATTCTGGAAATGGTTTAGTGGGGTTATGGATAATGCTCTTTACCCAGTTTTGTTCTTGGATTACTTGAAGCATTCATTGCCAATCTTCGACCAAATGGTTGCAAGAATCCCAGCTCTTTTAGGGATTACGATTTTGCTAACTTACTTGAACTACCGTGGCCTTCACATTGTTGGGTTCTCTGCTATTTTGCTCGCAGTTTTCTCCCTTCTCCCATTTCTGATCATGGCTGTTCTTGCCATTCCCAGAATTAGGCCAAGTCGTTGGCTGATTGTAAATTTCAAGGTGGTCGATTTTAGAGGATATTTTAACAGTATGTTTTGGAATTTGAACTATTGGGACAAGGCAAGTACACTTGCAGGGGAGATTGATAATCCCAGTAAAACGTTCCCAAAGGCGCTTCTTGGAGCTGTAGTTTTGGTGGTCTCTTCATATTTGGTTCCGCTTCTTGCTGGAACAGGTGCTTTCAGATCTGTGCCTAGTGAGTGGGCAGATGGTTATTTTGCTGAAGTTGGAATGTTAATTGGCGGATTTTGGCTTAAAGTATGGATTCAAGTTGCTGCTGCTATGTCTAACCTTGGCTTGTTTGAAGCAGAAATGTCCTCTGATGCTTTTCAACTTCTTGGGATGAGCAAGATGGGATTTCTTCCAGCTGTTTTTGCTTCAAGGTTTGAAATAATGAAACCATAGATGATTTTTCTTTGTTAGTGCCTGTTTGGCATAGCGTTTCGGAATCAATTTTGGAGCAAAACCTCGGTTTGAAAAAATTTCACACAAACATCAATTTTTGTCCAGAATTGATTTTGGAACAAAACCTCGATTTACAAAATTTTTTACCAAACAGCCATTTTCATCCAAAATTGATTTTGGGCAAAACCTCGGTTTGAAAATATGGTTTTGAAGAAACTATTTTTCAATAGATTTTGGAACTGTAAAAGAGCTTATAGATTATCTAATTACTATTTTACCCCTATTTTTTTCTTATACTCTCACTCCTCTCTCCTCTCTCTCCTCTCTCTCTCCTCTCTCTCTATCCTTTCTCTCTCCTCTCTCCTCTCTCTCTCCTCTATCTCTATCCTCTCTCTCTCCTCTCTCCTCTCTCTCTCCTCTCTCATACTTTAATCAAATCATACCCTTTTTAATAATTTATTAATATAAAAAGTGATTCTACTATTAATCATCCAAACATCTCTATTTGCAAAATCTATTCTTCTCATAATCTATTCTTCCCAAAATCTATTCTCCATAATCTATTCTTTCTAAAATCTATTCTTTCCAGAATCTATTCTCTCAGAATCTATTCCCTAGAATCTATTCTCCCCAGAATCTATTCTCCAAAAGCTAATCCAAACACACCCTTAAAGTGTGTTTCAATTAGCTTTTGAAAAATAGATTTTGATAGAGTTAATTACTTTGAAGAAGCTGTATCAATGAGCTTTAGTCCAAACCATAGTTTCGGTTTAAAAATCTATTTTAGGTTTTGGATGAGTGTTTGGCTAGTATGCATCTGAAACCTTGGTTTGGATGAAAAAGTGCTTTTTGGCAGCTCTCCGAAACACCCGCTAATCAGATAATTCGAGGAAAATAGATAAGTTTTTTCAAGAGATTTTGAACTTTCTTTAGCACCAACAAAGTGCTAGATGAAATTATACTTCAGTAATTGATTGAATGGAACAGCTTCAACATTCTAACAATTGTTTGGTATAACCATCTATAGGTCCAAGTATGGCACGCCAACCATCAGCATTCTCTTCTCAGCCACTGGAGTTATCTTCTTGTCATGGATGACATTCCTCGAAATTGTGGAGCTCCTCAATTACTTGTATGCTTTTGGAATGCTTCTCGAGTTCGCAGCTTTCATCGCGTTGCGGTTGAAACGGCCGGATCTTCATAGACCATACAAAGTTCCTCTGCAAACATTTGGGGCGGCCATGATGTGCCTGCCTTCGGCTCTTTTGCTTATTCTTGTGATATGTTTGGCTACTTGGAGAACCTTCTTTGTAAGTGCAGCAATATTTGCTGTGGGGTTTATCCTTTACCCTCTCTTGGTTCAAGCAAGAAACAGCAAGTGGTTCGCATTTGAAGTAGAACCATCTTCCTTCCTTTCCAATGGCTGTCTACAATCTCATTCAGTTTTCTCAAAACTGGATGATGACCCAGAAATTATGAAAGAGGATTCCGTTGAGCTTCTTCCGACCTCGAAGATTTCCAAGGCTGGAGAAGAATTATCTTTGATGCAGAGTGCTTCACAAGTGGACTAGTAGGTTCCTGTTTTGATATAATTAGCTGGAAATTTAGAGGTATGCAATTCGCCAATACAAATAACAATAACCAGACTTGTCTTTATTAGATGAGATCAGCTACATGAATCACACAAAATCTTACTATGTAAGCATAAAGTAAACAGTGCATTAATCACGTCGTGAAATGCGGCCATAATTTTATTACTTTTTTTTTACGAGAGATAATTTTATTACTTGTATGAAGGGAAAGGGATAGAGAGGGTGGATTCATTGTGTCTATTATATTTTGATATTATTAGTAATTATGTACAAGAAGAAATCCTTAAATATATACTTTTTGCTTTTTCAAGAAAAAATTTCTAAGTGCATGCTTTTTACTGACGATATAGTTCTTGTAGCGGAGTCGAGAGAAAAAATTAATTTTAAACTTGAATTATGGTTTAGAGTCGAAGGGCTTTCATTTGAGTAGAAGTAATACTGAATATATGCATTGTAATTTTGATAAGAGGCAAGTTAGAAGTAATTTAAAGGTCAAATTGGGAGATCAAATTATTCCACAAATAGACAAGTTCAAATATTTGGGATCAATTATACAGAAGGACGGTGAAATTTTGGAGGATGTTCATCATAGAATTCAGGTCGAGTGGTTTAAATAGAAAAAGGCTACCGAGGTTATATGTGATCGGAAGGTACCAGATAAAGTAAAAGAAAAATTTTATCGCACTGCTATAAGACCAACAATGCTTTATAGAAGTGAATGCTGGGTTTTAAAAGGACAGCACGAGCATAAAGTTGGGGTAGCTGAGATGAGGATGTTAAGATGGATGTGTGGGCATACAAGAAAAGATAAGATTCGTAATGAACATATACGGGGAAGAATTGGAGTGGCACCTATTGAAGAGAAAATAGTAGAGAACTGTCTTAGGTGGTTTGGACACGTACAAAGAAGGTCAAGGGATGCGCCAGTGAAGAGGGTGGATCAAACAGTATGGACACCGGTTAAAAGGACTAGAAGAAGGCCAAAGAGAACGCTCAAAGAGGTTATTGAGCGGGATCTCTTGGTTAATAACTTATCTAAGGATTTAGTTTTTGATAGAGCACAATAGTATTGTATGATCTATGTAGCTGACTCTATTTAATGGGATAAATCTTGTTATTATTATTATTGTTGTAGTAATTATATACAATTGCCAGTTTTGATTGGTTTTTAACTGGCTCGTCCCAGTGTTTATGATATTAATTATACAAAAAATAATTCATGGACGGCTCTCTTAATTTGGTGATATCTTTTATATTTATAGCTCTTTGATCTGTAAAATGTATTTGGTAAATTTAAATCATAATATTTCCTTTCAGTCCCAACTCCTACCAATGCCTATCTACAGTCATCTCACTCCTCAACCAACGGTGAATACATTCATACGGAGTATTAAATAAGGTGTAAATTTTATCTCTATGCATTTATAGAAAAATGGAAATTACTTTCCCTTGCCTTAGTTTGTGAATCATGCTTCTTATTTTTCATATTTTATATAAATATTGATAATTGATTTAGGTTAAAAACTTCTCAATTCTAAGCGTCTCATTAATTTTGATTGTTCTAACTGTAATGATCAAATACGCTTTAAAGTGGTATCTATTATTCATAGGTTTAACTGGTGAAAAGGTAAAATATATAACTATTTGGAGCGTATCCGATCCTTGAAAAATATTATTTTATTATAGTTTTAGTCGCAGTACTTACAAAAATATCCTATTTCCTGAGTATTTATGTTTACGCATGAGGGTAATAGACGACTTATCCTCCCTGACATTAGTATCACCTAGAAAAAAGAGAGATTTTATTCTGTCCTTAGATTATAGATGAGCTTAACTTCTTTTAAAAAGTTCTCGTAGTAATGATTATAATATTAAAAGTGCCTTGTGTAATATTCTCAACAAAAAAAAAAGGCTTCGCCATAATTAATGAGCAATTTTTAAAAACAGACTATTAATCAATATAGCAACTTAGGTCTGGGCCTTCAATTTCTCACACCCTAAAATGATCCACCCTTTCCCCCCTTGTCAATGCATGTTATATTTGGTAATTGCAAAACGACCTCCTTGATTGGTAAAAAGAGAGCTCCATTAACCAAGTTTGTCAAGAAACAACAATGTACAATACATGCAAGTTCTCCAAATATCAATCCACAAGCTTTCACTTTTCAATCAAACAGTCACTTTTTAAGATGAGGAAAGCATGTATAAACGTCAGCCTTTGGGTGTTTTGCTTCAGCATGTTCCCTACACTTAACCTCAGTTGTGGTACACATGAATGTCTGCATGCATACCTTGCACTGCATTCTCAATATTCATGGTTGGTAGCCCCAGATTCATCATTTGACAGATGGTGAGATTGCAACAAGAAAATAAACAGTCACAATTTATGTTAAAGGGCTTTATGAAGTGATTCAAAGATTCTAAAACAGTAAGAGAACAACATTATCAAGTGATTAACAGGTGTGAAAAATTTAGAAGCAAAATGAGATGGACTCCTGCAACATTGCCAAACTGTTTCATGATTCTAAAATGGAATACAGCTACCACTTGACATTAGAAAATGTGTATTTTCACGCACAATTCAGATAAATCCGTCTTAAATAAGAAGGGGAATCCAATCTTGAATAGATAAGAAAGCATGCCAAAAACAAGCTACACTCAATAGCATGCTTCATATAATACAATAACTAAATTTCGGGCTTCGGTCTCGCCAAAGAAATGATCATGATCATTTTTCAGAGTAGTCAACACTAGTTTAACTATAGCTTATAACTATTCCAAAATTGCAGAGTTGTAAATCCAGTTCAAGAATCAGGGCAGTTGCCCAGAAAAGAATTATAAAGATAACAGATAAAGAAAATTCAAATGGACAAAAGCCAAGCCCATCTCATCCAGAAAGCAAACCAAAGATTACCGATTATAGGCAATAAACATAAATAATAACCTAGGCAATCAAGAAGCATAAATCACATAATCTTGAGAATCAAAAGACTGATAACCGAAACTGAAGTAAAGAACAGGATCCCCGGTTACAAGTTTACAACTATATGAGGTTATTAAACAATTTTAAAATCCATTTCTCTGTGATCCAAAGCTGAAATACTCAGGAAACACATGGAATACAACAAATCCAACCAACTATAAATCTAAGGACAACTTAGACGGGAGAATCAAAGAAAAGCATGCAAAGAGACTACCTGGATGTTCATAGCCTTCTTGTTGGTCTCTAACTGGCTTCCTAGACAGTTAGATTCAGCGAAATCCAAAAAATTCAGACAAGCAACAGATAGATCTATGATTTTTCAAAGGAACAAGACTAGAGAATATAGAGTAAGAGGGGAGAAATATAAACTGAAGAAAGAATACCCTTAGCATGTTTCTGCTTCTCAAGGTTCTTCTCGCGAGCCATCTTGGCCAACCGCTTAAAGTTACGTTCTAGAACCATTGCTTCCATGTTAAAATGAAAATAACTCTTCGGGAGTTATTTTTATTTATTTAATTTAACTTAAAAGAACATCCAATTTCGAATTTTATCTTTATATAATATGTTTGAACTTGAACATATTGGATTCGGACCCATTCTATTCCAATTCTAATAATAAAATAATTAAAAATTTATCACTGACTATGCCTAGTTTCTTGCGAATGGAATTATTTATATTTAATTTCTTACATAGAAAATATTTGAATAATTGATTACCACTATCCACATGCATAGCATTTGACTCTAATCATATATTAGACCATAAATTAGATCTTAAATACAATTCAATAGAAGAAAAGAGGATACAAAATAATGAAATTAAGAGTTAACCCTACATATAATAATAAAGATTGACTTATCTCACTATATGAAAGCGCATAATATTTACTACTAATAGAGGAAGGTGACTTATATATATTATATTTTTTTGGTCAATTTATATATATATATATGTATACTATTGAAATAAAAATGAAAATATATTTGAATCATGAGATGAATAGGAGAAATTAATTAATTTTTTCTACATATATTATATGAGATAAATCATGACTATAAATGGGTGATTTTTTTTTTATGAACATACTACATTGAACTTAAAGAGACAGCATTAACAAAACTTGTAATTTATATTAATATTAATGTATTGCTTAATGTAAAGAGTTCCGCGAAGAAAATGGATCCAATATATGTGTGCTAAGAAAGCAATTAAACTACGTACAATGCTTAGTCAACCTAATAAAGGTATGGTAAGCATTAAGTCAGAACCTCAACGCAGAAGAAACATACAGTCGATGATCCTTGCCTTGAAAAAGAAAGGGAGGGGGGGCGGGGGGAAGGCAGGTTTTTATCAACAAAAGGGGAGAAAAACATTATTTACTCATATTTGTTCATATTGCCTTCATGGCTCGCCTCCTCGCCTCCTCTTCAGCTTTAATCCAGGCAGCCTAAAGCAAAGTAAAAAACCAACACGGTCAAAAATAGAAAATCACCAAAACTTGAGTAATATCAGAGAGAAAATTTGTTAAGACTAACCTTTTCTCGCTCAAGTTTAGAGAGACTAGGCTTCATGGAGTTTCCTAAGCTTAATCCTCCCCATGCTTCTTGCAATTCTCTTTCCCTTTCTTGTCGACGAGCCATTGAGTGACTAGTTGTGTTCTCTTGTTGCTCCGAAGCAACCATCTTCTCTCTCTCAAGTCTGGATTTATGTTTAACCAAAACTTGATCCAGACTTCCTTCTTCATTTGTCTGCACCAAATGGTTGCTGCTTCTTTGACTTCTATTTACTAACCTTTCTTCTGCTTCTGGCTTGAGCCTCATTTTTTCCCTCTCAAGTCTGGATTTATGTTTAATCAAGATCTGGTCGAGACCACCTTCTTCATTTGTCTCTAAATGTGTGTTTCGTGGATTTCGCTTTACTTCGAACCTGTCTTCTTCCTCTGACTTGAGCCTCATTTTCTCTTTCTCCAATCTTGAGACATGCTTTACTAAAATCTTATCCAAGCTCTCACAATCTGTAGCATTGGTAGCTCCCTGATTCTTTCTTTGTCTATAATTTTCATCATGGCTTCCCAGTGACATGGCCTGAATCTTCTCTCTTTCCAATCTGTGCACTGGCTTTTTCAGAATCTTGTCCAGGCTAGCTTTGTTATCTTCAATCTCATTTCGCTCTATCTCAGAACTTGATCGATTGTTTAAATCCAGATTTTCATTGATCTTTCTGCTTTTCGCTTCTTGGACTTCCCTTTCAAGTCTGGAGACATGTTTGACTAAGAACTTGTCTAAGCTCGGTACTTCAGCATGATATTTCTGACGGTTTGGCTTTGAGATTTCCTTTTCGGACTTATTTCTTGCCTCGTTCATGTCTTTCTCAAATTTTGAATAGCTCTTCACAAGAATGCTTCCCAAGTCTGGTGTGGTCTCAGATGGAGTTCCATCAACAGATTTACGAGAGCCATCCCCGTCTGTCTCAGTCCCATTCCTTCTGTTATTCTTGGCTTCTTGAACTTCTCGTTCAAGTTTAGTCAAGCGCTTCACTAAAAACTTATCTAGACTTGGCAGTTCTGACTCAGCTTGTTTATTTCTCATTTGCCCGTCCATGACAAATTCTGGCTTTCTAGATCCCAACGTAGACATCCTTCTTGCTGGAAAATTTACGCTTGAAGAGGAGTTATGATCTGCAGCAGAGCCCAGTTTAATATTCTGTGCTTCAGCCAAGACAGAATTTAAACCGCAAGTTGCAACTATAGTGGCCAGAGAAGAAAGTTCATCTTCTTGCAAACATTTTAGCCTCTCAATCATCATGTCCACAAGCTTTATTCTGTTGATTTTCTCTAGAGATTGTCTCCTCCTGCTTTTCCTCTGACTTATACCCAGAACTGGCACCACGTTTGAGTCTAAGTCTTGAGAGCTGAAGTCACTAATTTGAGAGACTAAATCATGTTCTGAGCCAGACTCAGACTCGTACTCCGAGGGGAAATCATGCAAGTCTTGAGAACTATCATCTGTGTCTGGATTTTGACTAATTTTTCTCAGAAGTTCTCTGAATTCATCTTTCTTAAATGAAGGGCAGTTTGCTAGCCTAATGAAAGCAGTTTTGACCGCAGCCGCTACTTCTTTGTCTACCTCAAATTCAGTTTCAAAAGATGCAGTAACAGCATGGGTAGATGACCCTTCACTAGTAACAGTAGATGTCTCTATCTGACAATGCTTCCTGGGGCAGTTTGGCATGTCATACATAATAACTCCCAGAGCCTGGGCTGCTTCTAAAGCTTCTATTGCATTTTTTTCTGCCTTTGAAAGTTGACCTTCTGCTTCTTCAGTAGGAATTCTGAAAAGTGAAAACAATAGAAGTTCAGATATAGAAATGAGAAGATTATAATGCTTAATCATATATTCTTAAAGGGAATCATTTCACCTGGCAGCTCTTAGAATCCGACACCAAGAGGCCTCTACCAATGCAGCTCTTCGAGCCTCCATTGCCTTGTGCGCGGCTTCTTTGGCTGCCATTTTCTCTCTGAGTACTTTTGAATAATGTGGATTAGAACTTCCTAGAGTCTGATCGAGTGTCAAATTCATGCCAGCTACTTCCTGGAAAAGTTAGATATGTTAGCGCTTCAATTAAGAATTAAGAAATAATCTGATTCAATTAAGAAATATATTTCTGTAACAGAACCTGCAACATTTTGATTTTCCTCTTCAAGTAGGAGTCCACTTTTTTGCGGGGAAACCAATTGACTGGGGATGTTTTACGATGAGGAGGTTTTTTAATTTGTGATGAGAACTTGTTGAGAGCACTTGATATTGATTGGCTAGTATCTTTGCTCTGTTTATTCTGCCAAAAATCAAAGAAAAAGAACAACTGTAAGGAAAAGAAACCAATCAAACTCTCCAGAATGCCTATACGAAAAGGCAACAGAATCTGCTAGCAGTTTCATCGAGTATGATTGTCACTTTTACTTCAAATTCACTGAATGCTATTATACCACAAAGGTCATTCCATGTCTTCTCTGTCGCTCTCTACTTTTAAGCAATGAGTTCTGAACTATGAACAAACGATGAATTCATCTTCTCTATCGCTCTCTAATTTCACTGAAATGATATTTCGTTTATAATGGGGAATTCTTTAAGGTCAAGCCTCAAGCCTATAAATAGCTAATCCTACTGTGCCTCCACTTAAGGTTTTGAATCAGTTCAAACTGGCGACTCCGTGGTCATGCATTTAGGGCTTTAAATCCGCAAATTAAGCCTAATTTTGATATATTTGTTCAAAAAGTAAATCACAATTAATCCAAAACGCTGACAAGAAAACATTCCGAAAGCACCAAAACACAGAATGGAATCTTGAAATTGTAATTGAAGGGAATAGAAGACTTGCCTTCCCAATCTTGGAATTTGCGGAGACGGAGTTGCAGGAATCTTCTTCTTTAGTTCGAGAATTGCGAGTGGCCACGGGATCTGCACGCTGATTCTCTGACGGCGAGACACAACCAAGGTCCAAACAGCCAAGATCCATGGCGAATCCTTTAGTAAAATTAGAGAGCGATAGAGAAGAAAATAGGGAAGTGAGGAATCGAGAAAACGAAGTCGAACCGAATGTATTCACCGAGTGAAAATATGAATAGCCAATATGGAAGTGTTTCTTGAGCACAGAATTAGGCTATCTTTCCTTTTACATATAAAAACTAGCCGTTACGGTCCTCGCACCCCTCACCTTCTAACGGTCCTTTATTATTGTTTTATTTTTTTTGGTGACAATTATTGTTTTATTTTTTTCTGTTCGTAAGAAGTACTTTGTTCCTTTCATAATTATTATAGACCTTTTTTCGTAAATATATTCTAAAATATATTAACCAAAGATAACGTTCCATCTGTTCCTATTTTCTAAAATTGATTAAATGCTAGAGAAAATAGTTTTGAAGGAATTCATGCGCAAACTAGCTTTCGGAAACTTGGACTGAAGCAAAATGGGAGTAATTTTATATTAAAAGTTAGAAAAATCTATTTCCAGCAAGTAATTTTATTTTCTTCTTAGTTTTTTTTCTCCCAAGTCTCAGCCTTATTATGTACCAAAAACAACAGAGAGAAAAAATAGAGCATACGTAAACTAAAATTGTCTGCTTTAAGCCAAGTTTCTATGAAGAACAAAGATAATCTTACTACTCAACATGAATTAAGGAACTAATGAAACTACAATATTCTCTATTATAAATTACATACGCTCCAAGAAAAAAAAATGCCGTTTGGAGCCTATATGTCTCTACCCAAAATTACAATTTTGCACCTTCCATGGGAAGGTGAATGGACTGCCTTAATATATATATATATACACAAGAAAAAGTTTGACTGGAAAGATAATTACAGGAACTTTGATTTTGAAGTTCAAAACACGTTTAGAAACTGATGAACTATATGACAACCTACGCGTATCTTCTGAGTTACCAAATCTGTAGCGGGGAGACAAAGATTCTATGTATTTCTTGAATTGCTGCCATGAAACTGATCAGACCTCAGATCAGGCTCATCCTGCAGGGTATATCCGAAAGTGGTCGGTGGACGAAACTCCAATGGCCCCTACATAAAACATAAACAGAGCCAGGAAAAAAATTGAAAATTTCGTCATGTTGTTCAAGTTGCTCAAATGAATAAATTTCCCAGTATTTTCAGCAAGAATGAAAATTCCAAAGTACTCTACCAGCCCATGAATGCTTTGCTGTGTCCCGAAAAACCCGTCATGGCTCGGGGTCATAGAATTCAATTGCCCCTACAAGGATATGCAAATCTGATTCAAAATCCAATGTAATATCACATTACTTTAATTCAACATATAAACTGTAATCATAGTCATGACTCAGATGACTTACAAGGCCTTGCATACTCTGTTGATTAACATAGTAACCATCATGAGGAGGCTCCATTAAGTTCAATTGTACCTACCAAAAAAAAAAAATACCAAGATAATTGGTTAAGCAGTTCATTATTTCTAAAAATGACAAAACGTATGTAGGGGACGAAAATTAATAAATACCAGTCCTTGCACATTTTGCTGGGCACCATAATATCCATTAAGGGCCATTCCATCCGAGCTAAGGTTATCCTAAGAGAATGAAAGTTACATAGTCAAGCAAATATGGAATCAAGTGCAATAGATCTTTTTTTCCTCCATTTTTAATATAATGAGGAAGATATCCATTAATATCTTTCTGCAATTCTTATAAATTGAATGCTGCAGATCATAATTGAAACAGAAGTAACACGAACCATTTGCTGCAGGCTGTCTTGTGCATCGACAAGTATCATATCAGTATCTACTTGTACCTGTATAAGGATTCTCAAATCAATTTCCCCTTTATTACATGCTAAAAGGCTAAAGTAACAAAAATAAAACATGAACGTCCTACGACTAAAATTGGAACTGACCTTTCTTCTCTTAGCTGGTGTCCTTTTTTTAGTTGTTTTTGTAGTAATGTTAACCTGATTTTCTTCTGCTTCACGTAGGGTGAGAGAATTGTGGCTGGTTTCTGCATTATTGTTGTCAGAATTATTCACATGTACACAATTCTTCAGGGCATCAACAAGCGCACGGAAAACAACATCATAACTCTCTTCAGATAAGGATCCTTCTTCACTCAATTCAATAGCTTTTTTACACAAGTAGTTATATCGTTGCACCCTAGTTTGAATCCTTTCAATTCCATCTACGATTGATACCCTACTTTTCGCGTCTTTAGTCCATCTTTTTAAAATGTATTGAGATGGGATACTTGAACAGCCACAAAGTTGGAGAACATTCAATGCATGCCTGCAAAGGAAACCTTTATATTCAAATAACCGACAGAAGCAAGAAACCTCTGAGTTCATGTCATTCCAAGTGACCAAAAACTCTTCCTCCTTCTCACAGTCTTGAACTACAAATTTTGCGATGCTTCCATCTCCCCCTTCTCTCCTAGGATGACAGCCAACAACACCCAAAACTTCGACTTGGAATTTCTTGAAGATAGCGTGCGTATAAACTGTTGACATTTGTTTTTCCCAAGGAGAAGGAGACTTGAGTGCTGGCTGTTTGTGCAATGTATCAAAATCTGCATGAGCTTCCTCTTCATACCTATTCTGAAGAATTGTCCCATACTGTTTCACAAACTCTTTAACAGTAATTTTTTTATGAATGTATTTGTCAAAGAAAGAGTTCATACTTTCAGAACGTTTAGCGGTAGACATTCGAGCTAAAAAGGTATCCCCCATATAGGTAGGCACCCACTTTTTCCGGTCTTCATACAATGACTGAAACCATTCATCATCCTGAAGTTCAAATCTAGTGACCATTTTCCACCACCTCATGTCAAACTCTTCATCTGTCCAAGACTTAAATATGCACTTGTTAAACTTCGGCAAGAAATTCTTATACCTTTTTATCACCATAGAAAGATTTTCCGGTATCCTATCAAGTACATGCCAAAGAGAAAAGCAATGGCGCACATTCGGGAAGACTCCTTCAACTGCTGCCTTCAAGGCTTTGCCTTGATCAGTGATTATGACTTTAGGAGCTTGCTCACCCATTGCTCTAAGCCATGTCTTCATCAGCCAAACAAATGTTGATTTTGTCTCATCGGCAACCAATGCACATCCAAGCAATATGGGCTGACAGTGATGGTTCACTCCAACAAAAGGAGCAAATGGTAACTTATCATTGCTTTTGATGTAAGAAGTATCAAATGAAACAACATCATTAAAGCTGACATAATCACTCCTACTTTTTGCATCAACCCAAAACAAATTTCTCAATCTTTGTTCTTCATTCAAATCCATAGCATAAAAGAAGTTAGGATTCTCCTTTTGAATGTGCTTAAAATACTCAAGAATAACTCGAGCATCTCCCTCGTCCAAAGCCAAATGTTGGCCTCTTTCAAACTGATAATTTACATCACTGAGAAGAGACCCAAAATTATGACAGCCACTAGATTGCTTAGACATTTCAACATACATCTTTCTGGTGCGTTCACTAACAGCATGCAATATATCAATATTATTCTTTTCAGCTAATTTCACATTTCTATGAATCCGAAAATGATACGCCAAAGCCGGTAAAAGTTCATGATTATGCTCCTTTATGAATTCATGAATTATCCATTTTCCATCTGACCTTCTCTTCACGTGCATACAGGCTTTGCAATCTGTCTTCTTTATACTTGGCCTTCGAGTGCTCCCACTATCTGACTCGGGAGTAAATCCATATCTAGAGCACGCAAATTTGGCATCAATAAATTCTTTGGTTTTCTTTGAACGTCTGCTGTTTTTTATTGAAGTTGTGAATCCCATAGATTTGGCATATTCTTGATAAAATGAATATGCTGCTTCATGAGAATCAAATTCAATGCCCTTGTGTGGCTCAAAATCTCTGTCCCCTTCATACAACAGAACATCCTTTTTAGGGTTAACAACAACAAGATCACCACCCGTGTGATGCACTTCATGCAAAGCATCAACCATATTTTTACTCATTGTATCAGCATACACACTGCTCTGGCCTGTTCTTAATATTTCAACAAAATAACAAATTTATCAGTACAATGATAAGATCTAATCATAAAAAATTATAACTTACAATGACACCAGAGAAAAAGGTGAAGAAATAGTGTACGCTTAATGCTAGTATGCTACACGTAAAAAAGGGATGTTTCTTATTAAAATTGCTAGCAATAAATCATGGCATAAGCCTCCAAAAGCAAGATTGATAAATAAAAAAAGGACTAAACACTGTTACCAGCTATCCAAATCCACAATTATCTTTCAAGTTTCAATCAAGCATACGTCTCACAACCCTCACATCTATTTTTTAATCACATTTCAACCCAGCTACTGTGTCTTGGTTTCTCATAATTTTTTCCTCCAGGTTGAATAGGGTTCTCACTTCTGAACTCTTATCTGCAATAAGCCAATAACTACCTTCATAGGATGCTGATCATAATTATTGAATTGGGTTCTAATTAAGCACCTCCACCAATTGGTAATTTGTCTTGTTCTTCTTGAAATCAATGCAAATGAGATCATTGCATCAAATCATTGTTTTTTTCCATAAATTCCAGACCTCTACGTTATATCTATTACTTGCACTGCCCCAGCATTTCTATGCAGCCAAAACCACACTAAGCAATCACAAGAATTCTCACAAAGCATATGAATAATCAGTTATTTCTTCCCAGACTACACAAATTGCAACAGCAGAACAACAAAATGAAGCGAGGAGAGACAGAGAGGAAGAGAGGAAAACCTCTGGGGGAGTTACAGGCGGAAAGATCACGGAGCTCTGCAATTTGAAATTTAGGCGAGTGGGAATACCCGCGAGTGGGACGGAACGTTCGGAAGTTGGGAAGCTAGGGTTTGGTGCTCACCAAACAAGTTTGGATCGGTGGGGAAATAGCCAGTTCCACTCGCTTGACTCACTCGCTTGTCTCTATCTCTCTCTCTGATTTCACGGCGCGTCGACGACGTCGACCACCTGTTAATTTGTATTTTTCTTTTTTTTATTATTATTAATTTCGGGACAGTGTCCGTTCTTCCCCTACACGCGTCACGCGTGAGTAAGGGTGACCCGGGAGCTTGTCCCGGACTTTTGAGGACGGAGCGCGTGGCATCGTGGACAAATGTCCTGACGTTACGTTAATGTTTTATTTTTAAAAAATGTTATAGTAAAATTAAAAAACTTAAAAGAAAAATTAAAAAATAAAATAATAACTAATATCCTCATCTTATTTTTTTTTATTTTTTTACATAGAGATAGTATCTTAATCTTATTTATAATATAATATTATTCATAATCTTTTTAATTTAATATAATTTCACACATAATCTTTTTAATTTAGTATAATTTTAACTATAGCATTATTTCTTATATACTAAGACTCGTACTAAATTAAAAAAATTATGTGTAAAATTATACTATAAATAAAATTATAATACTAATTGCATATGAGAAATGAGATAAGGATATTGGGTACTATTTTATCTAAAATTAAATAAATAAAAATTATATTAACTAATAATTTATCATTTATCCCTAGTTTCTCAATTTAACTTGACGTGATTAATTGCTCAAATATTAACCGTTTAATTCCTTGATCCCTATACTTTATGATTTGGTTATAATTCATAATTTAATTATAATTTAGTTCTCGAAAGATTATATATTTCCTAAAAGGGTAAGCACCAATGATGAAACTTGAATGATTGAATGATTAAGTAGAAATAATTAAACTTTTCTAGAGGTTTAGAAACTAAATGATTAATTTATATATATATATATAATAACTACACAATGAGAAATTAGGAATTGAAAATCCAACCATTCAGAATGATGTACGAATGCGTAAACTCTTATCTACAAAGAATGTTCCATAAAGATATGCAAATGATTTTCTCACTTCTTCTCTCTCAAATGATTGCTGCCCTAAACCTAACACTTCATAAGATCAAAACCAAACATTGTTAAGTTGAATTACATTTGCGTGTTTCCTGTATGGAAAGTTTTGCCGTTTCGAATGTGGAAGAAATGCAACGTACAAGAGAGAGATAAAAAGAAGAGAAAGAATAACACATTGACACATTGATGCTGCCTATCAATTAGCGTCCGTCGATATTCTTTCTTTATTTGATTGAAGAAGCTTCATCGATAATCCATTGATTCCATTCTAATGCACACGCATTTCACCTCATAATCAAAAAAAAAAAAAACATTTGAATTTTGATTATTCCTTCCCTATTTGACCCCCACATATTTCTACTTCAATAATTTACAAACTAAAGTCACTTTTTGCATCTTTCAATATAATGAACTGATTCATATTAAGGTTTACAAAAAAAAAGTTTTACTCTTACGTATTTTTATAAAGCAAAATTATATTTAAATCTTATGTAAGGAATTTAATTATAAAAAAGTCCCACAAATTCATCAAATGACTGTGAAGTCTCATAAGATATGTTATTAATTTTTTTTAGTTGTAAAATGATAAAATTGTCCTTGCGAAGAAATAACTCAAGCAATATAAACGATAACTATATAGAAAAAAATAACAATTCAAGCAAAAAAAAAATATAACAACTCAATAATAGGAATGTCAATTCCCAAATGAAGGAATAACGATGAAAGGGCAATAACTAAGGTATTTTTTCTCAAGGGTAGTTCAGTTATTTTACAATTATAAAAAATTAATCTCAAGTCCCGTAAAATTTTACAATCGTTTGATGATTTTTCAGGATTTCTCTATAATTAGATTTTTTATATGAGATTTAAATATAATTTTCTCTTTTATAAATTGAATTTAAGGTAAAAGTTAATTGAGATAATGATATTTATGTTTAAATAGATTTTTATAAAAAAAAAAGTTAGTTAAACATAAATTTATTTGAACGATATATCAAAAGTTAATTTTTAAATATTCAAAATCTAGGAAAAAGGTTAAGGCAAAAAACTGTTCCAAATTTTGAAAAGACTTTTTAGTAACAAAAAAAAAAACTAAATCATTTTACCTAATCATTGATCCAAACATTTTGAGAATCAATAAATCTTTCAGCTTCTAATAGTGTCTTTTGACCTTTGAACGATTATGCATGTCTTGAACTAGGATCAACTAATAATAATTGTTCTATTTAATCAAAAGTCGAGTTTGATTATAGAAATATACTAACTTAGATGGTAGGGTCACAGATCAAATGGGTCCTATTATAACCCGGTCCTAGTCATTCTAATTTTTAGTCTGTTCCTATTATGCGCTCTAGCACAAAAAGAAGTATGCCTTACCGCAGATTAATTTTCACACCTCTGCCTATGTATGGACCCTAGCAATGTGAATTTGTGCGTTTCCAAGTAGTACTACTTTTAATTGGGAACTTATTCTCTTGTGTGTGGGCTCGTCTTGCAATACTACTTTGCAGCATGATCGTCATTATAAATACATCATCAACGTCTCTCCTGCGACTCCAACACGTTCTTCACAGCGTCGTTTTCATTAGAGAGAGTCATAAATATACTAATTGCATTCGCCCATATTATATTATTGCTCCTTCGTTTTGCAATTCTCTTCATGGCAAGAGGACGCATCCCCAAGCCAACGTTGTTACTCCTCCTCAGGTAATTTTCTTTAATTATTTCCCTCAAATGCTTACTTTAATATTCTTGATAATTTTACGTGAGGAGAATTATCTATTGTGTGAAGGTCATGCAGAGGAATGAGCGGGCTAAGCAAGAAGAAGGTTGAAGCTGCCGGCGTTGGCGGAGGAGAAGAAAGGTCGTACGAGGTTTCAAGAGGAAGTGAGAAGAGCTGCGGAGGCGGAGGGACGGTGTGGGTCCCACATGCGAGGACGGGGATATATGTGCCGAAAGGGCAAGAGTGGGTTATGAAGGATGTGCCTGAAAATGCAGCCACTTTCCCTCAGACATGCTGGTTCAGAAACGACCATGACGACCTCAACCATCCCAACCCCTCATCTTAATTGGGAAGTACATGTATTGGGTGGACACGTGTATGTTGCTTGATCAACGGATGGAAATTATGCATTTGGATGCGTGGTCTTGAGAAGAGCAACTTTCGATTTCCCGCAGGCAAATAAAAAGGAGCGTTCCGAGTTCCAGAAAGTGCAAAGTATATATGCATTTTAAATCAAATGAGAATAATCACTATACAATTACTTATGAGAGGCTCTAGCTTGGTTGTGATATAGGGTCGACACGTGTATATTACTTGTATTACTTTATACCTCCATACAAATTGCTAAATTAAGCCTAATCTATCTATTAGCCATATTATTGTCTAAATTAAGCATTAGATCAATGCACCTTTTATTTATACTTAAAATTCACATTTTACTTTTTTTAATAATATTAATTAGATATTATTACTAAGTATTTAGTTTTAAGATTCATGGTTATCCTTTATAACATAAATATCTCATCTATAAATTAAATTTGAGATCTAAAAAAATTTAACGGGGTCTTAAATCACTACTAAACTAACTCTATATATTGATAAATTCACACCATATTGTGTTAGGAATATTAAACAAATAAGTTAAATTAGTTATTTGGAAAGTAGTTATCTTGATTTTCCTAAATTATTATATTTAGTTATGTATATTTAAACTATTCATTAATTGAAAATTATCTTAATATATTCAATTAATAAGAATATTATGGACAAAAATATTATACATAATAGATTATAATATTATATTTAGGATAAAAATAAATTTCTTATCTCTTATATTTAGTGTTTGATAGTATTTTAAATATGATTTATTCTCAATATATAGGAGGATATCTATATTTAAAAAAAAAAGGTAAATATCCATCTCGAGGAAGCAAATCTAAAATTGTCACGAACAAGCAAGGGTTTGTAACCACTGGTTAATTCTCAAACATGTATTGATTTGGTCTTCAGCATGCACTTTCACAGGCGTACTATATAGAACTTATTCTGTGATTTGCTTCTGAAGTAATTTTCCTTGATATGCATGAATATATTATAAATTTTTTTTACCAAAAAAAGAAAGAAAGAAATCGCGTTGCTTCTTTTGATATTAACTGAAGAAGTAAATTTTGAACGTTTGAACTTTGAATAAATATCGAAAAGGGGAAAAAAATCATATCCCACGAATTAAATTAAATTAAATACTACAATTTTGATGTATCAATATTTGTGGTTTTTTAGAAGAAATTAGGGGTTTTTTTTTGTCCTGATATGTTTAAATTGACGCTTAAACACTGTTACTAAATATAATATATATTTTTAAAATTATTTTTCCTTTTTATAATACCTATTTTAGAATTTTATATTTTAAAATATTTTTCAAAAAATATTTTTTTATTGATTCCCCCTCCATTCTTTATAAAAGATCTTTTCAAAAATATCTCTATTTATTCAGGGCCATATTTAAAAAAAATATATATATTAATAATTAATTACTCCATCAATAAGTCTTAAATATAAATCTTTATTTTTAGTATAAATTATATTATAAATAACTGAATGGGATCTTATACCTTTTTAGTTCTTAATATATAATTTAATTAAATAATTATTATTAATCATAAATATAAATTCTCTTTTTTATATTTATTAATATTTTTTTAAAGTATACATATTAACACTCATTCAATAATAATTAAGAGGGGGAATAAAGGAGTTAAAGAAGATAATTAAAGTATTTTTAAAAAATAACTTAAAATAATTAATTTAATTAAATTAATTAAATAAGTTATATGTTAAAAATCGAAAAAATATTTAGTATAGGTATTATATTCAGATATGAAATTACTACTTGGTTGGACTTGGACTTCTTATGGATTAGGATAAGACGAATATAAGTGGCTAAAATGTTCAGAATACGCGAGGAATATAGATTTTTGGAGTGATTTTGTCCGTGGCAGAGCTGTGTATAAAACTCATAATTTGATATATTTATCTGAGTTTTTAATAAAAATATCTTACTCAACATAATAAATATAAGGTAGAGTTAGATATCGTATTATAAAATATAATCTATATATTTTTCGAGTTAGGTACTGGATATAGGGGTTGCCCTACCCTACCCTATCCATGAGTATATTTTTTTTTTCTCTATCTTAGAAGGGAGAATATGATAGCTACTGGTGACTAAAAGGTAATTTTAAAAATATGAATAGTTAAATAGGTAAGTTGTATATTTTAATATTTATAATTATATTAATTTTTTCTTCCTTTAACTTTGTTAATTTTCATATAATTACATTATAAATTATAATTATTTATTTTATTTTTTTAAAATATTTTATCTTTGTCAATATTGAGGAGATTGATGCAAAGTTATAATTATAAGCTACTTAGATTTTAAAGCTTATTTTTTATATGTAATGGATCTCAAGATTTTAATTATTATCTTTGTTACCTTATTTTTAGTAAATTATAAATATTATTTAACTTTTGAAGACAAATGAATATAGTATTATTTTAAAAGTTTATGATTACAGATTTTTTTTACAATATAAGTATAGCATTACGATTTGGGCATACACAGCTTGCCCTGCACATCCTAAAATTATTAAAGTTTTTATCGGGCATGACAGAGTTATAAAATATAACCCATACTTTTTTTGGATCAAACACTAGATAAAGGGTTATCCTATCTAATTATACCCATATATACCTTTAGTCTTTGGTAGAGGGTAGAGACAATTAATATGATTATGAGAGGCAATGTCTCCATTCAATGGTTAATCTCGTTTAGACATAGATTTATTTTTTCCCTGCCATTGAGACCTTACATGTTAGATATGCTTTTTAATGTCAGCCTAAGATACATGTCTTTACTTTTTAGCCTTAAATATAAATAATATTTTCATTTAAATTTAGCTTAGCATACAATTATAATAGTTAATATTATCTCTTATACTTATTATAAAATTTAATTAATTAATTTTAATAAATTAAAAAAATAAATTAATTAATTATAATAAATATGATATAATCTCTTAAAATATTTATTTATAATATTAGATTGTATATCAATTTATAAATTATATAAATTAATTTAAAATAAAATAATAAATATTATATATAAAATATATTAATATTTATTTAGGACTAAATATATATTTTAATTAATTTATATATTAAGAATTTGAGAAATATAATGATAGAAATATATGTAATTGGTAGGATAATGATGAAAGGTATTTGAATGTTTTGATATTTGACTCCTTTTCTGATCACTTGGTTCAATTAAGCAATTTTTTGAAAAGTTAATATACATACATATATATATATATATATATAACTTTATTTTTATAATATTACAGTATATTTTAAAGTTTTCCTGAATATTAAAAACAATTTATTATTGGTGGTTATTTTTATACTATTAATATATTTTTATTTATTATTATAGTTAATATAAATTAGGGGAGAATTGTTTTGGAAAACCAATATATACGAATATTTAGCTTAAGATCCCTTAAAAACTGAAATTATTATATAAAGGATCAAATCGATAAAAAGCATATTAAAATGATCCATATACCTCATTATTGCCTGCCTATGCCCTCATTGCATTGTGGAGTTGCTTCTTTTCCATCTCTCTTCACAAAACCCAGAAAGTTTTAATTTTGAAAATTATAAGAGGAAGAAAATCATTTTTCAATTCTGTCTTCTTCTATTTTTTAAATTATAAGAATCTACCAGTACTAAAAAATAGGGACCAGACTAATTATGCCATAGCATAGATATGTTCCATTTATGAGAAAATTTTGAGGACATAACAATTAGAGAATGAGAGATAGAAGAAAACATGATTACTACAAATTGTATTCTTATTATGTAGTTTTCCTTAATGGTACAATTATAAATGCTATTTTTTTATTATTTATATTATCATTTCAAATATATTTTATTTATTTTGTTCTTTCATCCTAATCACACGGGATCTTTTAAACTAAATATTACAGTTTTTGGGTTTTTAATTCTCATTCTCCCTATAAATTAAAAATTATTAAGGTAAAATAATAAAAAAAAGACTATAGAAAATAATAAATATTAAAGTAGTATATTATGTTAACAATATTTGAATTTTTGTTGATAATTATCTTATTTTAATATTTATTATTTTTAAGGGTACTTTTTAGTCATTTTCTCATTATTATTTTCTTCTTCTTTTTCTTTTTCTAAGTCAGTTATTCCATGTCGTGTTTTTTTTTTGGAAGCATATCGTTCTACGGTGTTTAGGAAATTGGAACTGCGCTTTCCCCTCCCCTTCCTGGTAGAAATAGGGAAAGAAACAGTGTTGATTCATCAACCTCACTGTGAAGAGGGAAATTCACAGAAACCTTCCTTGCCCTCCGATAGATATTTGCTCTCTTTTTTGTCTCAGATTCGGCTTGTCTGCTGAAGCAGAGAAATCGCTTCTGGTTTGGTGGTGTATGACAAGTGCTTCGGAGCTATTCTACAATCGGAGGTATCGTTTGGGACGAACCTCTGATTATCTGGGGAACGATTCGTTGCCCGATAGAATCCTTCCCCCCGATATCAATAACCGTCGCCATCATCACCATCTACATGATTTCAGTGATGGTGAGACTCTCAGACGGTCCACGCCAACGCGGCGGTTATTTCATCGTTTGTCCTCCACGGTAAGACTTTTTTCTAATAACATTCTTATAGGCTTAATTTCTCTGAAAGGAGATCGAAGGGGGGTAAAATTTTAGATAAAAGTCGAGCTATGGTACTTCTTTCGGTGAAATTTTGCGTATAATCGAATAATTAGACACCTGCCTGTCAACTTTGGGCATGACCAGCTCCTGGATTTTCATGGAATTGGGTTATTGATCTAAGTTCTAAGTGATAGCTTTCATAAAGCCAGTATAAGATTTTTACGATTCCCATGTATTAATTTGGAAATCAATGATCTGGTGAGGATGCAAGTCTACATGATTTCATTATTTTCCCATTGCATCGTGAGTCATTCCTACGTAACAAAGGCAGCATACAAGAATAGGTCTTCAAGAATTTGGTTTTGTTTGATGTTGCAATTGTTATAAAACCTAACGTTCGGCCTTGGAATGTATCGAGGGTCGTCCATGCTGCAAGTGTTACCAAGCTCAATGTCTCACTTAGATTTGGTTCCCCATTGATCTTATCCATGAATCTTATCTACTGGATCTATTTTGGGTTAAGGATTTGCCATGGACTATGAACTATGAAGAGATCAAGTTCTTTGCCATCCGGTTGCTAAATATATCCCAAAATTTGAGGGTCACCCAAATCCTAAGATCAGTGAACATTCGAGGCCTCCATAGATTATCCTTTTAAGTGGTAGTATGCCGTGGACTTCTATGCGTCAGTAAAGCAGCCATCTATATCTCCTCTGAGCTTCAGTTTTTAGGTGTCTCATCTGTGTTTTTCCTGGTTAACTTATGTGGCAATGTGAATATACCCTTGGTTTTGGTCATTAACTTTTGTCAGTCCTCAAAGCAGTACAGAACCGCTATTTGTTCACTTCTTTCCGTTAGTAGGAAATTGATAGTAGTGTCTATCTTTTGTTACACTGGTTTGGGTTTGACTATTTTGGTCTGAGTCTCCTAACTTATTGTGTGTGTTTCCTTAGGAGCGAGAATCAGCTAGACTTGACCTAAGGCATAACCGGTCTCTTTCAAACATGGCAAATTCTGCTGAAAATGTTAGCAGTTTCAGGGGCCCTAGAGTGACTGGCAATGACAGGTTACCCATAGCTGTGGTACATGCAAGGGCAAGACTCCTTCAGAGGTTGAGTGCAGAACCTACCTCTAGAAACAGGTTTGCTTTTAACGCATTGTTTTCTTATTTTGTTGTGGCACATGAACATGTGTATGGCTTAGAAGCATTTCGCAGGTTATTGTCTTGATATACAGTATTTCTATTTCTGTGAAACAGAAAAGCTGCCAAGTGTAAATGTAATGCATGTGCCTGTCTTATTTGAAGCACCGATAAGGAAAATTGATCCAGTATCAATATCATATTAGCCTAGGTATATTAAACTGATCAATATATCATTATAAAATTTATGGCAAGTCTAGCTATTTATAAAATCATATGGTGCAGTTCATTTCTCATATCTGTGTAATACACGGCCCACTTCTTTTCTTCTCTCCACACTACAACCCCCCCCCCCCTCCAAAAACAAATTTTTTAAAGAAACAAAATCTAGCAACTAATTTGGGATATATATGGCTATTCACGGTTTGATAGGTAGCCACTATCTTAGATGGAACTATTGTTGACTTTTTGTTTTGCTCTTTCTTGGTGTCATTTTATGATTTAGTGGTAAATGAAAACTATTTATGTTCTGTTTGCACTGATACGGGTCTTTGCTTCCTCCCGTTTTCCTTAGGCAAAGGGGTAGAGTCTCACTAGATATTGATGACACGAGGCATAACTTCAGGGACGCAGAGAGCAGCGAATCATCAACTACTGGTTTAGCTGAGGGTTCCCTGTTAACTGATTTAACTTTACAAATGGAAAGGTCCCAACTCTCACATGAAGTAAACAAAAAACCACCTGGACTCAACCAAGAGGGCATGGACCGTTTGCATATGGAAATCTTTGGCATCAGGGAGACACAAACGGAAGAATTGGAATCCAGAGTACTACAGGATTGTGGCATATGCCTAGAAACTTTTCTGGAAGGAGATAAGCTGATACATTTGCCATGTGGGCACAGATTCCACTACGTGTGTTTGAATCCATGGGTTAGAAAATGTGGGGATTGCCCGTTCTGTAGAAGAGGTATATTTCTAAACTAGATAAGCCATTGTGCATTGCATGGAATTTGAGAGATGAGTTGTATTCTTGAAGTTTGTGGACAGATATTGCAACTGCATACAGTGTAATGTCGCTGTTTTTGGCGTTGTATAGCTATTTTTGTGATTATGAAAGATACCATGAAGTTGCATTTTTTTTTTGTAGTCATGCAGATTTGTATTAATAAAATTTGGTGCATGCTAGCATTTTTGCTGGTCCTTGAAAGAGACATCATAAAATTCACGGCTTGGAATTGTTGAGAGCATTATGTTTCTTGTTCCCCTGCCATAAGAGTTGTGATTTTGTTGGAGAACATAGAGAATGATGAAAAAAAAACAGAGCGATAGATAACAGTATATAAATTAATGGACCATGATTTAATTAATGACTATTTATTCATATTATTAAATGACGATAATAAGGTATTATTTGATGAAGTCAACCAAAATTTATTGCATTATCATGCATATTAAATTTAAATAATTGATCAATTATATGAAACCAAAACTTTTAAAAATACCTACATATAGATAGTGTAGTAAAAAAATTGAAAAAAAAAACATTTAATAAATCCTTAATTGGACATATTTTTTATGCATTAAGAAATTCTAAACCCTTGACCCACGCCCATCCCAAATCCCACCGTTTAATTGGAAATATTTGAATGATACAATATAAAATTACTCTAAAAATGTAAATGATTAGTCATCTGTCATGAAACACATAAATTTAAAATGTCTGTACATATACACTCTAAAAATGAAAAAAGAATCATCTAATTGAAAGTATTTAAGTATGAAATTTTTAACTTAAAAATACGTTTTCATCCTTACGAATCAATTAGTTGATATTACTCACAATTTTTACATTAAAATCTTAATTTAATGTGATTTGCATTTGACTATACAATATCTTTTTAGAAAAATTATTTATGACTTAGGTTTAATAAAAATGGTTAGTCCCTCAGCTGATGAACCAAAGTCTCCCATATTTATTCTATATTTGGATGAAAAGAAAATTAGGAAAGAAAAAATGGTAAAAAAAAATAAAAATAGCAAAATATAGTAAAAAAACATTTCCATTCTACAAAAATTTTCTTCCTAATTATATCTCTCCTATTTTTTTATCACTTTTCCTCTCTATTCAAATATAACATTAGTGTTAGATAATACCTTAAATGAGACTTAAATTTTTTATAAAATATTTAAATAAATTTGATATCAGTATTCTATTAAAATAAAAATATAATCCTAAATTTTAAAAAATATTTATAAAAGATTTATAATAAGATCGCATGTAATTCTTTCAAAATTTAACAAAAGAAAAACATATGGTTATGTTGTTTTGAATATTTTTACTATTAATATAGTTGAGTTTTATGATACACAAATCAACATCTCTAAAATTAAATTAAATTTTATGTTCCCATCAATTAGGTGGTAGCACGCAGGTTTCATTCACATTCAAGAATTTATATAAATCTTAAATTTGTGTTCATGAATAAAAAACTAATCATGTTGGCGGAAATAAAAAAGAATAAAAAGTATTCATGCCGAGAAAGATTCATTTCACTTGTAAATTGCAATACGACCAAACAAATATAAATAATTTAATTTCTGGTGTTTGATGCCTAATCATTTATTTATTTTTATTTAAAAAAAAAAAAAACGAATACCTGGAGCCGAAGGGGGTTTAGCAAAACCACCAGATGAGAACTTGAGAAAAGGTGACACCTTTGGAAACAGAGCCGTCGCCAAAGAGTACCAGAAGGCTCGCTTACGACGCGTCAACTATAAAAATCGCCACTTTAGCCCGTGTTCTTCGTTCTTAAGCGGCATTGCCCTTTCCCCCTTCCTCTGTACTCCTGACTTCTCTCCCTTAAACCTCGTGATTTCTATTCCTCCATTACCAATTTTACCTCTCAAAACTGAATTCATTCTTCAAATGGTGATGCGTTCGTTTTATGGCTCGCTGGAACGCTGTTTTGGCGGTCTTGGACGTGGAAGCGACTGTCTCCTATGGCACTCGGACTTGAAGCCACACGCCTCCGGTGATTTCTCCATCGCCGTCGCTCAAGCCAATTCCAGCCTCGAAGATCAGAGCCAAGTCTTTACGTCTCCCTCTGCCACCTACGTCGGTGTCTGTGATGGCCATGGCGGTCCTGAAGCTTCTAGATTTGTTAATAAACGCCTCTTTCCTTATTTACAAAGTAATTTTCTCTTTCCTTGATTCTCGCCGCAGCACTTCGGAAAATGAAGGGAATTCGTTGTCATTTATGGTTCAGGGGTATGATCCTGAGCAGTTTTTGTTTTCTGTGGTAAAATCTATGAACACTTACAAGTTATTTGCTACTCTTTCCTAGAATTTTCGGCTGAAAATGGAGGATTATCAGTGGATGTGATAAAAAAGGCGTTTCATGCAATCGAGGAGGATTTCTTAAGCTTGGTGAAGCAATCGTTGCAAACAAGTCCACGGATTGCTTCCGCAGGATCATGTTGTCTTCTTGGTGCAATTTCTGATAATGTATTATATGTTGCGAACCTTGGTGATTCTAGAGTAGTTCTTGGCCGGAAAGCTTTGGGGAGTCACAAGCATCCGGTGGTGGCACAACGGTTGTCAACTGATCATAATGTATCTATTGAGGAGGTGAGGAGAGAGGTCAAATCTCTTCATCCTGATGATGAACACATTGTGGTTTTTAGTCATGGAACTTGGCGGATTAAAGGCATTATACAGGTATAGGACACTTTTTATCTTTTATTTTCTTATTTAGTTTTTCCTAACACCACCCTTTATTTAAATATACTTTCAAAAGAAATGCCTCGTCAAATTTGTGTTTTTAATATATGATGATGATAGTTGATAGATTGACTTTAAAAGCTTATACATGTTACCTGTGATTCTTGGAGCACAAATTTTGAGTAAATGGGTACTAGGAAACTTCAAAATTAAACATTTAGAGGCTTCATACTCAAGCATTACATGTATTATATATGATTCTCCTTCCAATCTTCTTGTCCCCTTTAACCTAATTTTGTGGTTGTCATTTACATAAATGTATATCCAGAATTTTATCAAGATGTGATCAAAACTGACCATATCAACCTTCTTATTGCATGTGTTTCTGACTCCAAAACCTAAAGTAACTGTGCTGGAAGAGGTTTCCCGGGAAGATTTATCTGAAGTTCTGAACCTTTTTCGTTTTGCAGGTGTCAAGATCTATAGGTGATGTGTATCTCAAGAATCCTGACGCTTGTAACCCTATTCATTTGAAACGTCCGGCAATGACAGCCGAACCATCGGTCATTGTCAAGGAGCTTGGATCACAAGATTTGTTTCTGATATTTGCATCAGATGGGCTCTGGGAACAATTAACTGATGAAGAAGCAGTTGAGATTGTGTACAAATATCCAAGAGCTGTAAGTTCCTTGTCTTATCCATGAGATGCTTTTATGGTCATAAAGAAACTGAATTGTACTAAAGATGAACAATTCTTAAATTGAATCTAACTTGTGGTTCCGGATCAATCAGGGAATTGCCAAGAGATTGGTAAGAGCTGCTCTCGAGTCAGCAGCGAAGAAGAGGGAGATGAGATATAATGACATGAAGAAAATTAACAGGGGAGTAAGAAGACTCTTCCATGATGACATTACTGTTATAGTAGTGCATCTTGATCACCGAAAAGTTAAGAAAAATGCTGTCAGCTCCATAAGTGCTCCTATGGATATTTTCTCCCTAAATTCAGATGAAACAGAACAGAGTATCTTTCGTACAGTTGCCTGAAGAATACAGCTTGCCCATGGCTCTACATGATACCATCGGAGTAATAAATGGATGAAGATGAATCATGTAGACTGAGGATCCATTATTGGAAGAAGGGTGAAATTTCAGAGATGGTAACTGAAGGTTACTGAGAAATTAACAATCATTTACATAGTTTTGAATTCTCTTTATGGGTCGCTGATCTCAATTTTGTTTCTTAGGTTTTCTGAGATGGTATAGAAAATAAAATTCAATTTGATTGATTTCTTATTATATTTATCTCCTTCCTCTGGGAGTGACCAGCGGTAGTTTGAGTCTTTGAGAGTAGCAAGGGTAAAATTAACTTGCATCAATGAAAGAAATTCATGTTAGATCTGACACCACAAGGGAAGAACCTTGAACTAAGAAGGGATCTTAAAATTAACTATTTACATCAACTGATTACATTAATATCTGAAGTTCAATTCAGTTAGGTCTTACGGAAGCGTTGATACAATTTTTGGAATATATTTTTGGCTACAGTGATCGACGAGTTCCAAAAGCTTTGGACCATACTAATTTCAAGACGTACTATTTGATATTGAAGAAAAATGTGTTTTAATGTTCTAAATTGACATAATTGTTTTTTATGACAGTGAGATGATTATCTGAAATTACTTTGATTAATTTTATTTTTTTAAAAAATCCATCCATTCTCTGGAAAAATGAGAACAGTAAACATTGTGATGTTTTTATATATTCCTCTTTATTTATTTAACTAATTTAATTAAATTAAAAAATATATTAAATTAATTAATATTATATTTTTTTAAAACAGTCTAATAATTCTTTTTAATAATAAATTCGAATTATTATTTTTTAACTCCCCTTCAAAAAAATAGATCGGATACCAACTACCAACAATGATAGATTGAAGGGTGGGGTCAATATCCGTAGCTATTCCAAGCTGTTGAGGTAACACTACGAACTTGCCCTGTAACATCATCTTTATAAATATAAAGCCCCTTCTCCGTTCAGTCATTCAATCAAACAGTTTTGGCTCATGCTCTCGCCAACGCTATTCCCCTGAAACTCACTTCCAATATCCATTCCACAACCCACTTTCAATTCACGCTTCTCTTACAATCATCACTCACTTTCTCAGATCATAAGCAAATGAGCGCCAGTAATTTGGTGGCTGAGGCAACCTGGAAGGAGATCGAATCAAAACGTTCAGGTCTCTCTCTCTCTCTAACGTGTATAATTGGGTTGCTTATTCAGCATATTGATTGTTTACCTAAATTTGGCTTTGGCTTTTCAATCTTGCATGTGAAACGCGGCACTGGATGATTGTTATTGAACTGCGTTGGATACAGTGACCGACGATCATCTATGGACGTCAGTAATTTTTTTTTATTTTGTGTTTTGAAGTCATTTGTTGAACGAATGAATGGGTTTTCACTCGTGTTTAACCACTCATTTGCTTTTGAACCTAGATTGCACTTCATATTTGGCAAGAACTTTGAGCGAGCCACCAGAATTGTGGATCAAAGAGGTGTCAAGAAGATTTCTGGGGAGCCCAGCGGAAGATCCATCTTCCAGGTTTCTTTCCATTATTCCCATTCTCTCTCCCAGAATCCCGGGAAACTGGGAATATTCAATCCGATTTTCCCCCCCATTTCCGTATTCATTGTCATGTGGGGAAAACAAGGATCCGATTTCAAGCTATTCGAGAATAGCAATTTGGACTTCCTGGACACTTTGCATTATTCACTTAAAAGGTTATGGATATCTGAAAGGACTTGGAAGGAGTTTCATCATATGACTTGAACGTGTGTGTTTACCAGGTAATGGGAGAATCCAGGAGAAAAGAGGAGTATCTGTGTTTCCCTGAGAACTTCTGCTCCTGTTATTCCTTCTTCTATGACGTTGTCAACAGAACAGAACAGCTTTGTGTGAGTCCACATCCTTGCTTCTCCATACTCATCTTCACTTGCTTCAAACTTTTGCATTACCATAAAACTCAAACTTAGTAGTCTTTGGTATGTTGTAGTGCAAACATCAATTAGCTGCAAGACTTGCAGCATCATTGGGAGCTTACTTAGAAGTGAAGGTGTCTGATGAGGAACTGGCTACGTTGCTGTCCAAACTATAGGTATTCAACTAAACGTTTTCTAGACCAAGAGATTATACAATCAACATCTTTTACATTCATAAAGATGGACGTATATAATACATTAAAAAAAAGCATGAGAAAGTATAAACCTCACATTTACTTTTTTATCTATTTTTCTTTTTTTGGCAAAAATTGTAATTATAGGATTGGCATGGAACAATGTTTACTATGGCACTGGTCTATCCCCGTGTTTTTCGAAGTATTTTAGAGCCATGCAAAAGCACACTGGCACACTTAAGCACTAAATTTCATTTGCTAGGTTCTTACTTCGCTATAACCCTTGATTCATATGGTTACACTTGTGTTGTGTTTTGATTAGATGAAGCCGCGAATTGGGGAGAAAAGGAAATGCTTGTTCTTCACAACTTGTTTGCTAATTTCTTTCCTCCAATCTGTCCACTAGGGTTTTCCCAAAAGAGATAAAGCAAGTAATTTGACATGCTTATTAATTTATCTCTTCATAATTAATTTGAATTACTTGGCTTCTGCACTCGGAATCTGAGAGCGAAATCTGCACCACAATGCAACTCGAGATGTAATAAGGAAACCGTCGATGAAGTCAAATAGAAACTACAAGGTAACTAAAACCTGTTGAACAGACTACATTACTCTCAAGCAAAACCCTTTAACAAAGCTTGTTCTGTTGAGAAACAAAACCCAAAAAAGAAAAGGGAAAAAAAATAAGGCTACTACATGGCAGGGCATAAATTAATATTCAAATTCTACTTGTTCCACAGCCAAAACATATGACCTGCACTACTACAAAACACAGTCTTTTCTTCAACAATTGGCAAGCTTCAGAGCTAATTTTGTTCACTTGCTATCATTTGAGGAAGTGAGGGCTGATCAATCCGGCGACCTCCAGAAATCCGATTTGATCTTTCCCTGCAAATATCTTCTTCAGCTTCTCATCACAGATGATAATCTTCTTGTTTTGAGGGTCCTGTCAAAATTTGATGGATCAACCAAGTTAGGACTAGAATGATACGATCAATTAATTAGTAAATACAGGAAACTAATTATTGGTTATACTGTTGAAATGATGCACTGATGAGTTAGAAAATTAACGATAAACAAACAGAAATCTACAGATTCATCATTCATGGAAGTACAGAGATTATTTCTCACACACTACATGCAATGCAATGCGCTTCGATTGGCAATATCTTATTCAAGGTTTTCCAGAAGTTTCCTAACTTTGTTGTCCAATAAAATTATAGCGAGAAAGATAACTTTTGAAACATGCAATTACGTAATTCTTAACTGCAGAAAACATCCATATCTTTCAAGATGCCTATAACGACAAGAACCAGAAAAAACCGCACCTAGGTTTCTTCAGATATTTATAGCCAAGACACCTAGGATTATTAGCCAAATCAGGGGTATCAAAAGATTTCAGAGAAAGCACACAAGTCAACCAAGGGATTAAAAGGAAATTAGAAGTTCAACCAATTTGAATGTACCACAGTGCTATCAAACAAGTAATCAGGCTTGTTTGCATAACAAGTGATCACTGAGCATCCATAAGGATAAGGTTTATAAAGAATTTGATACAGTTAATTCACGTAGACAAGTAACTTTGACAGCATCCCAAATATAATATGATATTGCCATTCACAAGTGAACACTCGCAATATCAAATACATCAAACAAGAGAGCACACTCCAATCCTACAAAAGGAAAGCATCTTTGAACTCGCAATAAAGCTCCCTAATTGATATATTCTCACACAAACAAACAAATAAGCAATTTAACAGCTTACACACACAGCACCATACAAGACCAAATCACACGAGATAAACTCGAACTTTCCTGCTGAATCAAAATCTGTAAACAACAGCCATCCAAATTTGTACATTTAGCGATTGCAACATTAAGACAAGATAGGAAGTTGTGCATACAGGATTTCATAGCTACTACCAATGTGATTCTATATTATTATCAGCTAACCAACCATTGATTTTTCAGACACACACAATATACAAATAAGACACAAATCTGAATGCCGTCATTAACAATATCTAAAAGATAAACACCCATAATAAGTAATTTAAATCCACTTAGATAACTAAAGAGATGTTGGACAAAATCCTTAGACAAAAATATACACAACAAAAACATGAAGGCCATATGGAAAATGAGCCTCAAACTCATTCGAGAAATGAACCTAAAGCCATGGTATAAAATCGTCAAGGTAATAATATATTAAAATGGTATAAATAATGCATTAAGAGAAAGAAAAGAGGGGTTTTTCTTTTCTTAAATTTAAGCAAGGCGCGTGTTTAATTACCAGAAGAGAGCGCCTAATGTGCAGGGCAGAGAAAGGGGAGAATAAAAAAATCCCAAAGCAAAACACACAAAACAATACCAGAATATCAAAAAAGGCATCACCTTTCCGGAACAACGAGTACTTAAAACTCGAAACCACAGGATAAGGTTAAGCATCTGAAGAACATAAAGAGAAATGACGAAGAAGAAGAAGATGCTTCACCTGAAGATTGTTCTCCTTAATGTAAGCCCAAATCTGCTTGAGAGCTTGGGTTCGAGAAATTTCTGGAACTCCAACGAGGGCTTGCATTTCAGGGGAGACTCTGCGAGGCTTCATGATACCTCGAGGCTGCTTGCCGGTAGGTGGTTGAGACACAGTAGCAGAAGTGGCACTTCGTACAAGGCGCAACGTAGGAGGAGGGCGAGCGAACATGGTGTGAGATGGGCGAGCGAGCGACGCCGTTTCGCCGGCTAGGAAGTTGGAGAAGAGACCGGCGGTGGGAATAGCCATGTCGTTTAGCGAGCTCTGAGCGAAGGGATAGAGCGCCTAAAAACGAAGATGAAGATGATAGTAGTGTCCTTTTGCTTCTTCTGTGACTCTGTACACTACAAACGCCTAAATCCTAATTCCCGATTTTTCAACCCTCGCGGGCCCATCACATTTACCAAAATACCCTTGATCTTGCTGTGGCAAAAGGCAATAATCAGGATTTTTTTGGCAGTCGATCCTTTTCAGCCTTAAAATTTTTAAGATTTGTTAGCGGAAAATTGTGTGCTGGTTGTTGACTTGAGTAATTTTATAAACATTTATGTACTAATTTTTAAAATTGTCTTATTTTCATTTTCAGTTTTTTTTTACGGGAGAAAAATTAGCGAATGGGTTGGAAACATTTTTTCTAATTTTAAAAACAGTACTAAAGCGTTGATGTGCGCTGCCAAGAAGAATATTCTCTTACTCCCAAAAAAAAGCACATCAACTTTTTTGGAAAACTTTATTACGTTGGCTGCAACGAACAAAACTGAAAACAAATGGGAGGGAAAGGAAAGCAAACCAAAAACAATAGATGATAATTTTTCTGATCAACAATGGGGGCTAATAAGCCCAAAAAGTGAAGATATTTTAGGAACTGACATATCAGAAAATATCATGGGCCTCATATTACAATCAGCCCAATCTTAGCTAACAGTATGAAATACTGTGATATCTGGCTTTATAATTGGGTTACAACAGGCCCAAAACCACAATATTGGGCCGATGAAAATGATGATAAGATTTGATACCTTGGGCCAATCTTGTGGTTTATTCCTCCTAAATATGCTAATTGAAGACCGGGCCCCTAATTTAATGTGATCTTTGCTGTGTTGGGCTATAAAAGTAAGCTTAGGTTGATGTTATATTAAGTGTGTAGCAATATAAAAAGAATGAAAAAGTATTGTACTAGTTACCTATGTATATGGGTTTAATTAATAAAAGGATAAGATATATAATTTTTTAGAGTATATTCAATCTTTATAGAGTATTACTTTGTTGTAGTTCTAGTTACGGTACTTGAGAAGACATCCTAACTCCTGAACGCCTAGATTTATGTCTAAAGATAATAAACGGCTTACCATGTCTAGTATTGGCATAATTTAGGAGAAAATAAGACTTTGTCTTATCATTAGATTATAAGTAAATTTAACCCCTTTTAAAAATTTGTATACAAAAAAAAAACAGTATCGAGTGAGTTTGTAACAACAAAAAAATTATTGTACGAGCTGACCAGTATAATACATGAAAATTTCTATTGCTTGGAGGTACCTCAAATTTGTTTTAAAAACTAAAGTATTTGAGCGAGTCCAATTCTGCTGAAGATAAATTGCACACTTCCTATTTTGAAGGCAAAATAAGAGGTATTTATACAAAGTTAAAGATATTTTACATATAAATAAAGAATAGTTGCACATGTTAGAGATAAGTTACATCCCGTGGGTCATTAAATAAATACTAGGTACCTCTAGATAAGAAAAATTCCAATGCTAAAATTTTCACCAATTTTTCTTTTAGGCTAGTGAAAATTTGTTATATTATTTTCAACAGTGTTAATAACAACATGTATGAATTTTTTTGGTACCAAATCTGATCATATGTATAAGTCTATTTTAGCTACAATTTTTTGTCTTTAATATAAGTTCACTTAGAGGAGTAATAATGTGTGTCTTCCAATTTTACCCTATTAAAAATAGAGAAAGAAAAAATGAGGTGAGATAAAATGCCGAGCAATACTTATTTTTAAATAAGGATAAATTTAAAAAAAAATCTAAGTCATATTAAATTATTTAACTAATATTTTTAATATGTGATAATTGTTTAATATAAACCCGTACTCCTTTCGATTCTTTTTATATATAATATTTTTTTTCATAGTGTTAGTCATATATCTAAGTAATAATTTATGTTTATCTAAAAAATTAATATATTTTTCTATATTTACCCTCTAATTAATTATTTGTCTCACTATCTTATTCTCTCTTATATATTTTTTTACTCATTCTCTCACATAACATGCTCATAAATAAGGTTATACGTAGACAACGAATTTTAAATTCCTAATATATTTATTATTTTAATTAATTTTAATCAATATTTTTATTTGTATAATTTAAATAGCTATTGTTTATAGAAAAGACAAGAGGAGTATAGATCAAGGAAGTGGTAAGTCACAGGATGTGACGACGTAAGTTATAAGTGGCCTAATGTAAAGTGAAATAAATTGAACCAGGCTTCCATGTGAAATCTAAATACATGAGAATCACTATTGATCTCTCTCGCTCTAAGTGGGTATTTGAAAGACAGATATTTCCTTTCTCTGCTCAACTTCAAGAAGACAAAATATTAATTAACACTCCCAGAAGAGAAGCTGCTAGAAAGATAGAGGACCTGACGAATAAGGACGTTGCTCCTAATTAATTACCAAATTAAGAGTATATAATTATTATAAAGCAGCAACAAAGGTTGGTAGGTAGGTAGAGACAATAAGAGATTGAAGGGTATTAATTAACAAGAGGTAGATGCAATGTAACATGTGCCTTTAAACGACACTTATACCCTACACACACGCCTCTCTCTCTCTCTCTCTTACTTTATGTTCTCATCAACTTTACTTTTTAATTTTTGTTTAATCCATCCCATGTTCTTGACATATTTCTTTCTGATTTGCTAAACCAGCATTGTGTTTTTTTAAGAATGCTGTTGTAAAAAGTCTGGAACCACCTTGGACGGATAATGGGCAAAAACCATAAATTGAAAAGAAAGAAGATTTTTCCTTTGCACCCAAAATCTCTTTCTCTTCTTTCATCGTTGTTATTCATACAAACTTTAGGACGATTTTAATGATGACAAATTTAGATAAATTATCAGGCATTTATAAAAATATTTATATATCACTTATTACTAATAAAATTTTTATATTGACAATAATATTTAAATACATGACTTCACTGTATCTCTTTTAATTAAAAAAATATAAATTGATGCTCACTAGTTAAAATATAGAAAAGTATAGAAGTTTCATGTAATATTGATATATCATTCTCATGAAATAGAGGAAACACCCCATTCCCCAATTTAGATCCTCAGCCTCTCCTATTATTTATTTTAATTCTATTATATTTGGAATAAATACCATTAAATAAAAATGTATGTGGGTAACAATATTATTAATCTTTTCTTTTGTACAAGAATTTTTAATCTCTTATTCCTAACGATACTAATATCAAGTAGAGCGAGCCATCTATTATCTTTAATAATAAATTTAGACACCTAAAAATTAGAATATCTCCCCAAACTCTATAACTATAACCACAATAAAATAATATTTTTAAAAATTAAATATACTCTAAATAATTATATCTCTTATCTTTTATCAATTAAATATATTGACCAGTAACAACGTTATTAATCTAAGTGTGTGTTTAGTTATCAGTAAAACCTAAGTTTTAAACCTAGATTTTGCCAAAATATAGGTTTTGAAAAATTTTAAAATAAATAGTTATATTTATTCAAAAGAGCTTTTGGGTCAAACTAAAATTTTAGATAAATTGATCAAAGTGGCTTGTGGAATAGTAAAAAAACTTATGGACTAATCAATTACTATATTACCCCTAATTTTTCTTACACATTTTCTCCTCTCTCTTTTACACATTCTCTTCTCTCTCATCTCTTTTCTACACCCTCTCTCCTTTCTTTTTTATGCATTCTCTTATCTCTCCTCTCTCCTCTCTTATCTCTTATTTCTCCTATATTTAATAATTATATCATTTTTTTAGTAATTTATTAATAATAAAAATATTTTTAAAAATAACTATCTAAATACTCATTTATTAAAAATTATTTTTTTTATAAATTTTTCTCTATAAAAGTCATTTTTTAGAAGTTATTTAAAAATTTTATTTTTTAATAAATTTTTTTCTAAAATTTTATAGCCTAAGTTTGAAAGAGTGCGTTAGTCCCTTTCAGGAACATACACGTGGCATTTACTCATTAACACATCAATATGGAAGAAACCTTGGAAGTTCAAACAAACGGCTGTCAATGCTACGGAGGTTGGGAAATCTAACGACTGAAAATTCAGTTTACCCTTTTCTGAAAAGTCAACTCCGTACTTTTTACTCCTTTCTATTCTTTTCTTCTTTCCTATTTTCAACCTAGTTTAACCTTTTTACTCGTTTTTATTGTGCCATTGTGAATTACTTCAACTATATATATAATTACTTCATCCTTTTTATAGTAGGTAGGATGATAAGAGGTAGATAATTAATTTAAAATATTAAAAATTTATTTAAATTAATTATTTATTTAAAAATATATTTTGATTTTTTTAAAATATATTGTTTAATTATTTATATTAAAATATATTTTTTATAAAAAATATTTTAATATATACAATTAATTAGGAGAGTTTAGAAAATATTATAAATTTGTCAGATAAAATAAATTAAAACCTTATATTTATGACTAAAATTAATTTATTTAATAAAAATAGTGTTTTTATTTATAAGGTGGTAATAATTAATTTATGTGTATATATATTTTGTTTAACTTTATTCATGCCTTAACTTGACTTGCCAAAAAGTATGAGTATTTTTGGAAGGGTGTGATTAAAATGATATATTTTATCAAAACAACAATAATTACTCAAAACGCAAAAGTCTTGAACGTTCAGGTTAATCATAAGTACTATGGCAGCAAAAGGGAATTAATGAGCATCATGGGAGCATGGTCTGATAAGAATAATTAATTAGCAAAACTAATTAATAATCAGAGTTTTGCAAAAGGTGAAAAGAAAATATGGATTGCGTTGAAAGCAAAGGTGTTTGTTGGTTAAGGCCATCCCTTTTTTGCCTTCCTCATTACTATACGATTCCCATTTTGATGAACTTCTTTTTTATTTATTATTATTACTATTAGATTATTATTATTATTTATCTGATGAAAACAAAAAAAGCAAGACATGTGCATCCAAATAATCATGTTCTTCACCAAACTCTGCAATACCATCAAAAGCTCAAGTCCCCACCATACCAGCTGTAACTCATTACCAAAGTTCTACTTTTTAATCATTCACCAACGCAACTTCTTATGATATCTGCTTAATATGTTAAATATACAAATTTAAATCATAATATACTATAAATATTTATCCTTGTCAAAGCTTTCTAAGATCAACCATGGTCTAATTACTGAGACTTGATTTGTACCTTTTGATCATATTTATAAGTTATTTTTAATATATTTTATTTTAATAAAAATATTAAATCTCGTTAATTCTGCATTAATAATTAACAACTTTATATGTATATATATTTATGAAAATCCAATAGAATGTAGAAATGGCAAATGAAGGGCACTAAGCTAAAAGAGAAAGGG
Organism: Leucaena leucocephala; assembly: GCA_037074615.1. NCBI lineage: Eukaryota > Viridiplantae > Streptophyta > Magnoliopsida > Fabales > Fabaceae > Leucaena > Leucaena leucocephala. Next base: position 2,793,466 of record CM073562.1, on the reverse strand, counting down.
AATGATAGGGAAACATGAATTATAAGGATGTTGGGATATTATGTGATGTTTGTCGGTGAAATTGTGGGGATAATCTGCGCTGGAACCACATTTTCCAACCCATCAAAGTTAGTAAATATACGCCCAACCCCCACAAAACCTTCATATGTCTCCCATAATTTTATAACTTTAGTCATATTTCTTACTCTAAGATTTTAAGTAAATACCTACTTTTTTCCCAGTAAAAAACCATTGTAAGATTATTTAGTTTTTTTAAAAAAAATAGTATAAGATCATGTATGCATAAATGACGTTTACATATATAACTGGCGCATTAAGTTTAGATATATAATTTTATTGGCTTACTTCTACCATGACCATTTCTTTGATTGCTGCTCTCAAACTCCATATGTTTCTTCACCTTTCTGTTATAGGACTTATTGATAGAGCTGCTTGTGCAGCATTGGCATCAAAGAAAAAATCACACTTCATCAAGCATCAACTTAGAAAAACTTAGCTATATTATATATATACATATATATACCCTTTTGTTTTTTATCTTCACTAGCTTTCTTTTTCCTTAGCATGATTATCTCTCAATTTCTATCTACCCGATAAAAATTCACGGGCAAGGAAATATGGGAAAAAGTTTAAAATATCTTTAATAAAATTAATTTCAAAATAAAAAATATCCTAAACTGAGTCAATCTTTTCTACCAAATAATTTAACGAATGTATACAAGGATTCATAAATAGATTCTTCTGAATCATAACTTTAAATTAGCCAACAACACTAAAATCAGTCCTCTAAACTTTATTACTATAGGGCAAACTCTTCAGATATTTCAGATATTATAGTTGAAGAACGAGTTAATTAAAATTTTAGATCATTTAACGAAGAGTACATCTATGAGTAGAATATAGATGGTCTAAATAAAACTAATATATTTTCAATGATGCAGTAAAAGATAATGTTATATACTGTGTATCAAAATTAAAATAATTATACACAGGAATAAATAATCAATATTTTGGTATCTAGTTTACTGGACACTCTTAAGAAAACCTAGAAAAAGTACGAAGGCATAGGCAGCTTCAAGTGCACATTACCAAGCTTTTCTTAATTATCAAACGTCTTAGAGTACAATTCACGCATTACCCTACGCTTGTCACAATATCTATTATTTAACGATCATGTCAAGATTGAAGAGTGTTTAACTCATTAAATCTGTTATAAATAAAAAAATTTAACTTAATCCTTATTAAAAAATTGTGCATTCCCTCTTACCTTTATCCTCTCTATGTAATTAAAGAAGAGGTACAATTAATAAAATAAGTTACTTATATTGTACTGGTAAAAAAAAGTAACTTATATCATGAATAAAAAAATTATTCTAAAAATAACTTATATTTAACGTGCTTATGGCTATACATACATATAAAACCTGGTTATTCACGTCAATAAAACTTAATTGTACATCACCAAGATGAAATCATAAGGATAATATTAGTAGGATTTGAATTAAAATTAGAAGAATTAAATTTTCATATTAGTAGGATTTGAATTAATATTAGTAGGTTCTAACCAACGGGGGTTGGTTTGAGTAGTAAGCAACTCGATATCATTTAAGCGAGGTCTTAAATTCGAGTTTTGACGTATACAGAAAATTTCTATTGGGAGACTTACCTACCATAGCCAGGTGCATGACGCGGGTCAGATCCAGATGTAGTCGAGGTAAAATTATGATGAATTTGATGGGGGAAAAATTATTTTTCCTAAATTATAACAAGTTAATTATACATTTTCAAATAATAAAAAGTTAAATAAAATATAATATGAAACCAAAGCAATGTAATTTAACCAAAGCCTTAATGATCTAGATGTATTTGTAGTTGCACTTAAACCCTTTTTTTATTACAAGTCTCTCTTGGCCCTAGTGTTGTAATGGTTCACCAGAAAATAACTGTATAAGTAAATAAACAATTAGACTTCTTAATTAGCTGACAACTAAAAAGAAGGTACCACGTGTCCTCATCATGATTTTGGTAGTTAATTACGGCCTAACATGCTCTCATTATTCAAAGTGGGCCTTTTCCCTTTCTCCAATCGATCAAAGAGGAAATTTGAAAATAATAATAATAAAAAAAGAATATTTAATCTCATATATATTTGTCCTACTAATAAATCGTTATCGATATCTCCAACTTAACTATAGAAAATGCCAAAAACAGTGAAATCTCATTAGAGATAATAAACCCAACTTAATTAGTACATATGATCCGTTATGGATTTAAATTGAAGCAGAGCAACCAATCCAACCAAGAATTAATCAGTCATGAATTAATTAATTGCTTAACAGAGCTTGCATACAAAGAAGAACGTTAGTCATGGAGGGGCATGCATGCGCGCGCGCGCGCGCATATATATATATATATATATATATATATATATATATATATATATATATATAGTAATGAAGATTTAAGAACAAACTAGACCTCAGTTGCACAAATATATACACACTCTCTTTCAACTTTTAATATATAATTTAATTAAAATATTAATTTTAATTTTAAATATAAGACATATTTTTTATATTTATATTTTTTTCAAATTATTTCTATTAATATTATGTCAATAATAATTAAGTAAAAAATAAATAAAAAATAAAAAAACAATTATGATATTTAAAAAAATATTATATTAATTAAATTTAAATTTAAATTTAATTAAATTAATTAAATATAGTATCTATTAAAAATCAGAAGAGTATATATATATTAGAAAGCTTGTGATTGATGGGGATGGATGAACTAATTTGAAAGGAATATGGTACCCCACATGTAAACAATCCTAATTGCTGTTTCAGTGTGCTAGCAAATTTAACTTTATTTTGAATGATGGATTTAATTTAATTAATTTGTGAAGGATCTGAGTTTCTTTTTCCTTTTTTTTTTTGTAGATATTAATGATCAATCTCTTGCCATCAACGTCCACCTCTAGGAGTCATGAAGATATAGATCATCCTAACTTCAAATACAAGAGATCCATGGCGTTTCTCAATCTTTGACGTTGTACCCTCACCCACCTTTAACCATGCTAGCTAGCCTCCATTAAGGAATCCTCATTTTTACTTCACATCATTATTTTTAACATCCATAATAATTTATTAAATTTATGGAAAAATTAGTCCACAGATCCTTATAGTTTATTTCAATATTAAATCAAGTCCATATAATGTATTTTATTTGAATCCGGATTTTATAATTTGATCTGTTGAGGGTAAAAACCATTTTTTTATTCATAAAATTTCATGAACATCTTGAAATTTTCTCCGTTTCATTTAAGAAAACCGTAAGTTATAAATTAAAATTAACAAATCAAATAATAAAGGTTAAATTTAAATAAAATAAATTATGGGGATCTGATTTAAAATTATGATAAATTATAAGAATATGTATGTGGGTTGATTTTCTTTAAATTTTATTAAGAAATGAGGTTTAATGCCACATATCCCCAATTGCATTGGATAGAGATGCCAATGTCAAGTGAAGAAGACATACGTAGAAGCCCTCTTAAACAAAATTAGTGCACACCCCTATATTACTTATTACAAACACTGAATAATTTTAGAATCTAATTAAGAACATCTGAGTTAACCTCATTTTGTTGGTTAAGAGTCGCTATACGTAATTTTGATTTAACTGTATATTTGAGCGACCAAATTAAAAGTTGGGGTAACTAACGTTTATTACAGTAAAACAAGGTAATTAAACATGAAAGGAGGCATCTGATCGATCATATAAGGCCCAGAAACATATCCACGTGGCAATGCGTGTTCAAAAGATCAAATCCGACGCTACAGATACGTTTGGTAGCTGTTCCAATATAAGCCCCCTTCATCCCTCCCCTCCCTTCTTCACCCACACCTTCGCTTCTCCTCTCCGCTCGTTTCTTCTCCTCTTCTTCCAGCTGCGCAGGTTAGCCGGAGAGAGTGCGCGGTATAGCACATGATGGATCCCAAATCCATCCTGTTCCTTGGTCTCTTCTGCATTGCCCTCGCCGTCGTCGGAGGCCAATCTCCCCCCACTTCTTCTCCTCCCTCTTCTCCTGCTCCTCCCACTCCCACCACTCCCTCTGGTACTCCTCCTTCATCTCCTGCTCCTCCCACCAGTCAGCCTCCACCCACTCCTCAGGGCTCTCCGCCGCCGGTTCAGCAGTCTTCTCCGCCTCCCGCTCAATCTTCTCCTCCTCCGGCTCAATCTCCTCCTCCAGTTAGCTCACCTCCCGCATCACCTCCCCCGGCGTCTCCCCCACCGTCATCCCCTCCTCCCGCATCTCCTCCTCCGGCTACTCCTCCTCCTTCATCTCCACCTCCGGCCACTCCTCCACCTGCATCTCCACCACCATTCAGTCCCCCACCCGCAACTCCACCACCAGCTGCTCCTCCACCGGCTCTCACACCCGCTCCACTCACAGCTCCTCCAGCTACAACTCCAGCCACGACTCCGGCTTCCACTCCGGCTTTGAGCAAGGCTCCGGCACTATCACCAGGCCCGTCGACGGCCACTGCTCCGGGTCCAGGCCTCTCTACTATTTCTCCATCTGGCAGTGATTCTGTAAGTCTTCGCTTCTTAATTCTTATGCAGTTTTCTTTCCACATTACAAAGCGTAATAAAGTAGCAAAAAACGATGAGTATTTTATCGTTATGCTTTTGAATATAAATCTTAAGATATTTGAGAGTAAAAGACTCTGCTTTTCACATTTCATGGCCGATCTTCTGATGCGCTCTTAGTAAAAACTGTAGATCTGGTGATTTAGAGACTAATTATTGAAATAGCTTATAATTCTTTAATCTTTAATTTCATACTAGAAGTATGTAATTCAGTTCTTGCAACTAGTTTTATCTACCCACTAGTTGCTGATTGATATTAATTATTAAAATATAGAATAATAAATTTGATATAAAAAATTAAGTTTATAATTTTTAGACTTTTTTAATGCATAAAAAACATATTTTAGTAAAAGAAATTTAAATTTGTAAAAGTTACAATTTATACTATTCTGATCATAAATATAATAACTATTTAAGAGATTTGTTAATTAATGATAAATATAAGATTTTAATTTATTTTATATTTTTTATTTATCATTTTTTTATATTAATTTATTTAACTTATAAATTAATATATAATATAATTTACATAAATTATTTTTAAAAAATCAAATTATATTTAAATTAATTAATTTTTTAATATTATTAATTTATAAAAATTAATTAAATTATTTTTATAGACTAAAAAAGTATTAAGTTTAACAACATATCATTTTTTTTATAGAAACAATTTAAACACACTCATATTCATATATATAAACACATGAACATTAGATTTAAATTCGGGTCCTTCTCAAAAACACCAATATATATATATATATATATTTATATAACTTGAAATGTGAAATGATGGTATGCAGAGTGGAGCAGACAAGTTGTGGCGGTCGCACAAGATGATAGGAAGCTTGGCATTAGGATGGGCTCTGCTATCAGGGCTATTCTAGACATTTGCTTTGTGATATGCCTCTGTTATTTCCTCATTTGCCCTTTTTATATTATTACTGTCACTATTATTATTAATTTGTGGCTATCATTTCAGACTACATTTACCTGTATTTGCTTTATTGGCTTGCATTAATTCTTTGGGAGATTTTTTAGGCCACTTTTTTGTATTTTGGAGGATTATATGTGACTTCCATTGCTTCTCTTCTTTCTCTTCTTCTTGCTCTTTTGCCTTTTTTCCCCCTTCATGCACTTAATTACCAAGATAACATTCTAAATGAGATAAAATAAATTATATACAACTATACTTAATTAATGTTGGTTATAGACGAAATTGAGGACCTGAATATTATGCATGGATAGAAAAATCACACGAAAAATGTTACTTCTTATTAAGTCTCAACAATAATTAGAATCCAAATGATACGCTATCAATACTATCGAATATTAAACTATACCTAGTTTATAATAAGAAAAATAATGGGAAAATTAATATTCTGAAGAAAATATTTAATTACTACTCTAATAATAAGTGGATATCATGAACATGTTGTTATTTCTAGTACAAGACCTTGTCATTGCTTGCTTATCAATTGTTATTAAATTTTTTGGATAATTAAATCCTTTTTTTAAACTTTATATATAACAATTCCCCCAGAAATAATCACAAATGCATATATAATATCTCACATTCTTTAATATAAGATTTAATTAAATTTTTTAGATAAATTAAAGAAATAAAATAAATCAGTTAATTATAACTAATATAAGTATTAATTGACTAATTTAAATATATTTAAAAATATTTTATATAAAAAATTTGTCTTAAAATATTAGATTTAATTATAATTGAATAATTTATTTAATTTTATTAATTTATCAGAAAAATTTAATGGGCCATTATATTAAAGTTTTTTCTTATTCTCAACAATGCTCAAGTAATAATGGATATATTGTCAAATTATAAATAGCTAATCAACTTACAGTTGAATATTATGTTAAATGGAAATCAAAACTACTTAATTCCTATATATGTGTTTGGAAATACATTTACTAAAGCTAAAACCATCTCTGGCAAATGAGTTTCCAGATACGTACTATATAAATTTAATATTACAAATCAATATCTTAGATAGGATTATATTGCGGATCAGTTGGGTAATTTTAATTTTATATTATAAAAATAATTATAATATTTTATCAGTATTTAATTGTAGAGTTGCTATTTAAATTTGTTAAATTAGTCTTTTTCTTTAAATGAAACTAAATATATTAAAATAAAGAGACTAAAAATATGTTTCATAAATTTAAGTGATTAAATTGAAACTTAATATAAAGTTATAAAACTAAACTTATATTTTAGCCTATAAATAAGATTGAAATTATCCCCTAACTCAAAATTATACGAGAACTTCATGTATCCAGGAACTTGGAAGTTTGGTAGGGGGAATCCAATAATTGAAAAGCTTGGAATTGGTATGTTGTTGGGGGTATGCCCTATTGCTGCGATGGAGTTGTATTGTATGGTAACTTTAGGTACAACAACCAGTAGGGGACACATTGAAGCATTCAATGAATAACTAAATCTGAAGTAAAAGTAGTTTGTTTATTGATATTATAACCTCATCCACCAGCACTCCCAAACTTTTATTGACCTTTTCAGCTCTTAGTAAATAGAAATTAATAATTTTTTTTGTAAATTATATTTATATCCTTTATTTTGAAAGTATATACCCTTCTTCTTCTTTTGTATAAAAGTTTTATAAGGTGATTAGGCTCATTTACGATTTAAAGGCAAAGTCTTCTTATCTTATAGGTAGGGCGATCTGTCAATTATCTATAGGTGTAAACTTAAGTACTCGGAAGATATAATAGCTCTCTAAGTATCGTGACTAGAATTACAATAAAATAATATTCTATAAAAATTAAATATACTCTATATAGTTTTTGTTAACTGAAATACAACAAAGTATATAACCTTCATGTTCTTTCAAGGGAAAATTTTTCTTTTGGATAGGATAATATGTCTCTCCTGGAAATTATTGGGGAGCTCAAGTCCACGAATTATATATGGGCTCCAAAAATTTATCTTAAAAATTAGAATAAATTAAATCCAGACATGAATATCACCAAGTGGGTTTGATTCAGCAAAAACTTTCATCATTTTATTAGGAGAAAGTGAAACTTTATACTACTTTTAAATTATGGATAAGTCTAATTTTTTTAAAAAAATTTATATAAAACAAATTGCTTCATCTTATATGCATTAGACATTTAAATTTATATTTTTTTTACCTTGATGCCAGTTTAGATTCTAAATCATTTTTGTTGTATAACTTGAAACCTTAACTTAATCAACCATTAGAAAATAGTGGTTGTGGTTTACTTTGCATTGAATCCCTGAATAAGGCTTTTCTTTCCAAGCTTATTTTTAAACTTGTATCTCAATTTAATTTATTATGGGTTAAATTCATAAGACGTAAATACTATATGAACATTAAATCATATTCTATTATTAAACCTCGTTGTTCTTATATGTGGAAGAATTTATCAAAATTTTAGAAAAATACATATTGTTACATTAAATAGAAGTCCAGGGATGGTACCTTGATTAGATTTTGGTCAGATTTCTAGGTCACTGATCTTGGCCCTCTAAAGTATCTTGTTCTCGCCCAATAACTAATTACATTGATATCAATGGTTCTTTGAAATAACATCATTTTAATTATATTTTGCCTCATAATGTTCTATAGGATATAACTCTAATTCATCAGGACAGATTGTCGTAACCTCCGCTCTATTTTTAGCATATAACCTCTTCAAGTATTTTTACTGTCAAACCAGCATATCAAACTATAAAATCTCTCAATTGGAATAATGTTGATAAAGTTTGGAAACAATATGTAAGTTACTAATTGTACATCTTGTTAGAATCTTTATATTGCTCTTACTCAAATAGAAGTTCCTTATAAACAAGGAAAGATACGGAAGTAAGTTGATAGCTCATTTGACTTGTGAGCTTTGTTACGGGAGGATTGAGGATACTGATCACGTCTTTAAATTCTGTTCTTTGGCTTATAGTGTTTGGAAGAAAATTCTCCCTCGAGATCTTTACACTGATGTTTTTGGACAAGATATTGTTTAGTGGCTAGAGAAAATTATCTTAACTAAGAAACTACATGTTTCTTGAAAAATTAGCATAACTATTATTTTTTGGAAACTAGAATGCTAGGAATAGACAATTTTTTTTGCGGATGGAGCATATTCTCTTAACAAAATTTTAGCACAAGTCAGAACTATCGTTAATCACACTTTAAATAGCTTCAACATTTATAGACTACTTTTATAGAGCTTTTCTTTTTATAGGTAGTCTGTATAATTTTATTTTAACTATTTAATTTATAATGATCTAATTTATTTTTATAACTACGATATTCCTTCGCTACTTTAAGTAAGAGCATCTAATAAACTTTGTAACTAACATCTTTTCCAAAAAAAAAAACCTTAACTTCCACCTACACCCTGCCCTACCCCTACCCTGGTCATTTGTAAAACAGAATAGCAATTATCATTACATTATTATTTTTTAAAAAATGTACATTATATATAATGGCCATGGTGGTAATTTATCATAAGTAGCCTAGAGTTTATAAGAAATTAAGTGAAGTCCAGACCAGAAAAGACCAATTACAATTACAGGCCAGCGAAGTCAAGGACCGAACCCCATATTGTTTTTTATGGGCTATCTATTTTAGGCTTTTCGGCAATCAATTTTGGGCCTTTTATACAACCCTCCAATTTTAGCCCATTAGTGTCCCCCACCCCACTTCTCTGACCTTTTTTTTTTTTTGTTATTTAAAGTAAAATAAATACCCGATATGTAATGTATATCAATAAGGATTCTATTTACTTGTTACCACTTACTTACTAGTCATTATTATATAATATAATCAAGAGAGTAATACAAAAAGTGTGAATGTATATATATTTTTTATTATTTTAAATTAAATCACGATGACATGTAATTTTCAAATATCTTCAAAAAGTTGCACGTTGATCAAACAAGTGAATAGATAGTGATCAGATAGTAAAACTAAAATGCTGACGAATTTTTGTTTTGATATAATATTATTTATAATTATAATTTATAGAGTAATTTATATTGACAAGATAAGATCTAAAATAAACAAAAAAGCTTTTTTTTTTGTACAAGGGAGTGTTAAATATGAAAACTAATCTATATGGGGATTACTCGATAGCAACAAGATGTCTCAATTATGAAGGACGAGAATATCATATTGTCTTAGTCATCAAACTTTTCTCTATAAGAATATCTATCAATTTATTCTGGTCTCTAAGTATATATTGAATTTTTAATTCCTATGAAAGCAGAATAAGACTATGTATTTACGATAATAATAGATTGCATCTATTTCTATTCAAACTTAATAACATATTAACAATATTCTTTATATTATATTTAAAAATTATTTTCTTAATTCCTAGTTTATAAGTTATTTTTAATCATTTATAAATAATTTATTATTCTAATTTAATAATACTACATGAATTTAATTAATTTATAAATTTAATAATCTATTCTCATATATAATCTCGAATAACTCTACTATATCTCCCATTACAAAATAAACAAAAAAGTTAATCAAATGGAACCTCGCATGTTGTTAATAAACACAGACCCTAAATTAGTAAAGACAAAGCTAATGCTCTTCACGTACGCTATGGCAGATTGGCAAGTGCATAAGGCTAACTGTGGTCCAATAACATATGGCTAATTACTTAGCCTATAACTACCCTATTTATGGCCTTCTCTAATTTTTTAAATTAAACATTACTTCACATAAAATTCCATATAAAACACCATTAAGCATTGTGTTTTGAATGTTAAAATAAAGTATTTGAAAGAGCTGTTTTTAATTAAGCTTAAAAATATTTAAATTTGATCAAATATTATTAAATATTATATATCTAAATAAAAAAAATACGAATTAACAGTTTAATTAATATCATTATCATTATGGATATCAAAGGAAAACTTTAAACTTCAAAAGTTAAAAATAACATGGTTATTTTTTTTTTACAATACATAGAATGTTAGCTAAAAAAAGGTCTTTGAAATAGTTGCTTTTAATTACCCTCAACAATATTTAAATTTTGTCCAATAATATTAAATATTATATAGCTAAATTAAAAACATGAATTTACAGTCTGATTATTATCAGTATCAAATATCAAAAATAAAATTTAAAAATTAAAAATTAAATAATTATTTTTTCCCGCAATAAACAGAATGTTAGCTAATAGATTAATATCATAGATGAAATATCAAATCTCAATGAAGCCAATTTCTTTTAGAAAAATAACATTTAAGTCATATGAAAAGTATAAAATGTTAAAAAAACTCAAGAAATTACATAATTAATGTCAAATCCCATTGAACTTTATATGAATTTTTTCTAATTGTAAAAAGATATAAATATCCCTAAGACTGAAATTTTCCCTTTCATTTCTCTTTCTCTTTCTCGTAATCTACTTTCATCAGCATCAAGACTATCTCTCTCTTCCTGTCTCTTGCTGCCCCTTCTCTCAGCATTTCTCGCATTTGCGCTCGCCTAATTTCTGAAGATCTTCACCACTTGGTCCGTGCTTATGCCTCTTCTTTCTTTTTTAATTTTTCAAGGTTTACGTAGATCTTACTTTTTTGGGTATGCTTCCATTTTATTTATTTTTTATGTTTCATTGCTTTATTCACTAGTGGATTTGGTTTATAATCTTTACTGCACTCAGTTTTTCACATGCTGATTTGTAGCTCAGTATTTTTTCTGCTGCTACAGAAAATTATTTACTTCTTCATCTATTACACAAAAGCCAGTGGGGTTTGAAATTTAGCATCTATTATTGGTCATTGGGTCTAGTGGGAATAAAGATTCTCTCATATACCTTCTAATTTCTATTGATCCAAGGAACCGTTAGATTTGAATTTTTTGATATTGGGACTTTGGTACAGGTGCTAATGGTCGGACGGGTAGAGAGTAAAAGCAGCTTCTTCCATATCTACGGTCTCGCTTTAAAAAAGAATGCAATGTGAGGTCTCTCCCTGGCGAACAAGTTTGCAAATTCTGACAAAAATATCGCGCAGTATGATTAATCTCTTGAAAATCTCAAGCAAAAATTCTATTGGGCTTGCTCTATTTGAACAGAGATTTTCATTGGCTCCATTCTGTTTACTAAGAATGGTATGTAATTTGCCATAATTTGGACTAAACCCTTTGGTTACTGTAAACTATATTCTTCTGGGGAAGAATCTTACTTTTCCTCTTTTCCTGCAAATTTTACTCTCACTTTGCCATCAAGGATTAATGAACATAGGATATGATATAGCATGTGGTTATGTTCCAGGAGATCAATCTCATAAGAATAGTGATACAGTTGACGCTTATGCATTGTATTACTCCTGGCTTAGACCTCTCTTTAAGTCTACAATAGAAATCTCTCATTTCTTTTCAAGATTCTTTCCTGCCTGCAGTATAGGTAATTCCCAACGTGGTATAACTTTTTATGAGAACAGTGCATATATTGAAAGTAAATTGAAGTTTTCAGGTGCTGAACAATCTCACTTTGTCAAATGTCTCCTGATTTCACTTTGGTATTTAAAAGCCATCTTGACGAGCTAGTTTGGTTCTTTTAGCACAAATATTATGGAGAAAATTATTGATATTCTTTATTTGTATGAGTATTATTCATTCTTTTCATTAGCTTGGCTTCAAAATAACTTAGAAGTTATTTTCTTAATGGTTCAGCCTTTCTTGATTGCATGTGTTGATGACTGCAACCCTTATGAGGTTGATATGGTGAATCTGAAGAAACTTATCCCAAAACTTATGGAATTGGTGGCTCAAAATTCATTGGTAGACCATGCCTCAGAATGTGGGCAAGATATACAAGCTGTGAATGTAAAGCAGTTGATTCCTGATGATGAAAAATCAATGATTTTTGCGGCTTGCTTATGGAAGCAAATTTCTAGATTTGTGATGTATAATTTAGATATGTGATTATGTGGAGATGATCTAATCATTTTATAATGATAAAGAATCTTAATTACTGAATTGTTATTCAAAGATAATGGCTCAAGTATTTCTGCGTCATTGATCATATCTTAATTATAGTTTAACTTAAACGTACTACTAATAATCTTACTTTGCTTATATATATGTCAAGTTTAACTTTGCACTTACAACCCCAGCACTTGCAATAACAACTCCAGCGCCTGAAATAACAATCTCAACACCTGTAACTAATAACCCTATCAGCTGCACTTACAACCTCAGCGCCTAAAATAACAACCACAATACTAGCAACTAACAACCCTAGCCCCTGTAACTAAGAACCCCATCAGCTACAACTAACAATCCCATTAACGGCACTAACAACCCCAGCACCTGAACTAACAACTTTAACACCTAAAATAATAACCCCCGCACATGCAACTAACAACCCCATCAACTATACTTACAATCCCAATACCTGTAATAACAACCCTAACGCCTAAAATAACAACCCTAGCACCTGCAACTAACAATCCCAGCCTCTGCAACTAAAAACCCCATCAGCTGCAACTAACAACCCTATCAACTGCACTAACAACCCCAACACCTGAACTAACAACTTCAACGCCTGAAATAATAACCCCAACACCTGTAACTAAGAACCCCAGCCTCTGCAACTAATAACTCCACCACCTGTACTAAGAACCCCATCAGCTCAACTAACAACACCATCAGCTACACTAACAACCCCTAGCCCCTACACTAACAATCCATCAGCTGCAACTTATAACCCTAACACCTGCAATAACAATCCCAGCGCCTGAAATAATAACCCTATCACCTGCAACTAACAACTCCATCAGCTGTACTAACAACCCCAGTTATAATGATGAGTAAATCCACCTGCAACACACTGTACTGTTCTCTTATTTCATAGCAAAGTATGCCAACACTGTACTGTTCTTGCAAAGCGCATCAACTCTCATTTCTTTTTTAATATTTTTTTATTTCATAAGGTCATTGAAATCTTTTTACAACTAGAAAAAATTCATGTAAGATCCCATGGGATTTGACATGAATTATAGCATTTGATGAAATTTTTTTATCATTCAATTACTTATATAGGACCCATATATTATTTTTCTATTTCTTTTTTTTTATCTAAATTACATATAAATAATTCGTAATATACTAATATGGTAAGAGAGGACCTTCGTCTGCCGACACTTTGTTTATCTATAGACATGATCAATTAGGTTGGGTGCTGCAAAAATATGATGAGTAAGGTTAAAAAAAAGAGAGAGACAATTTTGATGTCCCTGACAGACTAATTTGCTAGGTTAGCAGGTTACCCTATTTTTTATTTTATTATTATTATATTTATTTTTATTTATTTTTAATATAACTCTAAGTCTCCCATACTTAAACTTAATATTCTCCTCGTATTGGCTTGCTATTATTTTAAATTTTATGTTAAAAAAATAAATATTTGGGTTAATTAAATAACAACCAGGTATTTTCAACTCAATCTGCCTCCTCCAACCCGTCATGGGCAAGGCCATTTTCAGTTAATTGACCCACGTTACCAACCTTATTTATCTGTATCTCTTACCATTTTTAAATATTAAAAATTTTATTTTGTTGTGGATGTTATTTATTTTATTTATGGACGTTTAAGATCCTACTCTTCCTTTAATGCACTCACTTTTATAGCCCAAACATTGGTATATACTTGTAATCTTTAATTTAAAATTTTAATTTCAGAATGTCAAATAGAATTATATACTTGTAAAATAAAATTATAAAGAATAGTTTTCTTATGCATTATATTTAAAATAGAAATATTTGTACTTATTTTTTGCCCCAAAATATTCAATATGCTTAAAATGTAACTTTCCTAATAAGTTCATAGTACATCATCATCAATAATGTCGATTGTTTAATTGTTATTTAATTGACTTATTAGTTATTACCGTATTTAAAGACAAAAGCAAGTCAATGCCCTATTCACTAGGATATTCTTCAGTAACATAATGGCCTTCTATCTACCTATTTGGTAGCAATAAATAAATTGCATGCTAACACAATCTTATTATTATTAATTTATAATTTTAAAAAATAAAAAATATTATAATATTATATTTATAACTAAATCTTATTCTAAATAATATATTTGATAATGATAATTGACATGAATTGACTATATAAGAAGTATTTATTATATGTTGCCACCGTGACGTGACCCCATTACCTTTTTAGTGGTTGTGAGTTGTGTGACTTGTGACCATTAATTGAAGACCCTGTATATCAACAATATCTATTTATTATTATATAATATAATAGTTTAATATCCAAGTAAAATTTTAAATTTAAATTTTAATATATATAAAAAAAATTTATTGAAAAGCTCACATACTATAACTAGATACGCGATGCGAGTTAAATTTAAATGAAATTTGAATAAAGTTCTAATGAATCAGATAAACAATTAAAAAAAACATAGTATCATCTTGTATGAATTAAGTTTTTAATTTTTTTTTTCAAAATAATAGCACAAATTTATAATAAAAATATAGTGAGAAAATATAAAAAAACAATAAAAATTCACCTGCCTCAAGACTTAATTATATGATATTCGGTGCTACCAAATTAGATTTTCATCCAACTTAATTATGTTGTTTTCTTTTTATACTATCAGCTTAATTATATTCTAATATAACCTTTTCTTTTCACAGAATTCGAACATTTTAGAGATTTGAGTTTGTTTCCCTCCCTCGCTACGTTCACCAATCTTCTTTCTTGGCCTTTCATCCAACCTATAAATTAAAAATTATCATAACAAATAATAAAGGTCTAATTTAAAAAAAAAAGCTAAGAAAACCTAATTTGGAGGTGTGATAGACTAACCAATGAGCACCGATCAACTTGTAAAAATTATTTTAGTTTAATTAAAAATCTTGAGTTTAAATTTATAAATATAGTAACATAAGGTGATAGGGTCATCACCCAAATATATTATATCATAGTTTAATTTAGATTAGCCTGAGCCCCGTCAAGTCCTCTAATTAAAAAAAATACTCAAGATACTATACACACACACAAAAAAATATCCTGAGGTAAACTGTAAAAATTAATAGATTAATTTTTTCTATATTAAATAAGAAAATGGAATTGGAAGGGGGAGAATATTAAATTACTAGTTGAGCCAAAAAAAATTAAAATTAGAAAAAGGGTTTTGAGTCAGAGAGTGAGAGAACCCAGATGATGAGAATTAGTTGTGAAGAATTAGGTGATTAAATAAGTAAGAAAAGGAATGAAAGGGATCGTATGAGAAGTAATAACAGGACGCCACAAAGTGGTTTGGTACAAAGTAACATCAACATTAGGACACGACAGCGAGGTTCAACCTTCAACATGGTTTGGTTTTGACCCTTAACATAACTAAATGTTTCAAATCCTGTCGTCTAACTTTAAAAAGTTCATGAATTTGGATAGAAATACTAAAAAAACAACAATATATTAAATGACTCATTTCAAATATATCTTTGTCATTTTCATATTCGGAGCTATCTTTTGCACATGTGGAGATAGATGTTCGAGCGATCTGACATATTTCTGTGGTCCTATGGGGATTCGACTCATCTTACCTCTTTTGATTCTTATGTACCCCTATTTAGTTTTATGTTCTTATTTTCATGTACTTGTTATGTGTATTTTTATTATTCAAAAGTAGTTAAAATTTTAAATTCTTGAATAAATGTAATTTATCTTTAGAAAGTATAATTTTTTTAATAAGTATAATATATTTTTAATTGTTTTCTATTTTATATATAATTAAAGATAATATATTTACAGATGTTGCATTCCTTAAAAATAAATTATATATGATTCTATAAATAAATTTTAATTATAGGCAACAAATTTTATAATGTATGATATCGTTGTCGTTATTGTTAAGAGATAAGAATCAACACATGAACTTTTTTTTATTTGGTGTTGCATAACTAACTAGTCCGTTGGGATGGTATATTTTTTATTTTTTATTTTTTATTTCTAGAGGTCACTGTCAGTACAGTTTAGGAGCCTTTATCAAAATTAATTTAAGATGACTTGGATGATTCATTTCCTTTCAAAATATGGCACTTCAGAATGAAAGCTCTCCCACTTAAATATTTTATGGGCCACCCCCTCTCAATAATATCTGAGTGCTTCTTATCACAATGACTATGATTTTGTTCTTTTAAACTCATAGTAATATAAAATGGGAAGTAAAATAATTCTCTTTGATTTTTTTTTTTTTTACACCAGGGCCAGGGAAATAGTACCATGATTTTCTCTTAGTTAATGACAGTATTGTCCCCGCCTTCAGAATTTTTTTAAGATCTAACTGTTGTTATTCAATATTTTAGGACTTAAACGTCATTCACCTTAATTAATTTTGGAAGAATTATGACGAGATCCCAAATAATAGATTTAATTATTAGAAAATTCTAATAATAAATTAAGAGCTAACAATAATAAGTTATAGTATAAAAATTGATAAGAAATTTATATTGTCTAATATTTTTTAGTAATTAATTTTTTTCTTTAGAGAAATCCACACTCTTCATCAGAAGCCATGTACAATACCTTATCTCATACTCCATGAAAAACAGAAGATAATAATTTATTTTGTAATATATAAAATTGCTTCCCGTGTTTAAGAAATCAGTGGAAATAATTTGAATATTAACAGCAAAACTACTACTTTTTACATACAATTCAATTAAATATTTTTAAATTATTTTTAATTAAATAATAAGTATACCTAATAATGAATAGTTTTAATATGCTTGCCCAAATAACCTCATATGCCATTTTAAAAAAGAATAGAAAACCACATTAATACAGAGGATAGATGCACATGGACGATCTAACTAGCTATAAAGAAGGGGCAGTAAAAAGAAAATAATAATAATAATAAATAAGACATTCCAGCACACAGAGCAACGAAAGAGAAAGACAATCCCCGCAAAAAGCAGGTGAAAAAATAACAGTGGTAAAATTAAAAGCTGCCTCCCTCAGAGTGACGAAGAAAGCAAAAGCAACCTGACTTCATCACCATGGTCTGCACTCTGGCCTGCAATTTTTATCTTCCTCACTCGTAAATAATTTTTTTTAAAAATTTTTATACATATAATGAGCATTAATTACCAGGTGGACAATTATGAATGTTCTACATTTGATATTCAGAATCAGAAGCACTGACAAAAAAGCACAAGACAACCGCTGAATCCATTATCTCAGCTATCAAAACACAGCACCACCGTGTCAAAATACAAAAAAAAAAAAAAAACACCTTGAACTTTCCAAACCCAGAAACAACTTCTACATAGTAAAAACGTAGAACCATTAGAGTTAACCAACCTAACTGTCAGTGTCAACTCCAACTCATTGTTGTCTATGGCAGCCTCTTTAATATTACCACCACCGACACATAAACTAGAAGTTGTAGAGTAACAAAAGCTCATATAACGTCTCTGCTATATCACCTTCTCTCTCATTTATGGTAGGCAAAACTAAAACTCAACCTCCATTTGCTCTATTCCTACTGGGAAAACCGAGCCCCAACTCCATAGTTGGATTCTGCATTGAGAATAAAGATTCACTTTGGTCATCTCGCCCTCATCATCTCTGGGTGAAGTGAAAACCTGTGAATTTTTATGCTCCATTTACAGATCTAAATAGAGGTACAAACAAACTTTCATGAAAGAACCAACTGAACACCTACTCTAAACTTCTACTAACAGTGTTAGTGGTCATATACTAGTGTTACTTCTATGAACAATTGTCTTGACTTCATCTTCAATCCTATCCCTTGGTTGGTTAGACTTCCATCTTCCACATGTTGTTGATGCTGCAATCTTGTGATTTCTCCAGCGCGGCAACTTTGGCTCGGTATACTGCAAGTGAGTTCTTTCCTCTTTCATCCTGGGGAAGCTTGCTAGCTTCGCTGACAGAACCAGTTCGAAGATCAGCTGGGGGAATGAAGCAATCTAATGAGAGACCGGGAATGTTGAATGCGACCTCTTCGATTGTCCAGGCTTCTTCCATTTTTGTTTTGGTATGGCTCATCGCCATCTCCCCGAACCTGAAAAGAGTAACTACAGTATGGCCTGAGTGGGCAACCATGATGCCTTCCACAGGTCTATAATCATCCAGGAATGAATTGATTGTGGTTTCCCAGTACACTGCATCACCCCCATTAGATTGAATTCGAGTCAGATGAGAATCCTCTATGTGAACGAGAAGTCCGGTCTTCTGGCTGAAGTAGCCAAATAAGACGTGCCTTATGATCTCTGCAGGACCTTCGCTCCGAGCCTTCAATGTTTCAGGATCAGCGCAGAGCTTAAGGATGAAGCAATCCTCACCATTTATCTTCTTCTCCCCGATGCATCTTGCATCCGCAAACATACTGGCAGTGGTTCTAGGGTCAAGGCCCTAATTGAAGAAACAAACACAATTCAGAAATTGTAGATCATAAAGTGGAACACTAACACCACATTGAACACAAAGCCTAACCTGAAGTGCACGACGCAATGGTCTCACAGGTCCCTTAGCTGCGTGAGAACCGAGCCAAGGAGTGTGCCTCCAAACAAGCTTGCCATTACACCCTGCATGAACCTTATTTCCCCCAACTGCGAGCTCTACATACCACATATCGGGATTCATCTGCCAGAGCACGAATCCACCAGACTCGGAGCACCTAGAGGCATTCCGATTCTTGACTACCCTTGTAGCAGTTTCAAACTCAGAAGTTACCATTCTCACCTTTCCCATTGCATAGGCATTCCGAATAGAGTTCTGCAGCCTCTGGCCCCCAGAAGCTGCTGTGTACTGCTGCAATATGTACTGGGCAGATGAAGTTTCCTGCAAGTTTACCCACCCAACAACACAACAAAATATTAGCATTTAGAAGCAAGTTTGCTGAAATTGAGTGACTTCCAATGTTTTAGAGAGATGATAATCAATAAGGTAGTCAAGATAGCTAGAAAGCTAGATATCTTTTCTGATTTACTCTAAGTAGGCATGGAAAACTACATCAAGACATGGTCAGCATGTTTTAAGCTTAAATGTTTATTGTTGCTAATTCATTGCCCATTATTTCTGTTCTTATCCACTTTTACTCAGCAGCCAAACATCTCGTGAACCAACATGAACCGAAATTATAGCGAAGAGTCCGGAGATGCACCATTTCAGGATAACCAAGGAGGAAGGCAAAACTAGAATTGGAGTGCTGAAAAAGTATATTAAATCATGAAGTGACTCAAAACATGAATAGGTCCATAAAAACCGCTGAATTCGTCTATGGCTTGTAAGAGCAAATTTTCCCAACGCCGAGAAAACGTCCAAAATTTCGAAACATGCATCCGAAAAGGAGAGAATCTTCTCTAATCTGCACACCATGTGCTTTCACTTCTCATTTTTGTAGTTTTTTGTATGAAAATAATCGAAATCAGAAAAGGAGCTCGAATAACCCTTCTACACACACAGATAGAAACATGCTCTCTCACACACATAGAGAAGTAGAGAACAGAGAGAAAGAGAGAGAGCTCACAATGGGAGTGTCCTTGATGCTGAGATGGGGCAGCGGGTCAGTGGCGCTAACGTGAACAGGAGCGAGAGGGGCACCCATCACACCAAGAAGAAGCCTCAGATCAGACCTCTTGAAGGAGGTTGAGGCTGGTGAAGGAGCCCGAGACAACTGACCCTTCATCCACTGCCCAATACCCGACCCGACTCTCTTCGTATCCCCGTTTTCCCCGCCGTTCGTCTCCGGACCCTCTATCAACGGCGTCAAGGTCTCTCCCAACGGCCTTATACTACCGGATCTTCCGATTGACGAGTCGGGGCTGACCACACAGTTGCTATGGTTGCTATGCTTCTTTCTCCGAAGAAGACCCGAAATGGGTGATCCGGTTCTGCCCGGACTACTAGCCCGAGAACGCGACGGTGACAGACCACGAACTACCTCTTCCTTCAAAGCCGAGAAGAAACCCTGCTTCTTTTCCATCTTTAGAGGTTCAAAGAAACAAGAATCTGAAGCTCCAAAAGCGAGAGAAACGGGACTTCTGCAGCAAATCGACTAGTGGGTATGAACTATGAAGCTCAGAAGGAAGCTAAACTTAGAGAGCGGAGGGAATGATGAAGAAGCCAGAGAACTTCATTGAAGCAGAGGTGGTAGAAGATGGAGCATCCAAAGGGAAGGAGATAGTGGGTAAAATGGGGGAGAACGAAAAACGGTCTGACGAGTGTGACTTGTGAGAGAGGCTGAGTGCGGGACTTTAGAGAAGTGTGCCGTGGGCTGGGCATTGGTGGGCGTACGATTACCGGACAGAGAAAGTAAAAGCAACCGGAGGAGAGAGAATGCTTTTAGCCAGGCGAGCGGGGAGGAGAATAATGTATATAATAATATACTTCCTTCCATGCTAAATAAAAAATCTAATTAATTAATTTATAAACATTAATTTGTTTATTAAATTATTTATTTATCATTGCTATTAGGTAGATATTATTTTAGTGATGATATAAAAGAATTATAAAATAAAGTAAAATAATATAGAAAATGAATAAATAAATAAAACAGAACAAAACGAATGAAAGATTATATATTTGGAATTAGATTATATCAATCAATTATATCTATATTAAAGATAAACTGAATAATAATATAATATAATATAATATAATAATATATCTCTCTTTTTCTGAATATTTTCAAGCTCTGGAAAAAGGGCCCTTTTTTGAGCCTAGGTTTTAATTTCTTACATGTAGCTCAGTAAACTGTACAATATATATGATATATTTTATATGATTTTTTGAATAATATTTTATCAGTATAATTTTTTTTGATAAAAATAAAAATAAAAGTAAAATTAAATTAAAAATATATTTTAAAATTTATATAATATAATAAAAATGAGTATACAATTGATATATATTTTTATTATAATTTAAGATAAAATAATTTAAATTATTTTTTTATAATTTTAAAAATTTTAAAATTATCTAAAAATTTTATAAATAGAATAAAATAGCCTAAAAAATTTTACTTCTATTTCTATTATCTCAATTCTCAATTTTTATAATATAATTAAAAAAATATAAAATATTAAAAATAAAAATAATGAAAATTCTTTTTTCATTATATTTCTCCACTCCCACGTCTTATGCTAACTTTGTTTCACAATTCATTTGGTGAGAATAAAATAAACTCTTCTCACCCCAAAAATATAAATACCATGTGACAAAAACGGGAAAACATATTTTTAATGAAATTAATATTTTATATTCTTAAGAGTTATTTTCTTATATAAGGATAAGGAATATCTTATAATCAATTGCCTATTGATTAGAAAAAATAGCCTAGTGCTACAATAGTATCGTACACATTCTCAATAAAATAAAATAAAATAAAAATTATTTGCTCAGCGCTTAGATGGTTTTATGGTTATGTATGATTTCCCTTCACATCAAGATTTATAAAAACAATGAATAGAAGATGTGTATAATTTTTATTTTTTTCTTAAAAAAAATATCTTATAAAAAATCATCACTTTCTTTTCTTTTCTTTTTTTCTAACAAAAAACAACACTTTCTATAAATTAAAATAAGTGGGAGCATTATATATACTTTGTTTAAAATTTTAATTTTTCAAATATCGTTATACGAACTCCTTTTAAATTTTTATATATTAATTATAACTTAAAATAATTTTTATTTTAAATGATACAGAGATCGCATCGATTTCTTAAATTATTAAATTAATACTTATAATTGTCATAAAATAACAAAATTTAATGAAAGGTTATTAATATATTAAATTAAAACTATTTTTTTGGCATGATAAATAAAATAGCCGTCTAACCTTAATTTATATAAAATATTACTGATTATATGTCTGGCATAAATCAAGTGAAAATATTAAAGCACAATGCATAGGGACGTATTTAAATTAATCTAATCCAATGCTGGCAAACTCTTTTCAGCCTCTAAGTAAATAACTTATTAATTGTAGTTTCTCGAATGAATTATATTTTTATTTTTTTTATGAATTGAATTATATTTTTCAAGATGATATGTGAATATTTTTTGTGTGAGTTTATTGTTTCAAATTCTTCACTGTTCGCTTCAATTTTTGTCATTAAAATTTGCCCTTACCATTCCGGAGAGGTCGCATTAAATAGAGTTGCGGTATGTTTGGTATAATAGAAATTGAAAGGGAAAAATAAGAGTAAAAATAAAATATTTAACTTCCTTTATTTGGGACAATTGAAGCTATTTTATCTTCTAATATTTTAAGTCATTTTAATTTGATCAAAAAAATTAGAAAATAAGATAAGAGAAGTAGAAGTAAAATATTTTAAATAATTTTATTTTAAGTTAAAAATTTTTGGATAAATTTAACCTTTCACAAATTATAAAAAAATATTTTAGATTATTTTATTCTAAGTATAAAAAAATATATATAATTACATACTTATTTTTATCTTATCACATAAATTTATAAAGTCCATTTATAACTTAATTCTATTTTCACTTCTAAGTTTATAAAAAATTATAGTACCTTACCAAAATACTATAGGTTGTAAGTTTTGAAGCCTTAAGTAGAGCTGGCAATGTGGGTCAACCCGCTGGATACGGGTTGGCCCGCCGCGGGTTGGTCTGAAAGCGGGCCGAATTTAACTAGCCCGCTATCAGGCGGGTTGGTGTAACACCAACCCGAGCCCGCTAGTTTTTTTTAATTATTTATTTATTTTTTTAAAAAAATATTTTCATATATATTTTTTAAAAAAATAATTTATATGTATCAATATTAATTGGATTCAAAGTATGATCTAAAATTGTCAAAATATTTATTTTTTTAACTTTATCACTATCCATATATAAATCTGTCACAAGTAAAATAATAATAAAATAAAATATATATTTAAAGAAATGACTTGATAAGATAAAGTTAGTATAAATTAAGTATAATGTAAATTTTAATTTGGTTAAAACTCTAAAATTAATAAAGTATAATATAAATAATAAGAATTAAAAAAAAAAAGTGGGCTAAACGAGCTAACCCGCCAACCCGCGGGTTTAGGCTTGGCAGGTGCAGGTCAAAAAGACCCACACTAAAATGGGTTGCCAACCGCCATAAAATAGCAGGTTGGCCCCGCAGGCCCAACCCAAATTCCTAACTTTAGCCTTAAGACTCAAAATTCTTCACTGTCCTTATCAAGCCAGGGGTATGAGAAGTGAGTTTCACTTATATGAAAATTATAGATTTATTATAGTGTTATCAAATTATATCAATGGATAAAAATTATATGAAATATGAAAATATTACCCTAAATTAAGCTTAAAATTTTACAATGGTTTGATAATTTTCAATCATTTACAATTTTTATCATGTTAAAATGTATTTTTATTCCAAAAAAAAACACAAAATCTTATAAAATATATCAGTGTAATGTTGTAAGTTTTGACAAGATTGACAATCCACTATTAGTGCGACGTATTGACTATTTTTTACCCAATATTTACTTAGGTTTTAAAATATGGTACATTATTTTATAATTTTTATAGAATGGCCATGACTCTTTCAAAAATATTTCTTAAGCTAAAAGTCACTTTAATCTTGTTTTTATGGTAAATCATTATTGTCTCACCATATTATGTAAATTAATAAGAGGTTGTGCTGCATTTAATCCAAATTATAACTAAATACACCAAGCTTGTAAAGCTGAAAAGTTTACTATCAACATAAAGTTCAATTATCCCCAAAAGCAACTACTTGTCCTCTATATATGCTCAATATTATATTATCCTTTTTTAGATTTTAATTTCTCTCATAATAAAAAATTTAAAGAAATAAAAGTTAAATGATGCGGTGGCAACTAACAAAAAAAAAGTTGAATGATCCTTGTCCTATATTCCTATAGGTCCCATAATAAGTTCTTTATATATGCAATACATGTTTCATGGAGAGTTATTTATCAAATCCGCAGTTTGATATATTTATCTAAATCTATAATAAAAATATTTTACCTAATATACTAAATATAGAGTAGAGTTACATATTAGATTATAAAATATAGTTTATATATTTTTTAAGATGGGCACCGGATATAAAACTGCCCTATTCATGAATACCAATTCTTTTATTATTTTTTTATTTTTTATCTATATGTTAGTATG
This sequence comes from Leucaena leucocephala, assembly GCA_037074615.1. Classification (NCBI taxonomy): domain Eukaryota; kingdom Viridiplantae; phylum Streptophyta; class Magnoliopsida; order Fabales; family Fabaceae; genus Leucaena; species Leucaena leucocephala. The sequence continues at coordinate 2,768,636 of CM073562.1, read as the reverse complement.
CTACACTTATAAAGGAAAATATGATAGTTACTAGTGACTATTATGTCATTTTAAAAATATAAGTAGTTAAATAGATAAGTTATATCTTTTAATATTTATAACTATACTATTTTTTTAACTTTATTAATTATCATATGATTACATTATAAATTATAATTATTTATTTCATTTTTTTAGATGTTTCGTATTTGTCAATATTGGAAAAATTGATGCAAAGTTGTAATTACAAACTACTCATATTTTAAGACTTATTTTTTATATGTAATGGATCTCAAAACTTTAATTATTATCTTTGTTACCTTATTCTTAGTGGATTATGGATATTATTTAACTCCTTAATACACATGAATATGGTAGTATTTTAGAAATTTATAATTGCAGATTTTTTTTTCACAATATGAGCATAGCATCATAACTTAGGCATGCCCAATCTGTCCATACTCAGCCCACCTATATCTAACATATAATTGTTAAGGCTTTAACCAGGCAAGACTGGGCATTATGCTGCAAAATGCAATCTATATTTTTTTTTGGTAGGGCACAGGCAAAGGAGTTGCCTTGCGTAATTCCGCCCATGCACACCCCTAGTTTCATTTGTAAAATAAAATATATTATATCCAACAATATTTTAAAATATCTTTTAAATAGTATTCAATATCTTAAATTAATTTATAATTATATATTAAAATATTTTTAATTTGTAATAGCATATATTATTATAAAGTATTTTTATAAAATTATATCCTTAAAATACCTTTTTAGCAGCAATGAACACAATACGTTTAAAGCTCCATTGCTGCTAAAAAGATATTTTAAAATATTCTATGTATAAAAAATTATTAAAATTCTTTTTTATTATGATAGTGGATAAATCAAAAAATTATGTAAGGTGACGAGGATTATTTTTTACTTTCGTGTTTACTCGGATTAAACAGATTTTGGGAAAATCAATCCTACAAGTTAAATTGGGAGGAAAAGAATCTAAAAGAAAAAAATAGTTGCATCATTTGAACTTGGAAGAGAGTAATCGAACATTGTCACAATCAGAACCAAAGACAATGAGGCTATAGATTAGGTCAAAAACCAAAACCGATTTATACCCCCAAGCCCTAACATGGATACATTGCTAATAACTCATCCAAACATGCCAAACAATTTTTTCCATTCATACCTTAACAACGTTTCAAGATGTAATTATCTCCTTAATAAATCATTAATCATATTATTATATTTTAAAGACATATATATATGTATAGGATCAACTCATATTGATAATGAAGATAAGGTGGGGTAGTGCAATGATCAGAGTCAATTCTTTTAAATTATTATTTTTATATAGTAAAAGTTTGTACAATATGATCATATCGGGGAGAATTATGACTAAGGACTAAATTCACAAAATCTTTATTTCTAAGGGTCATTAAATGATAAATAGTTCAATGAGTGCCACTTGTAAATTTGTGTTGTTAGAGTGACTAAATAGTGTTAAATGTCTTTTTAATTATACATTTGCTTTATATAACTGATAAATACCCGTAGTTCAACGGGTAATTTTATATTATGAGTAGTAAATTTGAGGAATTTTTTAATAATTAATTAATAAATTTCACGTTCAGTATAAATAACAAGTAAAGTTTAAATATAGCTTATTGTTAAGGGTTGTATATACATATAAAGTTTAAATAACAAATATTTATATATAATTATTTTTAGTTATTAAAAATAAATATTTTATTATTAGACACCTTTTTTTAATAAAAAATTAAATTAAATTATTCTTGTTATAAGGAATTGTCACCTTCCCCTTCCCCAAACCTGTCAGTAATCTTTATATATAATATTAATAATAATGTTAATAATTTATTCGTTGGTTTGCTGAAATAGAATTTACAAAGCTAGGTGATCGATAATGAAAAGGTCCAAATTCACATCAAAACATCAATTTCAAATATTCCTTACCTTTTAACTTATTAACTCTTCTTCCTCGCTTTTAGGCTGTCATCATTGTTCTTTTTTTTTTAAAAAAAAAGAAAAAATTCTCCTGGTTCTTGTTTCTGCTAATAACGACAATAACAACAACAATTATTTTACTTTAATTAGTATTTATTTTATTATTTTTTTTACTATATTTTTTTTTAAAAAAAATTAAATTCCCTCACAAACAACGTAAAGTATATATTTCTTTTAAATAATATAAATATCAGGCATGATAAATCTTCTATTATTTTCAGACATAAATTTAAGTACCAAAAAATTATAATATTTTCTTAAATATTACGATTAAAATCATAATAAAATGATATTTTTTAAAGATCGAATATACTTCAAATAGTTATATGTCTCACTTTTTTACTAATTGAATTTATTATAAACTTTTAACTTTAACTAGTATTTAAATTTGCTCTGAGTGTCCCCCAATGGATCTCCAAGTTAAATCTATTAGTACCTATTATATTTTTCCATCCATTTTTTAAATACAAGTTATTATAATATTAATCTCATGTACACGTATATAAATGAGATCGAGCTTAAAATCTTCTATGGTTGGCAATAACATTCAAACTATTAAACTAGTAGTCGAATCTTCTTAATATTTATTATATATTACATTCTTTTTTTAAAAAAAAATCTCATAATAATTTTATTAAAATAAAGAAGAACATGGAGAAGTGGTAAAAACAGGACATTGTGGTCAATAGAGGCTTGCTTAGCTAAAAGGGCATAGCCCATCTCTCGTGAGAACTTGCATTCCAATTAAGTTGTCATCATCACGAAGATTTTGTTCATAGTTAAATTTTTTTAAAGTTGTAAAATTTATTTTGACCTTAGTTTTTAGGACATAATATTTTTCAAATAAATTAAAATAATAAAAAAATTGGGGAGAATTGGGGGATGTGAAAGGGCAATGTTTTTGATTCGGCCGTGGGGCCCAACCAAAAACGCGTTACACTTTATTCCTTTACGGTGCACAATGCCTCCAGCTAGCCGATGCTCTCCTCTCCCAAAATAAGTCACTTCACCCTTTTTGTTTTTCCTTTCTTTTTCTCTACTTGCTTTGTGCAACTCCTCCAAATATATGTGAGGCCAAACCAAAAACGACTTTATTTAATAGTTCGCGTCTTCCAATTTTGACAAGCTTCTTTCTCACATTTCGTCACTTGTATTCCACTTCTCCATCAATTTGATTTCTCATCCAAGTCAATCTATCTATTATTAACTATATAAGTAAGATAATTAATTTATAAAAATTTACAAAATTAATAAGTTAAAATTAACTAATAAACTTAAAAGAAATTATATCTAGTTAATATAGGGCTTATTTGGATACTTACGAAATTAAAATTTTAAAAATATTTGTAACCTAAATTTAATTTTTTTAAAATAAATAATTATATTTATTTATAAGTATTTATGGGTTAAATCATAATTTAAAAATAATATTTTGTATAAGTTACTAATACTAATTTTTAGAACAATAAAATAATTTATGAGCTATCCAATTACTATTTTATTTTTATTTTTTTATATACTTTTTTCTCTCTTATTTCTATTATCTCTTCTTTTTTCTCTCTCATATTTTCTCTTTTTAATAAAATTATATTATTTTTAATTATTTTTTAATTATAAAAATATTTCTGATAATAATTATTAAGTGCTTATTTATCTATAATTATTTTTTTCTATAATTTTTTTAAAAATTATCTAAAACAATAACATGGATAAATATAATGATATAGATGTGTGATCATGCAGTAAAATATAAGATTCAAAATCATAGTATAAAAGGAAGAGTGAGTGTAGTGCCTTTTGAAGAGCAAATAATACAAAATTATTTGAGGTGATTTTAACCTATATAGAAAAAGTTGTTAAAGGCAGCAATGACGAGAATACATTAAATAGTATGAAATTCACTAAAAAGTGATAAAGGAATTTTAAAGAAAACGTACAATATATAAATTATTAAGTGATATGTTTTTATTAATAATTTATCTAAAAAATTAATTATTAATAAATCATAATAGTGATATATTGTTTATTTATGTATAACTGACCTCATAGAATAAAACTTAATTATTGTTGTTGTTATTTGTAAAAATATATGTTAATTTTTTTAATATACTCCTTGGTAATATAACTATGAAAACTCTGTTTTAATATGTATAAGTAAAAAAAATTATAAATTTTAAAAATAAAATAAATTAAAATTTTATATTTATTATTAAAATAAATATCTCCATCAAGTCCCGTATTTAAAATTGAAGGATACAAACTATTATCAGTTTTTTCTCTTCTCGTCTCTTTTCGTCCATATATGTAATATTTCTTTTTCAACTTTATGTAGGTTACGATATATTCTTGGCCCTTTGTTATAATTAATAAAATAATAATTTTATTCTAGATGAAGTGATTTTATATATATGTGTTAAGGTGTAACACGACACTAACTTGTGAAGCAAGGCTTTCTCTTGATATGATTCTGCAACATATGGTTCTCTCTCCTTCTTTCTTATGTGGTTTTTTTTTTCTTTAAAAAGAAAATCTTTTTGACTGACCCTTGACTGCATCTTGAAGCTGCATATCTTTCAATTTATTATATGATTTAATCCTCCTGATTTCCCATTTAACGAAAGAGGTGAAAATTGGACGAGACAATACCAGTCGATTGGTTTTACTGTTTAAAACTACTATAACCAATTAAAAACTAATTATAGTTCATAAATAGCATAATGATAATTAAACGTTTTTTTTTTCTTTGAAAACAAAATAGCAGTTAAGCTAGCTAGCCGGTAGTTACGGAATTACAAGCCAAAAAAGTTATCTTGTAATGTACTTTTATGATCAAAATTGAAGATATAACGATGTTACCAAATAAAATGGGTCGTGTTACGAGGACTAGTAAATGTGTGGCGATATATTCACACACACACACACACACATATATATATATTCTTAAAATGAAAAATAATGTAAGCATACAATATTCTTTTTGTCATTTTCTCTTATTTTAAATATATTTAATTAATTTATTTGTCAATAGTTTTTGATTCTAGAGAATTTTACGTTTTACTTAAATTAAACACGATAATTATCATTAAATTTTATATAAAAATTTTTAAAAAGAGTTAATTTTACTCACAGTAAAAATATGATAAAGTCTCATTTTATGTTAAACGATACTAATATTATATTGGATAAGTCATTTATTACTTTTAAATATAAATATAGATATCTAAGAGGTATGATACTTTCTCAAATATCGTAATTAGAATCACAATAAAATAATATTATTTAATTTCATAAATAGATATATATATATATATATATATATATATATATATATATATATATATATATATATATATATATATATATGGAAGAGCTTTCCCTATAGTTTGGGCCCAACAAAAGCTTGAGCATTAATCAGGGGTAAATTATTAATATACGCTATTGTTGATACAAGTAACAAACCTAATCTCACGATATTGGATAAATCAATTAACTGATAGACTATCCCAAAATATCACCTCCCCAGGATACAAATCGAAATTTTTTGGACAAAAAAGTAAATTAGGTAGGATTTTGTATATTAATTTAATTATGGAATCGATGGATTTCATAAGTTCACGTTGAGATGAATGATGAGCCAAGTTGCGAGTGATCACGGTCAAAGAATCTCAAACAATATATTATTTTTTTAATACAAAATAAAGTGAATTACGTAGATGCCCCCCCTTTCATCACCTCTTATAGTATTTTGGCATTAAAATTCCAAACTCTCATCGTACCGGTATAACAATGAATCAGTCTTTTGACGGGTTCATTAATAATTTTAGATGAGTTAATTACGTTAAATTTTATTTTTTCTTTTCTTATTAATCCTTAAATAATATTATTTTGAGTTTTAAAAGAATAACAATTCATCTTATTTATTTATACTTTAATAACTCTATTTTATTAAATTATATGTGGTATATATATATATATATATATATGAATTTTTATATATTTATAGACTAATATATTTTTATTTAAATATTATTATAATTATGGCCGGTATAATCTCATGTTGACCTTGATTTAAATTAGTGATTTTTGAGCCAATACCTTTATTGGTTTATTAACAGGTTCAGTTTCAATCTACCTATCTAGATGAAGGAGAGGATCAGTATCCTAGCTTTATCGATCTCAATCAACTCATTAGAGTTTAGAGAAGGAAGAATAAACAAACTTTAAGGAATGCACCAATCCAATAAGCACATGAATGGGTAAAAAATTAATAATAATAATAATGATGATGATGATGTAACAATCATTCCCAAAGGGCAACTCCATGATCTTGTTTTGTCAAGTTTCAATATTTGGCTATCCTGACAACTCAGTAGAAGAGTAGAGTCACGTGGTAATGTGAATAAAGGGATATACATGTGTTTGGATTCTAACGACCACCTTAAAATATGAATTGCTGCCCCATGTTGTGGATACTACAATGCTTTGTTTATTCGTTCTTTGACCAACAAAAACCAAACATGTGAATGCTCTCATAACTTTTATAATCTACCAATCAATAATCTAACTAAGTTACCACCGTAGCTTTATTATAAATATACATGCATGTGGGTGCCCTCATCTAATATTTTACTCCCTCTTTCTCCAACACAACCGCATGAGGCTTTTTCCTTTTCGTTCTGCCTCAATAACAACAATGATATGTTTGGTAGTAGGAAAATGGTCGTTTGCTAAGATAAAAATTATTTACACTTCAATTTCATCTGGCTATTTTAATTCTATTAGAAAAGCTGAGAATTAAAATAATAGAAATACAAATAATTTTTTGTAGATCATTTTACTCCAGTTATAAAATTTCTAGCTAATTTTAACATTTATTAAGTTATAAATAATATTTTAGATTATTTTACCCTAAACTATAATATATAAATTAATTTTATATTCACTTTCATCATATTAAATAAATTTTTAAAGCTAATTTATATCTTAATTTTACTTTTAATTCTATTTCTATAAAAAACTCTTACATCTTATCAAACATAACTTAAATATATATATTCTTCCTCTCTAGGCGCCCTACCACGTGCTCCATCTACACTTCCACACACACATATGACCAAACTATACACACACATGCAACCGAAGTAGCCAAAGCGAGTGGTGGTGGCCTCACCTTTAAAACTAATTATGTTATGTGTATGTATATTTAATTCATCAATTAACTAACCTTATTATATTTTGGTACCATCCATGTCAAATAAAAGAGGACGCAAGCGAATCATAATGTTTGGTTTGTTGGAAGCAAATTTCCTAGGAATATAATATAGGAGATTATAGTTAACAAAAATTAGCCTCATAGGATTTCATTTCAAATCCAAACACACTAAATAAAAAAAATATTTTGTAATGGTTTTAACTGAAGCAAACACCAATAAATGTTAGCCGACCTCGCAAAAGTAGTACAACCATATTTTATAAATGTGTGTTTGAAATTGATTTAGGATTCGTTTGGTATGGGGGTTTGAAAGAGGAGGAGACAATGGGAGGGATTTTACTTCCCTCCTATTATTTAGCTCATTAAAATATTTAGAAGATGAAGGAAATTTTTTTAAAATTTTTCCTCCCTTCCACAACTTTACCTCTCCTCCAATATTAGGAGTATTCGGGAGGAGTATGATATTATTATTTTATAATATTAATATGCTCATAATTTTTTTAATATCTTAATATTATATTTTATTAAAATATTCTATAAAATAATATAAAGTAAATTTGTCTATATAAAAATATTTTTTCTCCCTTCCCTTGTTGAACGAAACAAGATAATACGAAAATACATCTCTTCCCCTCCTATTGTTTAGCTCATTAAAATATTTAGGAGGGGAGGAAAATTTTTCCCCCTCCCCAACTTTACCTTTCCTCCAAAATTGGGGGAATTTGGGGGGAGGTATGATATTATTATTTTATAATATGGGGAAGTGTAATATTATTATTTTATAATATTAATATACTTATAATTTTTTTAATATCCTAATATTATTACTATATTATGTTTTATTAAAATATTCTATAAAATAATATAAGGTAAATTTGTCTATATACAAATATTTTTCTTAAACCAAACAAGATAATATAAAAATCTATCCCCTCCCCTGTTTTAATGTCAATCAAAATAAGATAATAATAAAATCTCTCTTCTTCCCTCCCCCTCTATTCTTATATTAAAATTTTCCCCTTCCGTTGAGCCAAATACACAGTTAAGGATGCCCTTTCTGATATAAATAAGACTCTAATGTCCCTCTTGCTAAATTTCTGTCCAAATTTTAAATGAGGCCATTTTGATTATTATTTTTAATTTTCGTTCTTTTATTACTTTTAATTCATTAAAAACAAACCCTTCGTTTCTTATATATCCATGATATCTTTGCTAAATGATTGAAGACATTATGTATGCCGCTTTATTTGACACATTGGAATGTTGATTATGGCCCACCTTTGATTGCTTTCGTAAATAATGGAATTGAAAATTCAACAAAGACCTATGTTAAATGAACATTTGAAATTTAATTCATGGTCACATCAAGTTTATTTATCACTAATCAATCATAGTTGATTTTTTTACTCAGTAGGTGAACCTGGTTTGGTTTTTATAGATTCGATGTCCGTATGAATCAGTTGACTTTCATCCTTAATTTGAATTTGAATTCAAAAATAAACCATGTACATAATAAGATTATGCATGATACCTAAAGCCCACCTAAGCTCGTATAAAATATGTCCTATCTAACAAGATAAAAAGTTGCCCAATATAAAATGGATAATTTTGAACAGGGCCAATATTCAGGCCGGGCTGGGTATCGGGCAGGGGTTACTACCCTGCCCAGATAATTATTTTTTTATAGATCAAAATTTATAAATTATCGTATTTCACATAGAATAAATATGATATATACTGGTGATTCAAAGGTAATTTTATAAATGAGTAGTCAAGTGAATAATTACATCCTTTAAAATTTATAATTAAATTGATTTCTTTCTTTGTTTTTCTAAACTGTGATAACTGTCATATATTTTTTTTCAGATGCTTCATCTTTGTCAATTTTGGAGAGATTGATGTAAAATTATAATTGTAAACTACTTAAACTTCAATACTTTTTTTTATATGTCATGGATTTTAAAACTTTAATTATTATCTTTTTTTTATCTTATTCTCAGTAAATTATGTGTATTATTTAATTTTTGGAGACATATGAATATAGTACTATTTTATAAGTTTATAATTATAAATTTTTTTTACAATATGAGCAGGACATCCCGACTTGGGCATGTCCATCCTGCCCATGCCCAGCCCAAAATAGTTAGGGCTTTTACCAGACAGGGCTAGGCATCGGGTTACAAAATGCAGCCCATATATTTTTTAGGTAGGGTACCGGGTAGGGAGGCTGCACTGCCCAACCTTACCCATATACACCCCTAATATATAATGGCTTATGAATTACTTTATGATATAAGACATGTGACTTATATTAATTATACGTAACATGTTTTGTTATTTTTGTTGTATGATCGTTTATTTTTGTTTTAGAATTTCAAAATTAGTGGGTCTCATAAATGATTTTGTCTCATATATATATATATATATCTTGTTGCTTACTCAATTCACTAGAATTTTACCCTGATTATATCAAAATCTGACCTACATCACGCACTTAACTTTAACTATGGTGGGTGAGTATCCCAACGAGAATTTTTTGCATACGTCAAGGTTCAAATTTAAAACCTCGCTTAAGCGATACCGATTCATATACCACTCGAACCAACCCCTATTGGTAAGTATATATATATATATTTTGGTTACTTACATAATTTTACCCCGACTACATCTGAATCTGACCCCTGTCTCACACTTGGTTATGGTGGATGAGTCTCCTAACGGAGATTTTTTGCAAACGTTAAAGCTCAAACTCAAGATCTCGTTTAAGTAATATCAAATTACTTATCACTTAGACTAACTCCCGTTATTAGTAAATATATACGTTCATGTGCTTACGATGCTCCCTCTAATTCTATCCGATATTTTTGGGCTTTAATAATTTGGGCCAAAATCTGGTTCCACGCCCAGGCCCCAAAACTTTATGGGCTTCAGCAAGATATCATAATGTTACGGGCATCGGTAAAAATCTGGTTTTATTTTGGTCCGAACACTACCTTGTTTTCGGAAAAGGTATAATAAATTTGACGTGAGTTTAGCCACAGGAATTCACTAGAGCTAAGAGATGTCTATAAAATTTAAATTCAAAAGTGTTTATAGATTGCCAACCAATAAGATTATCACATCGGCAGTGAGATTCAGACTGACAACGTTAGGATTAAGAGCTGACTCTTTACTAACGAGACCAATATTTGTTGGCGATCTGAACACTGCTAACAATGCTCCTTCTGTTCTATTTTATCTGGGCTTTAATAATTTGGGCCTATTCTGTTCTACACCTAGGCCCAAATGAGAATCAGTTTTGGACAGTTACCCACTGCGAGGAAATGGAGAAGAAAAGAAAGGGTGTTTAAAAACAAAAAACTGCAATTTCTCCTTCACTGCTTCTACAGCTTGGGTTCTCCTTCAACCATCGTTGCCATTTAGCTATTCGATTTTCCTTGTTAATTTTCAGTTTATGCTTTGTTATCTGAAATTGTTGATCACTGGTCCGATCTCCAATCTCATTTCAATTGCTCCAGAAAAGCTAGGTCGTCATGGTTATCAACATCCCAACCTTGGAAGAAAGGTAAGTTGCTGTCAACACGATGCGTTGTCCTTATTGCGCATTGATGATAACGTCGTGGACTCTTTTGCAAGGATGCTTCGCACTGAAAATTCTTTCTTACAATGCTAATTCTCGATTGATTATACTGTAATCGGAAATTCTTAATGCTTTAAGACTCTTAATGGTCTTCATCAGCCCAAGTTTTTTTTTTAAAATTAATTTTTAATTTAAATTTAATCCTATTCGTTCCTCCGCCATTTTCTCTGGGAAGCTATGGGAATTATGCTAGATTCCCAGTGTATGAACCCTTAATTCCATCAGAATGATGTCATGCATTCAGAGTTATGGCTGTAGAAAGTTTAAAGTAGCCAAATCTACTGCTTCCTCTTTCCATGCATTTTCAACTTGTTTCATTGTCTTTTAAAACCCGAACTTTTGGACAGCAAGTTGGCTGTTAACTAAGAATTGGATGAAGGGAAAGAACCGGCTTTACAAAAAGGCGTTCGGGTGAATGCCTTGTTCCTGGTTTCCATAGTAGCTAATGTCAAGTCTGTAGTTTCTGACTTGATCAGTTCTCTCTTTTTTGTATGCATCTTTATCTCATATATTTATTGTTTTGGTTCTAGGTATATTGGCTCTTGCAGGAGGCATGGGGTTTTGCCTAACAGTTCTATTTTGTCAAACTTTTTTAAGGTTTGTATTTACTGTCATGTTAAGATATTCTGCAAAGGCGCTGAAACCTTTAATTTTACAAACAAATTTTATTCAAATAACTTTCATTTCTGTTCCTTATCTCATTCTGTTTTATATTCTATTTGAGATCATTACTTTCTGTACTTTTCCCTGTTTCTTTATTCATTGACAATTACCTTCTTTTAATTTTTTAATTTCTTATTTTATGTTTTAAATGGGAGTAAGAAGCTAAACACGACCATATGTGCAGGCTGAGATCAAAAAGTCCTGCCAGGAGCTCTGTTGCCTAGAGATTTTCATTGATGACATAAAGGATATTGATTTTCCTCCACTTCTTGATGTATGCATGGACCTTGTTAACTCTGAAATAGAAGCTGTTGATTTACGTAATGAATCAACATCTGAATTTAACGGAGAATATGCCTTATCGTTGATGCGCGCTATCAATCAAAAGCTTCGAGTAGTTGATATACAGGATCTGTCATTTGGAAAAGATTTCTTATGGTATATCATGGCGCTTGTTTTATCTTATATTATAATAGGCTACGTGGTCTTTAACTTGTTAACTTATACCTCTGTTCTTTTTGTATCTCACCTTTTAAGTATATTTAATACGGTAAAGATCAATAATACTGGTTTATAAAAGTTCCATGTATTAAAAACTCCAGAAATTTCAGAACAATGTCATGTGATTGGACATCTAATACATCTTTAGATATTGGTTTGGTATGAAACTATTGTCTTGGTGCACTGAGTCTTTAAGAAAGCAATCATGTACGTATTTGACAATTTGTTTGACATTGGAGTATAGTGGCTCCTATCTAGAACTCCAATGCTTATGAGCAATACTTAATAAAAAATCTTTGAGTTTGACTAACACTTGATAAAAATTGGATTCAGTAATCATTTCATGTTGAAAGTGATTGACACTGCTGTTTCTCCATTGTAGCTTGTTGGACATCTGATTTCTTGTTCATTTGTTGCAATAAATTCAGTCTGACTTGTATAGTGTCCGATTAGTAAATATATGAGGTGCTTTATCCCATTGAATGACACTTAACTCGGCAATTTATGGAACACATGGGTGGTTCATTTCTAACAGAAACATTGCCTTGATGGGCACTATGCACATCTTGAAGCAACATGTTTTTATCATATATGACATTTCATGGCTAATGTTGGGATTAACCTTCAGGGATATCTCTCAAAGAGGTTTGGCATGCCAAGTTTTGACATTGAGGTCTTCACATTTCTGGAAGCTGAACTTGGTGGGGGAGTTCATGAATATGCATACTCTTAATCTTGATTTCTGCTCTTCATTGACTAGTTTCCAAGGGGACTGCTTCAATTGCATGCCCAATCTAATGTGCCTCTCTATGTGTGAGACACGGATTTCCAATCTTTGGACAACTGTTGCTGCCCTCTCTAAGCTTCCTTCTTTGGTTGAACTTAGATTTCAATATTTGTTGCATTGCAATGATGCTATGGCCTCTTATACTTCATCCAGTGGGATGTCAGATGACACTTCTGATTTCATTCTATCAAAGAGAGTTCCATGTATTGGTGAATCCTGCATTGGCACAAGTGAACTGACAGATCATAACTTTAGTGAAGATAATCCACTGAGTAATTTTTATTCATTTGATGACATCATGAATCTTGATGCCCCAAGCATTATTGATGATTCATTAGATAATAGCCAAGTTGACATTTCACGTCATCGTCAGAGATACTGGTTGTCAGCGGTCTTTACTAGGGGTAATGGACAGGTGCCTATTCAGAATGAGGTAGTTAACTTGGCTTGGCCTCCCCCCTCTCTTCACAATTATGGGATTATGTTTCTGTTTCTGTGGTTTTTAAGAAGAATCCTAAAAAGCACTCTTATAAGGAGAACAATATTAAGATTCCACCTCATATTTAGAAGTATAGATTAAATTATTTTAATTGATATGCTATTTAGTTGTGATAGTGATTAGTTATAGCTTGGTCAAAAAAAAAACATATTAATCATAACCTGTAAGTATTTTGATATTCTCTTCTGCCTAGTTCAAGTTTTATTGTAAGGTAACGTTGCCCTTGGAAAATTTGTCAATGACTCTAACTGCCTTAGATTATATTATGCATGCAACGTATTTAGGAAATTATTATTTAAAACTTTCCTATTTTGCATCAAAATGATTAATGGTATTATAAAATTACTTAGGCCTAAAGTTTTTATTAGTGAATCTGTAATTTTAAAATTCTTTTCAGCTTTAGCTTTTCCATTTTGCATGCCAGAATCAAGATGAAGAGGATTTGTCGGGAGGTGCCTTTGCAAGGCGTACTGCTGATGTTTCTCGGAAGTATATGCCCTGTCATGCATCACCAATATGCTACGAGAAACATTACAGAGAATTTATGATAGCTTCATTACCTAACCTGAAAGTTTTGGATAATTTACCTATAAAAAGGGTTGACAAGGAACAGGCTACTGGATTGTTTTCTCAATACTTTGAGTATCTACCATACAGATGGAAGCACAAGGAGAGTGTTGTTAATATCTTACAAAACCGTGAAATAAAATCAAGCCATATAACTGCGAGGAGTCTCAAGTACAGGCCATCATATCGTTCTGGAAAGTCCCAATACTTTTATTCTAGGTCTCTCTCTGCTGCAAAAGTGGGATCTTCAACTTGGCCTTTCTTGTGTCCACTTTCTTTACCTGGCTGTCGCTTCAGTGGTGAAGATAGAGTCTTTCGTCCAAGGCAGTTTGAGTACCATCCATCTGACTGCAGCCTGATGGTCTTTGGAACTTTAGATGGTGAAGTAGTTGTCATCAACTATGAGAATGAGCAGATTGTGAGCTATATCCCATCACTTGGAGCAATGAATAGTGTCTTGGGACTCTGCTGGCTCAAGAAATATCCCTCCAAGGTATGTTTTTGGTGCGAGGAAAGTGGTGACATAGAGATTATAGCTAGCATGATTATTACCTTTCAAGTGCGATGTAACAGCTGCATATGTAATTGTGTGCAATCATCTCATTCATGAACCTAGTTGGCGACACCCTCTTGCTAGATTTTGAAGTTTCTTTTGTTTATAACCTCGTAAAGGGCTAAAGTATTAACTGGAGGGAGATATTCTTTTTAAGAAAATAACTGGAGTATGCAAGCACTAAGCATCATTATTGTTAAGCTATCGCATTCAGATTGGATCTAATGTTTTATTTAAATAAGAAAGAAATTAACTTAACGAAGATTTAGTTTCCCTTCATTTACTTTTCCAGTGATAAAATTTTTGAAATGCCGATGTCTGATGCTTTTCTTCGTTTTTGCCTGATACATATCAGCTTATAGCGGGTTCGGACAATGGTTCCTTGAAATTATATGACATCCATCATATTGGAAGAAAAAGTACAGGCATATATGGCAGTTCTGGTTGTGTTACTTTTGATGAGTTTGACCAGTTGACATCTGTGCATGTTAACTCAACAGATGAACTATTTCTTGCAAGTGGTTATTCAAGAAATGTTGCTTTATATGACATCAGCAATGGAAAGCGCTTGCAAGTGTTCACTGATATGCATCAGGGGCATATTAATGTAGTTAAATTCGCAAATCATTCTCCTTCGATTTTTGCCACTTCATCGTTTGATCATGATGTCAAAATGTGGGATCTGAGACAAAAACCCGTACACCCTTGCTTCACTGCTTCAAGCTCTAGAGGAAATGTTATGGCCTGCTTTTCTCCAGATGACCAATATATTCTTGCATCAGCTGTTGACAACGAGGTAACTCATTATTGATTGTGTTCGGTGTTGCTGGACATTTCAAAGTGTAATTATTCAGATAGGCCATGCCCTGCATGTGAAATCTGAGTTAGATTTGAAACAAGTAGCCAAAGTCTCCAGGAGCTGGGTTAACCATCTGGAGTTCTGTTTGTCATTCACTTTCCTTACTTCGCCTTCATTTGATTTCCTTTCTCATATAGTTTAGTTTATGTTGTAGATTTCATTAGTTAATTCCTCAATGATTTCTTATCCCATCATGTATGTGAATATACTATTTATTGACTGGAACCTGTTGAACTACCTATTTTTTCAACTGGACTTGTGCAGTTTTGTTTCTTGCATATTGATTTTGTGTGGTTATCACTTATGCATGTAACTTCTTAGCTTGTTAACATGTTGATTATGAAGCACTGGGGAAATTATTTTGGTGTCCAAACTAATGTGTAAACCTTACATGACAGGTTAGACAACTTCTAGCTGTTGATGGTAGGCTTCACTTGGTTTTTGATATTGCTTCCACTGGAAGCTCTCAGAACTACACCCGTTCATATTACATGAATGGGAGGGACTACATTATCAGTGGGAGTTGTGATGAACAAGTTATTCGCATATGCTGTGCTCAAACAGGGAGGCGTTTGAGAGATATATCCCTTGAGGTATGTCAGTCATCCTAATGACAATGCTCCATTGGCATGACCAGCTTGGTACATAGCTGTTAAGCGTTCAAAATGGTTCTTCTGTTCCAGTTCCCATATCAATTGTATGTGAAAATGTTTGCCTGTGCATTCAATCCATCAGACAGAGAGTGCATGTCATTTGCTTATTCCAAATGCAAACATTTTATCATCACCATTTAACACGTCAAATCTGAAGGAATTGTATGAATATAATAAGAGGGATACGTCTTTGCAGGGAAGAAATGCTGGAAGTTCCATGTATGTTCAATCTTTGAGGGGTGATCCTTTCAGGGTAAGTTTCTTTCCGCTTGACCCTTCTCTTTGATAAAAGGAAATGGCACCCCATGTTTGCATTCTCATAGGGAAGACTAACGATATGGATTTCTAAATAATAGACTTCTTCCTCACTATTTTAGATAATTTATGGTCATTCTCATTGTTTCCTATACACATGTTTTCTCTTTCTTTTTAATTTTCTCTTAGCATACTTCAACGTTTGTCTTCTTTATTGCCCTTACCAAATTCAAACATTGTATTTGAACAATGCCACTGATGCTTTTTTCCTATAATTGTTTTGTTTTGTATATTATTTGAATTATTATTTTTTTTACTTAATTGGATAGCATGTTTTATTTTCCTATTGTCATATTCACCTGTCCATATTATATAGTTTACTGCATTGGAGTTCCAGTGTTAGGTTTTCCTTTGATTTTGCGATGATGCTACATGCAGGATTTCAATATGAGCGTGTTAGCAGCCTATACGCGTCCAGCTTCCAAGTCTGAAATTGTTAAGGTAAGTTAATATCAAGCTTCCTTTCTTATTTACATTATTGAGAGCATCTCAATCTCAATGATCCTATTCCTTGGAGCCTCTTAAGCAACTTGATTCGAAAGAAAATGGGGCACAAGAAAATCATAGATTAAGTGGGAGAAAAAGTTGGACCCATTATTTTCCATTCCATTTGTGGAAAGATGGAGACAATTTTTCTCTTCAGACCATTCCGTCCAAATATGAGGAAAGAAAATCTCATTCTCATTTTCTTGCCTTAAAAATTTTCCTTCCCACTTCCCTCTGCTTTTTCAGACAAAATTTCAGGATACAATTCTTCGGGTGTACAATTGCAAAGATAATGAGGGAGAATAGATGAAAACTGAATATCAACTTGTCCAATTCTCAAATCTTAATTCTCTCTCTGTCCCCCTTTGCAGATCAATTTGTTAGCATCTAGTGATTATGCCAAGGATGATTTTGAGCAGCAGCGCCCATGTCCATCCCATAGTATGGGAGCCTAACATATCATATTGCAGATAATACTGATTCAGGATTTTCAGCCTCTGCTTCAGAGTTATATATACTGGTGTGGCTAAACTTCTAATGTAATTTGATGCCCATAAGAAATTTTGGATCTTGCATCTTAAGATGAAATGGGCGCTTGTATGCATGCAGTGATAAAGATGGAATATTTACCGCCACGTGATATGAAGCATCTATATGCTGTATATATTGGCCTGTATCTTAATTGTTTCACCAAAAGAAATTCAAAACAAGAAGGGAAGGAGAATATGACGTTTGTAATTGTCATATATTTAAATAATTTAGGCTTGTGAAAAAGTAGATTTCATAATTTTGTGTGCGTGAAAAAAATTAGATATAAAAAAATAGGTAAAAGAAAAGAGGAAAGTTGGCAGGCTTGGATTGACCAAATTATAGCCCGTCTTGATGTGGGTTTTTCCCACCCACCAAGACAAGTGGCCAATTAATCTGCATCATAGACCATTAATAATACATCATTTATATGTATATATAAAATATCAAATATTAATGATAAAATTTCTTTTGGGCGCCAACGACATGGATAGATCAGTCTCTGCATGTGCATCTCTATTTGGTGTATTTGGGTGTCAGTGAGAATCAAGCATGTGAAATAGGGAGGGGGCGCGTCGCCAACTGAGTGCAAGACAATTTTAACTTGAAACTTGCGTCTTATTTTGGTTGGAGGGAAGTTGGCGTGGGTAAATAAAAATAGAAATAAAATCTTTCATTTCTCGTTTGGTTACAGTAAAAATTTCTTTCTACTTTTAATATTCGTTATTTCAATTTTATAAAAA
This sequence comes from Leucaena leucocephala, assembly GCA_037074615.1. Classification (NCBI taxonomy): domain Eukaryota; kingdom Viridiplantae; phylum Streptophyta; class Magnoliopsida; order Fabales; family Fabaceae; genus Leucaena; species Leucaena leucocephala. The sequence continues at coordinate 2,750,620 of CM073562.1, read as the reverse complement.
AAATTAAAAATTGAGATGATAAAAATAATTTTTATAAACAATTATACCCCAATTATAAATTTTTTAGATAATTTTAACTTTTCTAAGTTATAAAAAATATTTTATATAATTTTATCTTAAATTATAAAAAAGTATACATAAATTATATATTCATTTCTATCTTATTAAACAAATTTTTAAAATCTAATTTTAACTTACTTTTTATTTTAAAAAAATTTTATCCTACCATTAGAGTTAAAGATAAAAATGATAGAAAGATGAAAGTTATTTTTTTATATTTTTTTAAAATTAGATTATTTAATTAAGTCCTATTCATATATTGAGAGTAGCTTACAAGCTAGTATAACAACAAAAAAAGTCATCTTTTATATGTTTAAATCTTACAATAAACTTTTCAAAAAGAATTTTTTTAAAAGAATAAACTTCAAAATAAAAGAATGTTGTGGATAAAAAATGAGACGTCGAAAAGCTAATGGAAGTAAAATGTTTTTTGCTTTAATTTTTTAAAATCTTTATCATATTATAATCATAATAGTATGAGTAATTAATTCTTTAGCTGTGTAACTCATATTGCGCGTTTTTGCGCGAGACTCCAATCAGGCCGCGCCTCTGTGTACTTCCACCTCAGAATCGTGATTCCTGTCCCGCCAGGCCTTGACAGCCGCCTCTCTTGCGGCGTTTTTGTGTGCGTGACCCCCGGACGTCGTCTCGCCGTCAAGCCTTCTTCGTTCAGGTGTATTTATTTCATTCATCTCACAGGTGAGTTTGCTATTATATTCTAAAAAATATTGAAAATTTATTCTTAAGTAATTTTGCGGGCTTCCTTATCCGTATTATGCATGGGATTCCGTATTATGCATGGAGTCTCTGTAAAATACTTGTCATGGATGATGGATCGCATAGCTATGTATGAACTTGTTTGGTTTGTTATGTTTCTTCATTGCAACTTTTTGTCGCTTTGGATTGTTCTGTTTATTCATTTTCTCTACAGTTTTCTTTTCTCTCCTCCCATTTTCTTTCCCCCCAACTTTGTAGCATCTGTTGATTTTGTGACTAGATCTTATTCCTATCACTGATTTCGCTTGTTTTGAAACCCTAGCCTTGCAACGACGATCCCCTGAATCGCTTCTAATTGAGGATTTCTTTTAGCATACAGTGAAGCTAACTCGAAGAGATGCCTCAGAGGCACTCGAAGAACAACAACGACCTTGCCTTCTTCACCTATGAGGAGAAACGAAAGCTAGGGTATGGGACCCAGAAGGAGAGGCTTGGCAAGGACTCGATTAAGCCCTTCGATGCTTGCTGCCTGTGCTTGAAGCCTTTCATTGATCCCATGAGTTGTCAGAAAGGCCATGTATTTTGCAAAGAGTGCATTCTGGAATGCTTGTTGTCTCAGAAGAAAGACATTCAGAGGTATGATATCTTACCCCTTAAATTTTATTTGTGTTCTGTATTTGATCTAGTAAGTATTTTGTACTTTGAGCATGTAATTGGAATTTATGATTTAAAATTTGACTGGTTTTTGTTGCTAGCCGTATTCCATTGTTAGTTTTGCTTTCCACGGGATCTAATAAAGCTTTTGGTACTTGAATATGTGGTTTCTTCGATGTGATAATTGGGTTTAATGTTTAATCTTCTGCGAACCTTCAACTTTCCACACTTCTCTAAAATGTTTCATTTTTTATTGGTTTAGAATTTTGTATGAGCTTGCAATGCATATGTTATCTCCAATAGAAGTTTAGACAAGATTGAAAGACAGTGCCACTTTTTAGATTCGTGCTCATGGTTGTACTTTAGTTGCGCACTAAGGACTGTAATGAATATTAGATGTGAGGGCAAATGGGGAAGAAGTTCTATATGTTGAATTCACTGAATTGCATTGATATTTATGATTATCTTCGTTGGTGTGTGACTGGGATTGGTGAATGTTTTGAGACTTGAAAGAGCGTAACAATCTAGCAAGGTATAGGTGGCATAAGCCTTGTACTATTCTTGTTTCCTTATTATCTCCTTCTTAAGTTTGTAAAGCATAGGGGATCACAAATTGAAGTTTAGGTAAGTTTGAAAGGCAATGTCATATTGTAGTTTTGTGCTCATGGTTGTAATTTAGTTTCCCTGTACGGACTGTTATTGGTTGTTAACGAAAATGGAGGACTTTTATATTGGTTTGGCTTTGAGGAATGCGAATGAATGTGTATCTGCAAAGGTTAGGATGCATTAAGACTTGAAAGACGATAAAAAAACGAGTAAGATATAGGGAGGATTCTTTTCTACTCTTCAATGAATAATACCTCGTTGAATTTCATTAACATTCATGCATGGTGCCCTGAGAGTTCACTCATGGGTTATTAATGGAGATCAACTCCTTTCTTAAGTTAGGAAAACAAGGGCTCCCCTGATAGCAACAAAACTTGTATGTTGTTATCTTATATCGGTGGAGGTCACTAGTGGGTTCTAAAATTATCTTGGTACATGGTTGGGTGCTTTAAGGATTAACTGTTGACATAAATCAATGTCAATGAAAGATTAAACTTGTGAATACTTGATAACATGCATAAAGACAAATTAAAACTGCTTCTTGATTTCCCCCCAGCCATTGGGCGCATACCATTGTTTCAATGGTTTGACTCACTCTTTATCACTTTCTATTTGAGTAACACATCATTTTCTATTGCTGAATTTACTCTGCCAGGCTATATAACGAGGCACGAAACAGCCAAAAGCAGGTAGTGCTTGATGTTTGTTGAGGCTGTTTCTTAGCCCCTTATATATATAACTTTCCTTTTCTTACTTTATTAGCTTTTGGAAGTTAATGATGTGTCTTTCTCTGGTGTGAATACCTTTCTGTTATTTAGTCAAATGTCAGCCATGTAAATCTATTTTTATGTTTACAATATAAAAACAGGAAGCTAGCTGCCCACACTGCTCAGCAGAAGCAGGAAAAAGAAGAGGAAGAAGAGAGATTGATGTTGCAAAAGGCCAAGGAGCTTGATGCGTTTGATCAGCAAAATCATGGTGCCCTGCCCCAATATAGTGACAGAAATTATAGTCGAGACAAGAATGGGTTTCATGGAGCCAACAGTGTGAAGGTGACATCCTTTGAAGAGGAAGCTCTTCGCACGATGAAAGCATTCTGGCTGCCTTCTGCTACGCCAGACGCTGCTGTTAAAGTAGAAGCACCTTCCACCAGCACAACCTGTCCCGAAGGAAAGGAGAAACTCAAGCTGAAGACTCTCTTCCCCATTCACTTTACTGAAGATACTAGTGAGCAGAAGAAATCCAAGTCTCTTGATAGGACCTATATCTGTCCTAGCTGCAAAGTTACGCTTACCAACACAATGTCACTTGTGGCCCTTAATACATGTGGGCATGCTTTTTGCAAGAAATGTGCTGATAGGTTTATGGCTGTGGATAAGGTTTGCCTTGTTTGCGACAAGCCTTGTAAAGAGAAGAATCTGGTAAACTTGGAGAAAGGAGGGACTGGGTTTACTGGTCACGGAGATCATCTTGAAGCCAGAGACTTCAAGCATTTGGGAAGTGGTTCTGGATTGGGTCTTGTTAGACCAGCAACCAAGGCATGAAAAAAAAGCCCTTTGAACTTGTCAACGTGAGGCGTGCAGGACAAGGACCTTATTCTAGTTTCGAGTTTTTTTTCCCTACCAATTGTCCCTGCTTTGTTTTATCAAATGCTTCGCAGTTTCTTTATCGCTAACTTTGATACCTTAAGAAAAATGTAAAATTTGTTAATTATAAAATTCAGGACTAGTTCTTGGGAAAGTATTAAATATTGTTGAATTGATCTTAGGCTATTGCTTTTTTCTTTGAATGTGTGTTTTATTTTTAGGATTGCTTTTGAGGCCACACTGACCAACAGCATTGCTAATCGGTATGCTCATGTGGGGTATTTTTCCTTTAACTTATATTTTACTTATGTATGTTTGATTTCTATTTACCCCTAAAGTTTAAATATTTCTTTTGATTTGATGAAGGGTAACTCAAGTCAATTTAAATTTTAAATTAATTATTTTTGAGTTTTAAAGTGTAAAATGATTTTACCTCCTATGATAAATGCAATTCTTGGGTGGCAAATTTATGTAGCTCTCTAACAAATGTGACACTTTTTACTACCTCAATCAACATCAACTTTATGGCAATTAAAGTTTAAACATTTCTTTGCAAATAGGGTATTTTTTTTTCTTTTATTATGACGAGACAATGAGACGTGGAATTGCAATATAAAATCACTGGTAGTCGAGTCTCAATAAAAGGAAATTACTTTCAAGTCTCACACGACACAGTTAATTGAGGTTTCTTGAAATGCTAAAATTACATTACAGTTCTATAGTTTTTTAAATACAAACAAGTTTTGGTGTACTGTTAACAATTCAAGTGATTAAAATATCTTCTAATCACGTAATTAACTATATCATAATTACTATAAATAAATTAAATAATTAAACTAAAATGAAATTGATATTTTGAATTGTAAAAAATGCTATTAATCATCAATTCATGTTGGCGTAAGCATTACTAGAAATGATATACCATTGCATAGCAGTCAAAATACATCATCAGAATTCAAAACAGAAAAACTAACAAAATACTTGACAAGCAAAGACAAAATACAATACTTCTCCAGTAAATTACTAAAAAAAAGGAATTACAATGAAGTCCCCAAATAAGGAATTTAATTATCTAATAATCTCAATGACAACTGAGAAGTTAATAATAAAAAATTTTAGTACAAAAATTGACAAGTTCATGTTGCTTGGGACTTTTTGATAATTAAATTTCTTTCTTGAAATCTCAATTTTTTTTTTAAAAAAACCTTTGCTTCAACTATCTAGGAATAAACTTATCCACACTAGTGCATACCAATTAATTAATAAAATTCAAACAACACAATAATCATTCAAAATTGTGCACGATATCTGCCTCCTCCATTCATAAATTCTATCACCCTTCTCCCATATGGATCAGTAATCAGATTATTAAAATGTTGCAAAATTTTCAACATCAGCATATCATGCAGAGCTCCCTGCAAATCAGAAACAAAAAAAAACTTATATAAAGATTACTATAAATAAGAGTATAATTTAAGAGATAAAAAGCAAGTTGATGAATCTAACCTTAGAACATTCCAAAGCTCTCTGAGCAACGTAATTGCCGTAAACGTTTCGAAGAAGTTCCAGAAACCTAGGGCTATACATGATCTCTTCAACTATGATACCAACATACTTCTGAGTTGAGAATCTCAGCAATTTTTCCACCACATTACTCCCATGCTTGTTCATGGACAACCCAACATAGCTATATCGAAGTTGATTTACCATTTCTCCATTTATTTCATGCAACCTCAGCTTAATTACAAACTGCACCACGTAGTTCCTGCGAATATGTATAATTAACTGACATTAATATGCAAATGATTATATAATTAAGTTAAATGGAAGAATTAATTAAAGACCTAATTACCCATATGGATGTGGTGCTAGTAATAATGCACGATTGGTAACTGCACGAATCAACTCAATATAAGATTCAGGCGTAGTATCACTAAATAGACATGTTTGAAGAACGGAACATCCGGTTTTGTCTTTGGCAATATGAGTGCATTCTAATGCCATTGCATCAAAAATTTCCTAAAAATAATAATAAAGGTTATTCAATTCATTAAAAAGATTATTGGTTAGTATAAATCTTGATCAATTTATTTATATATGTTGACCAGTGTATGATACGAAAATTAATTAAGGGATGAAGAGTTGTATTAATTAATTACCTTGGAAAAGGGAGGGGGACAAAGTTTTAAGAAATGATGGAGGACATAACTACCATTTTGGGAAGTGGCCATTGGGACAACAATTTTCTTCAAAGCATTTGTGAAGATTATCATTTGCCTTTCCTTTGAAAAATGGTCTATCATATTTTGTATAACTGTGCATCTGTAACAAAAAAAAAACAAGAGTAAACAATTTATTGAACAAAACCAAGACAACAATTAAAGTAAGTGTTACTTCTTATAGATAACGCTCCTTTTTATATTTGTATACTAAGAATCTTAATTTACATAATTTCATAAGATAGATATTCATGAAATGAAATAAAGATAGTTTGTTTAGAAAAAGTAGCATACCCGATATCATTTTCACAGACAATCTGAAATTCTAACATACTCTTAGTGATCACTTCAAAAAGACAGGTTAGTTGATCCACATCCAGGACATCAAAAAACTTTTCAATGACATGTTTTCCAAACCAGTCCATCATTAGATCATGTATGTGATCCAGCACATCCATTAGAATGAATTTAATATCTCCAGGCTTCTTTCCATCCAACACTTTGACCAAAAGTTCACTTCCATACTCCTCTTTCGACATCGAAACCACCCTTCCCCTCACATCTGCCAGTGATGTTATGTTATTATTTCTCTGTCTTATCAAGGGAGAAGAATTATGGATATGGCTTGGTCCAATCTCGGGGTTCCCAACTAGGGTTTGCTGGTTTGGATAATTTCCGTCATAAGGCAGTCTATCATAAGCATCGATTGGTCCAATCCCAAAGTTTCTAGCAGCTTGAACGTGCTGATTTATAATATTATTTCCATGAAGCAGTCTTTCATAAGACTGAGTTTGTCCAATACCAGAGTTTTCAGCAGCTAGGGTTTGTTCGTTTATAATATTATGCCCACGAAGTACTCCTTCATAAGGATGGCTTGGTCCAATCCTTGAGTTTCCAGCTAGGGTTTGCTGGTTTGTACTATTTCCATGAAATAGTCTTTCCCTTACAGAATCAATTCTCAAGCTTTGCAATTGATCCTCCAGTGGATTGATATTTTCATCAGATACTATGCTGTTAGGAGAGCTTTGATTTCGTCGAGGTTGACTGGGCAATGAAGAAGTGTCTTCTTCTGACATGAGGTTTCCAACGTGATCGTGATCATTCCTGTCATGGTGGTTTTCTGGATTTGGAATAAGTTCATCAATTATAGGCGAATGAGAATATCCTTCCATGGATGTCCAAATAGGAGAAACTAACTACTGCATAATTAAAACACACGCATTATCCAAATAATGCAAGTATTAACTCCCTATATGGTAAAAACTAAATAAATAAAGAAAGAAAGAAAAAAGAAAATTAAGGAGGAAAAAAAGAAAGAAAAGAAGCAGAAGAAGGAGTACCTAATGAACGAGCAAAGTTTGAATGTAGATGAAGTTCTTCTTCCCCAATCTCGGACGATGACAAATTAAGCTGAGAGCCGGCAAACTTATACTTTGGAATCAGCACCTACTAGCTGTTGGATTTATATATATATATATATATATATATATAAGGTCTCAAATTAAATAAATTTGGATAGATAAAGATAAATTAATCTAAGTAAACTACTGGATAGACTAAAAATTATATAATTATATAAATATAATAAACATCTTAAATAAACATGAAAGTTATAAAATAACTAACTATTAAGCATGACCCCTAAGAAGTTTGAACCGATTTTAATTTCGCACAGCATCTTATCTTAATAAATCTAAAGAAGATAAATATTTCAAATAATTTTATCGTGTAAATAATTTTTTTATTATAGGAAATTATACTTTTAAAAGTTTAGATTTATCGTATCTGTTATCAGTAATTTATTTATATCACTTTTTAATAATTTAGATAAACATCTTATCTTTAAAAATCATTAGAAATTATAAAAAAGATATTTGCACATCTTATCCCTTCGAAGTTATTTTTCTTCTTCTTCTTCTTCTTGAGATAATTTCAATGCCATCCTTTTTATCTCTCTGTTTTTACTTGTTTTATCAAATAATGTAACAACTTATTTTTATTTTAAACAAGTATAAATTTAAAGTTTAAGAGTTGTGAACAGTTACTTATTTATATTATTTTATTAAAATTAAAAGTTATATACTTTATTGAAAACAAATATAAGTTTAGAATTTACTTTGGCAATATAAGTGCATTCAAATGCATTGCATTTAAAACAGTACATCCGGATAGTTTATGATACTCATACTCGGTGCTTCTCATCTATGTGAACAGTCTGTTACCAAAATGTTCTTTAAGCCTTATTTTTAACCAAGGGAAAAGAATAGAGCCCTCCCAACTACCTTTATTTCATACACAAATATTAAAAATAAAACTTCTAACTACTCAATTAAAGGAAAGCCCTGACCATTTAAAGGAAACCCAAGTTGGTTTATCATAATTAATTATATATTCATATTTTTTTAAAAAAATTTCATAATACTGATTCATAATTTCGCCTAATAAGGCATCTTCATAATTTTAAAAATTATTCACTCTTTTATTTCCTGAAAATCCTATCCTAAAATAAGTTTTTTAAACTAATAAATACTTTTTGAGGTATTTGCTTCTTAAATAAATTATCTGAGCCTCCAATATATCTTAATCTCTATTCTATTTTTCAGGATTTTCTTGAATTTCTAGGTATTTTTTATATATTTACGTTGTTATCCGATATTTTCTCTTATTACACTTTTAACATCTAAACTTCTCATAATTACATATTTTAGTCTAACTAATTTTTAGTCTTACCTTAACTTTCTAAACATCTTACCTTACTCTTGATTTGCCCAACATATCATAATTTCTGTTATTTTCCATATTTAATCAATATACCAGATACAAAATATTACATCAAATAATTACAATGAAATAAAAGTGATATTTTTGAATTGTAAAAAAATCAATTCAGGCTAGCGAAAGTATTAGTTAGACCTCTCATCACTTAAGTAAATGATTGGGGATTTAAATCTCAATTTTTGTGCATGTAATAATAATATAATTGAGAAGGGTCTCCCTTTACAAATAGCATATGTAGTACTCCTGATCTTTGTGCGGACTTTATTTCTTGAAAAATATTTATATACTCCTAGAATTTTAGAATACCATGTTATCTAATTTTTTTGTAATAAAAATAAAATAAAATAACTAATATGTGATGGAATATGTTAAGTTAGTTAAATAATATATTTATTTAAATATCATAATCATATTTTTTAACTCCTTCCCTCCCTCCCTCTCTCACTTAATTATTATTAAATGAGTATTTATAGGGATAATTTAATAAAAAAATTAATAAATATAAAAAATATATCTTATATTTATATTAAAGTTGAATTGATTGGCAAGGAAAAAAGTAAAGTTGAATTGAATAATTAAAGACATATACGTACTAACCCATGTTAATGTCGTACAAGGAATTAGGGACGTGTATGTTGGCCATACGTCCATAATTGTTCTTTTATTTTTTTCTTTAAGGAGAGAATATCATAATTATTAATGACTAAATTATTTTACATCATGAGTAATCAAATATATAAGTTGTATCTTTTAAAATTTATAATTAAATTAATTTTTTTATTTTTTTTAACTTTACTAATTATCATATGATTATATTATAAATTATAATTATTTCTTTTATTTTTTTTATGATGTTACATCTTTTTCAACTTTGGAGAGATTAATATAGAGTTACATATTATAAACTACTTAAATTTCAATATTTGTTTTATATAGGCAATAAACTTTAATATTTTAATTATTATGTTTTTATTATATTATTTTAATAAATTATTAATATTATTTAACTCTTGAAAATATAAATATTGTATTATTTTATAAGTTTATAATTATAATTTTTTTTATAATATAATATGAGCAAAGTATCACAATTTTAGTTTATAAGCACGCATATACCTAATCTAAAATAGTTAAAATTTTTACCAGACATTGAGTTATAAAATATAATTTATATTTTTTTTTGAACAGGACATAAGGCAAAAAGTTATCTTGTCTAATACTGTCCATACGACCCCTACTAGGAATAAAGCAAATATGCTAATTTTAGAAATTAAGGGGAAGTTAGACAATCTAATATGCTAATTTCAAGAAGAGCATAACTATATATGTCTTTAGCAATACGAGCACAATCAAGTGTCATTCAATCTAAAATCTCCTGAATTAAAAGGCGATTTTAATTAAAAATTTTATGGAAAGCCAATGCAAAATGGATACATTTATTAGATAAAAGCTCAATACATATTTTGCCCGTTGCTAGTTAAGTTAGATTAAATTAAAAAAATTAATTAAATTAATTAATATGATACATTATTTTAAAATACTATAGTTATCTTTTTTAATTTTCTCTCATTTTCTTATTTTATTATTATTGAAAGTCTATTTATAAGGGTAATTTAAGAAAATATTGATAAATATGATAGATATATCTTATATATTTAAGATAAATATCAACTCTCTAAATATATCTTATATTAAAGATATGAGGGATATAATTTAATTTATATTTAGATAAATTTTTTTTGTTTTAAAAATCACTTTTAAAAATACAAAACGTGATCCCAGCATCCCCTTGATAGCCATTATATAATCAAAGCGTCTTAAAAGAAATGAGCGTGATGATCAAATGAGTGAAATTTGGACTTTTAAGATTGAATAAATAAATAAAACTAATAATTAAATTATTGATTTAACAAAAGAATTAAATACATTGAATAAATTCATGCTCTTAGTTTCATGAATATTTTAAAATTTAATAGATTTAGTTAATTTTTAAGCATGATGATTTGTTAATTAGATTGATGCAGTTATTTTTTTTTAACGTTACTTATTGCGAAACAAGAACATTCATTAACAATTACTGGCAAAATATTACTGAGTAATTTAGAACAAGAGCAATTATTATATAAATTTCACAAAAGAGTTCCGAAAGTGGCAAGAAAAATCTACAATCCCTCAATATAGAACTTATCATAGCAATACCAGTCACATACCAACTAAGAAACATACCTAACATCCACATATATAAATAAAACGAAAGAGCAACATGACTTATTTTTCTCCCTAAGATATCATCCTGTAATAGGGACTCGAAACTTGATTATGAATGGATGTCTTCAAAATTATCATGAAATTTGCGTCCGCCAGACATAAATGTTAAAACCCTTCTTCCAAATCGATGAGTATGCAGATTTGGAAAATGTCCCAAAATTTTTCTCTCCAACACCTGATACAGAGCTCCCTGCAAACCAAAAACAAAACACAATCCACGTTCATAAAAGTCAACCGAGATTATTATTAACAGATAAATCTCCGATCCTTAATATAATAAGATTTGCTTTATACTGCAATTTAAGGGATAAAAGATTAAGTTGAATCTAACCTGAGAACACTCCAAGGCTCTTTGAGCAACGTAATTGCCGTAATCGTCTCGTAGAAGTTCCAAAAACCTAGGGCTATGCATAATCTCTTCAACTATAATACTGACATTATTCTGAGTAGAGAATAGCAATAGTTTTTCCACCACATTACTACCATGCTTGTTAAGAGACAACTCAACATAAATACCTCGAAGTCGATTTACCATTTCTTCATTTATTGCAGGATACCTCAACCTAATTACATACTGCACCACGTAATTTCTGTGGATATATAACAACATGGTGATTTTAATTTTTATTGTTCTTTTTTGAAAATATATGTAATTGATCAATAATTAAATTAAATTGAAGAATTAAAGACATATACTTACCCATATGGATGTGGTGCTAGCAATGATACACAATTGCTAACTTCACAAATCAACAAGAAAGAAGATTCTAATAGATATTTTTGGAGAATGGAACAACCAGTTCTGTCTGTGGCAATATGAGTGCATCCCTTGACTAATGCGTCTAAAATATCCTGAAAATAACAAGGGTTATTCAATACATTAAAAGGATTGGTTAGTAAATCAAGATTAATAATATCCTCGCAATAACGTGCATCTTTTTTAATTTTAATTATATGTGTTGATAAATTAAGGAATGAAGAGTTGTACTAATTACCTTTGAAAAAGAGGGATAACGTTTTAAGAAATGATGAAGGACATAACCACCATATCGGGAAGTTGCCAATGAGACGGCCATTTTTTCCAGAACACTTGTAAAGACAATAATTTGCCTTTCTATGGTAAAATGATCTATCATACTCTGGATGACTTTACATCTGTAACATAAAAATAGCCATATATAAATCTACTCAACAAAAACCCAAAACAATAATAAAAGTAACAGTACTTTTTATATCTGTATACCAATTTAAAGAGACTATATAACTTATTTCTTTATTAGCAAAGACACCATAAATAAGAATTTTATATAATTTCATGCGATAAATATTCATGAAATGAAATAGAGATAATTTAATTAGAAAAAGTAGCATACCCGATCTCATTTTCACATACAAATTGAAACAGGAACATATTCTCAGTGATCGATTCAAAAAGGGGGGTTGCTTGATACACATCCAGCACATCAAAGAGCTTTTCAATGACACGCTTTCCAAACCAGTCCATCATTAGATTATGTAAGTGATCCGACACCTCCCTTAGAATGAATTTAATATCTCCAGGGTTCTTACCATCCAACACTCTGACCAAAAATTCACTTCCATCTTCATCCTTCGACATTGAAACCACCCTTCCCATCACAACTTCGAGTGATGTTATGTTATTATATCTCTGTCTCATCAACATTCTTCCTATAGAAGAAGAATTATAAGCATGGCTTGGGCTAATCCCGGAGTCTCCAGCAGTTAGGATTTGCTGGTTTATAATATTCCCATCAAGTGCTCCTTTATAAACATGTCTTGGTCCAATCCCTAAGTTTCCAACAACTAGGGCTTGCTGGTTTATAATATTATTCCTATGAAGTGATGATTCATAACCATCGCTTGGTCCAATCCAAGAGTTTCCAATAGCTAGGGTTTTCTGGTCTATAATATTATTCCCATGAAGTGCTCCTTCATAAACATGACTTGGTTCAATCCAAGAGCCTCTAGCAGTAGCTAAGGTTTGCTGGTTTATAATATTATTCCCATGAAGTGATCTTTCATAAACATGGCTTGGTCCAATCCGAGAGTTTCCAGCAGGTAGGGTTTGTTGGTTTATAATATCATTCCCATTAAGTGATCTTTTATAAACATGGCTTTGTCCAACCCCAGAGTTTCCAGCAGCTAGGGTTTGCTGGTTTATAATATTATTCCCACGAAGTGCTCCTTCATAAGCATAGCTCGGACCAATCCTAAAGTTTCCGGCGGTTGGGGTTTGCTGGTTTATAATATTGTTCCCATGAAGTGATCTTTCATAAAGATGGCTTAGTCTAATAACAGAGTTTCCCGCAGCAAGGGTTTGCTGGTTTATAATATTATTCCCACGAAGCGCTCCTTCATAAGTATAGCTTGGACCAATCCTAAAGTTTCCGGTGGTTGGGGTTTGCTGGTTTATAGTATTATTCCCATGAAGTGATCTTTCATAAAGATAGCTTGGTCCAATCTCAGAGTTTCCAGCAACTAGGGTTTGCTGGTTTATAATGTTATTCCCATAAAGTGCTCCTTCATAAGTATGGCTTGGTCGAACCCTTGAGTTTCCAGCAAAGTTTTGCTGGTTTATGCCATTTCTATCAAGTAGTCCTTCCACCGTAGAATCAATTCTCAAGCTTTGCAACTGAGCCTCCAGTGTATTGATTATTTCATCAGATCCTATGTTGTCAAGAGAACTTTGATTCTGAGGTTGACTGGTCAACGGAGAAGCATCTTTTTCTGACATAGGGTTTCCAACGTGGTCGTGATCCTTCACGTCGTCGTGGTCGTTTTCTGGATTTGGAATAAGTTCGACGATAGGCAAGTGAGGATATTCTTCCATCTCTATCATCCAAATAGAAGAAACTAACTGCTGCAGTTAAAAACTAAATAAACGAATAAAACGAAACAAAAATAAAAAAGAGCAAAAAAGTCAGTTAAAATATTAGTTTTTTGACGTTTGTAGCTAGTTTGTAATTTGTAAAATTAGCAGAATTTGAGAGCATCAGATATTCAGATCATGTTATAAAATCAATGTAAATAAAGCTAAAACCAAAGTATGGAAGTTTGAGTGGTTAATACAGGAGGGTGTCATATGCGAATCAAACGCTCCTTTCCGAATCAAGAAAAGACAAACTGAATATATATATTTGAATGTAATTATTAAATAGACAGATATAATCAATAATTAACAATTACGTAACACAAAATAAAATTCATGAAACTATAGATAATGAATAATATTGTAAATGATGAATGATGGCTTATTGAGTTTATAAATTCCTGAAATTCTTGACTAGGAGATTTAAGTTATGCCTGGGTACATTGAACATTTTTTTTCCCAGTTGAAAGGATCACTAAACTAGTCTAAAGTCTAAACAGTATTTTCATTAAGTAAAACACCAAAGAAAATTAAGAAAGAAAGAAGAAGAAGAAGAAGAAGTAGCACCTGATGAACGACCAAAGTTTGAATGAAGATGCCTCTCTGCCCCAATCTCTGAAGATGGTAAATTAAGCTGAGAGCAAGTAAAGCTTCCTAGCTAATTTTATAACAAAAAGAAGATCGTAACTTAAATAAATTTGGATATATAAAGATAAATATAAGTAATAAATCAAGATAAACTAAGTACACTGTTGGATTTGGATAGATTTAAAATTATATAAATATAATAAACAAAAGAATGACCCTTTACCAGTTTGGAGCAATTTTAATTTCGTAAAGTATTTTAATAAAGTCTAAAGAAGATAAATGTTTCAATAATTTTTTTGTTATAGAAAATTAATACTTTTAAAAGGTTAGAGTTATCACGTGTTTTTATTAATTTACTTATATCACTTTTTTCCAGACACTTTTGTTTAATTTAGAATAATGTGCGTGTATTAAAAAAGATATATGTTTAAAATTTAAGATAGATCATGATTTATCTTTTATTTTATTTTTTTGGATAAATCTTATCCTTTAAGTTATTTTTTTATTTTTTTGATTCCGTTCTTTTTTTTTTTTGGTGATAATTTTAATGTCACCCTTTGTGTTGTCTTTTTGTTTTCACTTGTTTCATCAAACAACGTAAAAACTTGGAAGCAAATCACAATTTTTTTTTTATTTTGTATAATTATAAAGTTAAAGTTTAATAGTAGTTGTGAACTCCGAACAGTTAATTATTTATAGTATTATTTTATTAAATTTAAATTTTATATACTTTTGGAAAACAAAGATAGGTTTATACTTTAATCAAACTGAGAATGTTCTTTTTTTTTTTAATACACCGGAAATTAAACTGAGAATGTTCTTAATAGTTATGCAACTACAAATTGTCCCTCCCCGAAACCGTCGAACTCTCTGCCCCTTTCACTTTCATGTCCCTCTAACTCTTGTATGCAGAACTTCGACTCTCCCTAACTCTTGTTCTTCAGCTACCTTGGTATGGTACTGGTGTGGGTATGTTCGTTTTCTTCTTCTCTCTTCACTGCTACTCTGTGTATGTGTTGTGGTTGTTGTTGCACATGAATGTAAGATAATGAGGAAAATTTTGGGTGCAAAATCAATTGAAATTTGAGTTAGTTGTGGGATGCATACCAAGTGTTTGATATAATACTTATAGAGAATGGGATAAGGTAATTTTAGAGAATGACTTGTTATTGATTGCAACTTTGGTTAGTTTGGTATCCATTGCAACTAGTTGCTTGAGAAATATCCTTTACTAGTTGGCTTTAGAGAATGGCTATTTGTATCGATTGGCGATTGCAACTGTGTATGTTCAGAGAGCTATTATGAAACATTGCCCTTTTCAATGTATTTACTCTTGGATTATTTTGTCCCAATTGTCGATAAATCTCATTGCATTGTTTTGTTTTGGATGTAAAGGAATTTAGATGAGAGGTCCCTCTGATGCATTAGTGGTCACATTTCACTTGTTTAGTTTGCTTAATTTGAAATCAGTTAGTGAAGCAGATTAAAGATTGGCAGTGAAACAGAGTAAGCTGAGGAAATCAAAGAGAAGGCAAGGTGGAAGCTAGTTAGAGAGAAGTTTGAATAAAGCAACTAAAGACTAGTCGACGTTATCATTTTCTTACTATGTGTGTGTTTAGAAGGTCCTAAATCTATCTTACAAAACTTAAATTTTTAAAAATTTTAAAATAAATAATTATATTTATTTAAAAGGATTTTTGGATTAAATTATAATTTAAAATTAAAATTTTAAATAAGCTGATTAGAGTAACCTATAGAACAGTAAAATAGTTTATAGACTAACTAATTATTATATTACCCCTATTTTTTCTTACACTCTCTTTCCTCTCTTCTTGTATACTCTCTCTCATCTCTTTTATATACCAAATTTCCTTTCTCCTCTCTCTTTTTTTTCTACACTCTCTCATCTTTCTTTTTTCTTTTCTATATCATCTCTTATTTCTCTTCTATAATATCTCTCCTCTATTATCTATCTTATGCATCCTCTCTTCTCTCTCTTATATTTAATAATAATACATTTTTTTATAATTTATCAATAATAAAAATATTTTTAGAATACAAACACTTATTTATTAAAAATTATTTTTTTTATAAATTTTTTCTAAAAATATTTTTTTAAAAGTTATCTAAAAAACTTTTTTTTTTCATCAACTATCTTCTAAAATCTTATACTGTGATTTTACACAAAGAATGTGGTACGTCAAAGAGTTCAAGCTCACCTCGACCATCTGCAATACGTTTATGAAGATCCTTAAAGTCAAAGTCTGCACTCTTGAATCACCCAGACATGCTTTCAGGGTCCAGACGTGATCTTGTCCAAAAATTCCAGGTTCATTTCTCTGTTGTTCGGCTTTTTCATTCCCAGTCTTCCAATCCAGAATCTCCAAGCTATACAAGCATCTCTGCCCTCTTGAAGGGCCCCATTTCACGATTTCATCTTCAAATTCATGCTCGCATTTATCAACTAGGAGCCCATCAAAATGATTGGGTGGCTACGCGTCTCATCGGCTGTTACCCATCTCATGTATCTCTCCGAATTTTTCATCAACTTCAGAATCCTAACATCTTCCCTTTCAATGCCATTATCAGAGTCCTCGCTGAAGAGGGCCAATCCTCCCACGCATTCTCTGCGTTCAAGAATCTGAAACAACGATCTCTTTTGGCTAATGATTTAACCTTTTCTTTCCTCCTCAAGGCATGCTTCTCATCCAAAGATGTCTTTATTGTTGAGCAAGTTCATTCTCAAATTCAGAAGATGGGTTTCCTTAATAATTTATTTGTTAGTAACGGATTGGTCTCGGTCTACGCGAAAGGGTGTAATGATTTGGTATCTGCACTAAAAGTGTTTGATGAAATTCCTGACAGAACAGTGGTTAGCTGTTGGACTTCATTGATCAAAGGCTATGCTCGATTGGGTAAAAGTCAAGAAGTTTTGAATCTTTTTCGGGCGATGATTCAGCAAAATATACATCCAGAAAATGATACTATGGTCAGTGTGTTATCAACATGTTCTAACTTTGAGATACCAAGTATTCAGAAATGGGTTGATATCCTTTTGGAACTTGTTGATAACACCAACCCTGAAGACATTTACCGTGACTCCATTAATACAATCCTCATATATCTTCATGGTAAATGGGGAATGATTGAGACGAGCAGAGAAAGATTTGAACAGATTTCTTCTAAAGGTAAAAAGATTGTGCTTCCTTGGAATGCTATGATAAATGCGTATGTTCAGAATGGTTTGCCTTCAGAGAGTTTAACTCTTTTCCGCACGATGGTGGAAGATCAAATAACTGAACCTAACCATGTTACCACTGTTAGCGTGCTTTCAGCTTGTGCTCAAATTGGTGATTTGGATCTTGGTGTGTGGGTTCATGAGTACATGATGTCTAAAGGACGAAAGGGTATTATCAGATCAAACCGAATACTTGCTACAGCATTACTTGATATGTATTCTAAATGTGGGAGTTTAGACAGGGCAAAGGAAGTTTTTGAACATACAGAATCCAAAGACGTTGTCTTGTTCAATGCTATGATAATGGGTCTTGCAGTAAATAGTGAAGGAGAGAATGGATTGAGGCTCTTCTACAAAATGCCTGAATTTGGCCTAAAACCCAATGCTGGAACATTTCTTGGGGTTTTGTGTGCATGCAGCCACTCTGGATTGTTAGAGGGAGGACGTCAAATATTCAGGGACATGAACGCAACATTTAAGATTTCCCCTAACTCAGAACATTATGCTTGTTATATTTGATCTCCTTGCAAGAGGGAACATGCTAGAAGAAGCTTTGGAAGTTGTAGCTTCCATGCCTTTAAAGCCTAACAATTTTGTGTGGGGTGCACTGCTTGGAGGTTGCTTGCTCCATTCCAGAGTTGAATTGGCTCAGGAGGTTTCAATGAAGCTTGTTGAGGCTGACCCGAGTAATTCTGCAGGCTATGTAATGTTGGCTAATGCATTTGCCTCTAATCACCATTGGAGTGATGTATCAGCACTAAGGATGGAAATGAGAGGAAAAGAGATCAAGAAGCAACCAGGATATAGTTGGATTAGCTTGGATGGAGTTGTTCATGAGTTCCTTGTTTGTTGTTTGTCACATCCTCAAATTTAGGACATATATAATACATTGGCCATCTTGGTGAAACATCTGAAAGTACCAAGCATGCCTGTCAGTACAAATGATGTGATTAGAGATTACTAAGAGATAGCCTCTTGAGTAATTCTTTTTCTTTCTTTCTTTCTCCTTTTTTTGGGTTAGAGAAGAAGCACAAAATCTGAAAAACGGAGAATTGAAAGGAAAAAAAAAGGGAGTAGGTTTAAGATTGAACTTTGGCATCATGCTCGCCTCAGTATTTAAGATTGAGGTTATCACCATCTAAGATATTAATCTTTGCCGAAGCTCGCAGGTTATCAGATGAGTGATTATTGTCATTTTAATGGTTTTCCTTTGTCGACAGACAGTTACACATGTATGAATATAGCACACCAACGCCAAGCTGGCCTAATCATTTTTCCAATTGACATGTATGGATCATGCTGTAGATGGCAGTTCTGAAACCTGTACGCTTCACAACCCTCTGGTCATGCTTAGTTCTGAATATTTTGAAGTGATCTCTGTATCAATAAAATTTTTGGGTCGTAGTCTTTCGATTTGAGTACAGTCTAACTTAAAATAATATATATATTGATTACTATAACTTTATCACTATTAAGTATTTGACCGTAGCATTTTCTGGTGTCTCCGAAAGCTTAAGTTTCAATCCTGAGCTACTAAACAAGTTAATTTAGGAAGTCTTGGAAAATTAATCGAATCTGCGTGGTGGTGTATCTGTTGCTATATAAGTATATCTCAACCATGTGAACCAACATGAAGTGTAGAGAACAAGAACACAAAATAGAAAGTGGAAAATAATTGATTGGCGTATCTTTACAGATGAGAATATTAAGACAATTGCAGTAAGTTTTAACACCACTAAAGTATTCACACAACTAGAAATTTATTCATACTTTTATCAACTCTTTATTACTGTATCAAGATCATAAATGACAGTTTGATGTTAAAGGCATCACATCTGCATCTTGCCCCTCGGCCTGCCACAGTCCCAGCATTTCCAAAATCCTTGATGTATTCACCCGGTGACACTAATTCGACTTCGTTCTTCCAACGAGCAACAACAAGAGGATTATTCTAGCTCCAAGCAGAAGTAACATGGCACCGGTTTTCCGTGCTCTAACCTCTTGATGTTGAAATGATCAATCGCAGAAAACCTCAACATGTCTATGTACAGAAGGCACCACAAAAAAAGATCAGGATTCAAGCATACTCACTTCCTGGGGAATCATTCTCAGCTATCATCACTCAGAGATAGCAGTTCCATCAACTCCATCCTGTACTCAAGGCCTCTAACATGGTGTCCCAACAACATGCACCTTCAAGGAGAAGAGGGAAAAAGCAACCGAAAGTCAGTTTTATTGGGAATATTAGCGTCAGCAGGCACATCACTGGAAAACCGCTTTTCGCCAAACACAACCAATCATCTCAAGCTATATGGTGAGCTATTATTTTGCCATTATAGTGAGCTTCTAGACCATGGCTAATGGAATCACATTAAAGAAAAAAGTTTAGCTTCTGAAATGGTCAGGACATGCGTCAAGTGTCATATGGTAGGAAATAAACAGAGAGTAACAATTTATATAGAGCCAACATCACTTCCCTTGTACTTGTTCTGGTAGTATAAATAAAAAAAATATAGACATCCAGATAAAGAAGGTATAAAGGAAAAGTATGTAACTAACCAAAAGAGCAAACGGGCCAGATGGTCCCGAGTTAATGAAATAACAGGCTGAAATTGTAGTGAAGCGTTCTCAACAAATTCGGCACAATCCTCAATCCCACCATTTACAGTTCCAGAAGTTGCGTTCTCGGTCATTGTTGAAGCTTTTGAATGCATCTTTGGTGAAAGAGTAGCAAGAAGACCATGGACAACAGAGTGGATGGTATTCTTAAGTTCAGAGGATGTAGATTCTGATAGCTCAGCTACCTGCTTAGGACCAAGTAGCATGAGTCACACGCACTACTGACAATATTCTTTTTTCACAAAAGAAGAAAAGAAAAGGGGAATATATGCAAAGTGAAAACGTAATTGAACAGGCGTGCCCAAGTTCATAATGCTATACTTAATAAGAAACACGGAAGAAAGGACAATAAAAACATAGTTTGGTCACATACACATCCTAAGGTTTTTCACCATAATAATGAGGGAACAGAAGACAATTAAGAGGAGAATAACTTGGAAAATCATGTGAACTTTTATAAATTATTTTTAAAAAAAAAGTATTTTATTATGGGGAAGACAAAAACTAGAGACCTAAGGGGTAAGCGAAAGATGTATAAAACTAGAGACCTAAGGGGTAAGCAAAAGATGTATCAAGAGCATAGAGCAATGTAATAATTACTTTTTACCAGATACACACTACTTTTCTTTATGCTCATTCATAATCAAAATACTCCAATACAAGAATATGACAGCTAAGCAGGATTCTCAGTACTTAGTATCCAAATCTTTCAGAGGAGTAAATGAACATAACACGCAAGGCTGACAAACCAAGGCCAGGAAAAATCACATAACGCCAAACTATGGAAAGACACCATGACATATAAACATCAAAATCACACTACATAAGAAAGAAAAAATAAGGTCGAGAGCAATCCTAATTGTGATATTCCTGAAGACAAACCTGTTCAGGTTGAAGAGATCTCAAGTAATCCAGTAAATCATTTTTTTCTTCCCCAACAAACTGTTGCATCTGAAGAGCAGCACTCTTCCTCTTCACTTCATTAAGTTCCTGTGAAAAAGTTCCAATAAAACAAAACAAAAAGGGCTATTAGAAAACCATATACCAGAATGATGGCCTTAAAAAGCAGATTGATCATAGTAAAGCACACAGACTAGAACAGATCCAACATTAACAGCTGAGATCACGTATCATGATATTTAACCATCAAGCATCTACAATGACCAATTTGAAACATATTACATCGACCACATGATCCCCCACCCAAGAAATTTCCCACTAATCTCTTTGTTCCTACATGCTTGAATTCTGGGGGCATACCTTTTTGATGGAAGACAAACGAGATTGCAAATTATAAATATATTGTTGAACTTCAGTGGACATTTCACCAAGGTTTTGAAAATCAACATTCCCAGTTGTCTCTTCATCCAACTTCTCAACTTCAGGAGACAAATCATTCCTTCTACATAAGTCAATTACATCTAGTCTGTCAAATAACAACCCATGTGCATTGAGATCAGTACTTTCTGCCTTCGGGTTTTCTAGTTCTCCTTCATGCATGTCAAGGTTCTTCTCAAGGCAAAGTCTATATTCAGCATTCCGCAATGTATACCTGCATTAAAAGAGAAAAATTTTCCACAACACTTTAAAATTAAAACCACACAAGGATTTATTGATTAAACATGCATTTCTGCAAAGGTATGTTCATACGGAAAAAAAGAAAATAATTAAAAAAAATAAACGTTGGGTCAAGTTATGCTACTCTCATCTATGTAGGGATTGTCCACTAATCTAGGAAAATCAGCCACTGAGCAGAGAAACTAATTACAGGATTGAAGAGAGTATAATTTAGATAAAAAAGTAAACATGTTTCCCACAACCATACGATCAGTCCAATGGTCTCCAACTCTTCATACTTTCTGGGGTGGCAGAATTTTTTTTTTTTTCTAACGAAAGGTCAGGAATTGGACCCAGATATTGAACTTACCCAGTGATTATTGAAGAAATTAATAATTTGGAGAGGGGTTCCCACAAGGCTTCTATAACAACTTGAAATTGATCGGACGGAAGCAAACCCAACATACTAGATATAGTCCTTTTCATGGCATCTACTGTAGTTGGTGGTACATCTTTCTGGATATGGCTTACATCCAAAGGTTCTATCTCTTGTATCAACTCTAAGAGAACTGATTTCTGAAATAAGAAGAAAACCATTATGTATCTCATACGTGAAACACTACCAGTACAAGATCTAGCCAAAAATTCTCAATGATATGCAAGGAATATTTCAGAAAAGATTTCTCTGCGGTTTCTTCCAAATAAGCAATAAAAGACTTATCTCCAAGACCATCATTTTGAAAGCTGACACATATTATTATAAAACAGAATATCTTCTATTAAAAATGAGACAAATCCAAGCCATAGAGTAAAAACAAGAATATAGAATATGGTAATTAATTGAAAATTTATCAAACGAGGTCACTTCTCACTCTACTTTTTGCAACGGGGTCAGGGTTACACAATAGCATGTACTCATCATCGATAATCGTACTTTCTTCCAAAACATGATCTTTTAGTATATGATAGACATGCCAGCATCCCATAAGTGACAAAATGGTCACCTATTGCATGTCACCAGTTCTGACGTACCGTTCCATTAAAATCTTGCTAAATGGATGACTTAAAATAACAACACCTAACACATAAGCAAAACTTAAAAATGCTCTTGTAACTCAGCGTAATACGATGCTATTCTTTTTTTAAGTTAATAGAAATTTTGATAAATTAATCCATTTGGGTTGATCTGAATTGAATGATATACCATGCCAGCTCCAAGTGACTTCACACCATAATCAGAATCAGCATACTAAATAAAAAGTCTATTACTCAATATCTAAAATTTACAATTCACTTCATACCCAGCAGAAGGGAAAAGGATCCAATCAAAGGCACCAAAAAGAATTTAAAATCAGGTATTGCAACATGGAGCTCCAGGAAAGAAAACTGACAGAAAAAATGCGTTCAAGAAGTCAACTTAAATTATAGATGACACGAACAATCCAGAAGAAAGAACTAACCTTGGAAGAATTGGGTCTCAGCCTTTTGGAGCAGAAATCGTCGAAAGATTGGGCCGAGGAAGCAACAACCAGAGACGGGGTCCGAAATTTTCTAGGGTTCAAAGGAGAAATACAGAAGAGCAGAGATGAGCGTGATCGGGCATTTGAGGGGATATGAGGAAGACGTGGAAGAGAGGGCGAGAGCAAGGAGGCAAGGGTTGCCATGAAAAACAACCGCTGCCGCCACCCTTGGTCTCGCTCCCCCTGAACTTACAGCCACAGAGTGAATCACGCTTCACGAGGAGGAGAGGAAAGGGAGGAAAAAGATAATCAAGCAAAAACGACAAACAAGCAAAGGAATGGATGATGTCGTTTGAGTAACGTATCATTTAATAAATTAAAAGGATAATTGGTTTTGCTCTTTTAAACCGTTAATATCTATGTCCTTTTTTTGGCCTGAATATCTACATACGTCCATATAAAATACAAATTGTATTTTAATTTTAAATGGCACTATTTATAAAGTATATCTCATAATTAATATTCAAGTAAACTTGTTGATGACTTGATGGACGAGTATTAATATTAGAGAGTCAATAGATAAATCCAAAAACATGATTTAGATATAATGGGTGTTTGGTTTAACTTATTTTAAATAATTTTGTATCAATATAAGATAAATATGTGAAAATATAAAGACGTGTTAAAAATAATACTCCTATATTTTAAATTTATTTTGATAACCTAATATAATTTTCCCACCATCAACTATTCCTTACTCCTTAATCCTTCCCATACATTTCTTTACTCTTCCAACTAAAATTAAAATGTTTATACTTTTCATCCTATTAGATATAATCAAATAATTCAACTAAAATTGAATGGAGGACTTGGTTTTAAAATATTGGCATATCTCAACAGGGCTTTTGGTGTAAATATTATATTGAATTTAATTTCAAGGACCACAAGCCTATGGGCCAATGTTCTTTGGCAGAAATATATATTACGAAATGAAGATGATTTATTGACTTTGTGTAGAAAGAACTCAGCTTTATGAAAATTTATATCTCAACAATAGGAAATTGGATAAAAGGATCAAGTGGGTAGTTAGAGATAGGAAGTTGATTCAGTTTTTTAATGACTTGTGACTATTTTCTGATAACAATATTAGACATGTTAGTCTTAAACCTCTAACTAACCAGGAGGAGAATACCACTGTTGCAGACTAGTTTGTCGATGGAGTTTGATATTTTCAAAGATTGACTACCATAGTTCCACCTAATATTTTTCAATGACTCATCACGATGCCACCATCGAGGGTCGATGCTAGTCCTGATATTGTCTTGGAGTGCTACAGCAAACAGAATCTTCATACTACAAAGTGCTTATTACATAATAGACAAAAGTATTCCGACTCCTCATAGCTCAATATATACAAGTATTTGGAAATGGCAAAGTGCTTAAAGGATTAGGGTTTTCATGTGGATAGCTGTCAATAATAGACTGTCAACTAATATTTGGAGAAGCAAGTGGTCCCCAAATTCTAATTTTTGTCCAACCTATCAAGTGGCAAGGGAGGATACTCTATATATATTGAGATATTGTAGTTATACAAGAAATATTTGGCTTAAATTGTCATTACATCAACAACAATATGTTTTCTTTGCTGCTCATCTAACTGATTGGTTTGCTTTAAACCTTAAGAGACCATTAGGTAATATGGGGATCAATTGAAAGTTAATATTAGGAGTAGTTATTTGGAAGCTTTGGTTTTTGAGAAATATGATTGTCTTTAATCCATATGATACAACACCTGAGCAACTAGAGTTAGTCATTTTACAAGTTTTGGAAAAAATATGTGCAGGTTCTTGATAAAACTAATTTGCATTATTTGGCCTTGGTTGACAATGCAAGATGGCAACCACCACCGGTGGGCTGGGTAAAGATTAATGTAGATGGTGCCATGACTTAAAACATTAATAAAGTTGGGTGTGGATGAGTGATTAGGGATCATAAGGGTGAGTAGTTATATGGCTTTTCTTTTTTTATTTGAGTCTATACTGCAATTAAGTAATAGGAATTTGCTATCTTCAAAGGGTTCCAGATTGCGTGGGATCAAGGATTTAGGAATATCATTCTTGATCTGATGCAAAGTTTATTATTGATATGTTGGCTGAAACTAATAGTAGGCAAAGATGCAATTTATTATTTATGCAGATTGATGAGCTAAGGTGTAAATAATAAAATTTACAGCTACAATTCATTTATAAACAGGCAAACGGACTTGCGGATGCACTAGCAAATGAAGGTATTTATAGATTTGTTATATTTGACATGTGTCATTCACATTTGAGAAACTTAGTGAATTTAGAGTTGATAGGATTCAATTTTTTAATAATCTAATTTTCTTCACCTTTGGGCTTCAGCCCTCTCATGTACCAAAAAAAACTCTAAATGACCTAGTGGGCCTGGGCCACTACTGTATCAATTGGGCTGGCCTCCATTAAACTCTCAGTACAATGGTTGGCCCAAATTATAAAACTCTTATGAAAATGAAACATAATTAATTATTTTAACCAAAACAAAAAACCTAGTTACAATATAAGGAAATTTAAAAAAAAAATCTTAAATGAGCATTAACTTTATTATAAGTCAATTATCAATATTACAACTCACTCTCAAACGCCATATAAAAAATACATGGGAAAAAAAAATATTCCTAGTTTAAAATTAAAAATAAGTCCAAAACACCAACAACATATGATAGCAGAGGTGGTGATAAGGGTTGGTTTTGGTACAGACCCAACCAAACTGAAGCGTGTGCATGCAATGTGTCTGGAGAAGATAGTAAGCAATTCTGGTAACGTTCATATATACAGAAGCAATTAGGGCGGCAGCCCCACATGAGTTCAGTGAACTTGAAAACTTCACCGACAAGCCAATAACTTTGATCTAACTAAAAAGCAGACAAATAATGTTCCCAACCAGAATTATGAGTGGTTTTTGCTTTTGTCTCTGTTCTACGTAAGAACAAGGAGGCATTCAGGATAATATTAATTATGCTCCCTTGTGTCTCTCTCTGTGTCCTCCCCAAAGAATTAAAGTGAAGACATACATCAGCTCACTCGCCTAACTTCTTCTGCTGATGCATATTGCTTCAGGATTAAATTCCCGCTTCAAATTTGTCTTTCTATTATATATATATATATATAATATAGCTAGGTAAAGTCTGATGATCAGCGATGTGTTGCAGACAAGTTTGGATAAGAAAAGCTGCAGATTCTGCACATGGCATGTTTTCTTGTTTTTCACAGACTTGTCTCGTCAAATATGCCTTTTTCTTTTACAGGATAGCTACTATTATTATCCAAACTTGTCTGCAACACATCGCTGATCATCAGACTTTACCTAGCAATATTATATATATATATATATATATATATATATATATATATACCTAACAAAGATTATTGGGAATTAGGATTGAGTTTTGTCATGTCAAGGAATCTTTTTTTTTTTTGGTTTCCTTTGACAAGAGCATTAGCTAAATAATTAACCACTGTAAAGGATAAAGCGCAAATCACAATAAGATCTAAGCAAAAGAATTAATTAATATTATCTAAAAGTCCCAATAATATCTAATAAGAATAATAAATTTTAATATACAAATTAATAATTTATATTATTTAAGATTTTTTTTATAATAATATATCTTACTTAAAGTCTCACAGTATTTCCTCTAACAATATACCATAGCTAGTTACACTCAAAAGGTAGTTCACAGTAATATCACTGTATGAAACTAATGACAAAAGTCACGTTATAACGTCAAAAGACAGACAAAAATAGGAGTATTAATCATGAACATGGCATTAATAACCCTATGATCTGGTCGCCTTAATAAGGATAAACCCTGAGAAAGGCCACGAGAATATGAGGTTAGGAAGCAAGAACATGTTAGGGTTGGACCAGAAATTGCTCTTTTAGGACCGAAGAGAAGGAAGACAGCCTTCACTTTTGGACCATTATATAGTTGGGAAGGTGTTGGTGCTGCTCTCTCTTCACAATAAAACTGCTTTAAAAGCTTAGCCTAGTTCATCAATGGCTGGCAAGGGGTTTTTCACTTCCATCCCTAATCCCTTTCATATTGGGATTGGTCGATCTCGGCCTAAAAAGTTGTGGGACAAGACTGATTTAAAATGAGACAAATTGATCAAGACAAGGTAGGTCCGGGATGGCACAGACTGGGACCATGTCATTTCTTGGGACTGGGTTGTGTCAATAGTCCCGTCTCATCCTGAAACAGCCGGATCACCAATATCACTATGTGTATATATTCTATGTGTGGATGAGCATATATTATGGGAACAGCTGCAAATGATGTCGTCACCACTATATTTCAGCGGGTTTTAATAATTTAAAGAAGAAGAACATTTCATCAGCGGTTTATTTATATATTTAAAACATTTATTCAATTTTTAATATAAAACTTAATTAAATAAATATAAATTTTTAATTCATTTTATATATAATATTTATAATTTTTTTATTTCACTTATAAATTGATTACATCATATTTATTATAATTAAATAATTTATTTATATTTTTTAATATATTTAAATTAATAAATAAAATTTTATATTAAGATCATCATAGGGAATATTGAAATTAAAGTCTACTACCATTTTAAAGCACGTGAAACTGAGAATACATCTGATAAAGAGAAGAGAGGATATATATATAAGTGGATAATACTAGGATATTAGATTAACCACAACCTTTTAGAAAGGTGACTCTGACAAATTTGATGATGATTCATTTAATTCCCTCATACACCGAATCTATGCTAATTAAGCATTCAGACTAAACCAACACAACAACGTGTTGCACTCGTAATAAATATTCGACATAATCTTTACAAAAAATAATAAATAAGTTTATAAATTATCTGTTCTTTATCATATCAAACAATTTTATCAAAAATATTCCCCCGCCATGCAAAAGCACTCAACCATTATGGAGATTCCTGTACTTTTCCAGACACAGTTTTCAGATGTGATGATACGAACAATGGTGCTGTCCACGGTAATTATCAAGATAAACGGAGCTTACTTTTTTTTCCCTTTATAATATTCATTAAAATTATAAAATAAATCCATATAAAAAATATAAAATAAATAAAAAATTAATCTTTTTATCTTTATAATTTTAAAATAGTTATAATAATCAGTACCAAAATTTTAATATGATACAACTCATTTTCTATAATTTTAATTTACAACTATACCTTAATTATTAAAATTTGATTCGATATAAATCCATTCCTATAATTTAATTATTTAAAATATATTTAGAGTATGTTAAAATTTAATATTTGAATTTAATCAAGTTAAAATTATAAAAAATAAATTATTTTAAGTTAAAATTTAATAATTAAATTATACTTGAGTTAAAATTACAAATGACCAAATAATTAATTTTTTCCAAAAACAAATTAGCATGCCTCTCTGGAAAAATATCTATCTATATAATTATAATTCGTATAAATTTTTTTTCAAACAAATGGGAGTCAGAGAGATGAGAATATAATGAGGGAGACGTGGATGAATATGATCCAATAAGAACAGTATGTGGAATCCATGAATTTTGTACCCACAATTAATCATAATTTGGAGACGACATAATCCTTAATTAATTAATTATATATATTGTCTCCATGTTTATCCATTCTTCACACATCTCCATCCTTCCTTCTTGTCTGATACAAACCCGAACTGGTCTAGGGGCCTCTTCTTTCGTTACCACGGTGGCCTTGGTTTTAAACATCAACTTGATCTTACATTCAACACTAATTTATAAATATTTTTTTAGAAATCATATCCTTCCTCCTTTCATAAAAAATATAAAATTTAGTTAACTAATTTATATAGATTAAAAATTAATTAATTTAGTAATTTTTTACTCCAACAGTCATTAATATATGACATAATTGTAGAATTAATTTTGTCCTAAATATAATATATATTTATCTATATTTTTTTAAATTATCCCAATTAATACTCTATCAATAATAATTAAATAAGAGAGTGAGAGATAAAATTAAGAAAGATAGTTAAAATATTTTAATAAAAATATAACATATTAATAAACTTAACTTTCTTAATATAATTAAATTAATTAAATATAATATATATTAGAGACTGTAAAAATATTATTATATAAAAAATATATATTATATTTTATATATATATAATTATCTATATTCTAGTGTTACCTAATCTAGTTGTAGATAGCTTTTATAAAAGTATTTTTTACAATTATAATAACTCGAACTTGATAGCCCATGTTTAAGTATCCAATACTCTTGTAACTAGGACTAACGCCTGCGGATAAAAATGTGTATTACTTGTATGCCCATCTTTTAACCACGGTATTAAATGTGGAAGAGAAGAAGACTGAAAAAAAAGGGAATGAAAGTAATGTGGGAAGTAAATATTGAACGAGGGAGATAGAAAATATTAAGACCAAAACAAATGTTTCTATTATATTTTATATTTAAGATTTAAAAGGAACTAATAATATCGTTTTTCAAATTTTATGGCAGTTAAACCTTAAAATCTGTTTGGCCAAAAAGAACCTTAAAATCTGACAGAAAATCTATTTTTTCACCTTAAAAAGATTAAGTCACATGAACTTTGTGTGGTACAACAGAAAATCAATTCTTTCTAGCAAAAAGACGAAGAAGCCCTTTCCTAGAGGCACTTAGTTTATTTGAGAACTTTTTTAGACTATTGATTCTTAAACATGCATATACGCAACACTTAACAAAAACAATATTAGGCTTCATAACATTTTATTATGAGGCCTATAGTTAGGGTTTAATTAATTAAATTGATGAAATAAATAAGTATTTGAAGTCATTATTATTTAGCCATAGGTAAAAAGTAGAATTATCTTGTGAAACATGTTTCTACAAAAGGGGCCCACTTTCCAAATTACCTTTTACTAAGTGGGTCAACGTTGTTCGAGAAAGAAAGCACATAAGCCCTAAAATAGTATTAACGATGTAGTACCTTCCTTATCATATATGCATATTTATTAATTAATTATGGATTTTAGTTTAAACTATGTAAATTAAATGATAGTGTCTTGAGAATAATTAATGCTTACTTTTCTTAATTACTACTATTTTAGTAACATTAACATGGCACATGTAGGTATTCATTTTGTCGTCGATTCTTTTGTTGATTGGATTCCAAGTTTACACCTAAATGAATTTAATATAAAAAAAAATTGTAACTCTAATTAGTATAAATTCAAAATCTAAATGTGTTATAAAATTAAATGATAAAAATTATGCTAATTACGATATATGAATAAAAAGGTTTGACAAACTTCAATATGAAATTTCCTAATAGAAAATTATGAAATTTAAAGTTAAAATAAATTCAGTAATTATAGTATGGACTTTATTTTTTATTGGAAAAGTGAAAGAGTTAGCGGAAATAATTCGATTAAAAATAATGAGAAAGTGCCATTCTACTATTTGAAAAAGTAATTAATTAAGGGGTCCACTTTTGTAACATCACTTTTTAAAGTGCATCAACATTGTGAGAAAGGTAAAGCATATATATATATAAGCCTTATCATGATATTAAAAGATGAGGTTTATCCATAAATTTAATTAATAAAAAAATAAAATATATAATTATTTAAAATATATTTAATTTTTAAAAAATATTATTTTATTATAGTTCTAGTTATAACATTTTAAAAAATATCTTAATTCTTGTATACTTAAATTTATGTTTAAGAATAATAGATAGTTAACTTTATTTTTTGATTGTGATTGAACCCAATTATTTTTTAAAAATTTTAACATAAAAAAAATGAGGTTTGTAAAAGTATAAATCACTTAATATTTTATATATATTTATATTATTAATTAATCAAATAACCCATTATGTGTGCCGAATGCTTTTTCCTATTTGTTACTATATTGCCACATGCAAAACAGAGTTGTTAGACATTCATATTGTCCTCAATTACGGTTGATTAAGTTCCAAGCTTTCAACTTAATGGGGAGCATGGAAATTAATTTCACTATAAAGTAGTGTAATAATTAATATATAATCTAACAATTAGTGCATTAAAAGTTATCTTTGAAGTTTAATTTCAAACTTTCTAATACGCCCTTGATTTATTTTAGTAATTAATATTACATTGGACTTATAAAATTATTGAAGACGGGATTATAATATGAAATTAATAATTTATATCTGAAATTTGGAAATGTTGTGTGAATAAAAGCTTCTTTAAAAGTGACGGTTAAGAGAAACGGATGGATTACCCAAGCAACCTCATTTTAAACAAAAATAATTTGTGTTTGATTTATAAAAATAAGTGATTATATATGCAACTTATTTGACATACAGAATTTACTTTATACTGGAAAAGGTTTTCCTTCTTGTGTAAAAAAAATATGTAAATATTTAATAATAATGATCTCTTATTATTATTTTTTGCTATTAAAAATGTAAAAAAATGGAATAATCAATGAAATTAATTCTTGATTCTACTTTATTATGCATTTTTTGTTAGAAAGAGAAAGCATAAAAGCCTTATCATGGTAATATATAATAAATGGAGGGGTTAGAAAAAAAAAAGGGAGAGATGGCTAATTAAGGAGCCGAGCAAGTTTAATTTCTTATTTTTATACAATATTAGGTCATCGTAGATCATATTATTATATTTCAATTTTATTTTATAAATATATTACTTCATCATAGGCGATGATCCCAGTTTGTTTCCACTAAATAAGGAGCTTTGAACAAAGATTGGGAGTCGTAGTTTTGTTTTTTGTGGTCTCTTGTAATTAAGAGCTAAAGTAGCTGATAATTACGTGCATTCAATTCAGTGAACTTGTTTGGCACAATAAACTACTATTCAGTTCCATTACATTCCTTCGTCGTCGTCATTACAGGAAGGGAACGTTTCATCCACTGAACAATTCCACTCTCTTCTCTATCTCCTGAGAAGAAAAAAAGTCACTAGTTAATTGAACCAACTTTCATAACCTCATCATCCTCTTGCCTTTTCTCAGGCCCTACTTTAAAACGAGGAGAAAAAAAATCTACACTTGACTTTAGAAAAAATTAAAAATTAAAAATTAAATAAAACTGGGTCAGTGTTGTTCCACATGCACTTCCCAGAAATCACCTCCTCCTCTCTGGACTCCAACGTGGCAGGGCTGGGCTAAAATGCGCCGACACCACCCGAGAATCCAAGAGCTCCATGATTGGTGTAAAATTCACACACCGTGGCACCTTGTACTGATTGATTGATGCTCCTCTTGAGATCGCGTAATCCATCAGTTCCTCAAACGTCCCGTTTCGTACCACCCGGATTTCCAATGGCCCGATTGAATTATCCGCCACCCGACCCTGTCTGTAAACCGAGTTCAGCGCTTCCTCCATTCCCAAACAGCACTGGTTCACAACCTCTTTACTCAGCGGCTTCGATGGGTCCTTCATCAGGAGCTCCCAGTATATCACGTAGTGACCCGGAATCGTCTTCGTGTCCGCGTAGCTTGTGTATTCAACCACGCTGGTGTTGAACTCGGCGAGGAGTTTGGATGCGTTCTCGACGGCGTTCTGTAACTCCGCCTCGTCTGTCTTGTCGGAGTCAATGCTGAGCAGCACGTTTTTCCTCCTTACGAAGTGGAATTGCGGGGCGGAGTTGTGGAACCCGGTGACCCGGAGGATGTCCCCCACACGGTACCTGTATAACCCGGCATAGGTTGTGATGACGAGTTCGTATTCTTTGCCAACTTCGACGTCCACAAGGTCAACGAGTTTGGGAGGAGAGTTTCGGGTGAACCCGGATCCGGTTCCGTGCTCCATGAATTCGAAGTAGGCCATGTTTGGCATTATGGTGTAAGAGACCTCGGAGGGCTTGCACATCGGGTTGAGATTGAGTCCGAAATAACACTCCGACGAAGCGTACATGGTGCAAGCAAGAGGTAACCCGCCGCTGTAGTAGTTAAGAGTGGGGATATACTGAGCCATCGCACCGGTCACGATCACGTCGAGATATTTCGTGTTTGGCCAAATCCTTGTGATGATGCCCTCCCAACTTTCCTGGCAACATTCCTTAGAAACAAACGAGGCCAATTCCTGGTCGGGTTTGAGCACCTTGGTCATGTACTCTCTTATGGCCGGATCGGTGATTTTCTGGTTCAAAGTTCCGGTTCGGATGTCGTGGGAGAGTTGAGACCAGTGAAGCTGGAGGAACCGAATTGCACGGAGGAGACCGGATGCGAAGACGGCTCCGAGACGGAGGACTTGCTTGCGTTCTATGAGGCCACAGAGCATCTGGGAGTACATGCTCTGGAACGAATCGGGGCAGAGGATGGCTTCATTGGGGCTGGTGTAGACATTGTAGGGGTCGTAGGGTCGGGTCTTGAAGTGGTCACTCTTGTAGTAGCTGGTGAGAACTGGTCGAGCAACGAGCCCACCCGGAGTCCTTGTTTCCGATTTGACGAACAAAAAGTATAGTCCCTTGCCTTTGTCCAAACCCGGTACATAACTGTTCCATTGAAATAAAAAACGCGTTTGAGAAGATAGAAGCACATGTGCTGTTGAATTTATATGTATTTTCTATTATGGATATTCAATTTTTGAGTTCTTCGAGAAGGAACTTACAGGTTCATAACTGGCATGAGAAGGCTGTAGAGAAGCTGCCGACGATCAAGCTCTTCCTTAATTGTAGGCATGAGTTTTCTTTCCCCAGCCGAAGTTCCAGAGCTGAAAATTCCCGATTCAAAAGAAATATCAGAATCGCGAATTTTTTGGAATTATGAAATCGGAAAATTCACAATTCAAATGAGACGAACCTTGTTAAGAATTCGGAGATAGGGTGAGCAGAGAGGATAGCAGAGCGATCGCCATTGGCTATTCGCTGAATTTCAGGCTGGACGTCCTCGTAGGCGATGACGGGAACTCTGGACTTGAAGGCGGTGCGATCGGTGGCGCCGGCGAGTTTGAAGCGTTTGAGGTACTCAGTATTGGCATTGCGAGTCAATATCTCCGCCAACGCCTTCTCCTGAACGGCATCGGCGTTTCGCGTGGTTTCCTCAATGAATTGCAGCGCCTTAGCATCCTTCTCGCAAGCAGGTGGACCCAGTGGGGACGAGAGTGCAGAATCCACAGCCATTTTTGTTTACAGGAAAGTGTTGGAGAATTGGAAATGGATGAGATTGAAGATTCAGAGAAGAAGGGATGTGATAGAGAGATAGAGAGAGAATGTGAAGGAGAAAGACTGAAGAGGAGGAAGGAGGGGGTAGTGAGGAGGAAGGACGGGAGGTTGGAATTTATATAGAGGAGAGGAAGGGGGAGTGCCACGTCAGGAGGGTGGGGCCCAGGAGGGGTGTGGAATAGAGAAGGGAGGGCTAGTGTGGGGGTAATAATAAATTGGGTAATGTAGAGGTGGGGAGGAGGGCAAAAGGAGAAAAGGGGGAGTGTAGGGGGAGGGGGGGACAGGGTGGGGGCCACAGCACGAAGAGGAAGGCAGAAAAGAGGGAGGCATGTGGGGTTGGGGGAGAAGGCCATGTCAGCAAGAGAGCACGTTTATTAATTTAGGTAATTGGAGGGTAACAGTAATACGCGTAGCCCAACAACACGGGCCGTTTCTGTAAAATTGTTGGACTTGGATAGGGATGTCTCTGCCGCCGTACCGGCTATTTCCTCCTCCGCGTTTATATTTAATGATTAGTATGTTGGACTTGGATAGGGATGTCTTCGCCGCCGACCGGCTATTTCCTCCTCCGCGTTTATATTTAATGATTAGTAGCGTTCAAAGCCTTTATTTTTTAAAAGAATTTGTTTAAAAAATTTATTGTGTAGAATAATTCGAGTAGTAGTGATACTTTCTGGCATGAATATATATTAAGTCCTACCCAAAAAAATTTCTAAAACATAAATCTTTTCACCAGTTTTTTCCTCTTTTTGGCCTTAATATAAAAAAGAATTACCCATTATATTCCTTATATATATATATATATATATATATCTTTTTGATAGTTAAGTTAGCATTATTAACTATATACAGCCACCACGTAAATATATTTGCTCCATACACATGATGAGTTGAAAATCAAACCTCTACCACCAATCGCTCACATCGACTAATTATAAGTTTAGCTAAAAGTCTCATATTTAATTTTTAAATATATAATCACGATAATTATATAGAAATAACAAAGTTTTCCTATTCTAAGTCGACAATATTTCTTACAAATTTGACTTAGTTGGTTGATAATAGTATTGTATACTGGTAGATAATTAAAAAAAATAAATAAGTTTTCAACTATTTAGTTATGAAGGGAAAATTCATCACCTCTCATGCCAATCTCAATTAGTCATGTATCTCATACAAACATACATACATACATACATACATACATATATATATATATATATATATATATATATATAAAATAATGAGAACGCGGATTCACTTGAATGGTGATTGCAATGGTACAAAAGGGATTCAATTTTCTCTAAATAATATAAGAATTCAAATATTGTGAATAGAAAAAGATTCTATTGGGAGAACTATTTTGTATTAGACTTAACAATATGATATAATAATATTATAAAAAAATATGAGCTCATATATTTTTAATTTATCTATGTATAATTTATAAATAAGTGTACTATCTGAGATGTGATCTTGTTCTTTTCAACTAACTTTTAAAATTTAACTCACATAGGCATCTTAATGGCTAAAAATGTATAATTGTATATATTAAATAATTAAATTTGAATTTTGTTCAGACCCTTTATATATCAGAAAAAGTTTGCATTCAGCGTTTCCTCGCAGGTTCGCACTTCATGACGACCTCATATTTCTTACCTAAGCCTGTGATTCAAGTTTTAACTTTTGAGTATATGCATATATATATGTTCAATGAATGTAAGGAAAAAAAGAAAGTGGTGACTTGACATAGATTCCTATTTTAATTTAATTAAAAATATGATTTTTATATTATATATTAGTTTGATTATAGCAGCCGTTATCAAAATTCCTACCCTTTTCTTATTATCTTCTTACTGGTGGCACACACCAATTTTGATTTTAGCTGCGGCTTGCCACAAAACATATATTCTTTCTGCACACACTAGCTACTCCAACAAATATTCATATGCTTTCTTGTTATGTACTATTTAATGAGTTAAATAGTTATGTACGATTAAAAATGTTTATGCCAAAAAAAAGAGTAAAAAAAGGTTACTGTTGGATGAGAAAATTAAGAAACATCATGGAGACAGAAAATGAGGTTAAGGTAATTCAGTTCTTTGATTTGTCCGTAATAATTATATATATTACGAGAGTATATGAGTATTGATTAAGTCAGTCTGTTCTATACGTTGAAAAAGAAAAGTCTATTTTGGCTTTTGCAAAACCTTTGCAAGTTTCAAAAGATAAGTAGACTGTGGTTGAAGTCTATTTTGGTCATAACACAGAATATTGATGAAGGAGCTAGGAAACTTGTTTAGACGAAACCAAAAAATAAATAAATGGCTAGAATCAATTCAATGATGTTAATATGTTTACGATAGTCAGAAGTTCAGAAGTTCAATTTATAATATAAAATTTATAACAACTCATGTTATTTATAATCATTTAAATCACGTTTATCAATTAACTGGCTCGTTAATTGTATTATAGATTGTAATTATATTAATAAAATTAATAATATTAAATTTAAAAAAATTAAAATATATTTTTAGAATTTAAAAGATTAAAATAAAATTTACTTTAACTTTATAATTATCATTCATTTAAGAGGCAAACAAGGGCCCTCACCACCCAACCTAACTCATTTAAAAAGGTAACGTTAATTCTTCCAAGGTTTGATTTAATTAATAGCAAGTGAATGCTACTGTTCAGGTATATTCCACGTTTACGGTAATTCTGATCCTGACACTGTAATATAAAACATTTTCCTCTTCAAAGTTGACTGTTAAAAGTTGAATCCATGCCTTATGGACTGCACAGAGCTGTTAGAAGGATCTTGTGAGACGCATCACGGGAGGGTGAAGAACAACCGCCATAAGATTCACAGAGATTTGAATTCCATAAAATATGTTGCCCCAATCACGTGTGCCTCAATTTCTCCGAAGTTTCCCCCACACACATCCAACTTTAATTTGAAATCTTTTCTTTTGTTTTTTTAATGTTCGTGTGCTATATATACTGTTTTTGTTTCTTCAGAGAAAAATAAAAGAAATCCTAAGCTATAATTGATGATACGTTCAAGTATTGTATTTTTTTTTTTATTTTTAAAAAAGAGTTAACCTTATTCACTATCTAAATGTAGGATAAAGTCTCCATTTCTCTTAGACGATACCAATATCAGATAAGGCGAGTTGACTATTATCCTCAGTCGTAAATTTAGACGCTCAAGAGTTAGAATACCTCCTCAAGTGTCACGATTGGAATCACAATAAAATGGTACTCCTTAAAAATTAAATATATTCTAAATGATCATATATCTCACATCTTCACTAATTAAATCTCCATAGTTTTTTATTTATTCTAAACCTACAGCAAGAGCGCGCACATATATATATATAGTCTCTTAGTAGGTTGGGTTTTAAAATAATCAGAAATTTTCACACACACTATATATAGAGTTTGAAAAATAAATTATATTATTTCATTAGTTGTGAAATTTTGATTGGTGCTATTATTTTTTGTAAAGTGTTTAAAAATACATATTAAATCCTTCCTTAATTTAGTTTATTTTTTTCATTGGTTTGAAAATAGTTGGAACATAAACTAATTGTTTAGGTCAATATACCTTTATTTTTCTCGTTATAAAGAAAGTCTGGAAAATAATATATATATATATATATAGTCATTTTCTTTTAAAAATGTACCTTTTTTATTTTTCTTTTGTCAGAATATTTGGTTATAAATTTTAAACTAGCTCGACGTGAGACAGATTGGAGCTAAATATTAATTCAATGGCAACACATCAACGAGGTTTATCTGAACTTTCTATAAAATATAACAACTGACAAAAACAGTGATGTCAGTTATTTATAAAAAGGAAAACAGATTGTCATATAGCGAGGCCGGTGAATTTGTTTAATAGGGTACTGACATAATTAATTAACTAACAAGGACATTATTGAATAAACTCCGTGATTAATTAAGTAATTAGGAAGAGAAGAAGACGGCTATTAAGCATCGCAATCATGGAAGGTAAGCTCTAATTAATTAAGTTTTGGAATCTAAGTTATGATAATAATAACATACCCTCAACCGACAATCTCGTTATCCTTGTTAGTCATCTTCATATAGAATAATACCTATTTTCCGATTTAAACATTCAATCTAATTATGATATTTTAATTTAATCAGCAAACAAAAATTATGGTCTTCCTCCCTTATCGTTCTCATGTAGTTATGTTTTGTACATATTGTCAATTATATTTATTTTCATTTTTTGGTTCAGTCAAGATATGACTAATTCATCATGAAACACCTCATCATTTTAAATAATCATGCACAAATGAATTGAAAAATTAATTATCAATTCTCATTTGAGATAATCTAAAACTCTAAAGCTCCCCCAAAATTGTGATATCTAAAACACCTCCAGAGTTTTCCTTTCTTTAATTTTTTAAGTATTTCAAACTCGTATTTGTATAAAATATAGGCACGGAGACAATTTTTTTTGTGTATACAGTACTTGTATGTTTTTTGTTAAAATTATAATAAATTTGTTTCAAATTTAAGAAAAGTATATGTTATAAATAATTATTATTGAATATATTCCAATCTAACACAAGGTCAAAATGCTTACAAATGTACATTTATTTCATATTTATTAATTTAAATAAAACACAAACAATTATACCCTAAGTTTGCAAACCGGTTATACCTCAAAACCATAAGGACAAATTTCAAATCAATGACATAGATTGGAACATAATCAAATGATTCGATTTGGATTAAGACAAATAGCTTTCTTTCTTTCATTGTTTTGTTTTTTTTTTCCTTCCAGAGACAAATCGTTTTCAACAAACTATATATATATATATATATATATATATATATATATAACATAAGTTGACGAACAATTAAAGAAAGCATCCATCCAACTAACTAATTAATATTTAAACCTTAAACTCGAGTTATGAAAATGAAATGGCGGTGCAGCCCCATATTAATCTTTTATTCTCTTCTTGCCCTGCGGTGTTTTGTCTCATCTCGGTTTTCTCGTCAACTTAAGCCAAAATTTTATAGCCTCCATTTGCCTTTTCTTTTAATTTTTTCCCATTAAATTAACGAAGATGATCAAGACTCATGAGTCTTGATTTGAATATAGCATTTGTCTTTGGTCAAAAAAAGAAAGAAAATAATATAGCCATCGTGGATTCTATATTGTTCTTTTTTGCTTCTTCTAGGGTTTGGCTGGTTTTAATAAACATTCTTAACTTTTGGAAACGTCGACTTGAGTTGTCGACAACTATATTCAGTACCATATGAGCTCAAAAGCCACCATTTGATTTTATTTTATTTTTAAAGGATAACTTCTTCAAAGTTATAATAAGAGAAAAATATAACGAATAACATGATTGAGTATAATAAAAGGGGTTATTTTTTTTATAATATATGAATTAAAGATCAAAATCTCTAGTGGGGTTAGTGGGGTTATCTATATCTTAAGTAAAATTATCTCTATTATAAAGATATATGTGCTTTATCAACAAAAAAAAATGAATATGAGAACGATATAAATATATATGACAAAATTTAGGTTGAATTATTTATATTTATTAAGTCAAATTTTTTAATTATACTTATTAATATTATTAATTGTTAAAATACGTGCGTGTACGTTCATCACTTGTAAATTTACCTATAAGTACCTATAAGTTTTTATAATATAAATTAATATCTATAAATTTTTATATGGGAACACTTATTATTTTATTATTAGTTGTTAAAGGCACTTCTATATTCGCCCATCAAATATAAACACTTGTTATTTTATTTTATTTTTTAAAGGATAACTTCTTCAAGGTAGGTTAGAATATATATGAGAACAATATATATATATATATATATATATATATATATATATTGTACGCTTTGTTCAATTGTCATCTTGGGTTCTGCAATTAATAGAAAGAAAAGACGATGAAAATTTTTAAAACACGTCATTAATGATTTGTACTTATAAGTTTGTTTGAATAAAGAAGTTGTCGTTGAACTTTCATAACAGATAATTGTATATAGAGAAGGAAAATAAGGAAGCATGTTCTGAAAGTACAGTATTAATATTAGTTTTTCTAATGCAATTTGGACGACAAACTGCCAAACTACAGCATTAAACATGTAACGA
This sequence comes from Leucaena leucocephala, assembly GCA_037074615.1. Lineage (NCBI taxonomy): Eukaryota > Viridiplantae > Streptophyta > Magnoliopsida > Fabales > Fabaceae > Leucaena > Leucaena leucocephala. Next base: position 2,709,978 of record CM073562.1, on the reverse strand, counting down.
GTCTCTAGGGTTCATATTATTATTGTTGTTAATGTTAATTAATTAAGTTAATAAGCTGTGGGCTAGTTTTTATTCATTTGGGAACAATCGTCTTGAAGCTCGATAACCTTGCGCTTAGCCCTAAATATCTTCTAGGCAAAGTAATAATTCCCAGATTAGCAACAACATTATTGGTAATTAAAACATCCTTGTCTTGTATTACTCAATTTGATCTCAATTATAAGCAAAAATATATATATATATAATTGCTTCACAATTCTTAAGAAATAAAGATAGTTCTTAATAATGTTTGAAATCAAACTTTTTTCCTCAAATGCTTCTTTATTACACAAAAAAATTCCAATTAATCCCCTCTTCTAATTTTTAATGAAGGCACAATTGAAATATCCATTACTGGAAACTGAAATTGGATAGTTTTTTTTTTTTGCTTAAAATTAAATCTAAAAAAATTGGATACTTTTTGCTTATAATTAAGACGTGAGACAATATATATGAACATTAATATTTGCAATATTATCAGGCTAATAATTATTATATAATATATATAATCCTTAACTAACATATAATTCCAAATATTAAAACTTATAATGTGTTCTTTTATGATCTTCTAGAGTGACTTGATGAGTGAAATGCTACTATTATTTTCTCTCTTCCCATATTTTTTTTGTTTTTTGAAAAAGGACCCATTGCTACAAATTCACCGTAAAAGAAGTAATAAGGAAAACATTGGACATTATATGTTTCATAATCTCTTCCAAATTTGTTTTCTGAGAAGTTTTGTGCTTTTCTATTTTATTTTATGGAACTTTTGAGGAACAAAATCTTAGAAGGAGATCCGAATCTTAAATATAACAGCTCTAGTTAACAAGGCATTTCAATTTTAATGTTCAGATAAAGGAGGCAAAGACATATATATATTACTCTAATTTATAGGCTAGTACTAGTATCATGTATTAATATTAATACCGTACTAATTTGTAGTGCCCTGCAAAATCTCTCTCTTCTGGTCCAAGCAACAAAATCATGAAAGTAATTATCGTGGGAAGCAATTAGAATCTAATAGCTGGCCGTATATGTCCGTACTACTTCCTTCCCACCTTCCCACCTTCCCTTAATCACTCTTCCTCCATCTTCACTTGCACTTCTTAATCGTGTTTTTACGTCGAATCGGAATTAAATCGTATATTTAATTCATGAATATTGTCATTTTTTTTATAGAAATTTTAAATTATATGTATGTAGATCATAGATAGTAAAATAATTGTATGTGTATTTGTCCTAAGTTAAAAAATAAAACTATCAATTGGTCTAAATATAAATGATTTAAACTATTTAAACACGAGATCTTAAATTTAAATTTATATGAAAAAAAAATATAATAGAGAGAAATATTTGTAATTGAGTATAGTAATACTCAAATTTAACATAATTATATTGTTTTAACTAACTAGTCTTAGTTAGATGTAACTTAAATGTATAACTATAGGGAGTATTATTTATAAGATTAAAGTCAAATTTTACTTTAAAAGTTGTCACATAAAAATAATGTTATTCAACAAATTTTTTGAGGTTAAATATCACTTTAGAAATTTGACAAAAAGAGCCAAGTCTTTATAACTATTAAAAGACTAATGTTAATTGGCATTATTTTGTTTTAAAAAATTAACATTAAATGTTAGCAATTTTAACAACTAAGAATAACATTATTCTTTTTTAACATTTTTAAAGCGATAGTATTGAACTAAAAATGTTTTTAGGATAATATTATTTTTACGTGATAAATTTTAAAATAAAATTATATCTTAACTCTTATTTATATTACATATTATTATAAATTATAAATTATAAATTAATTACTAATAATATAATTAATAATGTTTTTCTCCCTATTTTTAACTCTCTCCCTCTCATCAGAAAGATAGAAAGATGCTATATGTGATGAACAGTTTTACAGCATATAACAAGCATTATATTGAGATGTGTGTGTCATTCAATATTATCAGCAAATCCAAAAGCTTTATCAAAGATACATCACATGCCTTATGTGTACATTGCATTGCTGACATGTAGACGTAATGTAGCTCCCCATTGAATCATATTGTAGTATATGGGGACGCGTGTACATCCCAAAAGATTGGCACGTTGGAAACTACATATGACTTGTAAGTGAGTATGACAGGGAACAGGAAAGGTGGAGAAAACGTGGGAGTGAGAGGAGAAGGAAAGTGGAAGACCCTGGAATTATGTTTCCTCACGTGCTGCTTAATTGCTTGGTCAACGGTCAACTCAATCAATCATAGGCACGTGAGCCCCTTGAGCACCAAAGTAGCATTCCCAATCCTCTATCACTCTACTCTTCCCTCTACATATTATCTACATTATACGCTTCCATTTATATATATTATACGCTCAAATTTCCATATTCCTTTTCTATATTACTAAGTACTTTAGATATAATTAATTATTATTTTCAAGAAAATCTCCTATAAAATTTACAAGTCCTAATTGAGGTTTAAGATGTATTAAGCATTTTTTTAATGAGACAAATGAAGGCACACGCATAATTAATTAGCAGATATATTGGGCATTAAATTGAACTAGGGTAAAAAAATAGTGGAAAATAATTTTTACATAATAATAAAGTTTTGATTCTCCATGATTAATATTTTTTTTAACATCAAGGCTTGTGTTAATCAAGGAATGAAGAAAAATATAATATTTTGGCATAGGGTTGGGGATGGGGAGGGGGGGTTTCATGGAGATTTCGTAGGGGTAACGCATAAGGAAGGGAGTGGAGTGAGTTGGTAAGACACGGAAAGCAAGAAAGACAGAAGAAAAAACGACAGGCAGAGTGGGAAGGTCGTTTTGTTTTTGTGTTTTATCGTGGGGTAAAGAAAGTGGGAGGGGCGGCGGGTCAAACGGGCCCTTTTTGGGGTAAACGCCACAGCACCCAACTCGCTCGTCCGTCGTATAACCCCCACACACAACACTTATTCCTAAGCTGCCTTTACGCACTCTCCCCTGAAACTTCCCCTCTCTCCTTTTAGTTTTGACCACCTCGTTATCACCTCCCCTGGCCCCACCTTCCATTTTTAACTGCCAAGTGGAGTTCCTAATTAATCATATCATTAACCAACATGTGAAAAATATGATTTCCTGTCACCTTACATAATGTTTTTTAATTTTGTATACGCTTGTGTGTGTCATTTTACGACCTATATTTTGCCCCAGAGTAAAAGTTTGCTGGTATAAAAAAATTGACTATTTATTTAGATTAAAAAAATAGATAAATTAGTTATTTAAAAAAATTCTATGATATTTTTTAATTAAAATATTTATTTTTCAAATTATTTACATTAAAATATTATCAGTTGATAAAATAAACATTACAACATTATTAACATAACTAAATGAGTAGTAGTTTCTTTTACCAACAATTTATATTAATATTATCTAATGTTTTTATTGTTATTATTTTTGGATAAAATCTTGTGTAATGTTATTATAATATTATTTTTTATTTATTAGGAGTGTTCATAGATAGGGATGGGCAGGATAACCCTCCTGTTTGGTGCTTTACTCGAAAAAATTATGGGTTATATTTTGTAATATGATGTCTGGCCCTACCCGATAAAAGCTCTAACAATTTTGAGCTAGGTATGGGCATACCCAAGTTGTGATGCTATGCTCATGTTGTAGAAAACAATATGTAATTATAAACTTTTAAAATAATACCATATTCATATGTCTTCAAGAGTTCAATAATATCTATAATCCACTAAAAATAAAATAATAAAAAGATAATAATTAAAGTATTGAAATTCATTGCATATAATAAAAACTTTAAAATCTAATTAATTTATAATTGTAACTTTGTATCAATTTTTTAAATATTGACAAGGATAAATCATATAAAAACTAAAATAAATAATTATAATTTATAATGTAACCATATTATGATTACTAAAGTTAAAAAAAGAAAAAAATTAATATAGTTATAAATATTAAATGACGCAACTTATTTACTTAACTATTTATATTTCTAAAATGACCATTTAGTTACCAGGAGTTATCATATTCTCCCTTTTAAGTGTAGTATGTAGGGAGACAAATTTAAAAAAAATAAAAGAATTAACGCTCATGGGCAGGGCAGGGCAGAGCAAGGCAACCCCTGCCTGATGCCCAACCCGAAAAAAGCATGGGTTACATTTTGTAACCCAATACCTAGCACTGCCTTATATTTATTGGGCTGGGCATGACTTTTTTTCACGGGCTCGGGTGGACAAACCAATCCGTGGGTTTTATGAACATCCATATTATTAACTATATATATCTTTTTATTAAAAATAATTATATTTGAGTTACTAATATCTTTGGATAGAGAGAAATATGAGGAAAAAATATTAGGGAAGAAATCTTAAGATGAATTTTTTTTAAATGGTAAAAAAATTTAATATTTTTAGGAGGTTTAACTCTTAGTATTTTTTTAAAAAAAATTAATATTTTTAGTAGGTTTTACTCCTAGTATTTTTTTTTAAAAAAATTAATATTTTTAGGAGGTTTTACTCCTAGTATTTTTTTTCTTTTTAATGTTCTCTTCATCCAAACATAAAGTTAGCAAGAATTTAAATTTAAATTTATTATATGATTAACTTGTTTTTATTAAACTTAACTCTATTAACGTTTGTTATAACTGATTTTTTTTTTTCCTGTATAAAAAAGTTAAGGCGTCCCTCGACATTGAATATTTATGTCTCGTCTCATGCATAGTCCCTCGTTGGGGTGTGTCTGCAATAATCGAAGGACATCTTAAAAGAGACTACAAAAGAAAACAAGAAGGAAAGATGGTCCGTATGGACAAGAAAAGTTAAAGCCCAGAATGTTGAGGGCCTTGAGGCCCGTAAAGTTCTGAAGAATCAGACAGTAGGACTCTTCACTCGCAATCTATTCTCTCTTCTTCTTCCCATTGGGCCAATATTATTTATTTTCATATCATTTGTGGGTAAACATCTTTTCATTTACAATTAAAAACACTATAAAATTAATTTAAGTGATAAATAATTTAATATCGGTTAAATGATATTTTGAGTTTGAGCTTTAGTATACACAAAAAAATTTCGTTGGAAGACCCACCCACCATAGCCAGGTGTACGACGCGAGTCAGATCTAGATATAGTCAGGATAAAGCACATGTGAACCGGGTAGATAATAAAAAAAAGATTAATAAAACTACCCCTAGTCAAAAGGGTCATGTGAAAAGATGAGACATACAATTATTTAAAATATATTCGATCTTTAAAAAATATTATTTTATTATAATTTTAGTACTTGAGAAAATATTCTAATTTAGGTGCCTTAATTTATATTTGAAGATAATTGATAGTTTGTTTTGTCTAACATTAGTATTACTTAATAAGAAAATAGATTTATTTATATTTTTTGATTGGGGGTAAATCTATTTTTTTTAAATTTTAATATAAAAAAAAAAGATTAAGAAAACTAGACTCATGGTCCACATGTTCAGCAATTAAAGGGTCTAGAGAGAGATTCAATTTCTGAGGGTGTTATGACATTTGAAAAGACATATCTATAGCTAAGTGAAGCATACTGTCAATATTAGTAAAGTTAGCATTAACACGGTGCATGCATATATCTAAGCTAGACCCTATAAATTATGAGTTAAATATTTTGTCTTTTAAACTATAGGGGACTCAACTCCTGTTGTGAGATTTTTGTATATATAAAAAAAAAAGAAAACTAATTTGTTCTCGGACATTACTGATTTGTGGAAAAAAAATCCTTACCAACTACTACCCCTTTTCTTTTATAAATAAGTATATGACTTTATGTATAAAGACAATTAATATTCAATAACAAAAATGTTTGTAGGTTAAATATTTTAAAATTACAATAAAAAAAATCATAAATAAAGTTATCTAGAGACAATAAGAATACATAACAAAGTTATAACCCATAATTTTATATATTTTTTTATCTTAACTTCAAATATAAAATTTATATTAAATCACACCATTTATAAAGAAAGAATAAACAATATTGTTTGGCATCAAATTTTATGTGATAGTTGGCAAAAATTTGTGTGATAAATTGATTAATATCAATATAAAATACAAAAAATACTCCCACACATTTACAATTATAATCATGTTAAATTTACACTTTTCCGTTGATTAAAAAAATAAAATAAAAATTACTATTTTCATAAAGGGCTCATGTCCTCTCACACGGATCCCATTCCGGGCCCAAATCTCGAATTAGTTAATCACAGAATCACCGCTTCACCAGCAGAGAGGCGCATAGCGAAGAAATTCTGAGGTAAAAACCAGTCCATGATGGAAGTGAAGGTCGATGAGAATGACCTGAAAGCCGCCGGTGCTGAGCTCCTAACCGGGGATAGTCGACGTGGTATTCGCATCCATGGTTGGGAGATTGAGGCTTTCAAACGCTCTATCCTCAAGTCCTCCACTGCTCAAGAGTACGCTCTTCTCTTGCTGTTAACCCTAATTGACTTGTTTCACAACCTTAGGAACTATCCCTGTTTGCCTTGTGACGGAATCATTGCATTCTGTTTTGTGCTTGCTCTGTGCTTTCCTTGTTTCTGGGGGCCAGTTTCTTTTTTAATTTTATATTTTAACTAGAAATTGCTGGTTTCTCTGAGAGATGGAGCTCAAGGGTAAATATTTTTTACTATATACACTGATAATTTGTCAGTATTATGATAGAACCGATCATGTTCTTTATCTTGAGCTTGCTATAGATTTCCTGGAATTTCATTTTTCAATATTCCCCTATGTCAAAGCACTTCACTAGCTTGATCTTTGATCCTATAGTTTTTAATGCATTAATTTGATGCATTGTGCAGATGGGAACAGAAACTTCAGACATCTCACTTACCAGAAATGGTTTTTGGGGAAAACTCCTTGATTCTAAAGCACGTAAAGAGTGGCACCAAACTTTATTTTAATGCATTTGATGCTCTATCTGGCTGGAAGCAGGAAGCCTTGCCCCCAGTGGAAGTGCCAGCAGCTGCGAAGTGGAAGTTTAGAAGGTAATAAGATGAGTTATTTGACAAAATTAAAAACATTTCCCCCCCCCCCACCCCCCTTCAAATTGTTGAATATGTCCACCGCTAAGTCCTTACATTGATGAATTCTACAATCTTGTTGCATTGGTTTCTCTCTTTCTCTGAGAGAATACGTTACCTTTTATGAAAATGCCTATTAACTGTTTGATGCATTTTCACAATGTAATAAAAATGGGAAGTTTCTTTCAATTAAGTTGTTATCAATCTATCTTTGTTTACCAGCAAATAGTTCTTGCTGTTTGTCTCACACTCTTTAGGAAAAAATTGCAGCAAACCCGCTCAGCAAGTAATACTAGATTATGACTATACGTTTACAACGCCTTATTGTGGAAGTGGAACTATCGAGATTAATAAAGATAAGGTATGTGCTTCCTCTTTTTTCTTTTTTTGTGGTGCAGGAAACAGAATTGATTTTCGGTCTTGAAAAATCACGTCAGAAAGGATCAAGGACTACATCAAACCTGCACTGAATCTGCCATACCAAACGTCTAAGTTCTTTTATTAAAGTTCTCTGCGCAAGTCATCTGTGGAAGATTTTGCTTGATTCTGAGTTTATGCTAAGTTGCTGCAGTTTTACCATAGTATTGAGTCACCTAATGCTGCTGTTAGAAGTACCATTGAATAGTTGGCATTTGTTTTAATGATTTTAGACCTTTCGACTTTTAATGGTAGGATGCAAGTGTTGCTGAGGAACAAGGCAATGTCAAATGGGAAGACTGCGAGGAGAAAATTGATGTAGTTGCATTGGCATCAAAAGAACCTATACTATTTTATGATGAGGTGAGTAGTTATTAATTTAATTGACAACTGTCCAGTGTGCACAAAACCTATTCTATGCACAAATTGATTTGTTGACAAAGTGATCTCTTTTTTGAAGTATTTAGGACATTATGCTCCACTGGAAGAATGAAAAAAAAAAACCTTAATTTAGGACAAATCTTCATTACCTTAGAAGATTGATTATAGGGAACAGGAAGAGATTAGGAAAAAGATTATTATTTTTAAATTAGGAATTAAAAATAAATAAGGAAATAGTATTTTAACAATGATTAGAAATTACTATTTTAATTTACTTCTGTTTCATACAAATTATGTTTTTTATTTTAAAGTTATTGGGGCTCTATATAAAGCCCTCACATATTGTATTAAGGTACTCTTGAATTGAAGAAGAAAACGCAGTTTAGAATTCGTCCTTCTCTTCTTTGTGCTCTTATCCCCTTCCTTCTGGTCCTTTTCTCCTCTGATTTCTTCTTTTGTTCTTTCATCAATTGACATTGTTGTAAGTTTTCAGGAAGAATGAATTTAGTTATTGAAGTCTGATTTATGTTAATCCTATTCCAGAATCTATGCAAACGAATTCATTCCTATGTTTCTCATCCTCCTTGATGGCATTTGCTTCCCGTCACAAATTAATCCTCATTATGAACAGGTGATCCTATATGAGGACGAGTTAGCTGATAATGGAGTATCTCTTCTTACTGCAAAAGTGGTAATTATTCATCTATTGTCTTCTGTTGGATATGGAGTTTGTTTGTTTCTATAAAAAATAACATCAGAAACAACTGATGATATGGCTTTTTGGTTTGTATAGAGAGTTATGCCAAGTTCTTGGTTTCTTCTCTTGCGATTCTGGGTGAGCTACTCCCTCCTCATGCAATATCATACTGTTGACCATATAAAAACACAATTAACTGAAATTGATCCACTATTCACAAGAAACTTGATGATTTAATCAGAGATTTTACTTATGCCAGTTTTTCTAAAAGTGTGATTATATTCTTGATTTGTTCATCTTAACAGCTAAGAGTTGATGGGGTGTTGATTAGACTGAGAGAAACTCGTATGCATTGTCTATTTGGTGGCACTCAAAATCCAGTTATACTTCGAGAGACTTGCTGGAGAGAGTCTACATTTGAAGCATTGTCTATGGTAAGTTTGTGCCATGCATTTAAATGTATTTGTGGAGTTTATTTACCACAAGGGTTTAACCTTAAAGCCTATGTTTGAAGATCATTTTGAAAGTTGAAACTGTGGCGCTTTTCTAGGTGTATAACTGTATAGATCATGGATGATAGTGCTATTGAAATTTTTTCCTTTATGGTTGAATCTACGTTTATATGAATCGTTTTACTAACACTTGTCAATCTTATGTAATTGGAATTGTTAATATTCTTGATTATGCCGCTATTACTGAAGTTTATTTGTTTCCTGCTTCGAGAATTCAAAAACTAAAACTGTTACAGAGTTCTGGTTGAATTAGGTGCATATATATGTAATTTATTGTCGAATTTGTTTCTAAGTGTACTAACCTCTGATTAATTGGTGCAGAAAGGGAACCCTATTGATTCTGCTGCCTATAACGATCCCAGCATCATCAGCCCGAAGCTCCCTGTGATCATGCATAAGACCCAAAAGTTGACCATTTCTGCTTAACCTGTAAGGCCGTAGATTCCCATTATGCAAAAAGGATTCAGTACTATTCCTATCTTGTTCGTATTACAATTTATCTCCCAGAAGGAAAATGACAGAGAATGAAGTGGTCGGGGTTGTTTCTAACTCTAATTTTTTTATGAGGAACAGAATTCTGTTTTGCAACGGCTGTTGAATCCATCGTTTGCTTCGATATGATATGGCGCGGGCTCTTGGGCATACCAGTTCACACATCTAAGGAAATAGTAGATATCTTGTTAATCTTGAAGCGTTTCCGATACTTGTAATTTTAAGGTTACTCTGAGGTCTTGACGTTTACAAATGGTTTTATTTGGAGAAATGTACTGGAACGGAAAGTGTTGACGATAATTGGACACTAATTGTTTTGTACCGTTTTGTACCTAGTGATTGTTCAGGATGATTTTTTAAGAGTCCCTTTGCTTGAAACTGAAAAGCTACACATCTTCTTATAAAAAAAGAAAAAATAAAAAAATAAAAGCTACACATCTTATCTTTAGACAGTAAATAGCCCAAATATTGCGTTATTTCCTTGAAAAGCTTGACCAATGGATATGGGAGCGCATAAATGGGATCATGCTATGGACTTCAAGAACAAGCCTAAGAAGTTTCTCCTGGAGATAATTTTTTTTTAAAAAAATGTGCTAAGTAGTTATCTTATTAATAAGATTTTTATTGAAGCATATATTATAATCAAGAAAAATGAGAAACCAGGCTAGGAAGCAAACCAGACTTCCTATGTGTACGGAACATCAATAATTATTTCAAGCATCAATATGCACCCTGGTTTGGTATTTTTCCTGGTGCCATATAACCAAAATAAACAATACATCTCAGGCAATTAACAGGAAAAAAACAAAATAAACATGTGAAACTCTAATTCTTGTAGCACGAATTAGCAGGAGAACCATCATCTAAGATGCTGGCTCTAGGGGTTCATGGATCTCCTACCTGGGCTGCATGCTTAAAACTATGAGCAAACTCTTAAAATCTCAGAAAAAAGAAACATGAATCTCCATAACTTGTCCAATAATAATAGGAAAAATCATTAAGTTCCTAAAGAATGAATGTATGTAAGTATAAAAGAAATCTCCTAACAAGTGAATAACATGAACCTACTATCATATCATTTCCTGTATCAACTTGTGATGCATGTTGCTCACTTGATGTGAAACTTTTTACTAATTACATTCATTCTTATAATTTCAGTGATTTTCTTTTCTCATACTTCAGAGTCGAAGGTCTAGATCCAGCTTGATTGAATCTATAGGTGGGTGAGCTTCTTCTTGTTGTGGATTCAATCGAAAGCTTCCAGGCCAAACCAAATCAACTTGATCCTCATCATCAGGCATGAAACAGTTCTTCAATCCCATTCCAACAACGCTGGGTGGCACTATTCTTGTTCCTCCTCCTGCTCTGCAAGGCTTGTGAACCAGTGAATGAGGCTGAACTCCAAGTGATCGGAACATGGACAAACCCATCGTCGTCGTCGTCATCATCTTCTGAGTCTGATTATATCTTCTTGCAGCTCCTCTTTCCCTTTTGTGTGCGTTCTGGTGTCCCCCTAATGCCTGTGAACTGAAGAACTTCCTCATGCAGAAGTTACACGAGAAGATTTTCGCATTTGATGATCTTGATGATGATGATTCGGAGAATTCTGATGTTGTTGTTGTTGAGAGCTGTGTTCCTCCTAAACTCAGGTTCAACCACTCTTCTGGTTCTGGATTTTCATGTTCACTTGCTTCAGTATTGTTCATTACTTCACTTTCTCCTAAATCACCATCATCATCTTCCTGGATGCATATCATTCCCTCTGTTAGGTTGAATTTAATAGAGAGATTGAATAATGGTTTTGTGAGAATCTGGCTCTAGCTACTAGATTGGATATGCATAGAAAACGTAGTGGAGGTGGTGGTGCGATGATGGAAGAAGTAAGACTGGGTTTTATTTATTTCTGTTTTTTTTTTGGCATATTTTTTTTTTTTATATATTTTATGTCTATCTAAATCAGTGAGAGTGACCCCACTTGAGGTTGCTTGGTGCTTGAGAGAACAATGCTCATGTCATCTTCACAGTTGCTCCTATCAAACTTAGGATTCCCCCACTTTCTATTATTCTCATTTCTTTTCTTTTCTCTCCCTACAACCTTAATTAACTATCTTAGTAGTAACCATAGGAATGTTATGCTCATGCAACAAATATTTTGGGTAATCATTACGAGATTTCAAGAAATATGCGATGATATATTCCAGTAAAGAAAATAATAATAGATCTATATTACTCACTTGTTAGTAAAATTTTGTAGTGATTACATCATTTTCCTAGGCCTTCATAATACTTTTGATCTTAAAATTTTTCTTACGATAAGTTAAACTTAGCTATCACATTATATGAATTTAATTTTAATTTTAATTATACTTGAATAATAATAAATCATACTAATCATACTAATAATAAATCACAAACTAAAATTTAATTTTTTATTAAGAAATATACTTATATTTAATATTTAATAATATTTTAAATATAATTATAAAAAAATATCTAGGCTTTTATAAAGAAAAAGAGTAACTCATATGTAATGAATTATATTATGTATTTTTTAATCATTTTTTTAAAGAATTGTCTTGCACCCTAATTTCCTTAATTAGATATCAGACAATTTTTGTCCAAAATGTAGGATTAATCAATTGCACACGAATTGTCTCCAGAAGTTTTGATTTGATACTTTTAGGATAATGCAAGATAGGCCTAGTTTGTATCGATATGAAGAGGCCTAGGTCTTAGGACTTAAGAGGTAAGTAGGGGCCAAATTAATATTTCTGCGTACCTTTAATATAAAATATAGATTATAGTAATTAAAATAAGTACAATAGAGTTTTCTGTAATTATACATAACTTACGAGGACTTCTGTAAATAATTTTCTTATATTATAATTTCTTTAGTTTGTAATTGGAGATTGGATAGTAGACAATTTTTTGTCCAAAATTGAACGAATCATAAATTGGATACGGTTGTCTTCAACTTTTTGTTTTTTGGTTTTGATCTTTCTAGGTAAATACAAGGTAAGTTCTCCTCTAGGCTAAACCCTTGAAAAATTTAAAGACAAGTAATGAATGTTCTTTTTCTCTTTTCCACAGTTCTTTTAAAAAAAAAATTATTTAAAGTACCTTTTTAAATTATCAAAACTTCTTACACAAGAAATCATACGTTTGGAAATAAATCAAATAGGCTGAAGTACAAGTTTCTTCATCAAAATTTACATTAAGTTTTTGCTTAGTCTATTAAATTTATAAAATATATTTTTAGTCAGTTGATCCTAATGCTGATAGTATAATTTAATAGAAAATATTAATTAATTCAATAAATTTAAATAATGACTATATAATTAAATGTTGACAGAATATACTTATAATCATTATTATATTTTAAAATTGAAGTTATCAGGTCACTTATTTAAATTTATTGAGTCAATATTATTTATTAAATGATACTAATGATATTAATATTAAGGGACTAAAAATATATTTTATAAACTTAAGTCAATTTACTAAATTTAATGTAAACTTAAAACATCAAACGTATACTTTAACTAATAAAATATTAATAGATATTAGTCTTAATAGAAGGGGCTTTAACCTTTTAAACAAGAAATTTTGACTTTAGTCAATAAAATATTAATAGATATTAGTCTTAATAGAAGGGACTTTAGTCCTTAAATATATAAGGTTTTGATTTTGTATTTGTATGAGTATATAAAACGTTTTTAGTAGAGTTATTTTAATTAAACTTAAGAATACTTAAATATGAATAATTTGAGATAGATATAATGAGAAAATCAGAGAATGGAATAAAATAAAATTCAAGTCAAGTTCATGTCTGGGATTTATTACTTCTACTATAGCAGAACAGTATTTGAACACTGTAAAATAAATAAATGCCTCCGAATCTTGGAGATACGATAGGTCTAAAGATGTAGATGGTGAATGGATTACTCAGACTCCATTCAATGAATGATTTGATTAATTACTTGTCGACTTTATTTTTATTATTGAAAACTGTTTGTGAAAGGGGCTTCGTCTGGCTTCTGGGCCTTTCCCTTTGCTTTCAGACAAAGGTGCCATTGTAAAGTTAGGCACTTGCAGATGCATATGTCTGCAAAATGACACAGTGACGGTGCTGTGTTCAAGTCTGAGAGTGGGTCTCTTCTGAAAATATTAATAATAATGGAAAGAATATCATTCACAAACAGTAACGTTGCATGAGAAAATCTGAAGAAGTGGTTCATGAATGAGTTGGGGTAAGTTGTGGTGTGTTGTGATTCATTAATTGGTTTGGCTTTTCATTGCTTTTTTGTTAATGGGAACATGATTAGATTTTTGCAAATAATGGTGATGCGAAGTAGTAAACGATAGGAGAGGGGGTTTTGTTGCCATTTTTTTTCTCAAGAAAATTAGGGTTTTCTGTCCAGACAGTAAGCATCAAAGTAGGTGTCTTCTTCTTGGGGCTTCTTGGACTTCTTTTCAAACTTGTAAGCCACACCATATATAATTCATTATTAATTTCAAAAATTAAAGGGAAAATAAATGAAAATTCACTTTAAAAATTTTATTGATTAAAAATAGCTAGTATCTTTTCATATATAGAATTCAAATGAATAAAATTACTTATAGTCATGCATTTTTGCATTAAAAAAAGTTTGGAAATTCATTTTACTCCTCTGATTTTAAATGTTGAAATTAAATAATTAATTTATAAAAATTAAAAAATTAATTAATTTAATTATTTATAAAAAATTTGTGTTAGGTTTTTTAAATTACTTCTTCTAATTATTTATATGAGAAATTACTATTAAATTTTTTTAATATATATAATCAATAGAGAGAATTCTAGAAAAAATTATGAATGTATAAACTAAAGTAATTTAAAGTTTTATATTTAAAATTAAAATATATTATGTATTAAGTCTTCCATTTATCACTAAATGAGTAGTTTTTATATCTCCCGCAGTATATACAATATTGTAGATATTTTGAATAACTAAAATTTCTAAAATTATATAGAGAATGGAACTATATCTGTTTATAAGTCACTTTTTATTTTTCAATTACATTACATTCATGTAATTTATAACTTTAAAAGTTACAGACCTCACCATTCTATCAACTTTGAATAACTTTGTGATCTAAAGCACCTTTCTCCCTCCTTTGATTATTTTTATAAATATAAAATTAGTTAATTATTTTTAATTAAAAATACAAAAGTGGACTCCAAATGCAAACTGAGAAGTGAAAGACACACTAACACGTGTTAACCCTAGTAAAAGTGGGGAAGACGTAGTAGTAGACTGGTACGTTGTTTGATGTCGTCGTCGATTACCAGCATTTGGTAGATTGATTAGTTGCAATCTAATCACGTAAGTGGTGGCCAATTTTCTTTCATTAATTTAGGACCGACCCTCATTCCAACGGAATTATTACAAAGAAAGGAGTTTGTGCCTTTTTAAGATTAAACAATACAATCCTAAAATATTCAGCTCTGCCACATCTGATGTATGTTCCGTTCCATTACACCTAACTCAGAACGGGCACGTTTCAGAATTCAGAACCACTAAATTAGCTTACTTTTTCTTTGTGGTCAGCAAAATATAATACTCTTATATATTTAATATAAAATTTAATTAAAAAATAATCTTAATCTTAAATAAAAAATTTATTTTTTATATTTATCAATTTTTTTAAATTATTCTTATTGATATTTCTTCAATAATAATTAAGTGAGAAAATAAGAGAAAATTAAAAAAAATTATTAGAATATTTTATAAAACATATATTTTATTAATTAATTTAATTAAATTAGTTAAATATTTCTCATATTAAAGACTAAAAGAATAATATTAAAAATAAAATGAGATCACTAATAGTTTTTTTTTTTAATATTATTCATTGGTATCCTCTATTAGACACAATTCTATTCTATACATAGTTATATACTAAATGTGTACGTGCACCTCTACCCGTGAAAATCAAATGTTTAATTCGTCAATCTATTGGTGGTTTTTGGTTTAAGCAGAAATGGAGCTCCCTCCAAATGACTCTTCTTCTTATGTATGGCTGCAACAATAATGCACTTGTTCATGCTATGGAAATGCTATGAGGCATATCTCTATGGTTCAAATAGGGAAGATGATGCCAATAAGAATTAATATAGATAATAAAAAATGAGCTTATATCATATAAAAATATAAGTTTAATTTTCTCTGCTGTTATAAAATATTATTTAGTAAGCGATTTCATAAATTTTTTATAAATATTCTCTGAACCATGAGGTCATACCCTAACAGAGAATTAATGCTGATCTATCTAAAATTTTATGTATAAAAAAAAAAGGAAGATGATGCTTTATGTTGGGGACCTTCTAACGAGGAAGTCTCTCTATATAAAAAAGAAGCAAATTTCATGAATTTTTTGTGGACAATAAAAAAAAAAAAGCAAAACATTTTTGTGGAAAGCAGCTTGGGATTGTCCCGTCCCAAACAAATTTCATGGACGAGCCGGCATTTGCAGCAGGAATTGTCCCTTTGGGTGCAGCTCGCAAGACGTGGAAATCCAAGTGCAGAAACTAATGTTGCTGGGAAAGCAATCTTGATTGTGATATCGCCTTCATAATCACCCAACCATAATTCATGTTAAATTAGAAGCAGGGATGGTTAAATTGATTTGAATGTAGGCGCGGCTGGTGGGGGTTTCGTTCAAGGTGCGAATGAAAATTGAAAACTTTGGATACCGTCCTAACTCTTGGCCATTTTAGAAGCTATCCCAGGTCAATTTTCACAGCTACTCCATTGAAGCTATCAGACACGCCTAGAACCATCCGCTCACTTATCAGCTTCATTAGGAAGATCAGGAGGAATATGACCATGCAGAATTACACCGTTACCCTATATCATGTTTTCAAAGAAGCAAGCTAGTGAATATGGACAGATTGACTCACCAAGAATCTCATGATAATTTTGATGTTAACAGTTTTAGCAACCCTCCTTTAAGGCGAAAGGATCTTTTTAACTTCACATAATTTTGATCTTTTTAACAGTTTTAGCTTATTTATGTTAAATATGTTTGTTGGTCGGAAGTAAACCCTGACCCGACGTAACTTCACACCAATTCCACTCTAGAGGCATTTTCTCAATGTCAAAAAGCAGGTATTGATCTCAATAATCCGCATTCTAAATTTAGATTCTACTAAATCTATTTTTGTTAGCTTTCATCTATGCCCTCAAGGAAGCTTGAATGTTAAACCTACAAATCTCAGAAATGGTCGGCTAACACCACTCTGAATTCTTTCGATTCCCATTTTCTGCTCATGACATACAAGTTCCCAGAGAGCAAGCAATGAGGAATTCAATTTATTTCTAACAGTAAAATGAAGCAAAAATACAGCAGTTACCCAAAACCAGACAAAAATATCATGGACAAATTAATCCGCTCGAAAACTATTGAAATTTGGGAGGAAAGCCGCCCCTCCCTCAAGTCAGTAATAGCGTAACAGATGAGTGTTCTACACAGATTTCTTTGATACTACCCTCTTTAACAACCCTTGATCTGCTTGAATGCAGCTATGCCGATCCAACAGCTCTCAGGTAACTGCAGAAACAAAGCAAAAATTTTGGATGAAGTGAACAAGGGTCAATGAAGTAGAATCAGATTTTTAGGAAATGCCATTACGCAAAGCATCAGATTCGGAGAAATTGTCTCCACCATATCTTAAAGAAAATTTTCACAAATCATGACAATTTGCTAACGCAAGGCATTTGTTACAGTGAAATCACTGTGATTAGGAATATTTTGAATGGCATTTGTCATGGGCAAAATAATCACATCCAGACAAGCACCATAACTGGGAAGGAATGTATTGATTCAACGTGGAAAAGCAGCTTTCATATAAAAGTTGGCATCTAGAATAATTGAGAAAGTATTTTAAAATCATCATTCAAATGAAAAGGACTGGAACATTTGACAACCATTCCCTAGCTGCATGAAGCTTTCAAATTTGACTTCTTAGTAAGAAAGTCACATGTTTCAGAGCTAAGAGTTTGAAGCTGGATCAAGGGGGCCATTTAAAAGAGTTTAACCATAAGAATCTGAGGGGATTTAGAACTTCACCTCAGGAATCAGGATCACCTGTGAAAGGAATTGAGTTAACCCATTATCAGTAGAAGTAGAATTGAAGGGTCATGCAGCCAAATTCAAGGACGACTCTCGCAAGCATTTCATTTTTGTCAAAGTAGCAAATTTTTCATAAAATAAATGGACAGTAAATTCCTAATCTAACATAAAACCACCTAAAGAAAAAGACCGTTCTATTCATCGTAGGAAGACTTCAAATTTTATTTCGAGAAACAAATGATTTTTCTGATTCTAATAGTCCAAAATTGTGAAGGAACTTGTACAAAACCTACGAGTGAAATAGAGATGAATGAAAAAAAAGAAAAAGGTCAGCAAATGTAAGAGCCTTTATAGATGCCATTTGTAGTTTTCATTTAGTTTGGAGACTAAATCAAATTAGCTGTTAACATAATAAAAGTTTGAACTTTCGAGTTTGTACAGTACTTTGTACAAAGTCTAAGATAAGCCAACATTACTAATGGCTTATGAATAATATATATAGCTTTTATAAAATATATAGAATATAGAAACAGGGATATATAGATTTAAGAACATTAAAAGGAGGAGCAACAAAGTACCGCGAGCAATAAGTTGACCATCTTAGGGAAGTGAAAAACTTAAAATATAAAAAATACTAGAGAATTAAAGGTTTTGAATTCAGGAAATATAAGGGAAACGACAGTTAAACATTCTTTCATGCCTATGTATGATCCACGTCCTTGTGCGTCACCCATCTTTTCCACACCTACCAATAAATCTGTCGTACTACCTTTTTATCAACAAAGTTCAAGAAACTTTGAAAGTTCTGTCCAACTTACTGATCACCCCAGCTGGAAGGTAAGGGTTCAATTCAGGAAGATCTACCGTCTTTAAGTCTGATGTTCTCAAGTCTTCGAGGTACTGTTAACTCTACTTGCCTATAGAGGTTGATGAGCCCAGAGGCTTGATCTCTAACTTTTAGATTGTAGTCTATATTTCTATGTGTTTGTTCTTCCATTTAAATATATATATATATATATATATATATATATTATTGCTTACCATGAGCAACACAACACCTAATAATCCTTAACATTTTTTAGATCACGAACTTAAGGCTCTCGTGCATTTGGAATCATGATTCATGAGAAAACGATAATGAGCATATTGGAGGAGGATTTGAATAAACACTGACAATAAACCACAATCTGTCTCCATTTCTTTTGGCGTCCTTAGTTAAAACAGCAAGACTCACAGAGACTACTAGCGATCTAGACAAGAACCACAGAAGGTACCATTGGACAACTCGCAACAAGCACGAGCGCTGACAGCCAAGTGTGATGAGATACAGGTAGTAGCCATCGAACCACGTAGCGAGATAAGAGATTGTGTGCATCCCAATTCCCCCAAATTCCTAGGCAGAAAAAAAAGGCATATTAGCACACCAGTACAAAAACTAAAAGTCAATTAAGAGAAAAGATAGGAAGAAAAATCAATCAATTCCGGATGATACAAAAATATAGGACAAGAATTCAGCAGATCATGTTGTTATTGGTTTAGTTGTACTTTTAGTCCCTCTAGTTTACTCCTAAGGAATTCAATCCTCTACTTCCAGGTTGAGAAACGGCGTCTTATAAAATATTTATTAGAGAAGTTTAATTGTCGACACATCCTAGGATTCAAATCTCAAAATAGTAAATCAGAGCAAAGTCTTGAGCTCCCAATCTAAAATCGACCATAACTATGCCTAATAACGACTACACCTGAAGCATTTCGAAACTATATGATTTGAGGGAGGCCATGGAAGCGAAACTCCAGAATGAGAAAAAAGGCTGATACCTGGAAGCGGATAAGGAAAACCGGCGGGTTTGGAGGCGAGGGGCGGACAGAGGCGGCGGACGAAGGCGGGGAAGAGGCGATGGAGCAGCAGGGCGAAGCGAAGCCCTAGCTGTGGACATCAACGAGCGAGAAAGAGATCCAGAACGCCATGCCATTTTTGTGGGAAAGTGAGCGAGGTTGAACGTGACAGTGGCGATGAAGAAACAGATGAGAAGGGCTTTGTGAGGGTTTAGTGGTGCTGTGTGGGCTACTGGGGCTATACTCCTAGAAAACGACGTCGTTAATCTTAAACTAAAAGAACCTGTTTAGGCCTTTCCATTTTACTAAATAATTGCGTTTTTTTCTAAGTGTAGTAAGTATAGGTATTTACAATTAAAATATTATCAAATACTAAATATAAACACATATTTTAATAAATTTTTAAATCTTAGTTCATCATGAAATTTGAAAACTAATCTCTTTTACTAAATTTAAAAATATATTAGTTAATAACTGTATGTTTTAACTTAAAAGGTGAATGATATTGAACTTGAGGTATGGTCGATCCACGATGAATCCGATACTCAACTTATCTAAGTTTAGTTATCAAAGAGATGAATGATAATATGTAAAAGTGCATTTTGTTCCTCTAATCTTATTTAAGGTTTTAATTTGATATCTTAATTTAATAAAGTTTCTGAGCAATCATTATTATTTTAAAAACATAAACTTAATATCTCAATATTTGTGAATGTTTTGATAACATTTAAAATTGTAATGTCGATATCTATTTTAATGAAACTATCTGTATGGAGGTTAAACTGAAAAGACATCTTATTACAAGACACTAAATGAAAATTTGTATAAAGCTATGCTAATTTCTGAAAAAGATAAGTCAACATACTTATATCATATGACATATCGTGTGTATTTATTTATTTATATTTAATTTAAAAACTACAACTTTCCAGGGGTCATAATACGAAGGAAGCAATTGAATCGTTTTACTCATGGAGAATAAAACAAAGCAGCAAAAAGATAAATGTTAGATGATCATCAACATTAAATCCCATGATAATTAAGGTATATAAATGAATACAACCTCCTTCATAACTTTATTTCGAGGGCTGAGGGAAAACAAATTGCTCCTCCAAGGAACCATATGACCACAAGAATCAAGGATTCACTTCAGTTATTGAGTATGATCTCACACACTTGAGCTTGTTATTGAAAGAGTAAACCCTGCCTGATGATAAACTGGTCAAGACTTTTGTTCCTCTATAATGTAGTCTCACTTGGGAATTATGGTTTTCTGACCAAAGCCCAACTTCATGCATGTCTCCTTCTTTCCAGCAGATGTTGACTGTCACTCCACCGCGTGCTTTCAATCCTTTTACACAACCATTGGCCCATTTATCCCTAGGCAAAGCAGGAAGCAAGTATAGATCCTTTACCGTGCTCTGTACAAGCATTTCTGCAATTGCTGCTGAAAACCTGACACCCAAAAGAAAGATTCCAGCAAAAAAAAAATGCAGAACGTGAGTTTGTTGCTGCAGAATGCAGATCACAGATACTCTAAATATCACTCCATCTGAAATCAGACGAGAGAGAGATACAGAAAATCCAGTTCATAAAATAAAATCAGAAAATAGTTTCTTCATATTTTTGGCTTGCCCAGGACTTGGCTCTGCTCCATGATATTTGGCCTGTTCTCTCCTTGGCTTTCCTGCCAAGATTTCAGTCTCTGATTTGTTTTTCTAGAGCTTTTTTCAATACCCCAAGGGTGCCCATGTCCTGACCTTAGTGGTCAATAGCCGCGTATTTTGATGGCTTGTGCTCCGCACTACTTCTGGTGAATGTATGCTTGTAGTCATCTTGTTTCTCTGCAGTATCATACAGGGTGCAGCAATAAGGCTGGTTTGAAGTATCAGTGCTCTGTTTTGCTTTTGATTTCCATACTTTTGTGTGGGTTGATCTTGTTTCTAGGTCTTATGTTCTAGTGCGGGTTAGGTTGTTTGTACTGTTCACTCCTTTGTATTTATTTTAATGATCTTGTAAAAGCCCAATGTTTTTTATGTATCTTTTTACTTATGTTTGAATAAAATTGTCCTTTTATCCAAAGTTTTTTTTTTTGCATTGTTTAGTTTTTCCTCCAAAGCTCTCATTCAGTTTGATGAGTAAAGATTGTATTCCCTATTATTAACTGAGCTAACCCTTCATGGTGACCAGGCAAGGCCATGAACAACTGCCTTTCTGCGACAACCGAGTGCAAATAATTAAACCATCATAACCTTTAATACGGCAGAACTAAAAATTGAACAAAAAGAACAAAGGTTACAGTGCTTCACTTCAAAAAGCTTACCCAAAGTTGGCATCAATCTGAAAAGGAGGATGTGCAGTGAACAGATTGCTGTAAAGTCCTCCTTCATAATTAGCTTCATGGTCAGGGTCCACTAAGTCAATCAAATGTTTTACCATGCGATATGCATGCTCACTGTTATGAAGACGTGCCCACAGCGCAGTTTTCCAAGTAGTTGACCACCCTGGACCATCTTCACCTGTAGCATTGTGCAAGAACATCAAGCACTCCATATTTTGCTAGATAATAGAGCCAACAAATATACAACTTCACATATATACACAGTTGAGCATAGATATAGCGGTTTTTATCTGTATGGCCTATTTCAACTAGCGAGCCATTCAAATAATCTTCTAGATGAACAGAATAGAGACCTCATAGTGGCAAATGATCTCAATCCCATTCCTTGTAATACCCTATGGCTAACATATGACCTTAAATTCACAAGTTCCAACACTTTTAAAGTATAGCTTATCAACCAAATAAATAAAATAACTCAATGCATGAACGAATTTAGCTTCTAAAGTTCTCATGGTAAACCTCGTTTATATAGACTATAATCCACAGCTTTGCAGAGGTCTGGATTTTTCTCAAGAGTTATTGTGTGCCCTGGAAACAGGCCAAAGAGCTGTGAAACATGTCGATGATGTACATCTGGGTCCTGAAAATCTTCTGCCTGCCATGTACACAAAATGAGGTTTACCTTAAAATGCGATTACTAACCTACATTAAAACTAGATGCAAAAACACAAATACAGAAACAAAACAAACAAAATTGCCCAACTTGCTCACCCACTCCATAATGGAACCATCCCGAGCAATCTTGGTAGGTAAAAGCTTAGACTGAGCCTCGATTGCTCTCTTGATGATATCATCATCATGTCTTCCCAAAACCTGTCAATAAGAATCATTTGCTGTCAACAACAAAATTAGGATAATCGTAGACTAGAATTGGTCTGAGTACTCATATCAGTTTCACCTCAGCAGCAGAAACAATGTCAAAGAAAACTTCTCTTATGATTGACATGTCCATCGTAGATGAGTAGCTCACACTGGCCTGCTTTCCATCTGGGGCTACAAACATGTGCTCAGGGGAAGTTGATGGGTTGGTTTCTAAGAATCCACCACGGCCCTCAATTAACCAATCCAACAAAAATAATGCACATCCTTCCATCAAAGGGTATGCTTTATCTTTCAGGAAATCCTAATGTAAAAGAAACATCAGCCGTCACTAGGGTAAAATCTTGGTTTTATGTATGTAATAGCAACAGTGCTACACAGAGCAAATCTGATTTACAATATAGGAGCATTTATAAATAAAAAGACAAAAATATATATGGACTACAATTAAAGACATAACATCGCTCACTATCTCAGAAGTCTACAGGATCCTTAATAAAAACAGCAGCAGATAAGTTGCATCTGTATCGTCATCATCATATTGCAATCAAATGAGACTCCAATTATGTCCCTACATACATTTTACTTCAAAACATTTTTTTGATGTACAACAATGTCTTTCTAAAACTATTAGTCGATATAGCCAAACATAGACGCAATTCAAAGCAGTGAAATTTACTGTGACAGTAAAACACAAGAAAAGTAAATGGTTTTGCAGCTTTATCTTTTCGCCCTCTTACTTCCGTAGAGTCCTAATCACAATATCAAATAAACCAAGCATGTAAAAACTCCCACTTTTACTATTGCTGTGCCATGAACTTAATAAAATAATTTGGCATGCAAAGAATCCTCATCTCTAACAACTATTAATTTGACAACTCAGAATAAAAATGGCCAACTCCCCCTACACTGCTCTTTATCCTAGATGAATTTTGTGTGAAGGATTTTAAGTCGTAAATGCCTGGATAATTTATTGAAAACTCAGAACTTACTTTATCCATTGTATAAATATAATGTTCCCACAGATGGGTACAGAGCCAAGCTCCGCCCATTGGCCATAATGCCCAAACAGCTTCACCACGATCTGGAGATGTCTTAGCCCATATGTCAGAAACTTGATGTGCAACCCAACCATTAGCTTCATAGTTCACCTGTATTTGGGATCAGAGGATTAATATTTTTGGGATAGGATATATAAAATTCTCAACATGGAAGCCAGCTAATGGCAATTTGCTTAGTTTCTGCCCTTTTACTATAAAATTGTTCTCTGGCTATGTATTCCAATGGCATTTTCCCCTAGTAATGGCCAACTGTTCTACTCTAATGCTAGGCTTCATAGCATAATACAAACTCACGGACAGGCAATAAAGGATCTTTTTGTTGTACAAGCGAAGCAAGATATGAAATGGACAGCAAAAAGAAGGAATTACCTTTGCAGTTTTACTTCCAGCAACTGCCAAAGAGGAAATAAAGTCAAATAATGGCTCTTGGCACTCGTGTAGGTTGCAAGGAAGGGATGGCCAATAATTCATTTGAAGATTGATGTTCAAGTGAGGTGCACCACTGAATCACACACCAAAAGAGAGAGAATACTTATTATGTTTCAACTTTCATATGAGTTCTTGATGGAAATATTTTCTGGATATAAAATTGATATTTCGTATTCCTTTAACAACCAGATGTAGAACCAGTAAGGGGGAAGTGGGAGAGGAAGGAAAAAGAGAGGAAGCAAAGAAGGAAGGAGGGAAATCGACAGAATAAATGTTTCAAAACATTATGCCACAACTAGTGTCATGATAGGGCTATTTATAAGGAGCTCACAAGAAGAAAATAAAATGGATAAAAATCCAAAAATAAAACAGAACACATTATTAGGGGAAAGACAGAGAAAAGCTTCTAAAGCTTCTAGAAGTTCCAAGATGAACTAAAAAGTCAAGAATTTCCTACACCTAAAGTTTCCACAATTACCCATCAAACCCTTTAGACACCTTATCATACATACTACTCCCTACCATCCTAATTATAAGAGCCAGTTGACTTTTTTGAATATATTTAAGAAACTAAATAAATTAGTTAATTATAATCAAATCCAACCTCTCAAAATGAACTCATATTATATACTTTTCAATCTATCTAAACTAATTAATTAGCTCTTATATTAGTCACAATTAACTGATTTATTTAATTTTCTAGATCTATCCATAAAAGTCAATTGGCTCTTATAATTAGGATTGGAGGTAATATTACTTTTTTTTCTTCTGTATTACTTTTTTTTTTCTTCTGGAAAAGATTTAGACAAAGAAGGGAAAACATACTCCCATGCAGGCTCAATGTCTTTGTTCCATATGCCCTGCAGATTTGCCGCCTGAGTTCCAGGCCGTGAACAAGAAATTAGCAGATATCTACCATATTGAAACAAGAGCTCCAAAAAAGAAGGGTCTTCATCAGTTTTAAAAGATTGAACCCTTGCTGCAGTTGGAACAGTATCACTGGCCCCTATTTGAGGACTGTTACCAAGATAGGACTCCGATTTCCTCTTATCCAAAACTTTCCTTGAGCTCTTGGAAAGCTGCAATGAGACACGATGAAACAGATTCTGATAGTCATCCAAGTGATGAGCATAAAGATCAGTATACGACAAATTTTGAATTGACTTCATTTTGCTTAGGGACTCAGAAGTAGGATCCTTCTTAGAGTCTTTAGGCATTGTAAAGGGGCCATCAAAAGAAGAAGAAGCTGTCAATAGCAGGACAGCCCAATCTGAACCTTCGACTCTTAGCTTCTTATCCTCTAAAACATGTATAGTTCCTTTGCCATTACTAATCTGTAAGTTAAGAACTGCACAGAATTGAATTCCCTTTGGATTGTCATCAGAATTCAGTTTTGGCACTCTCCTCTTGCCAGGACAACTTCCTTCCATAATTATCTGATTTTGGCCTCTAACCTGCAAATTATGAGGTAATTTGCTATCCAGAGACACTGAAAATGATAATGACCCTGATTTGCTTACAGAAATCTTTGTCACTATCACTTGATCTGGATTAGAAGCAAAATGTTCTCTGGTAAATTCTACATCGCCAACAGAGTATTTTATTGTTGCCATGGCATTATCCAAATCCAACTCCCTGGAATAAGTCTCTTTTGAATATGCAACATTAGAATTATCGAACTCCAACTTGATGTCACCAAGAAGTTGATAAACCTTCATGCCAACAAATTATCGTCAAGAATAAATCTAATGCCATATAAAGCTTTATAAATTCACAACTTCCAGTGTAAAAATCAACTGATAACTAACTAAACAAGCATTTATGCAAAAACATAGGTAGCCCAGAATGAGAATAGTTGAGTAGATGCGTGTTACTAGTCTTCTTATTTTAAGGTTATGTCACTAGCATAAAGCGGTGAATATTTTTTCAGGGGTTCTCAGGTAACAAGTGATGCAAATTTAAGTAGAATAGTCACCCTGAAAGTTACATGCTATCACCTTGTATAATAGAAAAAGAGGTCTTGCTAAACTCTCCATCTCTCAATAATCCCCACTCTTACATGCACACATAAAGAATTAAAGGACAATGAAGATTTTTAAAAAAAAATATAGTATTAGGCATCATTATCCAATCCGTTCCATATCTAACTTTACAGGAAGCCCCCATCCCTTATTTCTTTCCCTTTTCCCCTTTCCAGGGTCTAAAATATAAGAGCATTGAGGAGTTGTATGAGCCCCCACCATTTGTTCTTTTTAACTACTTCAAGTTGACAAAATAAATATAAAGTAGATGCAATAGGTTTTAAAATGTATTTGCATTACTTCATGTCCGGACCAGGAGAAAAGGTTTCAGAAATGTGTTCATGTATACAGTTAAAATAGAAAAATAAAAAAGATATTCTAGATTGTATTGTAGGTTTTGTATAGAGTCTGCTGGAAGGGTAAAGTTTCTTCTTTGATAGCTTGTATAGGATAGGCCATGTTGATAGGCTTTTCATAAGCCGTAATTACTTAGGTTCATATTCTGTGTATATATACACCCTCTTTTCAGATGAAATAAGCAAGCATTTGAATCATTTATCTTTGCATATATCTACAGTTCCTATATAATCATTTAGTTTTCCCTTTCCCTCTCCTCATATATGTATCCTGTGACATGGGAGTCGACCCATAACATCAGACCAATTTAGACAATCCTAAAATTTGATTAAGGGTAGATAATAATAGCAATAACATTTCACATACTTCAGAAGGTTCTCCCGACAACTTGACCGCTGCTGCTGTTGCTTCAGAGTATTTTCCATCATCAATAAGTTTTCTGACTTCAGCAAGTGCTTGTGGAGCATTTTTGTTGGTGTAGTCACCAGGGTGTCCAGTCCAAAGTGTGTCCTCTGTAAAAGAATGCCGCATCTTGAAGTAATTACGCTAAATACTCAAGGAAAGAGAGCTAAGCGATTTTATTATGCAGAACACATGATTCCAATATCCTTAAATTCTTAATATTATGAATTTACAACTCAGAATACCTATTGTATATGCCATTTAAGCAAAATATGGAAATTGCTAAGATTATTCCAACCAATTCTTGCGGAGTCCAACAAAAACACCGGATTATCATCTCAAAGGATATGCAAAAAGATTATGGAATCTAAAGAGTAAAGACATAATGCGGTCATCCAATTACATCTTCTGTGCCCTTTAAAGATACCGTTCCAAAAATAAATTGAATAAACAGAACAATGCCAATAAAAACCAAAACATAGAATCTACTATGTAAATTGTTTTCCATGTTAATCAACCTACGGGGCAACAAATTACAATGACCATCGACAGCATTGTCTCAATTAACTGTTCGATAGACCAACTAAGTTACATAGGTCCATGAGAAAAGTGTAATTGAAGAATTCGTTGTGATGAAGAGGCATAAGAAAAGCTGCTCACCTCGGCATAGAAAGGAAAGAAAAAAGAAATAAAAGGAAGGAAAAAAGAAATAAATGTATGATTCTCTGTATTAGCTTTTCTCCCAGATATTTAAAAAGTCTCATTCTCATTGTCATTTCAACCAAAGAACTAACAAATCACAAGCCATTTCGGCTGGGTTCAAAGCAAGAAGATTACGATGTTTAATTACCATTGAGCTGGAGAACCTCTGAAGCTACGCCACCCCAAACCATAGCACCAAGCCGGCCATTGCCGATAGGAATAGCATCAGTCCAATGCGTTGCGGGGCCGGAAAAAGTAAGCTTCAATGGCCTAGAAGGCTCATCCTGTGCCTCACCCAACGAAGTTGGGTTCCACCAGTCTTTCTGCGGAGGTCTTTGCACCAGAACCCACTCCGCATCTTCCATTACCAGAACAAAAAAAATTGTATCAGTGAGTGTGAACGAGGGTGAGAAGGCAATGAAAGGTGGAAATCACGAGAGTGGTACAGAGTCGGTGGTGGTGAGAGAGGGGAGCGGATGGGCTAGCTTTGAAACGGAGACTGTTTGCATTGAAAGGTGGAAACATAGTGGACCCCGCTTGAGTCGATATGTTTAATGACGTTGCTCCATAAGAAAAATGGTGGAACTAGATACGGACTGTAATAGTTTAGGTAATCAAATATGTTAGTAGCAAATATTTGTCGTCAATTTTTAATAAAATACTGTTATAATATAAAAATTAAATAATTAATTTAAAAATATTTAAAAAATTAATTAAACTATTATTTTTAATAGTTAATTACCTCAACAGTAACACTTCTCTCAAATAAAATTTTAAATTTAAATTTATGTTTTGTAACTATTTATGTGTTTAAATTATATTAAATAAAAAATATATCTTCACTAACAATCACCTTTAATAAAAATATTTTAAATAAAATTTTATATTTAATATCAAATTTTTATCTAATAAGTATAACTAAAAATATTGGGAGTAAAGTCTGGGTCGGGTTTGTGTTTCTGTCGCCGCCTGGGCTGAAGAAATAAATAAATAATTGGTCCGCTTAGTGACGTGGCCGGGGCAGCGGAATAATGAGAGACCCAAGATTGATTCTCATTCTTAGAAAATATGACCTTTTCTTTTTTGCTTTAAGTCCCCGAATCAAAACCCAAATCCAAACCCAAAAGGCGGTCGGGTAAATTACTCTTTTCCGTTTAAGGGAGTAACATCTTTTATTATTTTCCTCAAGGAAATGGGTGATATCGAGAAAATTTTAATTAAAAAAAATTGGGAAGATCAAGTTGATGTTCATAATGTTTACCAAGAAAGAATTGCATTATTCACTTAAATATTTAACTAATTTGTATAGGACAGAGTTATATAGATTATTATTATATTTAATTTCGATTTTATCAGAAACAGCAAGAATCGCGATGTTATGTGCTGGCGGTGGAACAAGCAATCTACTGCCCTACTAATAAATGACTTGTTCCCCTTTTTTGTACGGCGCATGTGATCGAATCACTCCATTCTATTATCTTCTTTTGTCATCCGTTCCTGCTTCTCCCGATTATCTTAATTTCTTATTACTACTGCTTGCATCCCTTCCATCTTAAGTATTTTTCTTAAATTTTTTAGACTTAAACACATATATTTCTACTAAAATATTTAATGGTCTATTTAGTACTATAAACTAATTTTTAAGATATATTTAATATTTTAAATATTTAATAGTAAAATTTTATTTATAATATATTAAAAAATGAGCAATATTACTCTACACTAATACACTCTTTAAGGTTTGTTTTCTCTAATTGACAAATGGACATGTTATTTTTTTAATAATGACACGTAATTATTTTTTAAAAAAAAACTATTACATATGCATCACAAAGAAAATAGATATAAAGTGTAAGATGTACTTTAAAAAAATAGTTTAGTAATGCTGAAAGTAACATTAAATATTTGAAAGTATTAGATATACTTCAAAATAGTTTAGATGGTGAATTTTAAATACTCTATATTTAGCCTTTTTATATAAGAATTCATCAATTTTATCATTCGTCCTAATAGTTTGTTTTATCAAAATACTTTAATTAATGCTTAATATTTTTTGATAAAAAGTCATCATTAATTAAAACACATCCTATTAAATATTAGAGATAATTGTATATGAGTAGTACACTGCACACATATTAATATATTAATTATAAATAATTAATTTTAATTTTTTACGGAAAAAAGTTATCATTATTATATAATTTTTATTTATATTAATGTTTTGAAATATTTCATTAGATCTCATACTTGTGGACTACACTAATTAAGCAATATTCAACAACATTCAAACCCAGCACACTAGGGAGCATTCCCCAATTACGCACGTCCTAGCATGAAAATGATAGATATTAGAGAAGGTTTGAAACTTTGTTGAAACTAAAACTATAAAAGGGTTAGAGTGTTTTCAGACAAAGAAGCAATTAGATAGTATCTCAAATCTTCAAAACAGAAACCCATGCCTTGAACATTGCAGAAGACAGAACAATATAATAATACTATGAATTCTTGGACTGTTCATGACTTCTTCAACCAATCTCTCGGTGTGTCATGCGGCAAATTGAATGAAGTGTACAGAAAAGGGAAAAAAGCTTAAATTTAAATATACAAACTATAACATTTTAAATCAAAAGATTAATTAAGTGCGAGTGATTTAACAAAGTAACTATAAACTTTCATTATTTCTTTTCACATGTGTATATATATATCTCCTATACATAATTCGGAGATATGAAGCACACGAGTGGCTACCTGCTTAGTATATTGTTACATATTTCATGCTTGAGATTTCAATCTAACCCACATATTCACATAAATTGATCTCCAACGTTTGTTCCATCTCAAACGATAATTTTGCCAGGAATAAGAGGCAAATCAACCTCGTCACACCATTCCACGTACCTTGTCTCAAAAAATGAAGTCTTTGCCTCATTTGGCCAGTAACTTACCCAGAATTCCCCTCCTATCCTCCACTTCAACACACTCCCTTCCATCTCTTTGCTTAGCTTCCACCCTACTTCTTCACCATACTCGTCCCCTGCAAGTACCACCGACCCGGTTTTCGTAAACGGTCTATTCGCTCTGACACACCTCCTCCTCAACCCGTGGACAGCGTCTCCGTCACCCGTTTCCTGCCCATACGGCTTCCCTGTTGCCACCTCCTGACCCGTCGCGTTATCGTACAGAACGGCGTCGAATATTGCCGCATTCCCTTCCGCTTCTTGGTCCACCCTCCAATTCTTCGTCTTCGTCTTCGTAGATGTCCTTGCCACCGCTTTTGCCTTCGAAAGTTCCTGTTTCTGGAAGTTTGCCTTCACAAAATTCTGTATCTCCACTTCCCTCTCCGTGTTCTCCGTTGATCGGCTCAAGCTCAACCCGCCCGTCACGTACGTCGCTCCAACTTCCGGGCCGACCCAGATTCGAACTCTTGAAGGGAAGTGCTTCTCCTCTCCGTACTCCGCCGTCTCGTCGTTTTGGTTCTTGAACCGGAGCTTCGCCACGTGGAGACGTATGTTGTCGACGCGTGCACGAACCTGAATGAACCCGTCGTGGAATGCGACGGAGTATTCTAACTGGACGAGGGCCTCAAGTTGCTGGTGGGCGAGAGCGTACTTTAGTACTGACTCCTTAGCATTAAGGCGGGGAATTGTCTGAGTTTTCAGACCATCGGAACTGGCCACTTTCATCATGGTCATCATTGACGCATAACCTTTCAGAACCCAAACGCCGTGAGCCTCCGCCGAGTATGAAAAACCCGGGCTTCGACATGGCGGCGGAACTAAGGCCTGTAACCCTACACCTAGCTCTCTAAAAATGCACAATTTTGCTACTATGTACCCGAGGGTTCGCATGAAGCATAACTCCATGTCTACGCCGACGGTGATTAAGAAAGTTCGCAGAACAGGTGAGGGGTAATTAGAGGAGACGGTTTCGAGCGCCGAAGGTAGTAATGATTGAAAATAGAGAGAGCCAGCTTCGGTGGGGGCGTCGCAGGCGCAGAGCCAGAAGAGGCGTAAGACGAAGACGAGGTTGAAGAAGGTGGAGAAGGATTCGGGTGAGTGAGAGTCCATGACCCATGCGATAGGCTCATGTTTGAGCTTCTGGAGCTGAGACCTTGGGCACGTGCTGTTTGGCGCGTTGGGGGAGAGTGCTATGATCTCTTGAAGAAGCTGGAGACATAGAGGAAGGAATGGTTTTTCTCTTGAAAGGTGACATTTCTCAGAGACCCAGAGAGGTTTCTCAGCGTTGAGCGGGTGATCAAAACCCTGCAAGCAAACTGTGAAAATCACGGCAGCTTCCGATTCCGACCCCGAAGTCCGGTCAGCTCGTAAATGAATGGACCGAGTCGAACCGTCATCCTGATGATCAGCTTGGCCTGAGCTGGCGAGTTCGAATATAGGTGATTCGGACCAGTCGTCGGAGTTGGGAAGCTCGCATATCCATGACCAAAACTCCATTATTTTCAGAGAAAGGTTTGAGTAATTTCTCTCTAGTGTGGGAGATTAAGCATGAATGAGGGATTTATGTAAGGAATGAATGATGAAGGAAGGGACAAATTGGAAGAAGAGGAGCCCAGAGAAGGATGAGGAACTGGTGGTGCTAAGAGGTTAATTGTGTCTAGTTCTGAGATTTTAGGTTGGATTCATTAATGAGGCCAGTTTTGTTTCGCTTTCTAATGCAGATTCTTCTATGACCCTCATCTTCGAAGAATCGATAGGCATGCAATTGTTTGCAACTGTATACGTAGACCCAGCTTTTTTTATCTCAGATGTTGTTCATGGGTCTGGAGACTTCCACGTGTATAAGAAAACTGGTTTCTCAATTATTTATTTGGCTATTTAGTACCCGAATTCGATTGTTTTTGTGATAAGTATTTCGAAACAGGTAGTATAATAAGACAACTTGAGCTTGTCTTTCATAGCTTGTTATCTCACGTCATGGATGTAATGGGTGATGGAGCAAATTACACACTAATGAATATATATGTTGAGTTTGTCTTTCATCCTTGCAACAAATATTGAGAGCAAATCACATCGAGATAACTTAGCGCTATGCTATTACGTTTGAATAATACTACTAGTTTAATTTAATTTTATTATATCATCATTTTAAAAAAAATATTTTTTATATTACTTATAAATTTTATGCGTAGGAAAAAATCTAATGTGAATAATCCAATAATAATTATACTCTATTTGGTCATAATTATAAGATGTCTTCTAAAAATTTTCTTGATCCATATAAGATTAAGATGTTTTGTGATGTAATCTAGTGGTTTATTGGTCTCACATTTAATAATGTTTATATATTCTTTTAATTAATAAGGATACAATAGAATATTTGATATCTTTTTATTTGATTAAAAGTATATTTTCTTTCAAAGTTCAGAGTATAATTTTTTTTTCAATAAGTGGGTTTTTATGATTTAAACTTGTGTTTTATTTGATATAGAGGGTGCAATTACTTACCGCTACAACCAATAATTTGTTGGTAATATTTAGCAATTTTTATTTTGCCAAACGTAATTATAGAACAAACTTTCTTTCCTCAAGATATACTCAACACGAGGTAGTTTTTTTTTAATAAGAATTTTTACAAAAAGATTAGACTTACCTATGATTTAGGGGCAAGATAAAGTCTTATTTTTTCTTAGACGATAATAATATCGGCAAGGCAAATCATCTATTTCTTTCAGTTATAAAACTAGACACCTAAAATATATAATGTCTCTCCAAACGCCGCAACTGAAATTATAATAATATTTGTAAGTATAACCATAGGAAAACAATGTATTAATGGAGAGAGATATAGGATCACATCAATTCAGCTATGACTTGCGGATGCCCATGAATGTGGTTCACACATTGGGTATGGTGTGGCACTTCACTGGTTGAGAATGTTTCACTTTGATGTCCATAAATTGCTGGGTCTCAAGAAACAACTGAACACAAATATTTTTTGTTACAAATATTTTAAAAAAGAGGTTGGCCTCACTTAAGATATAAAGGTATGGCAAAATTTTTCTTACTCCTAGACGATATTAAGATCTTGTAAAGTTTTTTTTGTTGTCCACCCGATTTATTAGAGCTTTGCCCTGACTATATCTGAATCTGACTCGCGTCACGCACCTAGTTATAGTGGGTGAGTCTCCCCATGAGGATTTTCTACATATGCTAAGGCTCAAATTTAAGATCTTACTTAAATGATATTAAACTATTTATTATTTGGATCAATTTCTGACATTAATATCCGGTAGAGTGCTCATGGAGAAATTCTTGTATGCACTGGTTCCCTTCTAGGGCCCCACTCCACTCATGGACCAACTCCAAGTTTTTCTATTGGGCCCATAGATCCAACTCCAAGCCGAATAATGTCTCTCACTTCCATTTCCTAAACTCCTCTTATTAGCCTAGGTAGAAAGCGGTTACAAAGTTTCAATACAAGATCTCGAATCCAGGAAGCATTATGGAAAGAG
Source organism: Leucaena leucocephala (assembly GCA_037074615.1). Classification (NCBI taxonomy): domain Eukaryota; kingdom Viridiplantae; phylum Streptophyta; class Magnoliopsida; order Fabales; family Fabaceae; genus Leucaena; species Leucaena leucocephala. The sequence goes on along the minus strand of CM073562.1, from coordinate 2,675,759 downwards.
ATGGTGGTGAGCTCATTAAACATGTGTAGCTCTCTCCCAGCTAGTCTCTCGTAGCAATAATAAGTACTAAGGGGTTAGACAAATATTTCCCCTAAGATTTTGTGAATCTGGTTAGAGTTACCTTCAAATGTCCCCAAATTCATTTCAAGTAATATTAGTGAGATATACATACAAACCATGATATAACATAGATTATTTGCTTTACAAATAAGTCATATACCTATACATACACATTACACTGGTCTTATTATAACTTGGCAGAACATTTTATCTTTAATTCCTATTTTCTCCTCAATTAGCACCAACATCATTTTATTTTATTAGGTTTTCTAGTTTAAATGTTAATCCTTTCTCTATTTATAACATGTAAACTTGATTTGGTTATTTAATATGATTTTGTCAAAAAAAATTAATCTCGTCACCAAGTCACATATGCCACATCATTTTTTGTTAGGCCAAATTTACATATTTGATGGAAGACGGTAGCAGAGCATCGCAAATGTTATTAGTTAATAGTTAGGGACTAAGTAACTTGTAAATAGCGGAAAGAGGGTCAGTAATTTCAAAACTTCAAAACATCGGGATCAATTTCATAATAAGTGAAAATGATGGGCCAAGGATGAGTTTTCCTAAATCCAAACGTCTGTTAGTGCTCTTCCCCAAAGCCAAACTAACGGGGATTCGTCTCCAATATTTACGAGTAAAGCTGAATTTGCCGCTTTATTTGAATCATTGAATGCATTTGCTTGTTAGCCTGTTCCTGCAAAAAATAACAATCTTGCTTGGTACTCTTCCCCTGAGAAATTGAAAATAGAATGAGTTTCGATTCCTCTCGCTCTGCCAATTCAAAGCGAAGTTTCAGTAATTCAGCATCTTCTAATCGTTCTAATGATAGCACCAAGACCAAGAAGAAGAAGAATACCAACCAAACAACCCTAGGCGTAGCCTGGGGCTCAAATTCTCGCTCTTCCTCTCGCTCTTCCTTTCGAAAATCCGCCTTCTCCGGCTTCGGCAGGTGGTGCTCTTCGATCTTAGACTTCCATCTCTTGTCAAAATTGAAAATGAAATTTAATAAAATAGGTGGTCAGGAAATCGTTGAATCTTTGATTTCAGTTTAAAGAAGCTACAACGACCCTATGACAGCTGTCGGTCATGGACATTTCCGCTGAATTATTTGATAATTGTTGTCTTTATTTGTTTTAGTTTGATGCGAATTTCTTTAAATGAAATAGTTTAAGATCGGGAGCCACTGCAAGTATTAGTTTTGTACCTCTTCAGTAAGTTAAGAATAGCTAAGCTTCAAATTGTTTAATTACATCCCACTCGGCTGCTTTTTGAATGCAGTTATATGGTTGAGAAGAATCGGAAACTACATAACCAGTTTGATAATGAAGCTTCGGCATCTTCTTTTGGCGGCTCTAGTTCTGCAAAGCCTATATTTAGCGGAGTTTCGATCTTTGTGGATGGTTTCACGATTCCTTCAAGCCAGGTTCATCTTTTTTCCTGATGGTTCTGTTGTTCTCACTTTGACTGCTGAAACTTGAAGGAAGGGGAAAATAGATTTTGAATTTAAATGAAAAAAAAACGGGAGCAGGAATTATGCTGGGGACGAAGCTTGTTGGCTCCATAATGTGTATTGATTACGTTAACTTTTGTTTTTGTTTGGAGAATATAGTGTGATCATCAATTGTCTTTTTTAGTCAAAGCTTTGGGAATGCAAGAACTGGAATAATGGGGCGTGCGCAGTACAGTTAACATTTTGCAACTTTGAAGGGACTGCATGTAAAGCTTAAGCTTTATATGTCCATCCTTATTTAAAATGTAATTCTAGGGGATTTATTTGCGTGTTTGGAAATGTAAAACCATGTGATTTTGACCAAACAAGCACATAATGTAGAAGAAAGGACTATTACTGATAGTATGCAGAGGAAGTTCGGCTCAGGATATGCAGATATTGTACTCTGTAATGTTTTTAAGATTTAGAACGTTGTTTTTTGGTTTGGAATAAAGTTTTAATTAAGAGAAATTGTCATTTCTTTTTAAGTTTTTATTTTTTGAAGCTTTTGGTGGATTGAAAAGATGGCATGACAGTCATAACAAGTTTATTTCAGGAATTGCGAGGCTACATGCTAACATATGGTGGAAGATTTGAAAATTATTTCTCAAGACATCGTGTAACACATATTGTCTGCAGCAATCTTTCCAACAGTAAAGTCAATAACTTAAGGTTTGATTTGACTTTCTTTAAATATTGAGGTTGGATTCATATCATGATACGTCACTTAATTGAGGTAATTCTAATTGTTGGATGATTCAATACAGAGCCTTCAGTGCAGGGCTGCCTGTTGTGAAACCCTCTTGGATATTAGATTCGGTGGCTGCTGGCAGGCTCCTGAGCTGTAAGTTATTGCAGTTTTGTGATTTTTCCCCCTTCCTGGACAAATGTCTACCCACATTTGTTGAGGAAGATTGAAACAAGAAAGAGTGATGAAATGTTCTTGAGGGAAGGGAACAAGATTTGGCCCATTTGAATGCTTTCATGACCACTGTGCACTTGTTAATGTTTTATTTCATAACTTTTTGCGGTTGGGAAAATGATAACATTTACATGTCTTTCTATGCCATCATGTAATGAGTGATGCTAATTGTGTTTACAGGGGTGCCTTACCAACTTGATCAGCTTGCCAGTAATCAACCAAAACTATCAGCTTTCTTCACGCCCAAAAGTAGCAAAAGGTCGGTGGATGCTTTCACTAATGCCATTTGCAGAGTGGAAGGTGATATTGAAGATTCATCAGGGGTAGTTAGCCAATCAAAGGAGACGCACTCAACCAAAGTTGATAAAATGGTTGGATTTGGAAAGCAATCAAGTATTGAATCTGATGATATTCTCCCTGAGAACATTTATGCGACTACTTGTGAAGAGCCTACCGGTGCAGATAATTGTTGCGAAGTGGTACTTGAACCTCGTATTAAAGATGAGAGGGATATGCAAAGTGAACTTGAACCTAGTCACCAACAACCTGCTACATCAGCTAGTAGCCATTGCTTAAATGAGCAGAATTCAAAAGGATGTCCAAGTTCTACAGCCACTGGACCTTCTAAACAGTGTCACTCAACTGACCCAAATTTTGTGGAAAATTATTTCAAGGTAGTTAGATCGGAACAATTTTGAATTTAAATATTGCATGGTGAATAACAACTTATCTCAGTACATTTTTTTGGCCCTTCTATAACTCTTAATATAGTAGTTGCACTAGCCAGCTGAATCTTTTCGTTATTATTCTTCAATAAATATTGGCAATCCACTGTATTCAATGATCACCACATCAATTAAACTCTGCCATTTCACTCTTTTGTTGATAAGGTGGATTGTGCACGTACATATTTGAAACATACTTGATTTGTTTTTTTCATTTTTATATTTTAAAAAATTGAATAAGTAATAAGGAGACAAATAAAGATTAAAGAAGTAATTGCTGAGTAATTTTATATTGGCTTTTCAGAATATATCCAAGCATGAGAAATTGTACTTATAAAATTTTTCAATAAATGATATCTTTATGCTCATGCATTATTACCACATGATTTCTTGTCTCACGCATTGTTACATGTATGATGCCAAAGGCACTGTGACTCTGTTTGGTAATGTCTTGATAGCAATTTGGGATCTGCAGAGCTCGCGGTTGCACTTTATAGGAACTTGGAGAAATCGATATCGAAAACGTTTTCCCATCTTGTCTACTGGGTTTAATCTGGAAAGTTCTGATGTTAATGCACCTGTTATTTCTGGGAGGAAAGTCATCATCCATGTTGATATGGTATGCTTGGTTTGAAAGATATTTGATATTCATTATTGTTGTCAATATATTTTCCCATGATTTGGATGGACTATTCCATTTAACTTTAATTCTGTGGTGATTTGGAGTGTAGACTTTTATGAATATTCTTGTCGTTTTCCTATCTCAAGCTTGGTTTAACAAAGCTAGTGAATTTATGCTTTTTGTATCAGGACTGCTTTTTTGTCGCAGTAGTTATTAGGAACCATCCTGAACTTTTGGACAAGCCTGTAGCTGTATGTCACTCAAATAATTCAAGAGGAACAGCTGAGATTTCATCTGCAAACTACCCAGCTCGCAGTTATGGTTGGTGACATGCTAAATTATTCGACTTTGTCAGCTATACCATCATTTAATGGATAATTTTTGGTTCATAAATGACACTCTATTTTTTTGTTAGGTATTAGGGCTGGCATGTTTGTTCGAGATGCAAAGACACTTTGTCCTGATCTTGTAATTTTTCCATACAACTTTGAAGCTTATGAAGAGGTAAGGAGCGTTAGGACATCTATTGTTGGATGGAGGTTTTAAGGAGTAGATGGATTATTTTCTGTAGTGTTGACTTTTGAGATATAGTATTAATTGGACAATTTGTAGGCGGCTGATCAATTTTATAGCATATTGCACCGGCGTTGCAACAAAGTTCAGGTTTGCTTATGGCTGGGCACTCTTTATTAAGTAATATTTTAGCTTGCCCTTAGGTCATAACTTATACTTGGTGTAGGCTGTAAGCTGTGATGAAGCATTTTTGGAGGTCACAGTTTCAGAAGGTGAAGATCCTGAACTTTTAGCTTCATCAATCAGGGAAGAGATCTTTGAGACCACTGGATGTCCTGCAAGTGCTGGTATAGCTGGAAACATGCTTATGGCTCGCATTGCTACTAAAACTGCAAAACCAAATGGTCAATATTACATAACTCCTGAGATGGTATGGTTTGGAGCATGCGGACATAAATTTGATATCATAGGGGAAATTGTGAATATCACCTCTCTGACTTAGTTTGGTTTTCTCAGGTTGATGATCACCTTCTTCAACTTCCAATAAGTGAACTTCCTGGGATAGGGTATGTTTTACGGGAGAAGCTGAAGAAGCAGAATGTTCACTCTTGTGGAGAATTGCGTATTATTTCCAAGGTTTTACTGTTTCTTCACTGGATATATTTTCTTCGGATTTTGGGACAAGATGTGTTTTTCCTTTGTTTGAGGAGGATTCTTGTCCTGTATTTTTGAACCTTTTGCATTGTTCTCTCTTCTCAGCAATAAATTTTCAATTTTTTAATCCAAAAAAAGAATTAATTCCTAATTTTGTTTATGGATTCAATCGTTTTCATCATTTTTAATTGCTGCTTTGTTGATTTTATAGGACATTGTTGGGGATATTCTTTAACTTTTTCTTGCTTAATCTGGAGTTTCGTTTCACTTACCTTATGCGTATTAAATTGGTAATCAAGATAATGTAATACTCAAGACTGGGCATCTGCATGCAGGACTCCCTGCAGAAGGACTTTGGAATGAAAACTGGGGAAATGCTATGGAATTATAGCAGAGGAATTGATAATAGACTGGTTGGGGTCATTCAGGTAGTTTGAAAGGCCATGGTGTATATTGAGTTTAAAATTCCTGTTTTCTTGTGTTTTAAACATTTTGATCTGCGATGCCAGATAATCTCTTTTTTATCTGCTTTTTTATTTTTCCTTGTTTCTTGTGCTTGTGTGAAGGTGTCCGTTTTCATCAATCTATTGCAGTTTTAATTATAGGTTGACTAACCATAGTGTAGTGGACTAGAATTACGTTATATAAATTGCCCAGTTAATATGATAAACTACACTTGATCAGGCTGAACTCTACAAAATGTGCTTCTAGTTGGTGGCTAATGTCACTTTTAGCCTATTTATTTAAATACCAAATTCTTCATTTTCTTTTCTTTTTATCCCGAATAGGTTAATCTGTCTATTCTAATGAGCTTGCATTTGTTATCATTTCATCCTTCCTTAAAATTTGCAATTTTCTGCACTTTGCAGGAAAGTAAGTCTGTTGGCGCTGAAGTAAATTGGGGTGTGAGATTCAATGATATGAAGGAGGTCAGTATACTGATGCTCTATGTAGCTCACTTTATAGTTCTTTATCTTGCAAACTTGAATCAATCAAAATATTGACATACAAGTAATTCCAGTGCGAAAGCTTCCTTGTAAACCTTTGCAAGGAAGTTGCATTGCGATTGCATGGTTGTGGAGTGCAAGGGCGAACATTCACTCTCAAGGTATTGGTTCTTATTTATCTCAAGTGAGACATTTTTGGATTACTTATTTAGCAGCTTCCTTCTTAGTTGGTTAGCATTTGTAACTATGCACTGTTTTGTTTCTTGTGCTAGAATGCGTTAGTCAATATATATACTTCATATTCTTCAGTGTCAGCAAAATTCATAGTTCTAATTTCCTTCTGATATATGATGTAGATTGTATATCCCTAATTTAGTGGAGAGACTATAGGAGGATTATGGGTGATCTGATCTGATTTTATTTTTCAGTTATTGTACAGATTATAGAATCCCTACAGATCAGGCCCTAGTATCACATTTTATTGTTTATAATGTACCTCAATGATCAATGAGAATCGGATTATTCATTCCAATATATCTCCCCTGTTCACTGACGAGATCCATATGATATAGATCAAAAAGAGAAAAAAAGATGCCGAAGAACCTGCAAAGTATATGGGCTGTGGAGACTGTGAAAACATGAGTCACTCTGTGAAGGTAAATAAGGAAATAAGTTAACACGTATGCTACTCTGTTGAGTCTTGTTTAAGCTTTTTATTTATTTATTTATTTATTTATTTATTTATTTTATTCTGGGGCTGATTGTGTTATTTCTATGGTAGATTCCACTTGCTACTGATTGTGTGGATGAAATCCAAAGAATAGCAAAGAGGCTTTTTGGACTTTTCCACATAGGTAATTCAAATATGTCCTGCTTAGTCTTGGAAGGGTTCCATATCTTTTAATAAAAAATTAATTAAAATTGTAAACATAATCTCAATTTGGTGATTTCACATAGATGTCAAGGATATTCGAGGTGTTGGTTTGCAAGTTTCTAGACTTGAAGCTGCGGATGCTTCTAAACAAGGTATCTATTTATTTTTAGTGTGGTTTAGTTTGGTCTTTTTGTTTTTTTTAATGAGATGTAACATTTCATCATATGCGTGTGATGCAACTTTCGTATTGGTTTTTCCTTTTTCAAAAAAGCAAAGGAAACTTCTTTTTATACTGAGATTTGCAGCCTGCAGTAATGCTGTAGCTGTTTTACCTTGCAATCATCATCATCATCATCTGTGATCTAAAATCTTTCTTTCATTGATTTGAAGCTACAGAAAAGAACTTTTTAAAATCCTGGCTCGCTTCAGGCTCTACAAGTACGAGACAAAAGAGTTCTCCTTTAGGTAATGGAAATTATTGTGAAACAGTGGATAGGTACCTGTGTTTATTCATGGTATTACTTTTACTATTGTTAATCTATATGAACACCATCTCCCTGCCCTCATTTTTGTTGATTAAGTTCAGTAAATTTATTAATTAAAATGACTTCTGTTTGTTTTTGTTCTACAGTTCATGACCATAAGAATTTGGGTGAGTCTTCAGGTCAAGCATCTAGAGACTTAGACGGGCCCTCAGTTCAAATGGATAGAAATAAGATAAATGATCAAGCTAGCTCTGGTCAGATTTCAATTCCACCTCCTCTGTGTCACCTGGATGTGGAAGTTGTAAAGAATCTTCCACCAGAAGTTTTCTCAGAATTAAATGAAATTTATGGAGGAAAATTAGTTGATTTTCTTGTAAAAGGGAAAAGGAAAAATGAAAGTACTAGCACCTTGGAGAACTCGTTTGTGGAGCAACAAGAAGGTAATATTTTATATATCATTATTGCTGGGCTGGTTCTCGAATTGTTCACCTGCTTGCAAATTGTGTTTCTTAGCAGCTATGAACAAGGAACAAGAGCTTCCCTTTTCGGAGTCGAATCCTCAAAGCAAGATACCGATAGAAAATAAGGTAATTCTTATGTTATCCTACGGATTTCTTCTCTTTTTCTCGTTAGATCTTTTCCATGATCTCTATATTCCTTGGCTTACACCTGGCATTAGATGGGAGAGCTCAGATTTGTTTGAAACAGCTTTACTTTGCTTCTCAATGTGCATTCAATAATCTCCATGCCTAAGTGATTAGATATGAAAGGATTATTTTATTGTATTTTCATTCAGTCCTATTTCTGGGAAACTGATACCACTTATTAACAATTTATACACACACATTCTTGTCCTAATTAATTCTCTTTCCCACTATTTTGGTTTAATTAAATTTTATGCTTGCTCTTATGAAAAAAGGATAAGACTTCCATTTGCTGTCAAGTAAATCATTATTATCAGCATACTTGGCAGCAACTGAATTCTGTTTGATGGTGGTTTATTGCCATTGACATCACATTCTTTTAATTGTTTGATAATATATATAAAGGTGAATCTGGTTGGTTTTTATATGTACTGGTTCTATTTTTTTGAAGGAAATTTATTGCCCTTACAATGTTACATATATTTCTAGGCAAGGCAGCATAAAGCCAAGGGAATTGCAGTTTCAGGTTCAGGATCTGGAGCCCCCGGCAAGGTTCCCAACAATTCAACTTTTGAAAAAGATGATCTAATGCCTTCTTCATTGAGTCAAGTGGATGCTTCAGTGTTGAGACAACTGCCTGAGGATTTGAAAACTGACATCCTTGAGCAGCTTCCTGAGCACAGGAATCAAGTGTTTTGTTCCAAAGCTGTCTTGACTCCTCTTAAAGAAAACCAGCTGGAATCATCAGTCAATACTTCTGAGCATCATCCTAGATCAAGTGATCCTATTTCGAATGGGAATGACAGTCTTTGGGTTGGGAATCCTCCTCATTGGGTTCATAAGTTTAAAGTCAGCAATTGCTTAATATTAAAGAAACTTGCAGAAGTATATGAAAAATCAGGGGTCAATAACTCTTTATCTTTTGTTTTGCATCGAAGTATGTCCGAATTTAGGCAGCTAGATCCTGCTCTCCAGAGTTCTGATGAAACTATCAACATCATGTTTGAGCTTCTGAAGCAGTATATCAAAGCCAAGATAGAAAAGGATATTGAAGAGATTTATATCTGTTTCCGGCTTCTCAGAAGGTATGTCTTGACGTGTTCTATTGAATGGCATATTATTTCATGTTTGTGAACGCGCGCGCGCACACACATGTATGTATATTTACTTTTCTAATCCCGTGAAATTATTATCTTTTTTTAAGGTTTTCAATTAAGTCAAATTTGCTTGATTGTGGTGATGAGATAAAATTGACCTAGCACTGTTTGAAGTGAGGTTAATTTATGTTGATCTGTATTTGATCAAAAAGTAAGATGTTAGAGCTGGGAGGTTTTTTTGAAAATATTTTAGACTTTTGAACTCTACCACATCTTTTGATTGATAACACAGTTATTAAAGAATTTCACTATGGTATTACCACATATATAGGACATGACAAAATGGAACTATGGATGCTGTTGAAGCGCATTTGAGTGTTGTGTTGGGTCATATATGTATTCAGAATGATACAACTCTGTTTTATGCTGGTTCTTCCCAATTACATGGAGTAGTTGTAGTCATTGTTATGTTGATTACGGGATTTTTCTTTTGCTTTTTCATTGGGTTGACATTCTTTATAGTAACTCAAAGTCGGTGTCAGGTTTGCAGCGAAGTCACAATTTTTCCAACACGTGTATGATATAGTTTTGCCATACCTCCAGGTATGCTTGCTTTCTCTCCTGTTGACTATCCGACATACACACATGCACATAGAAGGACGAGGTGGAGGGTTCACCTTAGTTGTTTTAATGGAACTAAAGTTTACTGCATTTTGGTTTGTATACATCCAAATGTTATATGAGAATAAGAGCAGGCATTTGGTTGTCCCTGTTTATAAATCCTTGAAAAACGTAAACTGCTTTTGTAAAACATTTTATTGTACAGGCAATTTTCTTTCTGTCTACATCTAACCATCTAGAGTCAAAATTGGAAAATTTTTATCTTGACGCCAAGAGTTAGTTTCACCTTCTTCATGCTTATTATATGTCAGAGCTTATTTTTGTAGGTAGCTGTTGATGATTATTATGGAGGGAGCTTGCTTATACCATTATTGTAATACTGGAATATCTTAGTGTGGAAAACTTCCTCCTCATCAACCATCCAACATTGACATCCTGCAGAATGTTCTCAACTCTGCAATGTCTGCAGATATGTTCTTGTTTTACCAGCTGTCTATTCTAGGTCTATATAGGTAATTAATCATTTATCTTAAATTTAGATTTTTCAAATGTTGCCTTTACTTGATATTAAGACTGACTCTTTTATGCATGCAAATACATTTTGGAATCCTTTCTTTTCAGTCAGAAAATTTTCCGCTGTTCCTCGGTCTTACTAAGCATATTAAACTGCATGGATTTCTGTATTTAATCATATTAAACTACATGAATTTCCGTATTTAATCTTTTTTTTTTCTGGAGTGCTGAGCAATTTTTATTGCGCAAGTCCTTTGTGGTCCAGTTAATCCTTTTCATGTCTTTAGTTAATCTCCCTATCTTAGTAATGACCCTAATATGGGTCTTAACTCTGACAATCTATATGTATATTTATAATTATAGCAAAGCTTTGTTTCCTTAGGCTTGATATGATATGCATCTTTTATTTTTCATGATTTTTTAATTTTGGGGTTCAATACCTAAATAATAAATTTAATATACTCACTCTTTTTAAATGTTTCAACAGCTTCATTTTATCTTTGTACTTAGACAGGGATGGCCGAAATGAAAAGAACGAGTGGCATTTCCCTAGACGAGATTCATTTGGACGGAGTTAGACTTTCAAAAGGCGGACATATGAACTCATTTTCTTAAAGTTATTCATCCTGGAAAGGTTTCCCAGTCAAACGGAACCTTTTGATGTGAATGGCTAGGCATTACCACCATTTCTCACTTGATGAAGATGGGCATCTTGACCGGCACGTTGGTCCTAATGGTGAGTCATAGAATGACGTTTTACAAGGTACCGTGTTTGAAGCTGGCAAGAGGGAGATAGAGTTGCAAAGATGGGCAGCCTGACCCACCAACTCCAAAAGGGCGTCCTTGTACCAGGTAAGGTCTAAGGAGGGAGGGACGTATGTAGCCCCTCTTCCACCAGTGGAGAGACTGTTTTCACATGGCAACCTTACCACTTCTTCAAGACTCACCTAACAACTCCATTCTCCTCAATTTGCTTTGGATTGGTCATCATCAGGGAGAAGTGGATAATGTTAAGCAAATAGTTAGGTAATTGACTGTTGAATTTGGATCAACAGTTGAATAAGCCTAGTCACTAGTGATTCAGATAGAGTCTGAAGTCTTCCTAGATTTGCTCACTATGGCTTTAGATCACTAGGACATACAGTGATAGCAAAAGAAGCATTTAATTAATTACATCATTTATTAGAATGCCAACAGTGGACCAGTTCAAAGTTCATAGCCAGGTCCAAGTCCTTCTTGGATACTGGTTTGTCCAAGCACGCGTGAGAGTGCTTTGAATAAATAATGTTGTTGCAATTTACTTGTGGGTGTGAATACCCATTTTTCTTATTTATGATATGCTTAGAGTTAAGACTTAAGAGGGAGTTGAATTCAGTAAGTCCGTTGTAATATATATATATTATATATATATATATATGGTACTTTTATATTTCTTTTTATTCGTGGTGTAAATAAAATATTTTATGAGATCTCAGTTTAGATTTTATAAATAGTCAAGATGCATTGGTAAAATTATGCATTCAAACAAACCTTGTCAAATAAGTTCGACTTGAATTATCTCAAAGTGAGCTTATTCCTATTCACATTTCCTTCGTAGGACAGGATTACAATTTAAAACACTTATTTCCACCTTTTTTTCTGGTGTTTTTTTTTTAACAATTTGTGATTATTATCACCATTTTATTATCAATTTGTGAAAGATCAGTGTTATATAAGATATGGTCCAAGATGGGGAGCCCTCATATAATAAACCATTAGTTTTTGAAATTGTCAATATATGGGTTTTAATTTGCCCTACCTTGCTTTAAGAGAATTTAAATAATATTATAAGTTTACCAATAATATCATGTCATATTTAAATGTTGTCAAGTTCAATTAAAGGCATTTCTCTCAACATGTTTTGAACACTCAAGTGGAATTGATCATCTCTTTCCACTACCAATGATCTATAACAATTTCTGCTACTTTTAGACAAGAAATGACGATGATTTTAAATAAATTATGAGCGAACAAATTAACTTTTCTAGAATACTATTTTTATTATATATTAACAATTCCAGATTACTTAAATTAATTGAATAATTAAGAAAATCTTATTGCTAAAATTTTCTGAGGAGCAAGTTAACAAGGAAGGAGTAAGTGGCACCGATTGGTCAAATATGGTTTTGGGACTTTGCATTCTCAAGTTTAAAGGTCAAAGCTCAAAAGTAAACGTGAAATTGAGGTACAAATAATAATTCATGTGGAAAGTGATAAAAAAAAAGTTGAAACCAAGGGATGAACTATAAATGAATAATATATTTTGTAGTTTGGTGAAGTACGTTTGGATGGCAAGGTAGGTAGATTTTCATTTCTCAAGATTTGGTAATAATGTGGAAACACAAAATGATAGCTACTTTTTCCTAGCTTGCTTGCTTGCATGGAAAACCAAATTTAATTAGTTGTAATAATTTAATTTTGTATTTAATTTAATTATATACTATGTGTATCAATGTAAGACATATATATATATTCATATTAATTATTTTTTCATTTCTTTTAAATTATATGGTACACAGTTAAACTTTTTAATTATAAAAGATCTAAATTTCATGAAAAAATTACATCTGAGCAAGCTAAGACCTCTATTTAAAAATGAACGAAAAAAATCGTTCCTATAGATTTATAAAAATTAAACGAATTTAAACGTACATGAATATGAAGAAAAGAAAAAAGGGGAAGTGCGTAAAGCAACTTTTTAATGCAAAGGGATTACGAAATCATGATGGCATCAAAAAGCACAAAATGAAATAATATTAGGGGGAGGAAAAGGTCAAAGAAAGAATTTTAGTAGCTTAACCATTTTTATAAGCTAAAAACAAAAACAAAAATTTCAAGGCCCACATATTCACCAACTTCACTAATATTCTTCCTAAAATGCCCTGCCCGTACTAACATAAATCTTCATTAGTCAAACCCCGCGTGATTCGCGTCCTAAAATATTCCATTCTTTCCTTTTTATTACCTGCATATGCCATCAATTCCTACTTCAAACATTTCTCTTTTTTCCCTTAGTATTAAAATTTAAATTAAACTAGTTAATCGGTTAACAGTTTTCTAATTGTGCAAGTTAAAATTTTTTAGATAAATCAATCAGATTAAATTTTATATATTTTTCTATTTATTGAACTTAAAATAAGGTTATTTTGAGTTTTAAAAAATATATCATTAAGTTATATTTTTACTTTAATAATTTTATTTTGTTGGATTATCTATAGTTTATACATGAATATTCTATTTATTTATAAATTAATATCTTTTATTTACATAATATTCTTTTTAGGGTTATATATTAATATATCTAATTTATTTTATTTAAATTATACTCCTCTGCTGGTATTTAATATAAGATTTATTATTTACATTTAATTAGATTAAAAAAATTATTTAAATTAGTTAATATAATATATATTTTATAAAATATTTTAATAATTTTTTTTAATTTTCTCCCTCTATTTTTGATTTGATTATTGTTGAAAGTATCAATACAGGTAATTTAAAAAAAATAGATAAATATAAAAATGATAAATATTATTTTAATTATAATTGAGATGATGAGCTACTAGCCTTTGATCATTGTCTCCGCGGATTGAATGGCCAATCTAATTTTAATCTGATTTTCAGTACCTTCCTTTTGCACTGATTCAAATTCAAACTCTTAACTCTGAAAAACGTTAACCTTCCAACTCCGCCACCTCAGCCCATACCAGATAGTCAAAGAATACAACTTGAAGATATCTTTCCTTCCGTGTCCCACAGCCTACCTACACTTATATATTTATATGTCTCTGTGTGTGTGTGCTTATATACACACACACACAAACATTCCTTCAGCTTCAAACCATTCTCATTTCAATACAGTTTGTTTCGTTTCTTGCAGCTTTATAATTACCAGTTTCATAACGTACGTCTTCAACTTCAAGTCCCAAAAGAAGCTAATTGCAGGCGAAATAATACAATGAAGGGTTATTCTCATGCCATTTCCGTCGTCGTCGTCATCTTCATCGTGTTGCTGTCGTTATGCATGAATGTTGAGGGCATGAGACCTCTGAGAAATGAATCGAAGCCTTCTTCGTTCTTGAGCTTAATAATGAACAGAGCTCATTCTGGGCCAAGCCACAAAGGCAGAGGTCATTGATCATCAATACATCCCTGCTTCATTATTCATTACTATCTTTAACTTGTTCCTTTTTCTGCATATATACATATACTGGTACATGTATGACAGCTCCCTCTGCGTTAAAAGCAATCAAACGCACGAGAAGAATAGATATGGTTCTGCCTTTTGTTTTGGGATTTTGTATGTAGGAAAGGAATTATTTATTTACTTGAAAGAGTCGTTTACAAAGGTCTTTCTCCATTTTAATTTAATTTGTAAAGGAAGTGTTTGTTGATTGTTTGGATGTAGCAGAATCAAAGCTTTTGCATTACTTTTCATCCTCTTTGTTTTTTCATCGTCTATATATAAATATACATTCTTTATTATGATTATGATGCACACCCATCACAAACGCAATTTGGGTTAGGATTTGATCCCACAAATTCTCCTATATATTTATATAATGCAATTTAAGTACAACTAGATTGTACAAAAGTTGTGATAAAATATACTCTCTCCAATTTTTATTATAAGTTATTGGGTGTATGTTAATTAATTTTTTTTAAATATTGTCCATATTTAAAGTCATTATAACTAAGAATAATGTAATATAGATATGATTTTTTTATTTAAATATGGCTAAAATAAAAAATTTATTTCTTTTTCTTATAAAGTTTTTTTTCGGTACAAGTGAGGGCATAAGCTCAACAAAAACTAAATTAAACTATGGATGAATTTAATCCCATACACTCATTAGCAATTAATATCTTCAAATGAATTGTAAATATATCAAGCATAGAAGAATGAGATAAATCCTCCTTCACATGTGTATCTACTAGCTTGTTTTGTTTCCTTATAGATAGCTCATTGTTATGCCTCCATAACACTACATAATTTGAGAGTAGTAGTGAAACCAGCTACCCAATTATCTAAATAATCTTTGAGTGCTCCACCACATCCTACCTTACTCGAATTAGAAGTTTTAGCCCTGTCAACATTAATCTTGAGCCACCCACATGTGGAGGACACCACTTGGAGGTAATATGATTGGGCAAATCACTAATGAAGGAGATATCTTGGGTTTCAGTAAAACTTTTCTAGGTCTACAATATAATTAAAGCAGTAAAACTTTTCTTGGGTTTCACAAAATTATCAACAAAGATAGTTTGATTTCTCCAATTCCACAATTTCCATATTGTTAACCCCCAAATAAGTTTCCAATCCACATCATTATATCGCCCCATATTTCTTTTAAAATTCAAAGCAAACCATTCCCCGCAAAGGAGTTGAGAAGAAATAAGAGGAATACCTGGGCTGGATTAAATGACTCCATAATCCTTTAATTAGCATAAGAATAGTCTCTCAAAATATGCATAATATTTTCATTAACGTTAGAGCAGTACTAGCACATAGTAGAAGTCAATGACCACTTGCTTCTCCAAATATGAGTAGGAACACGATTATTAAAAGTAGCACACATGAAAACTCTTGTACATTTAGTACCCATTCACTTTTATATATCTTTGTAAACCACAATGTAATTGTTCTCCATTTATGATTTAATAAAAAGAATAGCCACTTTTGATAGTGGAGGTTCCATCATTGGTCGGGCACCAAGCCATTCAATCATTCCCAACACCTTCCAAAGGAGGTACCATAGTGATTAGCTTTTGGAAGATATTACTTGGAACAATATTTGCCAATCTCTAAAAGTCTTAAGCTCCGTAAGAGACCCAATTAGCTACTGTTCTATTATTTTTCTTCTATAGAAAAAAGCCTAACACATAAATCTTTAATAGACTTGTCAGAAAATAACCAATTATCATTAAAGAAACTCACCATTTTCCTATCTGGAATATGCCATCTCATACCCATGTCAATAATTTCCTTATGTTCAGCAATGAATTTCCATAAAACGATGCCTCATTATGTGCTTCAAACATATTAGTCTCACTTCTCAACATGTATCTATGGAGAAGGACTTTTGACCACAACATTTTGAACCACTAATAAGTTCGCGCAATTTTCACTCTACAAACTCTATTGAAAGAAGACAAATTTTTAAAACCCAGCCCACCATAGAATTTAGGCCGAATTATTTGATCCCATCTTATACGATGAAAAGCATGACTGATTTGACTTTTCCCTAAATCTTCCTTTGCAATCTCTTAGCTTCATGGCAAATAGACATAAGGATTTTAGACATTTGCATTGGATAAACAGGGATAGCACTCAGTACCAATTTAGCTAATATGATGCACCTTGCAACCAAGAGACTAGCCTCTTGTCATGTTGCCAACTTGGACCTCACCCTATCCACAATCCAACGAAAAGTTTCTGAAGGTTTCCTTCCTTGGCGATTGGAACCCTTGGCTACTTTCCTATGTCAGTAGAATTTTCCATACCAGTGATATCACAAATGCTCTTCTTCACCTTAGGTCTCACCCTTGAAGAGAATAAAAATAGAAGATTTGCTGATTTATTTTTTCTCTTGAAGCCTCACAAGATATTTCAAGACAATTTATTATACATTTAGCATTTTAAATAGTAACGACTTCAAAGAGGAGAGAGTATATACAAACATGAGATGAGAAATTGTAAGACTATATGTATTAACAAAAATAGGCTTCCAATTAAAGACTTAATCATCTCTTATTAGTTTTGATGAAGTGGTTAGGTGTGCCTTATAATATATCAGAAAAAATAATGTTTAGGGCTTATAAATAATACGGGTTTCTATAATTTTTATAAATATATTCATGTTAGATTGATCAGATGAGATGTGACATTTTTTCATAAGAGCAGACTAGTGTGTGTAGTATCGTTGGGGCTTCACAAGTAGGAATGAAAATAGATTATGCCAAGCCAAGTTTTGGTTTGAGCTGAGCTTGTATACATATTTTTCTTTAGGTTTAGGCCTAAATCTTTAAAAGGTCCATCAGGTTTAAAAGTTTTTTAGAGGCTTAAAGACCGCTAAAATAGTTGAGTATTTCAAACCTTGAAAATTGTAAGTAATATTTAAGCCTACATAAATGTAAATTTTTAATATACTTTAAAATTTATGTATTTATAAATAGAATACTCTAAATAGATTTTAAGCCTATTCATAACTTACGTATAGGTTAGACCTATAAACTTGTAAGTTAAACCTTAAAAAAATCTAGCTTATTTAAATCAGTAGGTTTTTAAATAGATTGATGCCTGATCTCTTTATTAAACTTTATTAAATAGAACAAGCATTATCATGCTCTAACATGGCTTAGCCATAAGCCCTAATTAAAAGTTTATCCTATTTCCACCTTTATTTACAAGATTTCAATAACAGGATATACTAGACTACCATAATTAACTTTATTCTACTTTTTTTTTTGAAATAATAATAATTGCACAAGCACAAAATTTGAAATAAAATAAGAAGATAAAAGAACCCAAAAGGATCATGAATTAAAAGAAACGAAAACTTAATTACATCTATACCAACAAAATCAATGTCTTTGACACTTTTTATCCATATGATTGTTGGTACAAGAAATATCAAGTGAAACATGACCAGCCCAACGAATCCAATAACATTAAGTCAAATATATTATTAACATAATGGAGACAGTAACTGAATTACCGTAATATTTGCTGGATGGAAGAAAATAATTCAAAATTACAAAGTTAATTAAATATTTCAACCAATTATTTAAGCACATATATACGCTTGCTGGTCTATTCATAGAGATTGCTATCGCAAATCAATCCGTGCATCTATATTTTCACCCACAAAAAATACAAAAAAAAATTAGAATTTTACAAAAGAAAATGAATTTAATTAATAAGTTATAAAATACATAAATTATTAAAAAAAAAAAGGAGGCTGACACATTAATTTTTTTTTGTATAAGTTTTTGAAAAGAGGTTAAACTCACCCACAATATAAAGGTAGAGCAAAATCTTCTTTCCTCTTAAGTGATATCAATATCATGTTGGGCGAGCCGTCTATTACTTTCAGGTTTAAACTTAGGCACCCAGGAGCTAGAGTTAGGATGTCTCCCTAAGCAGTGTAACTAGAACAATAATAAAGTGATACTCCTTAAAGATTGAATATACTTCAAATAATCATATATATCTTACCTTTTTAGCAGTTAAATCTACGGAAGGTGACACATTAAAATGTATCCCATAAGAGGAAAACCAGAAATTGGGCCACACATTCAATTATTTTTGGGCTCTAAGAGTGGGCCTGTAAGAATAACACTAAGCAGAATTGGGTCACACTTTCCATCATTTTGGGCTCTAATATATAATCTATAATCTGATTGATTTTAATTTTATTTAAACTAAGGATTCCATGTCACAATTTTAATTGAAGGGTTAACACCGTTGCTCTCAAATTAAAAATCTAGGAGTAATGGGATTAGCTTTGTACTCCCTCCACAGCTGATCCACAGATTTTTCCAGCAACTGATTGAAGTAATCGTCACTAAAGTATCTCTCATCTTCTTGTTCAGCTCTGCCACGAACACTCTTCTCAGTCCGTCACAGTAATCCAAGAACCTCGCCGTCACGTAGTAGCCTTGGTCCCACCTATCACCGTCACCGGGCTGAACCCAGTAGCTCGGCACATACCCTGCCTTCAACCTCACGAAATCGGCGATCCCTTCCATGAGCCCCATATTGCTATTACCTCCTCCAGACTACTGCCACACGAGTCATCTCGTGGTAGAGCAAACCGCTGAAGTCTGTTTTAATGTTGCCGTTTATTCCGTTGATGTAGTCTGCTCCGACGTGGATCACATTGCCGGTAGAGGCGATTCCCTCCCGTTTTTTTGACTATTAGTGTTACAGTGGCGACGTTCTTCCGGTCGGCGTCGGTGTTCTGCTGGAGGATGTTCCAGATGAAGCTGGTGGCTGCTTCCATAGTTTGCTTTGTGTAGTTTGCTCCAAGCTCGCGGTTGAATCGGGCCCCACCTGGAGTTATCTTTGCGTTGTTCGTCACCACGAACTCAACGCCATGCATTCCTTCTAGGGTTGCTAACCCTAAGGCTGCAACAGCACAGAGGAAGAAGAAAGAGTAGTGGCGATGATGATCCATGAATTTATGATATATGTTTTTCACTTTGATTGTTTTGTGATGGGGAACATCATGAATATGAAGTGTTTACATTGGGATCCTCTATTTTGTAAAATTTCCAAGAAGGAGAATAAGTCTTCGGCGTTAAGAATACGAAAATAAGATGATGACTATTAGTCTACAAAAAGTTCTGGACAATTCAAACCGTTCTGTAATAATCGTATAGATTAACTATAATAATCAGTTGAGAGAAATCTCAAGTTCGAAAAGCATATATGATATTTAATTCAATAGAATTATACGGAATAAACCGGAGACAAATATAGAAGTAGAGTTGAAAAAATGGGTTGGGGCCATTTTCCATCAAAATGGGTAGCTTGTCAGCTTTTTTTTTATAAATTATTAATATTATTATTTATTTTATTTAAATATTACTTTGAATACTTTTATTATTAAATATTAGTAAAGATAATTATTTATTTGTTAACATGTGTTAAAATATTATAATTGATTAATTTTATGTTAATATTTATTTAGATGTATAGTTACAAAATTTGATATTTTTTTTATAAAAAATAAAAAATTTTAAGAGTATAATATTAAATATTTTTTAATTAGACTAATATAATATTAAAAAAAATTATTAGTATTTTAAAAATTTAAAAATAATTTTTTAAAAATATTAAAAAAAAAGGGGGTAAGTCGTGGGTTAACCCGTCCCTAAAAGGGGGCGGGCTCGGGCTAACAAAATGCTAGCCCATTTTAGGGCGAGTCACACAGCCCACCCCCTTTTAACCGCCCCTAAAATAGGCTGACCCGTTTTTGACGGGTCAGTCCATTTTATCACCTCTATATAGAAGTAGGAAAGGAGATAAATAGGGCTTATTTGTAACTATATATATACTCTCATAACACCGATAAGGGCACCATAAAGCTCATCAGACGGTCTAAATCTAATTTGTCCAAATGATATTTTTTAGATAAAAAAAATCATTTTTTAAAAAAAAATAGTTAAAAAATTATCATCATTTAAAAATTTTATACTCATTAAAATAATTTTTTTAAAAAGTAAAGATAAAAATAAATCATATCCAGACAGTCTAGATATAATGAGCTTATAGTGCTCATTTTAAAGATGATAATAGAAATTGTATCCCCAAAAAAGATAGAGATAAGTCAAAGCAAAGTGATCGTCCCTATAAGTTATATGGTTCAACTTGATGTAAGTATTTTTTTTAATTAAAAATTTAATAAGTTCAGTATCAGTTATCTACTAAGATCAGGATATAACCTCAAACCTTATAAAACAATTATAAAAGACTTACGAAACCACCTACTAAAAAATTTCTTATAATAACAATAGAAATCAAATTCATATCTTTATAAAATATGAACACGTTGCTTACTTATTTCAACTCTCATTGGCAATATATGGTTCTTATTACGTTATCAAAGTATATGGTCCAAAGTAGTACTAGCTACAAATGTTTATACATGTGGCAACCAGATTAAGTGCTGATCGTCGTAGTGGGATGATGAGAATTGCATAATCTTTTTTGTAAATACAAGTATAATCTTATTTAAGATCATTATTTTTAAGGCATTATTAGACAACAACAACAACAAGTTTTATCCCATTGGGGTCGGCTACATGGATCATACGACGCCATTGTGCTCTATCAAAAACTAAATCTTTGGATAGGTTATTAACCAGGAGATTCCGCTCAATGACCTCTTTGAGCGTTCTCTTTGACATTCCTCTAGTCCTTTTAACTGGTGTCCATACTGTTTGATCCACCCTCTTCACTGGAGCATCCCTTGACCTTCTTTGTAAGGCATTATTAGACAATAAATATAAATACTTATTCTTATAGGGATTCAAATATTGATTTAATATATTATAAGAGACTAACTTTTTCTACCAAATTTAATTTTTATTTGTGAGATTTGCATACTACATCATCTAAATACAATTTTAATAGTCTAAATTTAAAATTTTAAATATAGGAAGGAAAGTCATTTTCCATGTCGAACAAAAATATAATCCACCAACAAAACTTACATAGTTTATAGATAATTGAATCTCTTAAATATAATATCTTTAATTTAGACTATACTATATAAATAAAAAATATTTTATTAGAAAAGATAAAACTTCTTTCGATGATCTATAGGCCTAAGAAGTATAGCTCCCACCATATGCAAGATCCGGGAAAATGGGTCTGTTGTATCATATTTAATTAAAACGGTGTAATTTTAATTCTAAACACAAATATGCCAATTTTATATTAAAAAAATAAAATAATACATACATCCTTAGAGAAGCCCAGATTTGAGCATACTTAACGAATATTATCTGATACTTGCGTTTAGAAAAAAAAAATTACGCTACTTTAACTAAATAGAGAACAATAGAGAAGGTCTTTAATAGAAAGATCTCTTTCCGCGGCTAAAGTAGTAGGCCACGTGCATGATTTTAATTATTAGTCACATAAATATTTGGAAATAATAAGAACTTGAGATTATGAAAAGATAAAAGAAATTTAATTTTAAGTATAATATTTCATAAATTGGAATTTAAATATAAAATTATTTATTTTTTTAAAAAAATATTAATATATAACTTTTTAAGTACGAGATAAAATTTAGTTACCATATGCATGCAGAAAACATGGTCAGTCATCAAACCAACTAAAACACTACTGATTCAATTATGATTAGGCCAGATTCAATCTAATCATCATTAAAATTAAACAATTTAATTTAATTAAAATATGTAAAAATATTTCTATATAATATTGAAAAGGGTAATATGCAAATAAAAAAGGAATTAATTAACAAGTAAATAAAATATTCATATATAATTAATATATAATCTAATAAAATAAAGTTACTAAAGCACAAATATAACATAATGCTATAT
Organism: Leucaena leucocephala; assembly: GCA_037074615.1. Lineage (NCBI taxonomy): Eukaryota > Viridiplantae > Streptophyta > Magnoliopsida > Fabales > Fabaceae > Leucaena > Leucaena leucocephala. Next base: position 2,653,467 of record CM073562.1, on the reverse strand, counting down.
TTTATTCAAAGTCATTTTAGGCAAGAGGAAAAAAAATATAGATATGCTCCAATTCATATGTCTGAAACTCTAGATCAAACTATTCAAGAGATTATTTCACTCATCTATCAACCAATCAATTCAATTCAGATCGAGTTTTAACATTATGACCCTATGCATAACCGAAACTATTATAATTTCACTACATAATATGTAATTAATAGAGAAATAAGTAGATTGGTCTCAACCCATATACTCTTTTTTTTAATTTTTTTTAAAAGCTCTGTGAGAAATACTGTAAATTTTTTCTCCTTATATAATTGTGATTCTCGGGAAGATTTGACGACAAACAAGTCACAACCACTCCCATCTCTTCTTTTTAGAAGGATTTTGTCCAGGCCAAACAAAACGGACGAGCCGGCCCCAAATTCCTCTTCACCATTTTTGAATTCAGTAAGCTTCCATGGAAGACACAACTATCGTGTAGAAACAGGCCACATTCTTCCTTTTCTCCTTTGTTTCCTATATAAACCACTCGATTCCGTTGATCTTATGCAAGAACCAACCTCATCTCCAAAAACATAACATACCTGGCTTCAAATTAAACTTCATCCACACCATCCGTTTGATAATATTCCTAGCTGCCATGCAAGCAACGCAGGCAGTAGAATACACCGTCACCAACACCGCCCTCTCAACCGCCTTCGGCTTACGCTTTAATGATGAAATAGGCAAGGATTACGCCAGAGAAACACTAGACTGTGCAACCCAATTCATCTGGGGGATCTTCCAGCAGCAAAAAAACGCATCATCAGACAGAAAAGATGTGAAGAAAGTACTTAATAGTGGAAGACATTGACGGAGTTGCATTCAACAGCGACGATGAGATTCACTTAAGTGCAAGATACGTTGGGAACTATTCAGGAGACGTGAGAAGAGAAGTGACTGGTGTGCTGTATCCGGAGATGACCCATGTGTGGCAATGGAATGATAATGCTGAGGCAAATGGAGGGTTGATCGAAGGGATTGCAGAGTATGTGAGGCTCAAAGCTGGCTATGCACCGAACCACTGGGTTAAACCAGGTGAAGGAGATAGGTGGGATAAAGGATATGATGTTACGGCTTATTTTCTGGATTACTTGTGAGAGTTTGAGATGTGGGTTTGTGGCAGAACTGGACAAGAAGATGAGGACTGGTTATAGTGATGAGTTCTTCGTTGAGCTGCTTGGGAAGAATGTTGATCGGCTGTGGAATGACTACAAGGCCAAGTGTGGGAATCAAGCTACCTAGGGAAGTGGCAAAAGACGATGAATAATGTTGTTTACAGGTCTCTTGAAAGATTTGTTTGTAGGCATAATCGTGTTGCAATGTGATAAAACTATATGTTCTTGAGATGGAGTTTATATGTATGTATTCGCTATTTTTTTTTTCGAATTGCAAGTGAACATAGCAAGTGAAGCTTCAGTACAAAAAAGGGAAAATCATTTCTTATGTTATAACATGACCACTTATACTATATAAAATTGTCATATAATTTTATGATCGATGGTAAGAGTAGTAACAAATTTAAAATATTCTTATAAAAACAAAAAATCATAATATAACATAAAAAATATTAGAGATAATTTTTGGTAGAATCGAGCAATATCTCATAACTAATAAATAGAGATTAATTATCCTGAAATATAGAGATCATCGACGTGGGTTTTGCCTCCCTCAATAAAGTCTTTTTCACACTCATGACTTAATTCGAATTTAGGATATCATGTTTAAAAGATCATGTCATCTAGTGATTGTGTTAGACATTTTTTTTTGTTCACCCAATTCACCAGATCTTTGTCCTGACTACATCCGGATCTGACTCACGTCACTCACCTGACTATAGTGGATGAGTCTCCCAATGAAAATTTTCTGTATACGCTAAAACTCAAACTCAAGACCTTGATTAAGCGATACTGAGCCGCTTACCACTCGGACCAACTCCCGTTGATGTGTTAGACATTATTTTTTCAAAAAAATAATTTGGAAAGGGGTTGAGTTCATCCAATATCCAAGGGCAGGGTGAAGTCTCCATTCTTCTTAGGCGATACTAATATCTGGCAGGGCGAGCCATCTATTATCCTCAGGCGTAAACCTAGGCACCCAAGAGTTAGGATACTTTCTCAAGCGCTGTGACTAAAACCATAACAAAGTGCTACTCTCTAGGAATCGAATACACTCTAAATAATTACATATCTCGCTCATTCGCTAGCTAAACTTAAGGACGATGTGTGTGTTAGAGATTGTTGATAATAAACAAACTATTTAATGTGCAGAGATCCAAACAATAGAGTCCAGAATACAGGTTAAGCCTATTGGGCCAACTAGTAAACCACTTTTTTTTTTTAATGAGCTAAGCTTAAAAACCCACTGTATCAAATGGGCCAAACCCATTTTAAAACGTATGAAATCAAAGTCAACCGTGGGAAAATTTCACACCACCCACACCAGAGGAATTGCCAATGACGTGTCCCTTTCATTAGGTAAAAATTGGAATTCATATTTATTAGCATATTATATTAATAACGTAAAAGAAAGGGGTACGTTAGAGGATGAGGACCTATCGCCAGTTATATAATAAATAAAAAAATCATAACGTGTCCCTTTCCTTTCATGATGGTTGAAATTTAATACCCATAATATACATTCGGGGAATCCATAATATATGTTACTAGTAGCTTATACCATTATCATCCAATATTAATAATTAAACGCGAAATCATAATGTTAAAAGGGACGAGGACCTAACCCCACTTATAAAATAACAAATGACAATGTGTCCCTTCCCTTTCGTGATATATAGTTGAAATCCATATATAATATCTCTTGAGTCTTAAAAGAAATTGAGTTATTTAATTAATTTAAATAAATTAATAAAATTAAATAAATTATTTAATTCTAACAAATATGACATAATCCTACCCTATATAATATTAAATTATATATCAATTATTAGTTAAATAGATTAATTTAGTAAAAATGATAAATATGAGAGATAAAGTTATTTAAGATGTTACATTTAATATTAATACCAACTTTATAATTAGTTTATATATTTAAGATAAGAGAAGTATTATTTTCTCTAGTTGAGTCCATAATATTTATTACTAGTATGCTGCTATATATAATGCGTGCGCACACATATACATGTATGCTGTATGTTTATGTTTAGAAAACAAACAGGTCGGCAGAGGTAGATGCTTAAGCATATGCCTTAATTATCCATTCATTTCACTCTCAAGTGCTTCATATAAAACAGTAAGGATATATTTGGTAGATAAGAAGTGAAAGTGACCATAATTTTATACCACAGAAGTCACTTCTATTTCTAATATTTTAAATCATTTTAGTTTTATTAAAAAAGTTAAAAATTAAGATTATAGAAGTCAAAATAATTTTTTTATACTATTTTACCCCAATTATAAAATTTATAGATAACTTTAACCCTTCTCAAAATATAAAAAATATATTTTAAACAATTTTACTCCAAATTATAAAAAATATACATAAATTTCATACTCATTTTCTTCTTATTAAATAAACTTTTAAAATATATTTTTAATCTAATTACACTTCTACTTCTATTTTTATTAAAAACTCTTCAATTTTACCAAAATGACTGTAAAGGAAGTAGCATGGAACTGAAGTGTTAAGGCCGAATCAAATAAACGTAGAAGGAAATTAATTAACTAAAAAAACATCATTCAACACGTCAGAATATGGAGTATGATCCACACCAACCCGGCGGCTCCTTCAAAATATATATTAAGACAACATTAATAAAACCTCTAAATGTAAGTTAAAAATTATTTTCCATATTTAAGATAACAAACTGATTTCAAAATATGAAGGGATGACCTCTAACTTGTTGCTATATGGATGCAAGTTGCCGTTATTCCTCAGACTTTGTACCTATTAAAATCCCCAACACAGCTCTTCTCAAGAGTTCTAAAACTTAGCCATGACTCAACGCTTCATTCATGTCTTCTCTTCGCTTCTTGTGATTCTCCCTAACATTGAAGGCACCAAAGCAGTGGACTATACAGTCACCAACACCGCCCTCAACACGCCGGGCGGTGGCGTCTTCCGGGACAAATAGGCGACGCCTACGCCACGCAAACATTGGACTTTTCAACCCATTTCATATGGTGGATCTCCCAGCAGAATTCTGCAGAAGACAGAAAGGACGTGCAGGAAGTGAAGTTGTTGGTGGAAGACATGGATGGAGTCGCATTCACAAGAGGCAACGAGACTCATCTGAGTGCAAGGTACGTCGGAAGCTACTCCGGCGACGTGAAAAGGGAAGTGACAGGGGTGTTGTACCATGAGATGACTCACGTATGGCAGTGGAGAGGTAATGGTCGGGCCAATAGAGGCTTGATCGAAGGTATTGCTGATTATGTGAGGCTTCGAGCCGGCTATGCGCCGAGCCACTGGGTTAAACCGGGTCAGGGAGAAAGGTGGGATCGAGGCTATGATGTTACAGCTCATTTTCTGAACTACTGTAACAGTATGAGAGATGGGTTTGTTGCAGAACTGAACAAGAAGATGAAGACTGATTACAGTGACGGCTACTTTAGGGAGCTTCTGGGGAAGCCTGTGGAACAGCTGTGGAGGGATTATAAAGCCAAATATGGGAATCTGCAGGAAGTGTCTTCTATATAAGTAGCTAATAAGAAGATCAGCTTCTTAGTTTAAAGAATAATAAGATGATATATTTATTTGTACTACTGTATCGTCGTCTGTCTATGACATGAATGCTCTTATAATGGATACGTGTGTTGCTCTCTGGCTGATGAGTATGCTTTTCTGCAATACGGACATGTTTAAATTTCACTGTGAAGGGTCATTGTACTCTTGAATGTTTGTTTGATTCTTAATATAAAGTGATTTAGAAATTGTCCAAATCATTAATATTCTTAACCCAAAATACACCCTTATTCGAAAAAAATTGTCCAAAAGTCCTCTAGTACAATTTTTTTTTATAAATTTATTTAAGAACTTAAATATAATCTCTGCTAATATATAAAATACTCAAAATTATACTCATCATAAAGGTTTATTAAAAAAAAAGGTTTATATATATCATAAGGGTTAATCAATTCATTATGATAAGTCATATTTACAGGCTGATTATGGATTTGTTTTGATGGAATTTTGAGAATGATTTCATGGATGGGAGGGTTCTAGAGATAAACCAACGTGGTATTGGGAATAGATTACACGCATTAGTTAAGTCCAAATTACTTTCAAAATGATGAGGTCACATTAATACATGAACAAGGAAACAAATTGAGACAAACCCAATTAAAGCTTATTAAAGAGTATCGGACAAAATTAACCCATAAAAGTCAATGCGGGCCATTAAATGTCATAATCACAAACACGTATGACTTTTTTCCCCTGCAACAACAACATTGATAGTTTATCATCCTTAATAAATAAATTTACATATGAAGATACTAAAATATAATCAAATAGAAATACTAGTATAGAATCTAAAAGTGAGTTGACATGAAAGTAAGCTAAAATTTTAAAAATAGTAAACTCGGCAATCAAATTTACATGGATATGAGTTTAAGCTAAAATAATAATAATAATAAATTTAATTAGTCAACTTGCGAGTTTAATAACAAAAGTTAAAATGACTAAATATAATGAATCAATTACTTGCAGTATTGAATTGTACACAAGGCCGAAAGAGTAAAATTAAAAAATAATAATAATATCAAATTATCAAAAAAAATTATTAAATTGGATTTATATAATGAATCAAGTAATTAAATTGGAAGAAAATGACTTGTATTATAAACTTGAAGAGTATCTTTGAACATGACATGGTGGGCTGTTTCCGAGTGCTGAGATTTAAGCCTTATGCACCCTCCTTCTAGATATAACAAATATATGGTTTTATTTATGTTACTTATTATTGAAGATAATTAATAACGTGAAAGAAAGGTGTTAAAGGATGAAGAATATATGAAGGACCTATCACCTATGCTTTGACTACGTAATTGTTGTATGCTTGGTAGGACATTGATATATTGTCCTCTTAAAAGTGCCTTTAATAATATATTATAATAAATTAATCTTAATTATAAATATAAGATATTTTTTTAATTTTTTTTAAATTATCCTTATTGATATTCTCTCAACAATGATCAAGTAAGAGAGAGGGGGGAAGTTAAGGAAGATGATTAGAATATTTTAAAAAAAACTATATCATATTAACTAACTTTTTAATCTAATCAAATTAATTAAATATATCATATATTAATGATATAATGAGTACTATGTTTCCCAGCAAATGTGATATCCATTAGGGGTGTTCACAATACCCGTAGCCCGGTTCGCCCGCCCGAGCCCGTAAAAAAATCGCCCGGCCCGACTCTAAAAAAGTTACCCAAAATGTATTTGGGCCGGGCCAAGTGCCGGGTCGGGCCGGGCACCAGGCAGGGCAACATGCCCTGCCCATTTGGCCCGGCCCTATATATATATTTATTATTTTTTTTAATTTTTTTCTTAACTTATTTTATTTGTAATTTTATATTTTTCACTTTAGTTGACAACTCTCTTTGTTCATTTTTAAAATATTAAATATACCTTTTATATTTATGTAGATACCAAAGTTGTTCCTTTGCTTTACTTGTTAAGTATTCAATTTTTTTAGTTGCAATAACGCTACAAATATCCGACCTCTACATATTTCAATATTTTTTTTTACATATACAATAGACTTTGAGACTTCAATTATTATCTTTTTATTACCTTATTCTTAGTAAATTATATATATTATTTAACTCTTAAAAATATAAATATAATATTATTTTATAAGTTCATGATGGTAGATTTTTTTCTCACAATATGAGCAGAACATCACAGCCCGGGCATGCCCAACCCGCTCATGCCCAGCCCGAAATAGTTAGGGCTTTTACCAGGTCGGGCCGGGCATCGGGCTGCAAAATGCAGCCTATACTTTTTTTGGGCAAGGCACCGGGCAGGGGGCTGCCCTGCCCAACCTTGCCCATGCACACCCCTAATATCCATATGTAGAATAACAAATTAATTTCAAAAATATGAAAGTTTTGGTAGTTATATTGACCACTGTGTTTGTCTGCCTTCACTTAAACAAATATTTTTGTGTTTTACTAAATAAAACTTCTTGCGGCTTTATTTTGTATAACTTAACATTTAGCTTGTTGCTACACGGATGCAAGTGGCCGTTACTATTCCTCAGACTTCTGCCTATAAAAGTCCCCTAACACATAACTTCCTCTGATCAGTAATCACCTTCTACTTCAAGCCCTCCAAACACAGCCATGGCTCAACGCTTCATCCATGTCTTATATTCCCTTCTTGTGATTCTCACAGCCATTGAAGGCACCCAAGGGCAACAACCACCAGTGTTTGCCGTCAGCAACACCGCCCTTGGCACCCCCGGCGGCCGTGTCTTCCGGGACAAAATAGGCGCGGCCAACTCCAGGCAAATAATGAACACTTCAACCCAGTTCATATGGAGGATCTTCCAGCAGAATATTCCCACTGAGAGAAAGAACTGGCAGATAGTGATCTTGGTGGTGGAAGACATAGACGGAGTCGCATTTACTAGAGGCAACGAGATTCATCTCAGCGCAAGGTACGTCGGAAGCTACTCCGGCGACGTGAAAAGAGAAGTGACCGGTGTGCTGTATCATGAGATGGCTCACGTATGGCAGTGGAATGGGGATGGTAGTGCTAATGGAGGGTTGATCGAAGGTATTGCTGATTATGTGAGGCTCAAAGCTGGCTTTGCACCGAGTCACTGGGTTAAACCGGGTCAGGGAGATAGGTGGGACCAGGGCTATGATGTTACGGCTCGTTTTCTGGATTACTGTAACAGTCTCAGAAATGGGTTTGTTGCAGAACTGAACAAGAAGATGAGGGCTAGTTATAGCGACGACTACTTCAGGCAGATTCTTGGGAAGACAGTGGATCAGCTCTGGAGAGACTATAAAGCCAAATATGGGAATCTGGAAGTGTCTTATATATAAGTACCTAAGAAGAACTACATAGTTTAAAGAATAATCAGATGATCCATATATATATATGTACTGTATCATCGTTTGGAAATGAAAGCCTAATGTTACCGTTATATTTTTTTATCCTTAATATAAAATATATTTAAACAATTTAATTGGATTAAATAAATTAATTAAATTAATTAATATAACATATTTTTTCTAAAATAATATAATTATCTTTTTTAATTTACCCTCTTTTACTATTTTATTATTCAATAGAAATAATTTAATAAAAAATAGATAAATATAAAAAAAATATCTTATATAGGTCATATATTAAAGAAAGAGTATATATAATGGAATATGTTGCCCTCTCTGAATACGGTTTTCTGCATAATGGACAAGTTTATATTTCACTTTGTATACACTCCCCTCGTTTCTTTTCTTCATTTTAGAATGTTTGCTTGGTGATTTAGAAATTGTCCAAATCATTAAGTTTTTTAATCCCAAAATGCTCTTAATCGATAAGACGGGTAAAACTATATTAGTTTGATTATCCTTGAATGAGAGTAATTTAAAGACGTACCAAGGTGCTTGGTTTAGTAGTGAATAAACTGGATTATAAAATGTGGGAATTGGGTTCAATTACTACCTTATTAACAAATACTTAGGTAGAGATATTTTAATTCTAAAGTCGCAATTTAGATTAATCAATTATCCGAATATTTAGTGATATGATTCAAAAAAAGGACTAGATAATAGATGGATCAAAGCCTAAAGGGTTACAAAAAAAAGAGTAATTTAGAAAAGTCTAAATTAAAAATATCTTTAATAAAATTGGGTTTATTATAAAAAGAAAAAAGGTTAGCTATCATAAGGGTTAACCAATTTATTAATGATTAAGACATATTGTGGATATTGATTTGTTTTCATGGACTTCTGAGAATGATTTCATGTATGGGAATGGGAGGGTGTTAGACATAAACACGTGGCATTGGGAAGAAAAATATTTAAACCTTCAAATCTTTAAGGATCACACTCATTAGTTAGATTCAGTTTACTTTCAAAATGCTTAGGTCATATTAAGACATGATTAATGAAGCAAATTGAGACAAATCCAATTAAATCTTATTTAAGAGTATCGGACAAAATTAACTGATCATAGTCAATGTATTCCATTAAATGTCATAATCACAGAACCTATCACAAACATGTATGATCCAATCCATTGCATACATTTTCTTTCCTTCAAAATTAGTATAATAATTATTTAAAATTATTCATCTAATCCTATTTATAAATTATTTTTGATATATTTTACTAAAATTAAAAAAAATCGTACGTCTCATTAACTCTATTTTAAAATTTAATAATTTTTTTAATTTTATACTTAATTAATATACATTTTATTCAAAAAAAATAAAGTCAATGTTATAATAAATTAAAAGTAAAATTATATATCCATATACAAAATGTAATTAGGTGACTTATAAATAGAATTAAAAATAATATTCTCTCTATTTTATAAATGAAATTAAAAGAGTTTATTTAGTTTAACTGCCGCATATCAATAAAAAAATATCGTTAAATGGAAGTTACATTATTAAATATGTAATAAATTTATAGTACTTTCCAAATCTACCCTTATCATAAGCGAAAACAACATTAATCATAATTAATCAATGGATTGCACATAAGGGTGAAAGAGGAGAAAAATATTAAATGCTATCAAATTAGGCATATATTTTGAACCAAGCAAAATTGAGAGAAAATGACTGATATTATGAACCTAAAGAGTATCTTTGAACGTGACGTGGCGGGCTGGTTCCAAGAGTGCTGATGTTTTTTATGCTTTATTTTACCCTCCTTATAGATATTACATAGATATGGTTATATAAAAATATCATTATGGTAATAAGGACGTAGGGAGTAATTATTTATGTTAATTATTACTCCATTCGGATCAAAATATAAGCTTGAAACTTGTTATAGGAGTAAGATTTTTTTTATAAGCTTTAATTTAGATTTATCTGATTATTTAATATATTTTTTTAATTTTACGTCTAATTAATTATATATCCCTCTCATTATTTTCTTTTACACATTATCTCTTTCTTACAATTACCCTCTCTATAAATAAAAACATTTTAGGAAAATAAGTTAGAATTTTGTACATATTTATTATTTTTAACTAACTTTTTGAATTATGTAAAATTAGTTATTTGAAGCTTATAGTTGGAATTATAGGAAAGGAGAATTAAATTAAACTATATCAAAAAAATTATTAAATTAAAGAGAATTAATAACGTGAAAGCAAGGTGCATGTTAAAAGATGAAGCACCTATAACTATAAACATGTATGCATTTGACAACGGAATTGTTGTATGCTTGGTGGGACATTGATTATTGTCCTCTTGATACATAGGGCCTTTAATATACTCTTTTAATTTTAAATATAAAATATATTTTATAGTATAAATTAATTCTTATATTTAAAACAAAATATTATAATATGATTCCCAATCAATGCGAATCCAATACGTAACTTACGATAATCTTGACTTGAATCGAATGTTGTTCTTGTGGGTGCACAAATCCCTCAAAAACCTCCAAATATTTCTTCACCAATTATAGACGACATCCTTGTACAACGAATCCTCATTTAATATTTATTTATATGAGTATCTGGTAAGATTTCATAATTAAAACAAAGTATTCTTTCCAAATTGCAAGTGACATGAATGCAAATTATAGTTATTCATCATACTTCTTCCTATAAAAAGACCAACAGTACTTCTTCTAATCACTTCATCTATTCTACAAGAGCTCCAAACACAGCCATGGCTCAACGCTTCATCCATGTCGTCTCTTCGCTTCTTTTAATTCTCGCAGCTATTGCAGGTACCAAAGCAGTCGACTACACGGTCACCAACTCCGCCCTCTCCACCCCCGGCGGCCGAGTATTCCGGGACAAAATAGGCGCGGCCTACGCCAGGCAAACAATGAACTCTTCAACCCAGTTCATATGGAGGATCTTCCAACAACAGAATTCTCCTGCAGACAGAAAGAACTTTCAGAAAGTGACCTTGTTCGTGGAAGACATAGATGGATTGGCATTTACTGTAGGCAACGAGATTCATCTGAGTGCAAGGTACGTCGGAAGCTTCTCAGGAGATTTGAAAAGGGCCGTAACAGGTGTGCTGTATCATGAGATGGCTCACGTATGGCAGTGGAATGGCAATGGTGGGGCCAACAGAGGGTTGATAGAAGGGATTGCTGATTATGTGAGGCTCAAAGCTGGCTATGTACCGAGCAACTGGGTGAAACCAGGTCAAGGAGATAGGTGGGATCAAGGCTATGATGTTACAGCTCGTTTTCTGGATTACTGTAACAGTCTCAGAAATGGGTTTGTGGCAGAACTGAACAAGAAGATGAGGACTGCTTATAGTGATGACTTCTTTATGCAGATTCTTGGGAAGACAGTGGATCAGCTCTGGAGAGACTATAAAACCAAATTTGGCAATCTGGAAGTGTATTCTATATGAGTAGCTAATTAAGAAGAGCTTCTTAGTTTAATGAATAAGATGATATATTTATATGTATTGTATCATCCTCTGAAGAAATGAATGCATAACGTATTACTGCTTGTAATGAAAATTAAATGTCGAAAAGCACCAAAATGAGACTTTTAGAGAGAGAGAAGCTTTAGCTACCAAGGGTACTGAGTCTAGTGGTAGACTAGAAAGTGGAATAATTGAGGTTTGAATCTCACCTTGTTAAAAATGACTTATGGGAGAGAGGCATTGTAGTTGCAAAGTCTTGATCTGGATTAATCGGTTGCTGGACACCTGGTTGGCCTAAACAGTTATAGAAAAAGAGAGAGAAGGTTCTGCTTCTCACTAGATTTTTCCGGTGAGAAGCCGACTTTGGTTTTTTTTAATGGAAACTAAACAGCACCAGAGAAGAGTGGAAAGAAGCGTAGACAACTTGGTTTTCAACACAAGTTGTATGTCGATCCAGTAGGAAGGGCAGGAGGTATTGCAGCATGGTGGATGGACGAAGTGAAGTTGAATGTGTTGATTACTACAAAAGATATAATTCATGCAAGCGCCTCGTGCAGCATTGATGTTGTTCCCAGCTTCATCACTCTGATATATGGTCCTCCCAAAGAAGAAGAGAGAAGACAGTTATGGGAGAGAATGAAGAGAATTGCACCTTCTGTTGATGGATCGTGGATATGTGCAGAAGATTTTAATGATATATTGAGGTAAGTAGAAAAGATGGGGGGAGCTTGAGAGCAGCAAGGAAGATATTAAATTTTCAAATGATGCTAAATGCTTGTGATTTTATGGATTTAGAGTTTAAAAGCTCTAGATATACATGGCCAAATTTTTCGAGGGGGAGGAGATGCTCACATAAAAGAAAAAATTGACAGGGCCTTTGGAAATGCTAAGTTTAGGGAGAAATTTCCAAAAGTGATAGTATTTCATCAGGAACCAGTAGGTTTTGATCATCGTTTACTGGTAATCGATCTGAATTTTCAACAGAAAAAGAGCCCAAAATTGTTCAGGTTTGAATCCTATTGGACTGAGCATGAAGAATATTTTGAATTAATTAGGAGGGCATGGAGTAGCGAGGAAGTACATGGGAGTGATGAGGTTTTTGAACTTTTGGGAAGATTGAGCAGATGTAGGAATAAACTAAAAGAATGGAGTAGGAGGACCTTCCCAAATAATAGAAGAAGGATTGAGCAGTTAATGGAGAGATTGCAATATTGCAATGAAGGGATCCTGACTGAAAAAAAGCATAGAGAGAATGACTATTTTGAAACAAATGGAGGAGGTATGGAGGCGGGCAGAGAAGGATTGGCAACAGAGATCAATGGTGAAGGGGTTAAGAGAGGGGGACAGCAACACCAGGTTCTTCCATCTGTCAACAATTCAGAGAAGAGCACGAAATAAAATATTGAGGCTAAAACAGGATGACGGAACCTGGGTTGAGGATGAACTAGAAGTTGCTGATGCATTCACAAGCTATTATATTATTTTCTGGCTCCGAAAGCTCCTGGACCTGATGGCTTCTCAGGTCACTTCTATCATTTCTCTTGGGATGATGTGGGGATGGAAATATATGGATCAGTGAAGAGATATCTAGAAGAAGGAATTGCTTTGGAACCTTTAAATGAGACAGATCTGGTAATGATTCCAAAAGTTGACAAACCAGAATTGGTGACTCAGTATAGACCCATCAGTTTGTGTAACTTTAGATATAAAGTGACTGCTAAAGTGATAACCAACAGAATGAAGAATTTAATGCCTAAGATAGTTTTAGAAAATCAGTGTGACTTTGTTGGGGGAAGGATGATTCATGATAATATCCTACTGGCTCATGAGTTGAAGAGAAGGAAGGGCAAAAGGAAAACAAGAGTTTGCTCTCAAGATGGACATGAGCAAAGCCTACGACAGGGGTTGAGTGGGATTTTCTGGAATCTGTCTTGTTGAAGATGGGTTTTGAGCAAAGGTGGGTTGAGTCTATTATGAGATGTGTTAGACTTGTTGAATATTCCATAATGTTGCCTGGTAAAATAGTAGCGGAACTGAATCCTGGGAGAAGGGTAAGACACGGGGATCCCTTGTCTCCCAACTTGTTTATCCTCACTACTAACTGTCACTATGGTTAACAAACATGCGGAAAATGGTCACTTGAAGGGTATTAGAATGACAAATAATTGTCCTATCCTTTCACACTGTCTGTTTGCTAATGATGCATTATTTTTTACGAGAGCTTCGAAGAAAGATTGTTTGATGTTGAAGAGAATCTTTGAGGTTTACGGCCGTGCATCTGGACAAAAAGCAATTTAGACAAATCTGGGATTATTTTTCTAAAAATATGATGACCGAGAAGAAAGATGAAGTATGTCAGTGGTTGGATGTGAGGGAGACTTCGGAGCCAGGCAAGAATCTTGGTTTGCCAGTAGTTTAGGGGAAGCCAAATCTGAAGCTCTTGCGTTTATTAGGGAGAAAATGCTGGGGAAACTACATGGTTGGAAACAAAAATTTCTGACTCAAGCAAGGAAGGAAACACTGATTAAAGCTGTTGCAAATGCTGTACCAGTATATCCTATGGCTTATTTTCGTTTGCCAAAGAAAATTTGTAAGGAATTTGACAGGCTTATCTCTCAATTCTGATGGGCAAAGGGGATGGAAGGGGATGTGATTCACTGGAAAGCCTGGAGAGAATTAACAAAATTGATGATTTTGATGATTTTAATCTGTCTTTAATTGCAAAGATAGCTTGGAGGATTATTCAATACGTATGATGAAAGGGCTTTATTTTCCTGATACTGACTTCATGAAAGCTAAAAAGTGGGTGGAGAGCTTCATAGGCCTGGTCAAGCTTGCTTGATGGTAGAGATTTTCTAAAACCAGATCTGATACGGAGGATTGGGAATGGAAATAAAGTAAGAATATTGAGTGACAAATGGATCGTTGGTGTGAATATGGAGCATCTGGCTGAGGGAAGAAAAGTTGATAAAGAGAGGAAAGTAGCTGACTTAATTTTTGAGCGAAGATGGAACTTGACTGAGATGGAGGGATTGAATGCTGATGAAGTAAAGAAGAAAATACTACAAATACCAATCTCATGTCAGAATAAGGATGATCAGATGAAATGGTTGGGAAGCATGAATGATTCATATGTAGTTAAGAGAGGTTATGCAGTAGCTAAAGAAACAAGAGTAGAAGTCAGAAGGGTGAAGGCTGAACCCTCATACAGAGGGTCTAAAAGAGGACTTGTGGAAATCTATTTGGGGTCTGAAAGTGGTTCCAAACATAAAACACTTCATATGGAGGGCACTGACTGGATGTTAGCTACAAAAGAAGCATTGCGCAGAAGGAGAAGTGGAGATTCTGCAACTTGTACGGTATGTGACAAAGAAGTGGAATCTATGGAGCACTGCCTACTGTTGTGTGCCTGGGCAAAAAAGGTATGGTTTGGCTCTTCCATGAATTTTGTAATATCTGAGAAAGAAATCACAAGGTTTGATTGTTGGGTTTGGAACTTTATGGGGGTGAGTACAGGGTAGGTGAATATCCAAAAGCTATCATAGCTTCTGTATGTTGGCATATATGGAATGCTAGATTTAATTATGTTTTTCAAGAGGAGGTTGATTCACTTAGAACCCTTCAGAGGTTAATAAAACTTGTGGATGAATTTTGGTCAGCAAATGGATTGTGGAAGGAAGGAAGTGGTAATAGGAAGGAAAGGAGTTTGGGTTACCGGTTTAGACCAGGTATGTGGGAGCTAAAAATTAATGTTGATGGTTCGTTCTTACACAAGACAGGTCGGGGCAGGAATAGGTGTTTTGTTTAGAGACCAGAATGGGGAAGTTAAGGATGGTTTTGCTGGAAGGGTAGAAGTATCCTCAGCATTTATGGCAGAAGCCTTAGCTTTAAAAAGAGCAGTGAGGATGGCAGAAGTGTATAAGGATTGCAAGTGTATCATTGAAAGTGACTGTGAGGTATTGTATAAATGTGTAAAAGCTGGTTTGGCTGCAGATTGTGAGTGGAAAAGCCAAACCATAGTTGAGGATGTGATTAATTCTCTGGCTTGCTTGCAGAACACTGAGCTTTCATTAATCCCAAGATCAATGAACGAATCCGCTAATTGGTTAGCAGTAGGTAGCACAAAGGGGATGTGTCTAGACAATTGGGTTACATTACCCCCACCCCCTCTAGCTGTATGGTTCAGAAAAGACATGACGCAAGGAAGTCGAGGATTGGATAAGGGACTGCAGAAAAATGAAGCTCTGATACAGGTCTTTTTGCTGAGAAGCAACAATATTGACAGGAATGGCATTGGTTAATATTAGCCTGACATAATGCATTGCTTTTGCTTTACTTGTGTCTTAGGTTGTGTTTGCATTTTGTTTTGATTGTATTTTTTTTTTTTAACGAGAGATTTTGTGTGCTCGCATGTATTCATAGGTTGTTTGAGTGGTTTTAATTTGGCTTCGGCTATTGGTGTTTGTACTAAATTTTTTTGTGATTAATAAAATTGACTTTGTTTGGCAAAATTTTTTTTGTGGTTAATAAAATTGACTTGTTTGACTATTGGTTATATGAGTATAGGAGCTAAATGATCTATTTATTCACTTTTAAATGTTGATAATTTCTTATGTGTGTGTCATTTTTTTAAAGTTTATTTTATTTATATCTCTTTTTTACAAAATATATCAATCGATTGTATTAATGATATTAATACATCTTTTTTTCATACAAGATATTACTACCTCTAATAAGAATTCTATCATGATAAACTAATGATAGAATTAGCACTTCAAGGGCCAATGTCCCCAAACTATTTCGGTTTCAGATGAATTGGGCCGGAATACGCTCTGTCAAGTCAGGCCCAACATCTTAAGCCCAAATAGCCCACATCAATGCATTGGACACCTTTACGCATTGTCAATATGTGAAGGAGAAAGGAGATTTTGCCTTATCTTTAGATTATAGGTGAGTCTAACCCCTTTCTAAAAAATTTTGTACTAAAAAAATATGTGAAAGAGAACCTATGGTTCATGGATTCAGCTGGCGAATGGGTGAGATATATGTCTATTTATAGAGTATTCGATCCCTTGAGAGTACTACTTTATTGTGGTTCTAGTCACGGTGCTTGGGGAGACATCTTAATTTTTTGGTATATAGGTTTACGCCTGAGAGTAATTGATAGCTCGTCCTACCTAATATTGATATCGTTTAGGAGTAAGGAAAATTTCGTCATGCTCTTGGATCATAGGTGAGTATAATCCCTTTTTAAAAGTTTTTGTATAAAAAAAATGTGAAAGAGGAGAGATTAAGTTGACACATATAGTAAGGAACGAATTTGTATCCCACAACGACGCGAGTTTGATTCCCATTACCGTTGTAAGGACTCCTTTAGTAGGCAATCTCGTAAATCCCTTATAAGTGCTCTTTGAGCTCTGAAGTTGTCTTCTAACTTTAATGGAGAACTAATGTTGAACCTATCTAAACTTTTTTTATAAAAAAAATTAACGATAACTGTGCCAAAAAAAACTTTTAACAATACAGGATCTAGGTTTTTCAAAATCTAAACTACAAGACCTTTTTCAAGACTCGTGTAGGGACTGATAAATGTTGACTTTCTTAATTTTCTTTTAAAAAACTTGGGTAATTTTATTTTTTTGCAATTTAAATGACAAGTTACGACTTGTAGTTTACACCTTACAAAACAGTCAACAAAATTAAAGTAAAACTAAGCCACTAGTGAGGATCTACTCTCAAGCAAACTGGACAATCAAGGTGGGGTCTTGTAAAATCAACACGTTTTTTTTTAAAAAAAAAAAGTTAGATGAGTTGATTATAGGAATTTACTAAAATTAAAATATATTTTTAAATTTAAAAAATACTTATAAAAATATTTATAGACTGTTGGGCAACAAAATTCGCACGGAATCTTGCGTGTTTGAAAATCAGTCAAGAGGGCAGGGCCTTGCCCACACACACGGAAGCTTCAAATCCTGAGTCTTACATGGTTGGACCTGGCTATCTCGTGATATAAATTTTACATTGAAACGCTGAGAGAGATCGATGATGATTTTTTGTTTTCTTTTGATGATCTCTGGAAAAAAAATTCTAAACTACTAATGATAGGCATTTATCAAATTTACGTCCTTTTTTTTTCTAAAAGCTAATCAGCCAATTAGCAGACCAGAGTATGTAAAAAAAAAAAAAAAAAGCAGACCAGACATGCAATCAATTTCTCAAGTCAAAGTCAATGCATCAAAAGTTCAACACGGCCCTGACCCCGTCGATTGTCATCAATGCCCCATTGACTTTCGGGAAGAAAATTTAAATACGAAATATCATTGCTGTTGTTGTTATTCAACATGTATTAATTAATAATTTTTCAGTCAAAAAATTAATATTTTTTATTATTAAAATTATAATATATATTTTTTTATCTTCAAAATTACCACTCTAAAATATAAATCGATCATAAATTATACCATTCAAACCTGACAAACATCATAACTTGTTCGAAATTATAATCAGGCAGGGCGATGACCACTAGCTCCTATATGGCTGCCAGTTGCAGTTATTTGTTTCTATAAAAACCCCAACACATAACTCTTGTCTAACTTATCCTTCAAGAGCTCCAAAACACAACCATGGCTCAACGCTTCATTTTCTTCTCTTCGCTTATTGTGATTCTTTCTGCCATTGAAGGCACCCAAGCTGTTGACTACGCCGTCACCAACACCGCTCTCTCCACCTCCGGCGGCGTCGCCTTCCGTGACAAAGTAGGCGCCGCCTACGCCAGGCAAACAATGAACTCTGCAACGCAATTCATATGGAGGATCTTCCAGCAGCAGAATTCTGCGGCAGACAGAAAGAACGTGCAGAAAGTGACCTTGTTCGTAGATGACATGGACGGAGTAGCATATGCTTCGAACAACGAGATTCATCTCAGCGCAAGGTACGTCGGAAGCTACTCCGGCGATGTGAAAAGAGAAGTCACTGGTGTGCTGTACCATGAGATGACTCACATATGGCAGTGGAATGGTAACGGCCGGGCCAACGGAGGGTTGATCGAAGGTATTGCTGATTATGTGAGGCTCAAAGCTGGCTATGCACCGAGTCACTGGGTTAAACCGGGTCAGGGGAATAAGTGGGACCAAGGCTATGATGTTACGGCTCATTTTCTGGATTATTGTAACAGTCTGAGAAATGGGTTTGTTGCAGAACTGAACAAGAAGATGAAGAATGGTTACAGTGACAACTTCTTTAACCAGCTTCTTGGCAAGACTGTGGATCAGCTGTGGAGAGACTATAAAGCTAAATATGGAAACTAGGGTACTGTTCTAATAAGCTTATTAGTTTAAAGAATAAGATGAGATGATATCTGATTGTAACTGTATCACTGTTTGTCTGCAATATGAAATGAATGCAAAATATTAATGCTTATAACTAATGGAAATGTCGAACGTATATGTTGCTTTACCTGACTAAGCTTTTCCGTAGAGAATATATTATACTCATTATAAAATCTAATTTTAAAGAATTAATTTTAGTAATAACTATACCCCTCCATTCTTAAATATAAAATATAATTTATAGTACAATTTATATTACAAATTAAATTTTATATTTAGAATTAAAAGAATAAGATATATTTTCTATATTTATTAATTATTTTTTAAATTATCCTACTCTCTCAATAACCAAAGAGGGAGAAAGTATTGAAGAATATGATTAAGATATTTAAAAAAAATACTATATTAATTAATTTAATTAATTATCTTTATATAATCAAATTAGTTAATTAGATCTTGTATTAAAGATTTGAGTATTATATATTTAATAAAGAAGAAATGAAGAGCTTTGTGTGAAAAACTAAACAGCCTTCTTAATCTCAATGAGATACATATAATTATTACTAGTCCATTGTCTGTGAGTGGGAGGGCATGATGATTCTTAAAATAAACAATTTTCAGCACTTGCAGAGACGTCAAATAAGACCAGAGATGCCCAAACCTGAAAGCAAGCTGCTAAGGGATGAAGAAAGGACCTAGCGTTCATTATTTCCTCTTGTCTTTGGTACATAGAACATTGATTGTCCTCTTGATAGTTCCCTTTCTTCCAAGCAAGCTTGAAATATCCCACAAAGTTTTGGGAATTTTTTTTAAATAGAGAAAATCACTAGTCTTAATGTAAAAAGAATGTAATCTTTAGAGAGTTCGATAATAAGTGATTAGTAATATATTTATTATTATTTTTTATACTTAATTTTATTATTGCATGTTATTTATTTATTGGGAGTTGTTTTAGTAATTTTTTTTTTTGTTTTAAGACCTCATAATAAATTTTTCTTTTAAAATTATTATATCTAGAAGGCCTAGTCAGTTAATATTTTTTTAATTTTTAATATAGAATCTAATTTATAATAAAAATTATATTATAAATTATGTTAGGAAGAGTATAACAAAAGGCACATCAATAGTAAGCGTGTCTGCTTGACTTGATAAAACTTGGGAGTTCTAGAAACACTAATGCCTAATTACGTCAACCACGCACTTCTTTATATATATATATATATAATATACACACAGATACATACATACATATATAATATCAATTAAGTTGTATATCTTATTCTTACATTTTTCAAAACTTTCCACTCTGCATAATTCTGGTTTGGATCTCCTATTTCTGTGCTTATATCACAAGCAACTTCATCATTAGTCATAGTTAAGATATATTTTTATTTCTAAATTTATGATCAATATATATAATAAAGAAATAGAAACATACAAAGATTTCTGTTCTGCTCTGTTGTTAGCGTTCTAGCTGTCTAGCTGATTAACAATGGTGCAAATTGTCACACAGTGAACTGCTCTGTTCAATCTGCTTTTGGAGGCTTTTTAACGAACGGCTCTCCTCCGGAAATCAAATTTCCTCAAGCTAGTTTAAATTCCTAAATTGTCCATTTCAACCATTTTCTATAACATTTATCTGCCAATATACTTATGCAAAGAAAAATACTATGAGACTTAAAAAAGAGGGAAGTAAGAAAAGATTAAGCTGATACTCATGCAACCAAGCAATCCACCTACAGTAAAAACAAAAAAGATTCTGATCGCTTTACCAATATCCTCCTCAACCTGATTCTTGCATTCACATGAAGTCATGAACATCCAATAACAATATAAAGGATGATAGTATAAAACCTTGCTGTGACTGGAATTCAGGCTTTCTAAAGATAGATCTTTTAAGATAAACTTCCAATAATACAAACATGGGAGTTATATATATCACTGTGGTGAAAATAGGGATCTCTGATCATTTTGGCAGAACCAAATCCAATAGTGTCATGAAACAGATCAGATCTGCGACGTATCTCTTCTGCACGATTCTGAACCTCAGGATTGTTAAAAATCAATGGAAGATAGGCCTTCACCAGTACCCTTTTTATGATCATACCAGAAGGCAATGAAATTCTAGTGGAAATAATTCCAAGTGTCTACTTCAATTGTCTAAAAATCCACTCCTTATAGCCTGCAAGATAGTACATGCCAGGTTTCATTATGTCATGTATCTTGATATGCAAAGGAAATGACTAAAAGGAAAATTCCAGCCTCTTAAAGGTGAAGATAGCACAATGAATGAGCACTACAGTGACAGCCAAAGAAGAAATCAGGATGACTTTCAACCAAGTCATGTTGCTGGAGTTGGATCGAAGAGTTCAGAGTTATCTGAAGCCAAGAAAATACACTGATCCTGAACCTGATATTCAGAAAATAATATCCACACGATCATTGTAGGTTTCCATAAACCCAGAACGAAGATCCTATTCAGAGCACCAATTTATCAGTAGGATCTTTTTATTTCGACTTTTTTGGTGAGAAGAACAATTGAATTCAGTCAAACAATAATCCCTGAAATTGAAACATAAACAGGCACAATAGAATGCGTCATGTACTTAGTGGCCCTAAACAAAATTTCAGGTAATTTATTGGATTCACATTGTATATGAAAATTACCAAAGCATGTTCCACATTTACCTTTAGCTGCCTTATCGAAGGCAGCTTCTCAGGAAAACCTAAATCCAAACGGGGAAACTTGACATCGGAACCAAATCTGCCAGAGATGAATTTTACAAAAAAAAAAAAAAAATTGGACCATTCACGAAACAAGGGGATTCTATTAGTCGAAACCTCTCAGAGTAGTAGAGACAGTAAAAAGAAAGAGGAAAAAATTATCGGAACTTCTCACTTTTCACCATCTGTTCAAAACTAGAGAGAACTGAGTACTGCCCTGATATCCATGTGGAGCAGGCCATTCAAGTGTATGTGATACGACAGAAGTAACATAAGAAAACGACATCCAGCTATTAGTTTTGGATCTCCAACTCAGGCCCATTATCATAATTGGGCCTATAAACCTGGCATGGCCTGCGTGAGACCTATTGTCCTTATTAAAAGAAAAGATTTGAAAATTGTTTTCATTACTTAAGTAGTCACATTTTTCATTTACTATACAGAATTTTAAAAAAATCACATCATGCATAATTTGTAAATAATGTGACTTGTTGGGGATTATATTATATATATATATATATATTGATATTGATATATGCTTAAGTTTATTAACTAATCAGAAGTTTATTGATATATGAATTCAGTTTTCCCATGCCGAGTCTTTGGATAGCAATGGAAGAGGTCCCGATGAGAATACGAGTTCAATGGAGTGGCAATTACAGACTAGGATTTTGTCCTTAGTGGGAGAAGTTCTGGGTGGCATTGATGGAATTTCCCATTATTTTGGAAGAAACTCCAATAACAACACTATCTTAGAAACCATCGTTTGTGAGTTCAATTGGTGAAGTGATGAGACATATAACTATTTAGAGTGTGTTTGATTCCTAGGGAGTACCACTTTGTAGTGGTTCTAGTCACGGCGCTTGGGGAGGCATCATAACTCTTAGGTGCTTAAATTTACCCCTAAGGGTAATAGACGGCTTGTCCTGCCCGACATTAGTATCGCCTAGAAGGAATGGAGACTTCGCCCTACCATTAGATCGTGGGTGAACCCGACCCTTTTCTAAAAAATTTTGTAAAAAAAAAACACTATCCTAGAAAATCTAGTTGGGCATATGATCGCAGTGAGCTCTTGGTTAAGAGTTTGGAGAGAGGAAATCCAAGAGACATTGAAATCATACAAACCAAGTTGGTCGTTAAAAAAGTCAAATGGGATCTGCTAACAGACCAATTTGGGAGTAGAGTGGTTTTGAAATTATTAGAGGTTGTTAATGAAAATTACAAAACCAAACTTGTTGAGTTTCTCCTATTGGAGCCATTGGCACTGGTTAGCATATGCCAACATCCTATTGGGTATAAGTTTTTTTTTCTTTATTTAGTTTTAAAAGTTATATCAATGAAAAATATGTAACTACCAACTATTAATAATTTTATGGTGTATAGACCAATTACAAATGAGAATTCAATCCGCATTAGAACAAGTCCTTGATGAAAATAGTCCAAACCACCCAACATTAGTTGTAAACTCAAGTATCCAATCATGTTTATGGGAATAACATCATATTTCCTCCTATACCTATGGGAAGCCTTGGTATCAGAGGAAACACTTCAAATTGGAACTTGGGGATTGGGACCAATGGCATTTCTAATTATTCTTTCGTAGGAAGAGCCTCCAATAACACCACTACCCTAGAAATTATGAGGAGAAATATAATCTCATTATCAAAGCAAAAGGATGGGAGAGAGTTGCTGGTAGGATATTGGCTGGAAGAAATGCGGGAGGGAGACATTCAACTCATACTAACACAACTGCCTGTGAAAGATAAGTTTCTTACAATTTCTTCATTGGTGAAAACAAGGATAAATTGTGCTATGGAAGCAATTTAGCGATGTGATCTAATTTAGTATTGCGGTGAATTAAACACGCAAATACACCAAATAGGAACACATGCAAGTCTCCTATATCATTCTTTTCTCACTGAGTTAAGATTCGATAAAGAGACACCTTGAATTCAACTTTTAATCATACAATGACTTAAATCATAAAAAGACGACAAAAAAGAAAATTGTGTTTTAATGAATATTTCAATATAAAATGAAAGTGTTCATAATAAGCTATTAATAATGGAAGTATAAAATAAACTAAAATTGTAATTTTCAGTTCAAACTATATTTCAAACCTCCTACCATTACTTTGATCAACAATTAAGTTTACAACTTTGTGTTATTAAAATTAACTTTTATAATTAATTGATAACTACCTTTCAAAAACCTGAGTCATTTTTATAAAAATTGTATTTGCAAATGACTTGTAAATTTTTAAAAGACTATTTCTTCAGATAATAGCGCGCATGCACTAAGTCAACCGTGTTAACTTGTGTGTCTAGATAGAGACTGATGATATTAGTGTCACCGATTCAAACTTAAGAAATAACAGGTAATAGCAATATTCTCATACCAGCTAACCCCAAGTTTCATTCATGACTGACTTGTGTGTTTAACAAGAAGGCATAATGTTGCTACTAGATATATAATAACTCACATTTATATGATCTAGTTAAGAGGTTGCATGTTTTTCTCTAAAATTTTAATAAAAATTAAGTTTCTTTGAAAACTTTTGGGAATTTAAATTTGAAATTGGCAATTCTGTCACTCACAGGTACTCCATATTTCCATTATAAAGTCATTTGCATTCAGCATTCATTTACACATTCAAACGATGGTGTGCACATATCATCTTAATTATAACAAGTCTTCTTAGCTAACAGAAAACTTCCTAATTACCTTATTTGGCATTTGATGTGTCTTTCCACAGACCACAGGTTTCCCAAGAAACTGCTCAAAGAAGTCGCCACTATACCACTTCTCATCTTGAGTACAAAACTTATTGGAGTAAATGTCAATGGAGCAAACCTTGAAGCATAGGTAGCTAAACCTTGCCCCTGACCCCAAGACTAAAATTGGCGAATTGCTGAAATAACTTCAGTAATTCCTTCAAACTTCCTTCTTTCCTTGAGAATCGACTTTGCTAAATTGAGCGCCCGGCGTTCACATGTAGCTCGTTTACTAGCATCAGTAATGGATTCAAAATCCTCAACATGTGCCACCCCAACAATTCTCCTGTCAATCAAATCATTAAGGAGAAAGCTTAAACAAGGATTTTCATGTACTGTATACATTAATTTCACATTAAGGACCAACTAGTGCATAACATAGTTTCTCAATAAATACCAAGTCAAATACCGCTACAGACTTTACATCTACCAGGAGATTGAAATCTATAGCTTGTTTAATGTTAATCTATCAAAGTCGCAATGCTACACAAGTGATGCAGCATCAGAAACCATAGCATTGAACTACAACCTACGATTGCTAATAACTATGAATAGTATAGAGTGTGAGCTACTCAGTTAAAATATGGCACTATGTTGATGAAGCTTGAAAGTATTTGCCCATATGCATTTGTGTGCTGCTAAAAATCTTGCAATGGAAGCAGGATGATAATACACAGAAATCATATAACATGATAAAATTAACATCACCGTGATAAATATACACGTCTTTGAAGCAGTCTCACCTTATCATTTTGGCAGCACCAAATCCTAGAGAATCATGAAACAAATCCGTCATGTATTTCTTCTGTACAAGCAGCTGAACCTCAGGGTTGTCATAGATTGCATGAAGATATGCCTCACCAGGACCATTTTTATGCTTGTCCCAAAGAACAATGAATTTATAGTGAAAAAGATTCCAAGTTTCTTCAATTGTCTTAAGAATCCACTCCTTATATGCCTGCATGACATGGGGTGTTTAGGATCAATTGTCTACAAGTCAACTGCTTGAATACTTATAAGGGTCCCCAAATGCTAGCGCACATATCACATGGATTTCCACAGGCTAATATGAAATTTAGCACACATTACATGAAATTGAAATAAATTGCTATAAGTCAGTTTGGCAACAGATATAAAAGTAAGTAGTCAATTAATAAACTCGAGGCAAAAAAAACAAAACTAAGCTTACCATTAAAACATACTACCTCCTGTCTTTAATATAAAATCTATTTAACTAATTTAGATTAAGAAAATTAGTTAAATTAGTTATTTGTGATGATTGTGTATTGGTTTCCCTAAAATACCCCCCTTTAATCACATGTATTTGAACTACCCTTAATAAAAACCCTTAATATGTACAATCACATAGAGATCGTTTGAGGAGAACATTATAATTTTGGGAGACAAAGTAGATTGTAGTCTTATATATATGACTAAAGTAGACTCCCTATCTAACTCTTATATTTAGGACCAGAGAGAGTAGATCATAATAACTTAACAGTCATCCAACGCCTTACTAAATTAACCATAAACACAACACAGGCACTCAGGTCATGAATATCAACATTAACAAAATTTGTAAGTCTAAGGTTCATCCGAATGCAAACGAAACCATTATATTAGAAAATCCTACGTAATTTGGTTCAAATATAGTCTCAGCAGGAATCACTATGCAAAATATGAGCAAGGGGCAGAGTAAACAAAGTAATAATAGTTGCATAAGCTCCGAAGCATGTGATTTTTATAACAAAATGCTACAGAACACTATCATGAGAACTGAGATTGTGTGAAAGAAAATTAGATTACATATACTAATAGCTACTAACAGAAGACGTGTAGAAATTGGGACCTACTTTTCTATCATTCACTTGATCAGAATGTCCATCTTGAGCAAAGAATGCCAAAATCAAGTTTCCCAAGAATGCTCCAATGTCGAATCCCATTGGTCCATAGAATGCAAATTCTGGATCAATGACTTGAGTTGATTCAGGAGTAACCATGACAGAACCAGTGTGTAGGTCTCCATGTATTAGTGCCTGGGCCCTCTCACAGAACCTACAGAAAAGTAAGTTCTCATAAAAGAACAAGTTAAAACAGCAGAGCTGG
The DNA here is from genome assembly GCA_037074615.1 of Leucaena leucocephala. Lineage (NCBI taxonomy): Eukaryota > Viridiplantae > Streptophyta > Magnoliopsida > Fabales > Fabaceae > Leucaena > Leucaena leucocephala. The sequence goes on along the minus strand of CM073562.1, from coordinate 2,626,951 downwards.
TCATGTAAAAAAAGATACAAAGTAGAGACAATACTTGGATTTCAGCTCAGCAACTTCAAGCTTCAAAAGATTGTCTTCTCGAACAGCCTCAGCATCACGATCAAGATAAGGGGCAGTCCAACGATTATATTGAGAAATTTTATAAGGGTCAGAAAAAACAACCTGCTCAGTAAGCCTGCATAACTCCACATTCCCACAAAATTCCGCAACTGCATAAAAGCCATTATGCACTTAGACTCATAAGCAACATGCCTTGTAGAACCATTTACAGATATCAACTACAGGTTTAAGGATCTGGATCAGTAATATTCTTATAATCATAAAAGTGCTAATTATTTATTATGTCAGTATTCTGATATAAAGTTTGAGCATACGGTAATATACATAGTAAGTGCACTAGAGCAAAGTATAAACTACAGATAGAGCAGGTGGATCACATTTTCCAGTGTAAACTAGCCTAAATGACCACTCTCAGCTCAATTGATTCTTAAGATATAAATTTATCAGATCTAAAAACAATTGGCTTGTATAAGAGGACAACCAGCAGCAGGTCTATTTAAACCAAACCAAAAATCAAACAATTAAGAAATTGAAAATCACAATTTGCTCCAATGATATAAACTGAAGGCATGGCTGCACAGTCAAACACTGTCTATAGATGATAAAGGAACATCATCATAACATATGCCAGAGTTTCTAAACTGAACAGTTCGAATTATCGTAAAACAAGAGGATCACATGAGGCATCAAACAAAGAGAAGTAAGTAGCAGATTACCATCTCTTTTGTGCTCAGTAGTGGTACGAAAAAGTAGAGATGTAAAAAATAATGTGTTTGCCATGAAATCTGAAATATGTTCTGCGAGTAACGGATACTCAACTCCAGCAATCAGCCCTTTTCTCAGGATTATGTGTGGAGGCTCTATGTAACGCATGCCAATTAAAGACATGATACGGTCAAAATGATAAACTTCTGGGGTATGCTCGGGGCAAAATCGACCATGTTCTTTAAGAGCCAGTGCCTCAAAATATGCTCTCTCCTTTGTCATAGGCCATGATTCGCCTATGCAACGAATATATGGGAGAGCCTACAAACAAATATTGGAGTATTTTAGACATAGGTAAGCAAACAACAAAATGAAAAACTCGACGCCCAAAAAAGGAACTTGTCAATTTCAGAAATTTCCATGAACTCCTTAATCAAAGCAACATCCTAACCTGCTTGATGACAAAAGAACCGGAAGAGTTGAAGACAATGTAGACGAAGTTGAGGTTGCCATCTCCGACTTCTTTAATGGTTAAATCGTCGAACTTATTCCCAAGCTTGGAAGACAGAGAAGGGGTAGCCTTTATGTAATCAGTCAGCGACTTCTCATCCAGCGGATGAAACTCCGTAAAAGCCATTATTAGCAGCGACGGTGGTCGATGATTCCTGCGGCGATCAACGATAGTGGTGGTGGTACTAGTAGGGTTTTGAGAAGGGGGATTGTCTTCCGCGAGAGCAGAGAGCAAAGAATGCGTGAAAATCAAAATGGTATCATTAGTGACTTAGAATAGAGTAGTACGCACTAAGCTGCTAGGACCGGTAAAGACTAGCAGAAAAAAGAATAGTGAAGAGGCGTAAAGGGGAAAATTGGAGGTGCAATGAACCTGGTCGTTATGTTGAACTGTCGGCCACGTGTAATCTGCCAGTTGCCAGGTACTTTCACTTTGGGAGGGAAAAAAAAAGCATGCATCAAGCTTGTATATGAACGAGAGAGTACCAGAAAACAGATTCTAGTTTGCTATGGACTTGGGATTACCTAAATTTTAAATTTTTTATATAAACTATGGCCACTCTAGTCCAAAAGGGAATGATCAAACAATTCCACTTATTCCCTCCACTTCTTCAACATAAAAATTAAACAATTAATGTATAAATATTAAAAAATTAATTAAAATAATTATTTATAATAAATATATATATTTATTTAAAATATCATTTTTAATCTGATAAAAAGCTCTTATTATATATGTTTAAAATATTATATTTAAAATTAAACTAAATACTTTATATAGTCAGCTTGCAAATTATACAAGCTAATCAAGTTGACCCACACCCACAATATAATAATCATCATATCTTTTCGGGGGGGAAAATAAATCTCTACCATAATGCAAATCATCAGTACATTATGATATGAAGGAAAACTCCTAAATAAAATCTTGAAAAGAAAAAGAAAAAGAAAATAATCTGCCATCCTATGCTTTTTTTTATTATTATTATTTTATACTAACGGCAAGCTCAAGCTTGATTACAAACCATCCTATGCCTATTCAACGTTGACCATCGGATCATTCATCTCCATCCACCTCTCAATCATTCATCTCCATCCACCTCAATTCCACGTAAAAACCGTTTAGACGGAACAACTTTCACTGACGTGGAAGAATCACAAGCATTAATCCAACCAACGATGCAGATTATCCCTCTCCCTGAAAAATCCCCCTCGAGCAAAACGTTGCCTCTCGCTTGAATGCCAGGTCAGGGAGGTGCTTGCCTTATCCCGTTTTGGAAGAAAAGCCCTTAAATAATAAGCGATTCACGCGCGCTCTCAACCGCGTGCGCTGTACCTGTCATCCAAAGGCCTTCAAGTTTTCGATTGATTTAGCAATGAGGCTCCAAGGACTCAGGCTCCAAGGATCACAGCCTCTGCGGTTGTGGTGCCTTCCTTCCCGCTCACTCAATTTCTCAGATGGCGAGGTTGTTGCCGGCAGTGGCAGCACTCGCCACTGTCGTCCTTATCCTTGGAGAATTCGTTGAGACTTCACCGGCAAAGTTCGATGACCTCCTCCGATCCCCGGTCGAGAGTTTGTGCCTTCAGCTTATAGTTCCCGCCGGTTATCCATGCTCCGAGATCACGGTACTTCCCTCGCATTATTCTCTGTTATAAGCTATAGTTTGTTTCGTAGGAACAGTTGTTGCAACTGTTTGAGAGTGCAGAGGATAAACACGCTGGAAGATCGAAAATTCAGTCATTTAATCACTGGTGGAAGTGGAACAGAATAAATTTGATCAAATAGCTATCTTTTTTTCCTTCCATAATTTTGTAATATTGATTTCTGAAGTTGAAGGAGTGGAAATATAATATAGCTAGTTTTTGTTGCTCTTTTCGAAAATTGTGTTGGAAGTTAAAAAAAAAAGTGAAGTATATGCGAAATATTTGCAGAAATTACGTCCTTCGTCATTTTACTCTTGTCCCGTTATCTGTTGTTTGAATCGGCTTTGCTTACTGATAATTTGTCTTTTACCGTCAGATTCAAACGAAAGATGGTTACTTGTTGGCTCTTCACCGTGTCTCGTCTTCTCATCCTGATAATGCGGGAAAACGCGGTCCTCCAGTTCTGCTTCTACACGGGCTCTTCATGGTGAGCCTTCCCCTTATGCCTGCTCACTTAACATAAGATGGTATCCTTGAACTTGATTCTTAATATATGAAAACATGTTTTCTGTCGATGAGGTATTGAAATTATGACAGCGTCATATGCATTGTGTGTGAATTGGTTAAAAATTAGCCGCATAACATGCTCTACAGTAACAATCTACATCCAATATGATACTTCTAAATGAAGTATGAATTTCTCACGGGACGCATCTGATCTCACTTGATACTGTCATTGTATTTGATGTTTAAATGTTTGTTTTTGCGAGCTATTTCAATGCTTTAACTTATTCCAAATCTTTAGTATTTCCTTAGTTTGGGGTATGCTTTTGGAGTTTTGGTTAGTGCTAATATTTATGACTTTTATGGGATAGACTTTTACTTTGTGTATAATATTTTCTTCATTAGGGGGCGGGAGGAAATAAAAGTGTAGATTTAAAGAATAAATTGATGGAATCTCAACATTTGTTCATTAATGACAATTTTGAGATATGGCCAGGCAGGGGATGCATGGTTTCTTAATACTCCGGAACAATCATTGGGCTTCATTCTAGCCGATCATGGTTTTGATGTTTGGGTAGGAAATGTGCGGGGAACACGCTGGAGTTATGGGCACAAATCTTTATCAGAGAAGGATAAGGTATGTAAAATAATGAGTGGAGCCGATGACTATTCCTCATTGTAAACAATGAAGATAGAATGAAACAGCAGAAGGCTGCTCTTTGTTTTCCTTCATAGTTCCTATTTCTAGGTGTTAGTGTCAACAGTCACACCCATCATTTTTTATAAGACTAATATAACACTGGTTCTCTCACAGGAATTTTGGGATTGGAGTTGGCAGGAATTAGCCCTATTTGATCTTGCAGAAATGATTGATTACATACATTCAGTAAGAAACTCAAAGCTCTTTGTCGTTGGGCATTCACAGGTATTGCTGATTGTTGCGCATCATCCTTTACACCTGTTTTGTGCTTGCTATAGTATGCATTTAAGACATTTATCCCTTTTCAGGGGACAATTATGTCTTTGGCAGCCTTCACCCAGCCAGAGATAGTAAACAAGGTTGAAGCTGCTGCTCTTCTATCTCCAATATCTTACTTGGGTCATGTTGATGCACCTTTTGTACTTAGAATGGTTAGCATGCACATTGATCAGGTATAGGTCACTTCATTCTGTTAGTTTTGTCTGGAAGTTGATATTTGTGATGAGTAACGAGTATTGGGTTGTACAGATGATCCTTGCCATGGGCATTCATCAACTCAACTTGAGAAGGTTTTTAGACATTCTTTCCTTTTTCTCCTCCATCTTTCTTTTGCTTATATTCTTGTAATTTTATTTATTTTGCACACGCTGACATTATGCAATTTCCTAATCTCATTTTCAGTGATTGGGGTGTCAGTCTTTTGGATTCAATATGTGATAGCCGTTTAAATTGCAATGATTTGCTGACATCAATAACAGGTTTATCTCTCCCGCAGATTCTGCCTGCATGGCTCTGTTTATATGTTTGTGACTTTTAGTGCACGTGTTAGGTTGTAGTTGTAGTAATTTAAGCAATCAATGGTTGTTGCTGGTTTGGTATATTCTTTATTCTTTAGTGCTTCTCTATAAGGTACTTAAATAAAATTGCAGGGAAGAATTGCTGCTTCAATAATTCACGTGTGGATTTTTATCTTCAATATGAACCTCACCCGTCATCCTCAAAAAACTTGCGCCATCTGTTCCAGAGTAAGCTTCATTTACTTTCATTTGGCAACCTCCTATGACAATCATGTTATGACTGTTCGAAATTTGTGTGGCTGCTGGTTTTGAACAACATAAAACTGTCAATTGCATTATAATATTGTTGCTCTTTTTCCTACCAATTACTACTACGTATTTCTCAATATTTTCATGTAAACATATTCACATTAGAGGATCTCTGCTCTCAAGTATTCATGGATGCCGTTGAAACATTTTAGGACGTTATATTTCTTACTCTTGATGTATGAATTCGAATTGTAATAGAATATTTCCTTTACTGACTGCTCGGTTCATAATTAATTAGAAATTGCCGAGCCAATTGTGAAGAATGTTTTGTTATCGTAATTCTATGGCTGTATGTTAGAGACACTTGTATCAATTGTTTATGCTGTCAAGTAAATAGAGAATGCTTTATCTTGCCAAAGATCACTTCTGAACAACGGTTAATTAGTTAATTTATGATTTACAAGATTGGCAATGAACCAGCTGATGGGATCTGAAGTTTCCTTTTTACTTTTTATTCTTGTAAAGCCATGAGTCTTCTCAACTTCATTCAGAGAATGTGAAAGTTCAATTTTAGGTTTGGATTGCTGAAATAGATTTTCTCTGTACAATCTGAAGGAAGTGATTTGAGTACTTCTGATCTGTTCACAATGGAATTCTTGTGTTATCTTCACTATTGATTTGAATATCCTGTTTACTACTGAACTAAATCAACACAGTCTCTGATGAATTTATTTGTTTGCCAGTGATCCGCAAAGGTACTTTCTGTCAGTATGATTATGGAATCCTAAAAAATCTGAGAGTGTATGGCCAGCTGAAACCACCAGAATTCAATCTTGGCAACATACCCAAATCATTGCCTTTATGGATGGCTTATGGGGGAAATGATGCTTTAGCAGATATGATTGATTTTGATCAAACTCTGAAGGAACTATCATCCACACCAGAGCTTGTTTTTCTTGAAGATTATGGTCATGTTGACTTTATTTTGAGCTTAAAGGCTAAAAAAGACATTTATGACCATATGATTAGATTTTTTAAATCAGGGAACTATAGTGGCTTTGCTAGTTTTCTACCCCCAACTATGGTGGATGTAGATGGTGCATCGGTTGCTTAGCTTTCTGTACTTCCCTGTGTATAAATAAAAAACTCATGACTGATTTGAAGACTTTACAATCTACAAGTGCAGTATTCTTATACGAGTTTTTTTCAAGTGGCTATCTAATTATATCAAATTTAAACATTGTTATGTCCAATAAACTGTATCTCCTAAAGATATTTTATATTCATACAGGCTCAAATTATATACTTTGTACTTACCTTGGTTAAACGATTGAATCCCCTTCTATTAGGATTAATGCTTAATGATAGTTCTTATGAGTTTTAGATTGGGTCATCCGTTCTTTGAATGTTTTTTTCCTGTGGATGCTCTATTTACTTGTTGAGTGTTTGTCTTCATGTTCCAAATCAAGCTAGTCCTCTAGTGTATTCCAGCGCTTTCATTTTACTTTTTATAATATTTGATTATTTCTTTTATATTTTCCTCCATTTCAACATGAAATTTCATGACATGGATCTGTGTTCATGCTTTTTTGTGTCACTTTGTGGAATACTAGTTTAGAACAAATTTCTTGCTTAAGGACAAAAGTGAGAGAAAACAAAACATAACCTAGGCGTTTCACTGAAAAAAATAATCTATTAGTATATTGAACAGCTCAGAAGACACATGTCCCATGGAATCGTATGGTGTTCAATATTCAACCAATCCTGTCCAAAAACAACTTGGACATTTCCCGAAAAATAAATAATTTATGCTAAAGCTTTTGGTTAAATAATGTTTTATCCTTAAACCTTGTATCAATTTTTATTTTGTCTCTTTGACTTTAAAATATGAGATTTTAGTCTTTTTAAGTTTTTATAGTTAGTCCTATAATTTCAGTAATGTTAAATTTATTTATATAACACTAACATAGTTAAATATGCTTATTTGAAGAATTGACCCTATAATATAGGCTGATAATTTATATACTAACTTAGATATATATATATATATATATATATATATTTATTTATTTATGGTTGGGAAAAGTTAAACCCACTTAATCCAAAACCCACGCTCACACAGTTATTTTACCCCTCTTCCTCCGACGCATGCTTGCCTAGAGATTGATGTTTGGGTTGCCATGTCGGCACTGAGCTCCGCGATCAACGACGGGAAGATCGGGATTTAATCTTCGATATTTACCTATCGTGAGTGCGGAACTAACTTCTTCATTTTCAGATCGTGATGTTTCTGCCATCGAGAGAGAGAGAGAGAGAGAGATTTCTCCAAATCGCGCTTCAAGCTTCGATTTTTACATATACCCTCACCTGAAGATCGGTGGCGAGGTTCATGTTTGTCAAATCTTCTTTTCCTGAGAACATGGTGATGAGAAAACAAATTAAGGTTGTCGTTTTCCAAATAAAGAAATTGAACCCACAACAACCCCCCTAAACAGGGCACAGCACATGCATGAGGGCTTGAAGCAAGACACTTAAATGCCCATCCCTTCACCATTAAAATCCAACCCCCTCTGTCATTCCCCTGATTATGCTTTAATCATTCACACATTTGGCCGCTTTCTGTATCTTAACCACACCGCTTTTATTTGGAAGCGGTCACTATTTTTCTTGGTATACAAGCCACCATTGATAAATGATACTACCTCTATTTGTACTAAAGAGCAATTTCAATTAATTTATATAACTTAAAGAATGATAATTAATTTATTAAATATGTTTTAAATTAATAAAAAGTTTAATATAATTTTTTACTTAAATGTACACGAATTTTATGTTTGATTCTTTAAATTTTTATTAAATTAAAGAAACTGTTTTATATAGAAAAAAATTTAAATGATCAAACTTTATAATTTAAAATTTAAAAGATTAAAACTAAAACAAAAATAAATTTAAGTGACTAAATATTATAATAACATTTAACAAAATATTTCAATTTTACCCTGAGGTTTTTAATGATAGAGAGCCAATTTAAACATTAATTACAAGAATAAATATGGCAAATAAGGATTAAGGACTGCATAAGTGACTTACGAATGTGCGTATGTATATATATTAAGGACTAAAAAAATATTCTAGAATGAGCTCTACAATAGGGACAGGAAGGAGCACTCCCCTTAGATACAAGGGGTGTTTCGTTGGATTTTTTTTTTAAAAAAAAAAACACTTACTTTTTATGAAATAAAAACTCTTCTCAAAAAGTTATCTTGAACACAAAATCAAGTATACTCAGTTACTCTCTTAGTGAAGGTATAGAATCTGATCATGTACTTTAGACAACGTCACTGGATATTGATATTTACCGTAGGGAATGGCCATTCACCTGTTTTACTATATTTGGAGTTCACTCTTAACTTTGAGTGGTGTACTTTAAGTAATTATAAACTTGACTTAGGTCAAATTTAATACGTAATATTGAGAAGATTGGGATTAATATTGATATTGGAATTAAACATTTTAATATATTTTTGATATGATGAACTAAACAATATTTAGAATTGCCCAATACTACTTAGATGGGATTACATAATACCACTATCCTTTGGTATTAGAAATTTAATTTAGGGCTTGAACATTTTGTCAGTGAAATTATCTTTGTAATATTTTGTAAATTCATATTTTACCCATAATTAAACTTCACACCTTTTCCTCTTTCTTATTCCACACCACCTTCCTTCCCTAACAGAGATGTATCTCCCTTCCATGATAGCAACGGTAACGGGAAACTCCAGCGACCACCGACGATAGTAGAGAAGACATGCATTTTCAAGACACTATTTATGAGTGATGAATGACGAGATTTAGATATTTTTCTTTTGTGATTGATGAAGGATGATTGAGTCTTCTTACCCATAGCCAAAATGGCAAATCTCACAGTGAGGAACAACGATATGATCGAAATAAGAAACCAATGGCAGAAAACATTAGAAGTTGACAGTGAGAGGAGGTGACGCATGATGGAAAAAGGAAAATCGAAAAGGAGGTGGAGAAGGAGGGTGTTTTCAATGACTAGGGCCATGGAGAAGTGACAACAACGGTGAAAGATGGCGGAAGTGACGATAATAAGATACGGGGAGTCAGAGATAAAAAGACATGGCGGAAGTGACATAATAAGATGGCGGAAAAAAAATAATGAAATCTTTTCCTCTAAATATTATTATGTACTAACATATTTTTAAAGCCTCAATCCCACTCTCAATCTATCTCTTACTCTCAATCCCATTCATATTTTCAACCCATCAAAATGAAGAAGATATGCGAACCTTAGTGTTGGCTTGAATTCTATAGACACACCATTTGCAATTGCGTGTTATATATTAGAATAAAATATTTATACAAAATTTTGAATAATTTCAAATTAAAACTATTTACAGAAAATGTCAACAAAACCTTTTCGACACATTCTCAACAAAATATTTAATAATAATTTGAAATCCAAAATTGCCATTTCCAGATACATTATATGATCTGAATGAAAACTATAATGAAAGGACTTACGTAGGGAATAACGCAAGCCTGACGTAAGTTTCTTTTTATTATATAATTAAAAGTATTCTTTGCTGATAACAATAACGTAGACAACGAATATAAAGAAAAATAGTTCAAAAATCTCCATTATAAAATTTATTATTTAAATATAATTAAGAACTTAAAATTTGGTATGGATGTACTTTTTTTAAATATATAATATATATTTAATTATATAAATTTGTTATTTTATACCTAATTAAAAAATGTTATATTATAACTATTGAAAATATGTTGCTCTTTAAATAAGTTTTAAATATTTTTTAATAACAAATTTTATAATGGAAAATCCGTTAGCAATTTTTTAAGAATATATATATATATATATATATATATATATATATATCTTTTTAAGTTTCAATTAGGCTTGCTTCATACAAAACCAGAGAGATCAAGTTATTTTATTTGATCTGAAAGATTCAAATTAAGAAGCATGCTGTCCACAAGAATCACGACCGTGAGGTCCTTCATCGAACCTTATCATCATCGTCAACACTTTGTTCCTAACTAGTGATCGATCTTCGTACTGACACTGACACCAGAAGCCATCCTCTTCACATCTTCCACAAACGCTTCCAGATTCCGGCTGGAGGAGCCACCGTGGGCGATGGCGGCTTCTGCCTCGGCCTTCCAGCGCAGTGAATTTTTCTTCAACTCTTGAGCCCTAGGCCCCACCGTAGCTTCTTCTAAGCACTTGTTCACTTCATCTCTGGTGATCACTCTGTTCTGATCTTGCCCACTTCCCAATCGGACTCCGACGCCGAACACGTCGACTAAGAACTTGGCGTTGGTGATCTGATCACCCCATGACGGAAAAGTCAGAACAGGGACCCCACAAGTGAGAGCTTCCATGGACGAGTTCCAACCACAGTGAGTCACAAAGCAAGAAACTGAAGGATGAGCTAGAACTTCCTCTTGTGGGCTCCACTCAACCACCTTGCCTCTGTCCCTGTGATCACATTCAGCGATCCATCCCTATTATTAATTTATACATTATAAATTATAATATAAACAGAGGAAAATAAATATCCTAGCATATATATTTATATCATGTTCTCTCATCCTCTTTCTATCAATAACTTATTAGTGGTGGGTGTATGAGTTTGAGTTTCTTCCATTAGACGAAGGAAAAAAATTACGTGTGTTTGGAAACTTAGCAGAACTAAGTAGTAGATTATTAGCCTCAAGTTAAGCCAAATGAAGGACCCGACCAATAAATAAATTTTAAAAGTCCTTTCAGTATCTGGCCGAACAAATTCGGATCCTTTGAAAGGATGTATATAATGCTAATATCTTTTATTTTTTGTATTATTAACTTAATTTCAACGATTTATATTTTATTATTTAAATTGTGACTATTTATTTTTTAAAAAAATTTGAAACAAACAAAAATAATTTTGAAAAATTGAGTAAAAAAAACTTATATATAAAGACTACTGATACTCAAATTTAAATCATTCTTACCAATAATTTATTAGGAAAAGGATTTTTTTATCGTTTTTCCGAATAATTTTGAAGTAATAATTTTAAAAATAGTAAACACATGAAAATAATAAACCTCCCTAATAGGCTTTGTGACAACCTATTTTATTTTCTTAAAAAAATAAAATATAAAACTGAAAGGGAAAAGGAAAGAATATTCTTACTTGGTTTTCTGCAGAAATCCATCGGGAAGAACATGAGACTGAAGCGCCATACCTTTATGTGGTGGTTTCAGAACCCACAGAAACGAAACATGAGAATCCAATAGCGCATAAGCAATTTCATCCACTTGTTCTTGAGGCAAAAACACAACACTTCCGAATGAAATATAAACCACCGACCCTGGATCGTTCAAGTTTAGCCACTCAATGCAATCATCGGCTTTCACAAACAAATCCCCACGAATATCATCTTCTTCTTCATTACTTTCTCTTCCTGACGAATCTTCTGGTTTTTTAGGGTTCTTGAACAGAGGACCAACCGATCTTATCACACAGAACTTCGACATATGCTTTATATACTCTTTCTCTAACTCCTCAAAAGTGTCCATTAAAACACAAAATGGCACTTTCAAGTTCTTGATCTGTTCTAAAATGAGCTCGCCTATGAAATGAAAGGGGCTATTAGAATGCAGAAAGCTGGGAATTTCGTCGTGTTTAAGGACTGGTAAAGAAGGTAAGTGAACCTCAATGTGAGGATCTGAATCTGAAGGAAAAGCTACAAGTTTGTGAAAGTAATGGTAATAAGCAGAGAAAACAGCACAGGATTGAACCCAGAGAACAGCACAAGGTAAGGAAAATTCAGAAGCAACATCACAAACCCAAGGAACAAAAGCGTTATTTATAACGCAAGAAACAGGTTCGTGAGAATCTTTGTACTTTTGAATCGTCTGAGACATGGCTTGTTTCCCGACGAGCTCGAGCTGAACTAAGTACTCACTGAGATTTTTCCTTCTGGGGTCGGCTTCTTCCCAGCCATCTTCGAAGAACTCGAACCGGAGGAAGCCGTCGCCGATGGGGATGGGTTTGTCGGTGACGATGTGGTTGGCGTTTCGGAGGTCCTTGCCGGCGTTCTCAGGGGTAGTGAAGATGACGAAGTAACCTTTGGAGGCTAAGCGTTTTCCGAGCCGGAGAAGAGGATTGATGTGGCCTTGGCCTGGAAATGAGACCAAAAGGGCATGGACACGAGCTACTTCAGATTCAGACCCCATTTCTTTTCCATACTGAAATGTTTGAATGGCGTAAGGTTTATTTAACGTTGGATTTTGTTTTCTTTCTCAAATTTTTTTTAAATCTAAAAATTAAATACTAATAGTTTGAAATTATAAAAGAGTGGATTATGATGCAGTTGGCTTTTTCTAATTTCCAATTGTGAAATTTCTATTTTAATTAATTAATTTTTTTAAGATATACACACACACCAACTTAACTTACATTGAGGCCTAACTGATCCATCATCCATCACACGGCCACATAAAAGTCTTTTAGTGCCCGTGATTCGTATGAGTATTGAAAATTTTAATTGAATTATTTATTGCAGAAACATAATGGTCCATTGATACGATCGATAGCTTTATTTTTATGGAAAATTCTATGGGTATATTCCAAAAAGATTTATTTCTCTGAATTTGGTACTAGTATATTATAATTGATTGATTAGAGAACACTACTCCTCCAATATTTTATATCAGTAATATTGAATATCCATCTATTTTTTAATATAAAATTTATTTTATAGTATAAATTTATTTTTAATATAAGAATTATTTTATAATATAATTTATATTCTAAAATAAATTTTATATTAAAAATAAAAAGAATAATTTAGACAATTAGATTATTTATAAAGGATGTAAAAAATGTTTTTGCCTTTTTTTTTTAATAGACCAGATGGGCCTCAGACGGGAGTAGTCAAACTAAAAATATTCTTTATATAGGGGTGTTCATAATGCCTATAACCCGATCCATCTATTTGAGCCTATAAAAAAATCGTCTGGTTTGACCCTAAAAAAATTGCCTAAAATATATTTGGGCAGGGCTGGGCCAAGCACTGGGCAGGGTATGCTGCCCTGCCCATTTGACCCGACCCTATATATATATATATTTATTATTTTTTTAATTTTTTTCTTAATTTATTTTATTTGTAATTTTACACTTTTCACTTTAGCTGACACATCTCCTTATTCATTTTTAAAATATTAAACATAAATTTTATATTTATATAGATACCAAAGTTACTCCTCTGTTTTACTTGTCAAGTATTCAATTTTTTGTGTTGCAATAACGTTACAAATATCCAATCTCTATATATTTTAATATTTTTTTTATATATGCAATAGACTTTGATATTTTAATTACTATCTTTTTATTACTTTATTATTAGTGAATTATATATATTATTTAAATCTTAAAAATATAAATATGATATTATTTTATAAATTCATGATGGCAGATTTTGTTTTTTACAATATGAGCAAAACATCACAATTTGGGCATGCCTAACCCACCCATGCCCAGCCCGAAATAGTTATGGCTTTTACCGGATAGGATAGGGTATCGGGCTGTAAAATGCAGCCCATACTTTTTTTAGGTAGGGCATCAGGTAAAAGATTACATTATCTGACCCTATCTATACATACTTTTACCTGTGCACGTGCAGCGTAACTTGTGAGGAGATATTTTATTTTTTTTATAAAAAAATATCATTTCATTAAATTTTAAATAAATATAGAAACAATAAATTATTTACTCATATAATTTGATTTATAAAAAAAAATATTTTTAATCGTATCTTTTATAAGTTATATTATTAAATTTTTATATAAATATATAATTTTATTATTTATTTAATTATTATATTTATTTTATTCTCATGAAGTATATATTAAATATGATTGAAATTGAAAATTAGTTAATTTTAAAATAAGATTAATAATATTTAAGATTTTTTTATTCTCACAAAACATGAAGTGAAGAGTAATTTTTATATTTATTATTCTCTTTTATCTTTAATATGATAGTCATTTAATTTTTTTTAGATAAATTAAAATAGTTAAATAAATTAATTTAATTTTTTAATATAAATTTATATTATATATTTTTTAATATATTTAAATTATTCAATTAATTTTTATATTAATTATAATTAATTTATTTATTTAATTTTTTAAATTGATAAATTAATTGGCGGAGGGAGTAATTAATAATTTTGGAGGGCCTTAATAATGGCACGTTATCTCTTTCAACCAAAGTAGCCAGCAAGCTTACACAGTTTATGGGGAAAAGAGGCAAGCCGCTTAAGCAGCATTAATTGCGTCTGCAATTTTGTTCAATAATGTCAGAAAATTAATGAGTTATTCGACCATATTCATAGTACATGCTTTTCTGGAATTTTCATGTTGGCAATGAATTGTAGGATTGATACGATGGGCAAGGGGAGGTTGTGAAATTGAAATTGAAATTGAAATTGAAATTGAATGCTACTACTCCACACAATAGTCTTGTGAAATTGAAATCACATTTAGTGTGTTTAGGATCACTTTTAAAAATATAGATTACAAATTTAAATTATAATTTTATGAAATATGGGTTAAATAATTTTTTTTAAAATTAATTTTAGAATTCAAACTATAATTTTAAAGAATTTAAAATTAAGATTTGAGAATGGCGGAAATATGCTTTGAGATTTGCTTTTCCCAACTTGCTTGCTTCCCCGAATATTAAATTAAATTGTCTCAAGTTTTCAATTTAGTTATTATTTAAATTTATAAACTGTACTTTCAAGACTAAAAGGTCAATTTATTGGGAGAAATATCTTTTTAAACTTATAAATTATATTTTATTTGCGAAATTTTTTAATATATAACTTATAATAATCCATCCCTTAAAAAGTCAATGTGGCCAATGACTCCACATATCATAGTACTTCACTCAATGTCTTGGCTATTAAAATTTTCTACGAGTAATCCTCTCCATGAATATTAGTTTTTCAATAAAACCAGATTTTAACAAGTATAAATTTTTAGAAAAAATATACTCCAAAAATTCATAGTCAATGCCCTTTTAGTCCCTACATTAAGGCTCAAGAACCATGCTTTGAAATTAAACACTCTATGCCTCTTAGTTGATTTTAATTTCAACTGAGCTTCTAATAAATTTTAAGTAAGATGTACTATAAAATCGATATTAAATATAAGAGTTAGACAAATAATTTTTATTAATTATAAATATAATATATTAATATATTTTATCTCTTAATTTCATAATTTTTTTTTAATTTTTTCCTATCTTTTGTCATATATAATGCACATAATTATGAATTGTTCAATAGGAACACTACTTGTTACAAATAATTGATCTATTTATTTAAATTATTTATTTAATTTTTATATTAAAGATAGTAGTAGGGGTTATATTTTTTAAAACTAAACTTTTAATTTTAAAAATCACTTCGTTTCTGACCAAATATTATTTTATTAAAAAGGTTAGTCAATTAGAGATCATTAATCCATAATTAGTATTTTCATATTCGGGGATTCTTAATTGTCATTGTCCTTCTAAACATGTCCCATCCCATTTTCATTTGTCCTTATACCACCAGTAAACGTATTCAAACCAAAATCAATAAATAAGATAGATTTTGAAGCGAAAAATTGATCTAAATCATAAACTTATTTTTCATATGGTTCGTATCATGAAAATTTCATAAACGTATTCTGCACAGAAAGGGCAGCATTATCCAGCAAGAACATCAGAGTTCTTAATAATCACAGTACTCCTTCACCAATCATTTTGTGGAACAAATCTCTGAACTTAATTTACTATTTTAAAAAATTAAATAAAATTAGATCTACGAAAAGTTTTATAAAATTTCTTATTTATAACTATAATTATGAGAATTTATCAGAATCAATCAAGACATCTCTCACAATTCAAAGAGCATCTGGTGACTTCAGAAATAGCTACCCACATGGGGTCTAACTGACAGAAGGTGAGTGAAATAAGTGTACACCCCCTTTATCCCCTCACATCATCAAACACCATGCATGCCAAAACAGACCTGTGTCTTTCATTATGGGACAGTTTAGGAACTTGGAAAAATCCTCCTATGTACTCATAGACATGTTTGAGGAACTTGAATACAAGAATGTTGAGTATATGTCCAATATTTGCCCTATCATGATCGTCGGGCCGTTGTTCAAGAATCCCAAAGCACGAAACGACACCGTTCGGGTAGACCAATTGAAGGCCGATGACTGTAATGATTGGTTCAACTCAACCTCCGTCGTCCGTCGTGTACATTTCCATTCCGCATGGTGGTGTACTTTTTTTTGGTATAAAAAAAAAATCAGAAAGGGATTGGGCTCACCCACGATGGCGAAATTTCTCTTCCTTATAGGCAATAATAATGTCACGCACAGTAAACCATCTATTATCTTCAAACATAAACTAAGGCATCTAGGAGTTAGGATGTATCTCTAAACATTATGACTGAAAACTATAATAAAGTAGTACTCTTTAAGGATTAAGCATGTTCTAAATAATTATATATCGTATCTCTTCGTCAGTTAAATTTATGGACGATGGGTAGTATGTGATACGACAAAGTAACATAAGAAAAATACATCCAGCTATTAGTGGACTCAGACTTTGGATCTCTAACACAGGCCCATTATCATAATTGGGCCTATAGGCCCAATTATGTAAACCTAGCTTGGCCTGCGCGAGACCTATTGTCCTTATTAAAGGCAACGATTTGAAAATTGTTTCCATTACTTAACTAGTTACATTTTTGGATATATAGAAGCTGAGCAATGGGCGATATACAAAGGTTTGGATCTTGCTTATTTTTTAAGATTTAAGAAAGTTATTCTTGAATCTGACTCTAAGAATGTCGTTGACTTGCTGCCCAAAGGGAATGTGGAGAGATACAGTTTGTTAGTTGCACAAGTACATAGCATTTTGAATCGATCTTGGGAACTGAAGATCCAATATATTCCAAGAGTTCACAATAAGGTAGCGGATGCACTGACTAAGGATGGTCTCTTTGCTACAGAGATATTTTATACCTGTCCTCCAAACTTAGAGTCTCTAGTTTTCATTGATGGTCTGGGATGTAATCCCCTTATGACTTAATATTTTCTTGATGTTGGGCTATCAGCCCTCTCTTATAAAAAAAAAAAAACTAGTTGTATATATATAAAAAAAAACTAGTCACTTTTTCATTTACAATTTTAAAAAAATCACATCATGCATAATTTGTAAATAATGTGACTTGTTCAGGATTATATTATATATATTAATATTTATATATGCATAAGTTTATTAACTAATCAGAAGTTTATTGATATATGAATTTAGTTTTCCCATACGGAGTCTTTGGATAGCAATGGAAGAGGTCCTGATGAGAATACGAGTTCAATGGAGTGGCAATTACAGAGTAGGATTTTGTCCGCAGTCGGAGAAGTTCTGGGTAGCATTGATGGAATTTCCCATTATTTTGGAAGAAACTCCAATAACAACACTATCCTAGAAAATCTGGTTGGGCATATGAAATTCAATCATATAACTTTTCAATTATTTTACCGGAGCTTTATCCCGACTATATCTAAATCTGATTTGTGTCACGCATCTGGCTATGGTAGGTGAGTCTCTCAATAGAAATTTTATATATACGCTAAGATTCAAACTTAAAATTTTACTTAAATGATATTAAACTACTTACCATTTAAACTAATCATGTTAGTCATGGTGGTGTACTTGAAGCAAGAACAAGGGAATGAGATTGCTTACGGGCTTCAGGCTTTGGGCTCTCATTTCTCCTGGTCATGAAGCCTCCTCGCAGAGACTCTAGTCTTAGGCCTGGTGAACACGTGGAAGGGTATCTGGAGAAAATTGGGGATAAATGGAAGGGAGAATTATTGAAAAATCACAATAAAAGAATTTAATTATTAAAAAATTTAAATAATATAAACATATTATTAATTTATGTACTAGATTTATTATTATTAACTTCTCAATTATTATTAGAAAAAGAAATTATTTTTATAATCCTAAGTTGTTATTGCCTGTTCTCTGAATAAAAAGAAAAGCAAAAGAAAAAACATTCAGACCAAATTAATGGTAGGTGTCCGAGAAATAAAGAAAATAAGAAACTAATTAATTAGATCAATAATTAAATGACAAAAAAAAAAAATTCACATGACCACCCATATATGTAAGGTTAAATTAGGTCCCAGTCGGTCCAGTATCTTTAAAACTAAATGCGCCACACAATCATGTCCTGGTTTACTAAGTTTTAACCTATCTAATTGCCATCACGATTGTGTCCTTTCACAATTGATGGGGAAATACTAGTAATAATTTGCATAATAAATAATAAAAAAAATCACAAATGGAAGGAAATACCAAAAAGACTTTCAAACATCATGTGATAAGTCCACTGACCGTAAGGCTAGAGGTCCCAAATTGGTCCTACCACATTGGCTGTATATTCAACTTTGGAGATTCGATTCCGTAACCATTGGTAACGCCACTGGCAGCTGAGTTGGACTGTGACAGGGTAGCGTATCAATCAGAAGGCACACGTGCGAGATGAATGGACGTGGTTGCCGTGCCTGGTTAATTTATCCATAGTGGTGATTAAAGTGGTATTTTAGTCTTTTACATTAATCTCTCGGTATTTATTTGATATTTCGAGGACTTAAATGATATTATTTTTTCTCATATGGGATACGTTTTTATAATTTGGGCTTTAATCCTTAAATTAAACATATTAGCAAATTAAAAATATAGTTCCCTGATGAGCTGATCATCTTCGGCCAATAACTTCATCAACAAATAACTGGATATTCCGGTCGGAGGAGCCGCCATCCACCATGGCCTCCCTGGCGGCCAACTTAAGCATCTCTGCTTGTTTCTTAATCTCCTCTGATCTCGGCCCTTCGACGATCTCTTCAATAGCTCTTTCCACTTGCCGGGACCCAACAAATCCGTCGCCGTCCTGTTCAAGTCGTATTCCCATTCGGAAAACATCCGAAACAAGCTTCGCGTTGGTGGGTTGGTCCGTCCACTGAGGATAAGCGATCATGGGCGTGCCGGCAGTTATGGCTTCCAACGTAGAGTTCCATCCACAGTGAGTCAAGAAACAAGCTATGGCTGGGTGAACCAGAACCTTAGTTTGAGGACACCATGAAACAACAAGGCCTTGGTCTTTGGTTTCTTCTAGAAATCCTAGAGGAAGCTGTCCTTCTCCTCCGCCGTCGTCTGTGATTATTGATTTTTCTGAAACTTTCATGATCCACAGAAAATGGCGTTTGGTTTTCTTCAGGGCATTTGTAATGCTCTCTATTTGTTTTGCAGAAGGTACTAGGACGCTCCCAAATGAGATGTATATTACTGAACGTAGTGGCTTATTGTTTAGCCATTCAATACACGAATCTTCTGCTTTCCACATCTCAATTCCAACATCTTGCTTTTGACCTGCAAGTACATATATAGTGGGGAATATTAATACACTTATGATCAAGAACAAAAACATAACGCAACGTATGATTATTTATATTAAAATAACTAACATAATCAAAATCTCATCCGAAGATATTGATAAAAATGTCAACATGGAAAAGAGATACTTCCTCGAATCCTAATTATAAGAATTAATTAACTAATTAATTAAATTTAACTTATAAATTTATATTATATACTCTTCAATCTACTCAAATTAATCATTTAATTTTTATATTAATTATAATTAACTAATTTATTTAGTTTCTTATATCTATTTAAAATAGTCAACTAATTTTTAAAATGATAATAAGATATAATAATAAATAGGCAATATAAATGGAACCACTGGAAGAGGAGTTCATTACGTTTTAGGCTATACGCTACACATGACATCAATATTTTCTCCCCATGGCTGCTTGGTTATTTATCGAAATGAAAAATAAAATAGATTTTTATAATATGTCTTCTATTTTCTTATCATTATTTAATTGTATCTATCTTTTCTATATCACCTTTCACTTTTCAGAGCAGACATGAAGCAAACAAATTGTCTTTTAAGGCTGTAGGCTATAGCTATCCACGAAATTTAAACATTTAAATAATTAGATATTTAAAATTATCAACAAATCATTAGTATGTATATGTACTATATTATATAGGTTTTTAACAGTGTACAATATTATAAAATTTAAAATAACCGTATAAGTATATAAATGGCTCTAGAGTGCGCATGCAAAATTATAAGATCCATCTAGTTTAGTGAAGAGTGAAAAACTGAAATTAATAATAATATTTGATAAAATAAATCCAAAATTTCACGGCTCATAGTTTTTTTTTTTTTTTAAAAAAAATCTTACTGTGTTCATCTTCACTACCGAGCAACGAAGGAGGGACCAGTGGACCTACTGGTAGAATTGGGCACAGATCAGCCATGGAATCAATGGCGTCCTTCTCTAGTTCATAGAACGAATTAACCAACACCCACTTGAGCTTCTTCATGTACCGAAACACCTCCGACAACACCTTCGGCATGCTTACGGATGTGTTCGTCGGAAGAATAAAAGAAGGAAGGTCCTGTGGCCGCAACAACGGAAAACCCGGCAGCTCCACCACCTTCTCAGGCTCCGTCACCGTCGGAAACTTGTTCAGCTCGTTGTAGAAACGATAGTAAATGGCGTAGAGGGCGCATGGTTGTATCCAAACACAAGCACAGGGGATC
Source organism: Leucaena leucocephala (assembly GCA_037074615.1). Classification (NCBI taxonomy): domain Eukaryota; kingdom Viridiplantae; phylum Streptophyta; class Magnoliopsida; order Fabales; family Fabaceae; genus Leucaena; species Leucaena leucocephala. The sequence continues at coordinate 2,605,990 of CM073562.1, read as the reverse complement.
CCTGCCTCCTCCGCCACGTCAGCAACCCATGGCACAAACGGGTTGTTGATAATACAAGCAAGCTTTTTAGAACTGGTAACGAAGTGGTTCTTGATAAGGTTGGACAGATTTGTTGGTCCAACCCTTTCGATCTTCTCCATGTATTGGTCTAGATCTGTGTTCTTACGGTCGTCGTCGGAGTTAAACCCGTCGGAGAAGAATAATACTCGGATTCCGTTGATGGTTATGGAATCGGGAATGGCGGCAGAGGAGGGAAACATACGGTGGTAGACAACTACGGTGGTGGCGAGGGTGACGTGGAGGCCTTTGGAAAGGAGGCTGTTGCCAAGTCGGAGTAAGGGGTTGATGTGACCCTGGGCTGCGAAAGCCACCATGAGCACATGAAGCTCTTGGTCGTCTTCCTTGAAGGCCGCCATGGATAAGATGTGTGAAAGAAGAAAGAGGATGAAGATTTTGTTGAGTGGCTTGAAAAAACTTGAAAGTCGCCAATAAAATAGTGTTGGAGGGATCGGCTCTGAATTATCCCATGTGCAGAGGTGCTGAAAAATATATTAAAAAAATATGATTCTATTTAATTTACTTGAGTAAATTAAAAAATTTGATTAAATTAATTATTTTTAATATATGTATATTATTTTTTTAAAATACCCTCTACTATCATATGCTTTTGGAATTATCTCTTCACATAAATTCTTTAATATATATAATTATATAGATATATTTTAAGAAAAAAATTATAAATTTAAGAAATAAAATATATTAGGTTCTATATTTAGGATTAAAATAAAACCCAATGTTTTACTTTTATTAAGTGCAAAAGCACCTTGCAGCTAGCATCATAATGTTTACTTAATAATGCAAAAAAAAAAAAAAAACATCAACTTTCATAAAAGAAGCAAAAATAATACATTCATTGAATGCTTCAAATGTTTATTAGGTTTTTTTTTGGGTCCCACCTAATGTGTGTCAACTCTGTCCACCTCTCACCCTTCCTCCATCTCTCTCTGCTAATAAATCACTCCCACTTATGTAGTTGGAAGTACAGAGAGATTCTTAAAATTAAGAAATACAGTTGTAAAAACCAAATTCATAAACTAATAAATGTGCAACTTTATTCATGAATAAAATCCTTCATGATTAAAGAAAAAATATACGACACGTGTACCGTTGACTGTTTATCCAATAAAAGCATAATAAAAACCTTAAAAGAAGACTTCATTAGAGGTAATTTATTTCTTTCATATACAACGGTATATATAGAATAACAATAAGATGTTTCAGAAACAACACAGATATCGACCCAATGACCTGAAACAACATAGGTAGTAAACTTATGCAATGATTAGAAAAAACAAGTAAATAGACAGAAACCTCTCGTACACATACAAGAAGACTTTGAACTTAGCACTTGTGACAAACTATCCAACTTTTTATTACTCGTACGCCTAATGGCTTTTATTTCAGATAAACTGCAGAAAGAGAAAATCCCCTTGGGTTAGGTAATGTATCCTAATTAATGCCCTGCTCCACCATGGCTAGGACCAGAATTATCAAGCACTATTTGAGGTGACAAAACCTTCTGGTTATTATCTGAGCTTAGAGTTGATGAGCTCTTCACAACCTTGTGTGGTGACTCGATAAAGAGACCCACTGATTCTTGCTTATTAGCGTCAGAATGCCCCAAACCATCAGAAAGTGGTCGAGCCATTATCACATGCATGGTGCTCAAGAGAATGAGAACAAGAAACAAGGCAAAAGATTGGAGTCTTGCAGCCATAACTGGTGTGTGTATGATGATTTAATGGGATTGAGGTCTAAAGCTACGGGGGTTTTCTAATAATATTGCATGAGTTACGTGAGAAAGGAAGACGAGCGATGCACTTGTATTTATAGTGTGGTTTTGATCGGAGCAATGCTTGTGTTCAACTGTTCATCGTCCGCACAAGTGACAGTAGGTCACAATCAACATAAAAAATTAGGTTTAATGGTGGAAAATTGCTGGCTATCTTCGCTTATGTTGTGTCTTGAATTTTTACTTCAGAAAGTGGGACTATAGTTCAACACAATGTATGGTTTGAGTTTGATCACTATCTGTTTGCTCGCATGCAGGGACTGTAGTCAAGTGTTCAACGCCAAACGGGACTTTCATAAACGGGCTTGAGTGTTGCAATAGATAAGTCGGTAAGAAATATTTATGCACAAGATCTTATAGTGTGAGAAGTCAGAATCGTGCAATCTTTTTTAAGGTAAAAAATTAGATTATGATCTCACTCGACTTTAATTTGTCACCATGAAATTACTTTATCAGCTATTCTAACTACTTATCAAAATGTAATTTTAATTTCATAATTACTATATATAAATAATAGGAATAATCCTTAATTTTTAATATAAGACCTACTTAATTTTTTTATGATACTAAAGACACTAAATAAATTAGTTAATTATAATTAAATTTAACTATTTAATATAAATTCATATGATATACTTATTAATATATTTAAATTAATTAACTAACTTCTATATTAGATATAATTAATTAATTTTTTTAATTTATTAAAATAATAAATTAAATTATATATTAAAAATTAAAGGAATATTATGTTTTTGAAATCGTCATCTTTTAATTTCTTTTTTTGTCATAATATTTTCTTATCAAACACAAGTGCCAGCTAAGGGGCTAAACCACAAACATATTAATCTTAAGATATGCTAATTATTAATTAGATTGATATTCTAAACGTTATTTCACAATATCTTATTACTAAAATTGCTGTAGTACGGTTTTATAATTCGGAAACGTACGTGGATATATCGTAATAGTATGAGTCACATATAGAAGAGAGAGATAAATTGTTTGGCATGGTTTATATGAAAAATGAAATAGTAGCTTTCGATGCATGAGTTAAAAAACTAAAAATATAGACAAGAAAAAGGATGAATTAATTAACTAGTTGACCATTAAATAAAGTAATCAAAGCAGGGAAGTGGTCGACGTTAGAGTTAGAAATCAATATGAAAAGAAGAGTTCGGCGAAAATATAAAGATGGCCGACAATGCAAAGAAAAAGTCTGTGCTGTCGAGCGAAACAAGATAGTCTAATTTCCCAAGCACCTGGCATTCAGCAACCCTAGCCATTGAAATGGGACTACTAAAGTCAGTGACACTGAGAGGGTAGATCACACACACACACACACAGTTTCATGCATGCAAGTAACTGATATGGATCTTTCTAGGACTCTTTTATGGCGGGCTTCTCTTACTAAAGTGTTTTGGAATTTCTCCTTGAGTCTCTTTCTCTTCCCTCTGAATTTCCTTCTTTTCTTCTATGTTATGTTCAATGCTTGTGGTTCTCTTAGTTGTAAAGCTGTGACAAAGGAATATATCCATCTTAATAACGATGACTCAATTTATCTCTTATTTGCATTACATTTAGATATTGTTGCTTTCTGGTTCACAACAACTAGCTACTTTCAAGTTTCACCTGTGATTCTTTTCTTAAGGTTAGGAAAGGATTTGGCGCAAAGCAATTATATGAGCTCGATATGGTTGAGGGCTTTGAAGTTGAACGATCACAAGCTTATATGTTCCTTGTACGCCATTCACATAATTTACTTTTTGAGTGCATTATATATATATATATATAGGTCCTTGGCTAACATTATGCTAACCATCTCTTAAAAGGTTTCATTTTGTTATAACACTGTGCAACTTACGACTTGAGACGAAAGTGGTGTGCACATCTTATATGGTGGTGTAAGCCTATGAGACCGTAATATTTTATAAGATTCTTTGCCGGTAGGTTTTCTGATAAAAGTTTAAAATGGATGGACTTTTTTTCAAAGGCCCCCAATCATAATCTCTAAAACTCTATCATATAGTGAGTAGTTAAAGAAATTACGTTTCTAGGTACATGGTCAAATTGAATAGGCATTTCTTTCTTCCTTCTCTTATCTACATATCTCCTACTGTTATCATATATGTATATAGAACCCGTGAAAGATGTTGACATAACGAGAGAGAGAGAGAGAGAGAGAGAGAGAGTTGATCCGATCAATGTAGAATTTTGAGTTGTGAAGTTGTCTTTACGACTCTTTCAATAAGATTCACTGAAAGTAACAAGGAAGTTGCTCTAAATAGATGATAAACTCCCAAACTTCTGCAACTGGAGTTCCGTATACACAAACAATGAAGACGTGATATTGCGGTAAAATTTGACACATGGCTGTATATAATTAGGATAATGTGTCTTATGGAGTATAAATGTTCGTGTAATTATATATACATTTTTGAAAGAGTTTATAAATTATTCACATGATGAAAGAGACGGATGAGTGGAATAATATAAGTAACCACATCATTTAAAACAGAAGCTAATTACTCGTGGCTATAAGAGCAGCCACAACACCTATGTTGACTTAATGAACTTTCAAAGGAAATGGTTACACACACGCACACACTTTCTGCTTTTAGCTCTTGAGAAAGAGAATGAATCTATTTGCTCCAATTAAGGTCAAGATCACCCATTATATTTTTCCTAGTATTGTTCTATTGATTTGGTTTTTCACCAACCCTGTGAAACGTTCTTATACTACATAAGATGTCAAGAGGAATGTTACGTTGTTCTATCTGTACATGTAAATTTTTTAACGAAAATGATTATATATATATATACCTTGAGTTGAAAGAAAAATAAAAGCAACCAAGATCACCTTAATTAAGTTTGAAGTGAAAATGTGAGCTCACCATTGATGATGTTGATACTTGCCAATTTTCATAGCCAATCTTGTTTTCAATATGGATGGATATACAAGCATATTTCTAAGTTAATTTTATTGCTTATATCTTAAATAACGCAAAAAAAACCAAGGAAATATGTCTATTAGTGCTTATATATTTCTTAATTCTATTTTTCAGTTTTCCCCTCCCTTACCACCTTGTTAGCCTGATAATAATGATGATTTGTTGCAAAGTTAGTAAAACAAGTTTGCTTCACAGGGGATGGGCGGGCATTAACAACCCGCACCACCAAACCCACAACCTATAGTAGGTCAACTCATAACTTGCTAGTTGACTCGTCTTATACCTACTCTAATTCTAATTCCTTGTTCCTCAAAATATATTGTTTTTATTAATGTCATCTTAATAAGTTCCAATTGTTTTGTAGTTACAATCCCTAATTACTCCTTGTTCCTTAGTATATATTGTTCTTATATATGAATACCATCTTAAGTACCAATTGTTTTGTAGTTACTCAAAATTTTCACTGTTTCTGGCTATGTTGTTTAAGCTTTGGTGATCATCACTTGAAATTGTGTCTCAAGCAGTATTAGCACTCTCATTTCAACACTTTTAGCTTTTTGAACCCACTTATTAGTAATTTAACAAATAGTATTAGCACTTGATTATCAATTGAAATTTTTTTAGATGTCTATTGTTACAAAATTTGACATGGAAAATTAGAATGATTATTCAAGATGAGGTTGAGAATTCTATTCTACGTACTAACCAAAAAGAAGAAGGTGGGAATGATTGAATAAATATGTTTCCGTCCTTGATGAACTGTTAGAAACTAAACGTATATTAATTAATCAAAATTTTCATTATTAAAGGAAAAATATCTGTATCTCATTGATTCTTAATTAATCCAATAAAAGCATAGTTAAAACCTAAAAGAAGACTTCAATAATTAAGGTACGCCATATATATTGAATACGAATTAATTAGATGTTACACAGGAACCAGGAGACAACATAATCTGGCCCCAATGACCTGAAACAACACTACTGATCGATCACACCTATGCAATTACTGATCAGAAAAACAAGTGACCTGACAGAAAACTATTTTGGTGCTTTTATTCGCACATTACAACAGAATATTTTGAACTTGACACTCCTTACGAACTACATAACCAAACTTTTCTATTTAGATCACGCCTAAATAATGGCTTTTATTTAGGATAAACTACAGAAAGAGAAATCACATTCTCCTTATGCAATTGATTATATATGTCTAGGTGGCACATAATGCCCTGCTCCACCGTTGCTAGGACCAGAATTATCGATCACTATTTGAGGCGCGAAAACTTCCTTTTTATTTGAGCTTAGAATTGAGCTCTTCACAACCTTGTGTGGTGACTCTAGAAAGAGACCCACTGATTCTTGCTTATTAGCATCAGAATGCCCTAAACCATCAGAAATTGGTCGAGCCATTATCCCATGCTTTGTGCTCAAGAGAATGAGAACAAGAAACAAGGCAAAAGATTGGAGTATTGCAGCCATAACTGCTAGCTATATATGATCTAATGGGATTGAGGTGTAAAGCTACGAGGTTTTTCTAATATTGCTTGATGAGTACGTGAGAAAGGAAGATGCCAGATGCACTTGTATTTATAGTGTGCTTTGGATCTGAGCAGTGATTGTGTTGAACTGTTCATTGTCGACGCAAGTGACATTAGGCCACAATCAACATCAAAAATTAGGTTTTATAGTGGAAAATTGATCTCTCTCTCTCTCTGGGTTGAAGTTTTAATTCTGAAAATGGGACTATAGTTATAATTATTGGAGGGGCATAGGGTAGTGTAACTTAATCAGTAATTCTCATATCCTTTAAAAGAGGGATGCCATAACGAGGACTCTCTAGGAAATCATCTGTATATCTTAGTACTACTCTATAATATAGGATCTGATATATTAGTAATGGTATGATCTCACTTTATTTGGGATGTCAAGCTCCAATATACACCACGCAATACAATTAAGTGCAGACTACTTTGCTAAAGACGCTCATTAATTATACTTCTCTAATATTTAATGTTGAATATACTTAATTAATTTAATTAGATTAAGAAAATTAGTTAAGTTAGTTAGTGTGGTGTGTATTTTCTAAAATATCCTCATTATCTTCCTTAACTTCCTTATTCTTTCTCTTACTTAATTAATGTTGAGAAAATATCAATAGATGTAATTTGAGAAAGTTAATAAATATAAAAAATATATATTATATTTAATATTAATATTAATTTTTTAATTAGGTTGAATATTAAATACTAGAGTATATATCTAACTAAGATTTGTTGATTTTGACTGCTCATCATCCTGGCTCCTATAAGAGAGAGGATCTCTCACAGTAGTTTACTCTCTGCTTTGAGTATTTGTGGTTTGTAATTTTCAAGTTCTAACTTTTCTTTTGTATTGAAAAAAAATGTAATTCTCATATCATTTTTCAAGCTTTTTAACTTGCTAAATCATTTATCAAAGTTTTATAATTGAGTAATTCTGAGTTCCTAACACAATCACTCTTAACCTTTAATATGACTGATCTATTTAATATATCTATTAATTTAATTTAATTTAATTTTGACAATAATCACATTTACTAGTATTGCTAGAAATATTTTAAAAGTAATGTATTCATTTTAAAAAAATCTAATATTTTGTTATAGATATTGATATTATCTTCAATATAATTTTCGAAATACATAAAACCGACAATATTATACTCACCAAAACTTGAAAATTTGTCAAGATTTTTCAATTCATCCTTATCCAAAGGTTTAAAAATTTGAGATCCAACTAAAAAACAAAAAAAATATTTTTATGTTCTAAAAATTGTTCAAACACAAACTCTTATTAGAAGAATTAAAAACTAATTAAACATATTTAGTGATAAACTATTAAACTGCAAACGAAAAAACAAGTAATCGGTATCTACTTGTACTCGGGTGAAAAATTATAATAAATAATATATGAATAAAATTTAAACTTAGTACATGAGTTTATCAGTTTATTCGAAGGTCATGTGCTGCTATGCATCGAGAATATTCTATATAGTTCGACACCATAGGGGACTGTAGTCAGCATCGTGATCTGGGGTCGAGAAAATGAGATTGTGAGATCTCCCTCAACCTCAAATTGCCACATCGAAGGGCAATTTTAATTTTATAACCGCTATATACAAACAAAGAATTGTGATATATATATATATATATATATATATATTATGTTTTTCAAAATATCATTTTTTTAATCAAACACTATACTTATTAAATATACATTAGTATCTTGTCTATTATGATAGATTTATATAACTATATTAATAAATTCATAAATTACTTAATCAAATTAATTATAAATATATTAACTATTAAATCAAATAATATTCTAAACATTGTTGTAAAAGCAGAGAAGTGGACGTTAAAGTTAGAAATCAAAATGAAAATAAAAAAGTTAAATGGCCGACAATGCAAAGAAAAAGTCTCTGAATTAATTTGGTCAAAAACAAGATACTAGTTTAATTTCCCAAGCATCTGGCTGCAACCCGAGCCACTGAAAATTATGATATAAAGTGGAAAATTTGGAATATAAAGAAGACCAAACCATATATTGGAGCGGCTCTAAAGTCAAGCACAATGATATTAGAATTATAGTTCATGCATGCAAGTAACCATGAGTGACAATATTGAAGCTAGTAATTGTATATACCATGAACTTAAAACAGAAATCTGTCGATCTGAAATACACTTTCCCTCTAAATTACTTTCAAGTTTCAACTTTAAATTACTTTTTTAGCCATATATATATATATATATATATATATATATATATATATATATGGTTATGAAAGGGATTTGGCGCAAAGCAACTATCTGAGCTCGACATATTTGAAGACTTTGAAGGTACATGATCTATGAGAGCGTGTGAAGAAAGACAAGGACTTACGAGGATATTGCATGCGTCAACAGTTATATTATATTCTAAACCAACATGATTATGTCCCTGAGCTTAGTGAGAGCTGATCCAAAGGATATGCATGAATTTTTAGTTGAAGCTATCTTACACGACTCTTTCAACGGACAATTGTTCTCTAAAATTAACAACAAAGTTATTTCTTATGTTCAACAAAGTGGTTCTAATTAATATGGTCAAAATAGAATGATAAACTCCCAAAGTTCAATTAGGATTTTCTCGTAGGGAAAATGTTGACTTTAAAATAACTTGAAAGCAGATACTCGCCTCATCCTATTTATAAGACTTTGAGATAATATTTTTTTAATATAAATTATAAGATGTGTCATTGACTTTATCTTAAAGTTTCCTTATTTACTATCTATTAAATATTGTGTGTTACTAAAATAGAGGCGAAGTATATATATTTAATAGGAATAAAGTTAAAAATTTATTAAATTTTTAGATAAAATTAATGATAAAATATATTTGAAGTGATTTATAAATAAGATTAATATATATATATATATATATATACACCCTTTCAGGTCACTTATATAAGGAGTTTCAAGCGGATTTAAAAAGTTGTTAGATAGCTTTATTTGTTAAAAAAATCTCTCAACATTCTAATAATGCCCTTATTGATTAAAGGGATATAAATATCTTCATTTATCTTTGTGACTTGTGCAGCTCATTATTACAAGGATAAAAGTTGAATATCCTTCAATTGTTTTGAGTAAACATCTTATAATTTGAACCGAAAGAAACCTCTTATATATATATATATATATATATATATATATATATATGAGACCGGAGGGAGTATGCTGCAACGTGGCAAAAATTGTAGGGTACTACACGCGACTAAATAATTCCAAGAGAACAAGAGAAAACGATATTCATATGAAGAGTAATGTAAAGAGTATATAAATAGTCCAATGAAAGAGACAATGGAATAAACCGCATAATGAACTAGATATATCCTCGTTTCAGTCGCTATCCTATCTACTCGATAGAGCATTCTCAATAGTATATACACTATCTACCTCTCATAGTATCATCAACTCTGAAGTCATATTCTCCTTTTGATTAATGTCCATATGTAAGGCCATACACGTTAATTTGGTTCATATATATAAGCAACCTAAATTAATTAATCACACTATATATATATGTAGGGTTGCAGAAACATTAATGTGCTAAAACATGTATGACTTAATTAATATCACTCTTGTTCTACATTCTTGCATACTAATAAATACATTAATTGATAAAATTTTTCACTTTTACTGCTATTAAAGAAAAGGTTTTGAAAAAATAATTATTAATTAACCTATAAATTACTTATATTTAAGACTAAGTTTTTCTCTCATAAGTGACTTGTATGTAAGGCGGGAGTGGTAGATAGTACTCCGCTCTAGAGCCTTGTTGAGTAAATTAATAATTTGTTTGGTTCACACTTATATATATGGTTAATTACTTATATTTTGCTTTCAGCCTTTCTAGTCTTCATACTTGGATTAACGTGAAGTCAATGCATTAACATTTGATGATTCCCTTTGGTGCTGTGACTAAGATGTACGTGTTGCACTTTTGGGCTTTGAACAACTATTGCACGTTTATAACTTGATTGGTCCTTGTGCTTTGAAGGGAATGATCACTGCAAAAAGAGAATGAATCTAGTTGCTCAAACTTAAAGGTCAAGAACACCCATTATAGTTCTGTATTTGCCATTTTTAAAGCGAAAGAGAATGAAAATGATTATACTCATGCGTTGTTGAAAGTGCTGCATTAAGTACACCATATATTAATACACAGTGCTACAGCAAGTGGAAATATTGCTTTGTTAATTCTCTGACATCCAATGAGGAAATTAGGTAATGTTCTTCAACATTATGTGCCAAAGCGAAAGACTAAGACAAAAAGGGTTAAACAACCACGTTTTATGAAAATATTGTACTGAAATTGCAAACTTTATATATTATGTATATACTTGTTATGTGTATTACATTACATTATTCAGAAGTTCGACCATGAGATCACTCAAATATCTTTGAAATATTGTACGAAAATACTAAAATATATCAGCAAGAATTGACCAAGCACAAAGTTCGCAATAACTTAACAACAAACAAAGAAGCATCCGACCAGTAAAAAAAACAGAGACATCATCAAGGCAAGACCACGAAAAACAGTAAGCAACTACGGAAAACGAAGTACTCTGATAAACTAAATCTTGATCCTTATTATGTAAGCTTTAATCAATGGCGATTTAATTTCCTTCTCCAGGGGGGCTTGGACCGCTGCGATCAGCTTCCAAAAAACTTGGAATACTAAGTTTTGTATGTCGAAGATCTTCCATCACTGATCTGATCCTCACAAAGATACTCTCTGTATCTTGAGAAACATGTGGAAGCTTTTCTAATGTGTTAAGTGGCCTTGCCATCACAGGAACAAGACACAGCTTCCACGAGAGAATCAGAAGAACTAAATATAAGGCCATGGATGGGATTCTTGCAGAAGCCATAATTGATTAGTGTATATAATAATACTGATGAGACTTAAGTGAAAGGCTCTTTTTCTCACTTGAGAATATTTGAGAAGAGAGTGTGGTGTGTAGTTGTATTTATATTGGTGGTCTTAAAGAGAGAGTGCTGGCTCTTGATTGTTGAACAATACCAAACCATTTAGCTATGATATTCACGTGCATAGATGGAAATTAGGTTTTGGTGTAGAGGGAAAGAACCTAGGGAATTTTCAGAGATTATGGTTTTAGATAGTCAAATGTGGTTTTTTTCTTGATTCTCTAATCAATCTACTAGCTAGTAGGGTCACATTATAAACAAGTGCACATAATGCAAGACTCTTTCAGTCTTTAATGTATAATATATTTAATTAATTTAATTATATTAAAGAAATTAGTTAAAATAGTTAATAAGGCATGTATTTTCTAAAATATTTTAATTACCTTCTTTAACTCATATCCCTTCCTCTCATACATGATTATTGTTGAATAATTATTAATAAAGGTAATTTAAAAAAAGTTAATAAATATAATAAATATATCTTATATTTAAAATTATCTCTTTAATTAGATTATATATTATGGATATGAGGAGTATGTTTTATATGTGGAGACTTTAGATACTGGTTTTGCCCAAGATGGGTGAGGGAAGAGAATATTGCTTATTCCTTTTGAATAAATAAATTATATTTCAGTATATTGTGTGTAATTAGCCTAGTTTATCTAAAATAAGAAAAATAATTAGTAAAAACAAAAACATTATTTCAAGACAAACTCTTCCACAGAATCATCAGTTATTATAATCACGACTTCTAACCAAACGCTAGCTCGGCCACATGCATAGCACATTGAACCTCATATATCAAGCCACAGTTCACAATTTGATATTAGGGAGACTTTCTATGTGTATAATTTTTCCCAAAACATATGGATTTTAAAAACATTTGCTTTATATTAGTCTCCATATATTACCTTTTTTAAGGCACAAAATTGAAATTCATATGTTTTTCGATTGTACAGTTAAATATAGAAAAGTAGATGACAATAATAAAGTCAGATAGCCATCAATCTGGTATACCTAGTAATGCAGTACACTGTATACCTTTCCGAGCATACCATGAATCAGCCTTCTTTTTTATAAGCCACCACCCTTTTTTGAAAGAAACAAGACTTGGTATGAACCAGCGATTTTATGTAAGTTATAGTTTAAATTTGGTCCTAAAATTCTCTTTTATATGCAATGACGTGTTACACTTTGGACATCAAGCAGCTAGATCACGTAAGAGTGCTTATATATATATTTTGCTTTTGGAGGAAGAAAATTAATCTAATTTGCCCAAAGGTCCAATCATGCACCCATTATATTTTGTCTTGTTGGCAGTAATAATAGTGTTTTGTTCTTTCATCTGTTTCTTGACCAACCCCATGCAATTTCACAGCACCCTTTTTAATAAACCTTAATCAAGATTATTGTTTAATTAATTAAATAGAATAGGTAATGCATATATATATGGCACTGCCCTCATCCTTTAACTCCTTCCCAAGCATCTCATACGCTGCCAACCCGAGCCACGCATGAAAATATAATATATTCTTCCAAGTATTTTATATATAATTTAATTAGAAAGTTGATTGTAGTATATATTTTTTTTATATTTATTAATTTTTTTAAATTATCTATATTGATACTCTCTTAACAATAATCAAATAAATTAGAGAGTGAGAGAGTTAAAAAATATGAATAGGATATTTTAAAAAAATATATTATATTAATTAATTTTATTAATCTAATTAAATTAATTAAACAAATGAATATCAAGGAAGAGTATAGGAGTATATATGTAATGGAAAATTTGGAATATAAAGCAGACCAAACCATATGTTGGAGCAGCTTCTAAAGTCAGCGGCAATGAGATTAGAGTTATAGTTCATGCATGCCCGTAACCATGAACTTAAACAGATAATCTGTCTATCTGAAATAAACTTCCCCTCTAAATTACTTTCAAGTTTCAACTTTTATTTCCTGTTTTTTAGCCGTTTATAGATATGGTTATGAAAGGATTTGGGGCAAAGCAACTATATGAGTTCGACGTGGTTGAAGACTCTGAGGGTACATGATCATATATATCATTATGTTCCTTGCACGCCATTCACATATTGTAGTTTTGAGTGCATTAAGAGAACCTACTGAGCTAGTGAGAGCCTGTGGACAAAGATAAGGTGACTTACAGAAAGGATTGCATGAGTCAATAACGGTTATATTCTAAACCAACATAATTATGTCACTGAGATAGTGAGACTGATCCGACGGATATAGAATTTTGAGTTGAAGCTATCTTACACGACTCTTTCAACAACCAATATAATGGTTCGCTAAAATTAACTAGAAACTTGTTTCGTATGTTCAACAAGCATCTTCCAGATCGAGAGATTAAAATGAGTTGTTAGATTAATTACTTTATCTGTTAAAAAATCCCAATATTTCGATAATACCCATATTAATTAAAAAGAATATAAATATATGTTATCAACACAAGTGAAAATGAAGAGCTTATCCTAAAATACTAGTATGTCGAGGAATAGGAGTGCCAACTTCCCCAATAACTCTACACCATATTATTTCACTCAAAGCTCTGTCGGTTAATTAGACCCTCTATAGGTAGTCTTTTCTAAGGTTATCAGATACTCTCACCTAAAGATTATCTGTATTGGGTGAGAGAATAACTTGAACTTATATATAAATCATATTTAACTTATGAGACTCTCTTGTCTGTGACTCGTAACAATATCATTCATATTTGTAATTTGTGTAACCTCATTATTATAGGGATAAAAATGTAGCATCCTTTAATTTTCTGACTAAACACCTTATAATTTGAGCCATATTTTATTTTTTAAAGACACCTTATGTAAGTGACCGGAGGGAGTATACTGCAACGTGGCAAAATTGTAGGGTCCAGTCCACGCGTTCCAACAGAACAAAAGAAAGCGATATTCATACGAGGTGTAAGGTAAGAGTATATTAATTGTTCGAGGATAGAGACGAATGAAATAAACCACAAAGAGTATATACTTGTGTGTGTATTACATTACATTATTCAGAAGTGGGACCATCATGAGACAAGTAAAATATCTTTGACCTATTTTAAGAAAATACTAAAATATATCAGCAAGAATTGACCTCGCAATAACTTGACAACAAACAGAGCAGCATGCGACCAATAATTTAAAAAGAAAAGAAAACATCAAGACATGACCACGAAAAGCAGTAAGAAACTATATAGAACGAAGTAATTGGATAAACTAAAATCTTCATCCTTATGTAAGCTTTAATCAATGACGATGTCCTGCTCCAGGGGGGCTTGGACCACTTTGGTCAGCTTCTAATAACCTTGGAATATTATGTTTCGTATCTCCAAGATCTTCCATAATTGATGTCTTCACAAAGATACCCTCTGTATCTTGAGAAACATCTGGAAGCTTATCCAATGTGTTAATGAGCGGCCTTGCCATCACAGGAACAAGAACCAACTTCCATGAGAGAATCAGAAGAACTAAATATAAGGCCATGGATGTGATTCTTGCAGCACCCATAATTGATTACTACTGACACTTAAGTGAAGGCTCTTTTGCTCACGTAAGAATGTGTTTGAGACTATTTGAGAAGACATTGTGGTGTGTACTCGTATTTATATGGTCTTGATTGTTGAACAATACCGAACCATTTAGCTATAATATTCACGTGCGTATATGGAAATTAGGTTTTGGTGTAGAGGGAAAGAACCTAGGCGATTTTCAGAAGTTATGGTTCTATATATATAGTCAAATGTTTTTTCTTTCTTGCTTCTCTGATCAATCTGCTAGACATAAACTTGTTCATGTGCGGAGACGTTAGATACTTGTTTTGGCCAACTTGTTGCTTGGTCCTTTTTAATAAATATATACTATTTCGGTAGATTGTGTAAGTGGCCTATTTTATCTAGAACAAGAAAACTAATTAGTAGAAACAGAAACAGACAAACTCTTGTACAGATTAATCATTAGTTATTCTAATTAATCACGACTTCTAACCAAACGCTCCGCCAAATACATCACATTGAAACTGGGATAATCCACAGTTCACAATTTGATATTAGACGCCATATATATATATATATATATATATATGTATATTAGCCCTCCCATTTTTAATATATGACCTAATTAGGGGGTTAATTTTAGTCCTATTTTTTTCTAATATTTGTCCATTTTTTTCTAAATTATTCTATTGATACTCCCTGAACGATAATCAAATAAGAGAGAAATAAAAGAATTAAGAAAGATGATTATGATATTTTAAAAAATAATTTAACTAATTTTTTAATATAATTAAATTAGTTAAATAGATTTTTTTTATTAAGTATCGGATGAGTACTTTTTATGGCACAGTAATGAAATTCATATGTTTTTGGAAACCCATTCAGTGCACTAGCGAGGATTGTACAGTTGAATATAGAAAAGTAGAGAATCAATTGTAAAATAGCCATCACTCTAGTCTACCTGAAGTTAGATGAGCCTCCTTTTTTCTATATGATATAATTAAGCCACCACCCTTTTTTGAAAGGAACAAGACTTGGTATGAACCATATTATGTAAGTTATATAATTTGAATTTGGTCTCAGAATTCTCTTTAATTTTATGCTATGACGTATTTACACTTTTGGAGATCAAGCAACTAGATCACGTAAGAATATAATGGTTATATAATTGATTTCGGAGTAAGAAAATTAATCTAATTTGCTCATCAAAGCAGGTCCAAATCACCCATTATATTTTGTCCTGTTGGCAGCAATACTGTTTTGTTCTTTCATCTGCTCCTTGACCAACCCCTTGCAATCTCACACGGCATCTTTTTAATGAACCTAAATCAAGATTATTGTTAGAATCAAGATATTAAAAACTGGACCGACCATGCAACTTATCAATATAGTGGTTTGATGAACAATGGTCAAATTGTAGTGGAATTGATATTAACTCAATTCAATCATGATTAAAATAATATAATTTGATTAAAATATATAAGATATTCATGTATAATTAACTCTGAGAAGAATAATATTTGAATAAAAAATATATTAATCCATAAATAAATAGAATATTTATAAGTAAATCACTCACAATGTAACAAAATAGAGTCATCAAAGTATAAAATCTAACAAATTTCTATTTCTTTAACTTATAACATTGTCATTTTAGGCTAAGAGAGAAAAAAAATATAAAACCTAATCCGTTCAAAAACCTATTTAAAACTCTTGATTGAATTGATCAAAAGACTTATTTAAGAGTTTACTAATATGACTAGTCCACACGGCTTGTATTTTAATATCATGGTAAGTACTCTTGAAATATTTTAAGAGATTTAAATACTAGATAATTAATTAAAGAGAATATAGGTAATGCATCACACTGCCCTCATCCTTTAATTTCCTTGTATAACTGAACTCTTTAGTAGGTCGGCCTCCTTTTTTTCATGCGATACATTTTGCTTCAGATATATTGAAGGGAACATTAATTACTTAGTGAGTTAGTGTACGAGACAGATTATGTAAGTAATAAATTTTAAAGTGGGATTTAAATATGATCTATGATTTATATATGCCTGTCAACTGTACATCAATATATATTGCTTCAGGGGAGCCCGATGCATGAACAGCGTACATTCTCTTCGGAGTGGATTAGTATTTTTAACTCATCCATTTTTATATACTATTTTTCTAACTTTTTCTCTTTGAGCTATTACAAAAACCTTTATCAAAATTTAATGAGATTAATTTATTGTAATTTTCACACCTAATTTTAAAAAATGATTAATCCGTTCAATCTATCTTATAACATAATCGGTCTCATGTGATTTAAACAATTTTAGTTTTGAAAAAAGATCAACAGTAACAACCATTACAAATTTAATTAATAATATGCAATAAGAAAAGCATGTATTTAGCAAATAATATAATGTTTGATACATTTTAATACTTCTAGTAGTGTAGTGTATTAATTTATTTTAGTAATATTTCTTTTAATACCTTCAATTATTCTAAAATAATAAATTTATAATATTAATATCAAAACATTTATTAAAACTTAAACTTTTTAAAGATTTAGAGAGACTAGATGTACCAAGATAGCCAGAGATGATAATTTTTTGCAGTAACTAATTAAAATATAATAATGATGTGACAAAAAATAACATATATATATATATATATATATATTTGCTATATGTTTATACAATAAACAAAGCAACATCAAGAGAAAGAAAAGAAGACAACACAACACAACAATATATAATGACCAAGAAAAGTATGAAGCAATTATAGAGAACGATCGAAGTGCGTTAATTAATACAACTAATTAATCTTCTTCCATATGTAAGGCTTAATTAATTTAATCAGTGATGATGTCCTGCTACAGGTCTTGGACCACTGTTGTCAGCTGCCAATCTTGGAATCCCATCTTCCTTAACTGTAAAACCTTCCATAACTGATCTCCTCATAAACATGCCTTCTGTCTCTGCAGTAACATCTATTATATGCTTCTCCAATGTGTTAAGTGGCCTCGCCATCATCACAGGAACAAGACACAGCTTCCATAAGAGAATGAGTAGAACTAAATATATGGACATGCCTGGGATTGATCTTCCCTCCACGATTTAGTAAATGCTAAGACTTATATGAGTGAAAGCTTGGTTTAGTTAAGAATGTTTGGGAGCACAAGCTTGATGAGAAGAGAGTGTAGTGTGTGCACTTGTATTTATAGAGATGGTGTTCTTAAAGAGTCTAGTTTGTTGAAGAATACCTAACCATGCATTTAGTTGTAATATTCACGTATTAATTAGGTTTTGGTGCAAAAGGAATATATGGTTCTCGATATAGGTTAACTTTGATTTGATTTTTACGTTAATTTCTTTCTTCTCGGCTCAATCTGCTACTAGTGTCACATGAACAAATCCAGAGACGTGAGATCCTTGTTTGAAAGGCCAACCTCCAGGGAAAAGATCAAATTAATACTTATTGCATGCTAATTAATTAATCGATGACTTTGCTAATACAAATCTATAGTACTCCTCCCACTCTAAATATAGCAATTAATCAGGATTTAACTTTAGTTTTAAATGTAAGATCGCAATATCTACTACCTTTCATATTTATTATTTTTTTCTCAAGTTAAGTTATCTAACTATAAACTGATATATAATCTAATATTATATGTAGATATTTTTAGGATATCATGTCTCATTTATTTTAATATAAGTTAATTTATCTAATATTTTTAATTTATTTAAATTAATTATGTAGTTTTTATATTAACGATCGGAAGAGTAATATTAAACAAAAGGACTTGCACCAAGACAAGTTCGATTGATTCAAAGTATAATTTTATGTAGAGAAATTAAGTTTGATTGATGTGAATTGAAGTTATCTTGTACGAATCTTCCCATAGAAAGTATTAATTAAAATAACAAGAAGAACTTCTGCTTCATGTGTTGGACAAAGAGTCAAATGTAAGACAATTTCTTAAACTTGTGCAATTTATTAAACTTATTATAAATATATATTAGAATTATCTTTCTATCAAAATGAAGGCAAATTGATAAGGCTTCCCATAACATTATATGCCTTTAATTTTTTTTTCTTAATTATTCAATGTGAAACTTCTATTATATTCTGATACAATTTGATTGTTGTTCGTTGCAGTGGAATTGTGTGGAAATTAAGGAATTGAAAAAATTGAACGAGAGACACATTGAACTCTTAAGTCAAATAGCATCATAGTGCGTGCTCAGTGTGTGTGTGTGGGTACACCTTTCCCAGTATCATAAACTCTTAAGTCAGAGCTTCCTTTTGGTTCGTACTGCATTCCAAGCGACATGAGTTTTATAGGATATTAAAACCAAATTATGTAAAACTATGATTTAATTTTCGTCGTATTTCTCTTTAATTCGGTGCTATTCAACGTATTACGCTTTTGGAATTTAAGCAACTCCAGCACGTAAGAATGGTTATATAATTTTGCCCACTTAAGGGCATTAAGTTATTATCTGCTGGGGCTTATCTATCAGAGAATGTTTATATAATTTTTGTTTCGGAGGGAGAAAATTAATCTAATTGCTTGAAAGGTCCTAATCACCCATTATATTTGGTCTAGCAGACAGCAATGATAATTTGATCTTTGATCTGCTTCTCGACCAAACCCATGCAAACTCACTACAACCTTCTTAACCTAAATCAGAGACTGTTATTCAAAAAATACTTTAAGATAGTTGAATTGGCTAGAATTTAAAATTTATTCTCCCTCGCTTGAAAATTATATGATTGCTGCAATATTTAAAAAGCTTCAGCGTTTTAGTTGAATGTGTTAAGGAAGATAATTATGATATTTTAAAAAAGATATATCATATTTAACTAATTTAATTAACTTATTTAATATAATTAAATTAGTTAAATAAATCTTACATGAAACATAACTCTATTGGATTGGAGATTTCCCATATCAACTCAAGTCCAGTAATACTTAGACATTTTAACGATCTCTCTCTCAAAATGTAAGTCCTCTAGAGGCGAAATTAGATTTTTTTTTTTTTTTTTTGAAATGGCAGAATCTCCACTTGGAGATCAAAGGGTATCAATTTTTTGAAAAGATTTTCCCAACAAGATTGTCAGAATGAGAGTTAGAAGCACGAATGATAAACTTGAGAATTCAGAGTAAATAATCAAATAAGTAAAGCATATATATTTTTTATCTTTCACACTTTTTTTTATGATAAAGTTTATTTTTCAAACTTGGATCCTTCGAATGCGGCGTACAAGTTAGATAATCTACTAGGCCCATTCTCTGTTCCATAGTGGCATAGTCCACAACCCCAAGAACTGGACCATATATTTTAATAATTATTTATTAAAAATATAAATTCTAACGAGTTTATGCTAAGAGTGACAACTTTGATTGAGTTCATTTGAGAGTTTCCAGTCTAAATATAAATTTTTATTTCTTTTTATTTTTATATTAATTTTTCTCTCATAATACCCCCACTTATCGGGACATTTTTATCTCTGTGCGTTAAGTTTAAATCATTAAATAGTTCATTCTCTATATATTAATTACAAAATAATATACTAATAAAAAATTTATAATATCATATTAATATAATAAAAAAATTATTAATATTATACTCTTAAAAAAATCTATTTTTATAAAAGATCTTAAATTTTATAATTATAAATTTAAAATATTAATTAATTATATTATATCAACATATATTAATAAATAATTAATTATTTTTATTAGTATTAGATAATAAAGATATTTGAAATAATATTTAAATAAAATAAATAATATTAATAATTAAAAAAAACAGGTTGTACCAGCTTGGACCCTCAATTTAAGACTATTTTAGTAACTCTAAATTAAAGGATTGACCTTATATAAAATAAAAGGTGTGTTTGAGTTAGAAATTTTTCTATAAACGTTAATTTTTTATTTCAATAAAATAAAAGTAAATAAAACAACACGGACGAGTATATATATGACAACTTAAAAACTAATTTCCACATATTTATAAATTCTTCCATTTAATAACTGCAACAACTTCATCAACGGCTCAAATAAATAAGAAGGGTTAAATGGCAATTGCCAATTTTATCTATTAAGAGTATTAGTTGTTTGGAAGTTTTTTTTGAGTAATGTCATTTGACTATTATTTAAAGTTAATTTTAATTATTAATTAACTCATATATTAACATGATATGTCATATAGTATCTATATTATCTTTTATTTTAGGTTAAGGCGTAAATTTACTTTAAAAATTATCACTTAAAAGTATTGAGTATTTAAAAAAAATTTATAATTCAATATTACTCTAACTATTATCTAGATTAAATTTGATTGCTAATTTAACTAAATATACTAAATTGATCAGTTTATATACTATCTACTTTATTTTTTTGAGGTTAAATTTATAGATAAAAAAATTAAAAAATACCAACAATGCTTACTCCCTCTACCTATTCTAAAAAAATAAATTTTCACGTAAGCTTTTGATATTCAACAGCTCTTATTAAAAAATAATTTTAGAAATCAAAATATTTATCTATCAGTATAGTAGCAGCTACCCCTCTGACATGAAAAAATCATGCATCATTCTCATGTCTGTGGCAGCTTCAAATAGTTCATATATTAACTCTCTTTGAAAATGTAGAAGAAATGAGCTTGTGCACTAATATCTATCATAAAAAGTCTCAGCCATAATATGTAAGAAGCTATACGAGTCAAATACAACATAATTACTTAAATATAGTCTACCCTTTTGGGCATTTGAATATTTTTTAACCGTTTCAACCTATTTATGGCCATTGATTATATGGAGTTTAGAGTTTTTTAATTTTTTTATTTATAAATATGACTTAAACAAAATTATGAAGTATATGATATATATATATATATATATTGACTAGCTTAATATATTTAGTCAAACTAACGATTAAACTGAATAGTCATGGAATATTAAACAATTTTTTTTAAATACTCAATACTCATAAATAAAAATTTTGAGAATAAATTTATACTTTAATTAAAAATAAAATATTATATAGATATCATATAATATACTATGTCAGTATATAAATTAATTAATAATTAAATTTAATTTTAAGGAATAGTTACTTTAAAAAAAATTTAAGCAATAAGTACTCTTGGCAAAAAAAAATTTAGATAAAATTACTATTTAATTCTAATAAGAAAAAAAAAAGCAGGGTCCATCAAAGTTGTACGTCCAGTACAACACATGGTACACTTTATTCTTCCTTTTTTATGCCAAAAATAAAATGCAAATTGAAAAACTATTCCCCTTTTCATTGATAAATCAGCAGTACTAGGATTCCATTCAATCCAAACTAAAATATTCTACTAATTTTTTCCAAATCCTTAATTAAGTTAATAAAAGCTTAGTTCAAATTTCAAAACATAGGATAAAGATGAAGAGTTTATATCTTTTTTAATAATTATACGCACCTCCTTCATCAATTGACTTATGCTATTATCATCTTTTTTTTTTTGAGAATTGGCATGCTTTTAATTTTTCATGCTATTTTTTATAAGAAGGAAAAATAAAAAAAACTGTATATTGTTCTGTAAATTTAAAAATGTTAATCCATCCATCTCTTTTTTATAGGAGACATTTAACCAAATTTCATAATAAATAATTATAAATAAGAGATACCAAATTTCTATCAGCAAAAGTTTAACCGAAGATAGCGTTAGTCCTTCATAGCCCCATTTAATATAGGTAGAATTAAAATAAATATTAATTTAAAATAAATTTAACAGCACCATTTTTAAAATTTTAATAAATTAATTAAGATAATTTATATTATTGACCAGTGGAATAAAACACATGAATTAAGAAAATAGTTACGCAGTTAAGAGTATAAATATTTGAAGTAGAAAGTTATAAATTTCTTACTCGCTCATTCAGGCCAACTTTTTATGAGTTTAGCTTTAATAAACTTTTCCATTCTTTCCCAATATTCTGTTTACTTCTTTTAGAATAAATATAATTGTCCTGGATAACTTTCAAAATGTCCTTTTCTTTTAATTCCTTTATAATCATAACCAAAGTCGGCCTTAAATTCCTTTCCTTTTGATCCAACTTTAAAAGATATTAAAATATTCACATATAATATAAAAATTCTAACTAAAAGTCTAAAACCATGGCAGTAGGCCCACATGAAAGAATGCAAATAATTTTTTAATTATATTAAAATTATTACTTAAATGAACATAATTAGAATAGATAAGCATGCAGAGGAGCCGGATTAAAAAATCACAATAATGCAATTAATCTCAAAGAATACGTTATTTTATTCTGGCGCCTATAGATTTCTTTTTTTATCTTTTTCTTTTTGTCAAAACTTTCAAACCATGTACGTTGGATGAGAACCATCCCAATTATTCGAATTTGTGAGTTCTAGCTCTATCAATTCCGTATATATAGTCTCAAAATTAATGTTCACCTCGAGACAGAAGAAAAAACAGAGTCTTCAGGACCCATTCCTGCTTCCTTCAATTATCAAAATTCATCTCTGACAGTAGTATTTTTTAAAATCCAACCCATCTCTCTTACATAGCCGCCATGTAATTTCTCACTTCATCCCTTATCATCTCCTTCATCACTGCCAGTAACTCTGGACCAAATGTCGTGATTCCACCCTGCTTCTTCTCCGTTGATGATAATATCGATGCTGTTAATGCCTTCTCATGCTCTGCGATAGCCACTGAATCTTTAACCTTCCATAACTCCTTCGACTCAAATCCAGGAGGAGACAGAGTGAGTTCTGTTGAGAGATCCTTCTTCAAGATCGCATCCGGCGGTCTTGATTCAGGCTGAATTAGAGTCGTCGAACTAGAGACTACCTGATGACCGGAATCGCTTACATCAGATCCAGTTTGGCTGCTCGGGCTGTAACAATGACTCGCTAATACCGGTGGAATCGTCAGCAATCGATCTCCTGTGGCCGGCTTCTTCGAGGGTTGGAGCGATGGATCTTCGACGTCGCCGACCAATGACGAGTACTTGCGCTTCAAAGTCGAGTTCCAGTGGTTCTTGACGGAGTTATCCGTACGGCCGTTGAGGAGCTTGGCTATGGTGGCCCATTTGTTGCCGAACTTGGCGTGTGCCTTCACTATGATCTCGTCCTCCTCGGGAGTGAAGGCACCACGCTCTACATCCGGTGAGAGCTGGTTGCACCACCGGAGCCGGCACGACTTTCCAGATCGTCCGGGGATCGCCTTACTTATCGTCGACCAATTTCGAGCGCCGTGCCGTTGCACGTGCTGCCTCAACAACTCGTCCTCCTCAGGACTCCAGGGACCCTTAACCCGATCCACGTCTACCTGCAAAGCCTCCATTGTCCTTATATTCGTCGTTATCAATCCTAAGCAAAAGCTAAAAACCACCAGAATCTCCAATGTCCAAGAAAATAGAAAATTAAATTAAATTAGAACAAAAATAAGATAGGAGAGATAGGAGAGAACAGAACGGTTCGGAGGGAGACGCCTCTGAAGGTGAGGGGGGTGGAATAGAAGGATGGGAAAGGTTTATAAGGAGAGGGTAAGTCCATAACTGACGCAGCCGGTTAACTGAAACGGGTAAGAAACGCGATGAGAACCGGTGATGGTGAGTTACCGGTTAGGATAGTTTACAGCTGGATAACGACCAGTTTTGGCCACGCGGGCAACGAAGGTTCCTGAGAATCCAACGAAATACTCGGCGGGAGGGAACGCGCCGGAAGAGTTTGTTGAAAGTTAAGAGATTTGGACGATCGGGAATATTTGAAAAAATCGCGAAAATTTGAGAGATATTTTGGGGGTATTTTGAGAGATATGACTGTTGGGGATAAGCTCAGCTCGAGTGGGGCCAGGCGGGAGAGCATTACGTGAAGGATTTTAGTTAGAGAGAGAAATAGATAGGTATTAAATGGAATTTTTGAGAAGCACGAAAGTGATGACGTGGAGAGGAAGAGATAGGGAATATAACTGACAATTTGTCAGTTACAGCTGGAGACTGAAGGCCGGTGACGACTTGATGAGGTTGTAACGGGCAACTCCCACCGACACGAGCCGGTTACCCACCCCACTAATTTCACTCTTTCTCTATGCATTTCCGACTTTAAACGGAACGGAACCGCACAATCTTGAACTGCCAAAACTAATCCCTTTCTACCTTCCATAAGACAGGGTAGGTTTGAAATTATACTTTCCTATTATAAAGGAAAATAGTTTCTTATTTTTCAATTATTTGATCTAATTCACACGGTCAATAATTAATATTCTCGTTTAGTTTTTAATTTATTGTATGCATATTCAACTATTAACTCATTTGAAATAGACACACCCACAAAGCACTTAAAAATTAAGTTAGCTCATCAAAATTGAGTGAAAGTGGAGTTTAGGTACATGACTGCTTGCTATTTGAATGAGCTTCAAATTTGAATAGAAATGCCAACAACTTCCTCCTCAAACTTGTGAAAAGATTGTGGGTTATATAGCTAAGATAGAAGGGAATAGGTATATGTGATGGTGTGTGAGTTCCCTCCCTGTATCCTTATGGGGAGGGGTTAAATTGTTTAAACCAGAAAATATGAGGTTTCCACAAAAATGGCTCAAATATGGTAGCTTTTGACAATGATTTTATAGCCTTAGCAAAGTAGTTTTTATTGAAGTAGAAGGGAAAGAGAAAATAAAAATAAAAATAAATTTTAAAAATTTGTTTAATATGATATAAATAAATATAGAATTTATATATATTTTTTTAATAATTTAAAATCAAATAGTCTAAAATATTTTTTTATAACCTGAGAAGGATTAAAGTTATTCAAAAATTTTATAATTGAAGCAAAGTAATCTAAAAAATTTTATTTTTACTTCTATCATCTCAATTTTTAATTTTTTTGATTGAACTAAAATGAACTAAAATATTAAAAATAAAAATAAAAATGTAAATAATTTCTATCATATAAGAGAAGTGAAGGATTCTACTTTTATCCTCACTTCCACTTTTCACAGACCCCGTGATATTTGAGTTTCTCCATAAGTGAAAAAATGCGTGTTTGATTTTGATCATAATCTGATGTTGTTAAAAATTGATACCTTTTAAAAATAATACCTTAGTTCTTAATTATAAAATTTAGTTAACTAATTTGAGTAAATTAAGGCAGTTAGGTAAATGAATTAATTGTAATGACTGTGGGTTAATTTTCTTAAAATATTCTGTTTAATCACGTAAAATTAAATTACCCTTAATAGATATCCCTTAATATTTGCAATTATATAGGGATATATTTGAAAAAAATTATAATTTTAAGAGATAGTGAATTAGAGTGTTATATTTATGAATAAATTTAACTCCCATATCTAACTTTTATAATTAAGAACAGAATGAGTGGACATTAACATGTGATGTTAAAATTTGATTTATTTAGTTAGAATATAATTTTGTTTTATGAAATTTAATATCCAATATTATTATCCCTCAAAATAATCAGTTTTATACTTTTATGAGACGTCTAGTAGAGCATAAAAGTGTTTTTTTAAGCTAATACAGACAGAAACTAAATCTTGAATAGAAATAGCTTGCCAAATCTTTTTGTACTCATACTTAACAATTATATATATATATATATATATATATATATATATATATAATACAATTCAAATCTCTATTGGTTAGATGGTAAAGAAAAGCCTACTTAGGTTGAAAGGTGGGTGATAATGGAGTGTTTAACAAATAATTAAAACTTACTCTTGCATAACTTTGACATGCATGTGTTGGAATCTAACCACAGTGCGTGTGGGGGGGACGAACAGGTAAACGACAAAGTCTTTCTTTAAGGAACACATGTGTAGTTGAGTATTTCAAAGTGACCATCATGGCTTAGAATAAAGAACTAGCACGTGGATAATTAAGAACCGTCATGGATGTTTCATTAACCAATTTAATATTTGGAGCATAATATAATCCATCATCCTCCATGTTATCGCATTCATTACCTCTTTACCTCGTAAGCTTGCTTGAAGCTTCCACACCTAGTCACTCTCTTTTCCACTTCCATGCAATCTTATAGCTTCTTAACAATAATATAGTTGTTTTAGTTGAGTGTTAACTAATTCAAGAAAATTTTATATGGCATTTTTTTTAAAATAAAAGAAATTTATTATAGAGATAAAATGAAATACAAATTGTATGGCATTTGACATTATAGATCTAATTTTAAATATTTTAGGATGACGATGTAACCAAATATACCCATATGCCATTAAATTTTCTTTAGGGTATATCTCTTAAGTTACGTTGACGTGGAGATTAATCATATAATATTTTTTTAGGAAGAAAATTAATTGTCCATGAAAAATTATAAATAACCTTATAAATTAAGATATATTGTATTACTTTACAAAAAGTAAAAGACTTTATAATATGAAACGGAGGTATGGTATAGATAACAACTATAACTATTAACTAATTCAAACCATACCTGCCAACCAACCAGTGTGCAGACTAGCTGACCCCAAAATCCTAAACTACCCAAACGCTTAAAATACCTCTCTGTCTTCTCTAACCTCTTTGGAACATACAACCATGAAATCAAGCTTCTGCTACGGTTACATATAAGATAAGCAATTCACTCAATTCGCTCCGAGTATAATTCAGAATCATGCAATATTCGACTCATTGAGCACACTCAAGGAATTCATCGCAAACCGCGTTTTAGCTAGAGAGAGAAGAGGATGACGAGAAAGAGAGAGTAACTGAGCAAGTTTTGCTTGTTCTGATTCATCATCGGTCGGAGTGGATGGGGTAGAACCTTGGGGATAAGCTTTTGCAGAGAAGGAGAGTTTCGGTGGTCCATAAAGAGGGCCGAAAGAGCAAGAAGGAAAATAAGATGGACATGATGATGTTAAAGGTTGAAGAGGTTTAAGAGGGAATGAGAGACAGTGAGGAAAAGCAATTTCGCCGCAAATTTATACGATGAAGATAAGAATCTGAACAGTATGAAGCCTCCGCCGAATCCAATGGAGCCGGCGGTAGAAGTAGCGTTTGCATTACAAATGAAAAAAGTGAGAGTTGCAAAGTAGTTCGTCCTCCACTTTGCATATTTTTGATTCTTCAGCTCAGGCTAGTGAATTTGGAAAGTGAACTAGCCGTTAGTGGGCCGTTTGCTCTCGAGAATAAAGGTCCAATCATACCAATAAAGTCTTCAGCCCAAAACATGAGCTGAATTAGACTATATTAAATATATTTACTAAATAAATTTAAGTTTAATGGATGAGGCCGGTATCTTACAATACAATAAGTTAAAATTTAAATCTATATATTAAGAGAGATATCTATATTTAGTGACTAATAGTACATCAAATATAATTGTTCTAATAAAAAATATATTATTTTTAGTATCTATGTGTAATATTTTTTTATTTTTTAAATATAAGAATTAGATAATTAATTTATATAAATAAAAAATTAACTAAATTATTTGTAATATATATAAATAAAGTGAAAGCAGAAAGAGAGGAGTGTTATAAAAGAGGGGCTTATCGAGGAAGGTTTTCCGTTGGAGGTGTGAAAGTGACAAGATAGAGAAAAGGAACAAAATGCAAAGGGTTATTATTTGTGAAGAGAAAAGAAAGGCAAAAGAGAATATAACAGGGAGGATCCTAAAGTGTGTTACTGATATCTCCAATAATATGACAAACTTCATATATATATATTATCTCAGATTAATTATAAAAACATTGTAAGTTTTGAAGGGGCCATGTGAAACTTGTCGACTTTTTTTCTGAAATGACAAGCATGCTTCTGAACAAGATCTGTGAACCTCACAGTATTAAATTGCTATGTATGTGTCTCGCATGTTCCATCCTCAAACAACTAAGTAAAGCTCGTGATTGAGCCTAAAATATTGGGAAATTGGTCTTGGGATTTGGATTCTCTTATTTCCTTGTAACTTCTTTTGATCCCTTTAATTGAAATAAGACTCAGTGATTCACATATACTATGGCCAGCCAATAAATTAAATATGTATGTGCATAGATATTTGCCACAATATTGTCTAGAGGTGAATTTCATTTAATATTTTGAACAAGTCAAATGAGGAAGAGTCTCTCTTCACTCTTCATTGTTCAAAGCCGTGGTCCAGAGTTCATGGGGCAGTTAGACCTAAATTGACTATAAAGACTTCAATGATTAGGGAAACATTAGATAATAATGAGACAAGCGGTTTAGCTTTTAACGTATATAAACAACTCACTGAATTTGGATTTGTTGAAATTTGCAACATTAATAAAGTTGGACCCAAAATAACAATACTTTACACATATCTTTAGGGAATAATTTTTGTTTAGGGTGTGTTTGTCTGAATAAAAAAAATGAGAAGTATAGGAAGGATTTTAATAGAGAAAAAGGGGAGGAAGAGAATATGAGAGATTTTATTATTACTTTATTTAGATTAATATTTAGGGAGAAGAATGATTTTCATGTTATCTTGTTTGGTTAAATAAGGGAGATGAGAAAAAATATTTTTATATAAATAAATTTACCCTTATATTATTTTATAAAATATTTTAATAAAATATAATATATAGGTCATATTAGGATATTAAAAAAATTATAGGTATATTAATATTATAAAATAAAAAATAATAAAAAAATTTAAAAAAATTTCCTCCCCTTCTAAAAGTTCTTATTACCTAAACAAAGAGAGGTGAGTAAAATCCCCCTTTTCCCCTCCTTCAAAAATCACTCATATCAAACCAACCCTTACTATAACTTACATTCACATATATACAAAATAAAAGATATTTATATATATATTTATATCTAAATATATGTAGCATACAATTGAAAAAAAATTGAATATGTTGAAGATAAATTGTATCCACTCAAAGACCTAAGTTATTGCGCAATACATTTTGTATTGAGAAAGTTTTTAATAATTTTCTCAATATAACTTTATTTTATATATGCCAGTAGATAAAAATTATATTAAATATATAATATTACTGATACTTTGTGGTTAAGGTATCATTTAGTACTGGAGAAGTTAGGGAGGGAAGCAAACTTTCTTTGAAGTAAGCAATTTGCTTCGATCTGCTTAATTTAATAAAAGAAATTGTAATTTCTCAAGGTGCTGGGGAACTTGGAAAATAATAACTTTCTGAGTAAAATTTTAGGAAATAGTTTCTTAAGTGTTTTGCGTTAATGTTCCAAAAATACCTTCCTCTAAACCTAAAATAAGGGCATTTATATCTTTAACATGAAAATTTAGGATATTTATTTCTTTTTAAAAAAATTAACTTCCACAAAATAGAAATATAGTGATGCTTTCTGAAAATATAATTACTTTTGAATCAAGTGACTTTAAAAGATCCAACTAAAGTCAATTTAAGAGTTAAATGAAAGATGAACTGTTGAAGTAGCAATATGTAAGAGCACAAGATTCAGGAACATATATCTTGAAATATCTATTTGTTTTAATTTTTAATTTGGTATTTATATAGCACTATATTAGTCCCTATAATTTTTTTAATTTTGATTATTATGGACTTTGCTGCTTCATGTTGTCTCTTTTATTTTATTTTATTAAAGAATTATTAGGAAATTATTCATAAGTGTTATATGAAAAATAAATAAATACAGGTAGATTTCCTAAATTTCATGTAATACTAAGGGGTCCGAAAAAATAAAAAAGAAGTGGTAAGCGATACACCCCATGCCAAAAAGAAGGAAAAATTAGAATAAAAATTGCTTTACAACGTTATTTTAAATACTCATTTCATGATCAGGAGAGCATGATGGAAGCATGGAGTTAAATAATTTTAATTAAATAGATAGTAAAAGAGCATACTCGGACAATTTTTTTAATATTTATTTATTTTGTCTATATTCAACCCAGATATAATCTATCCCTAACAACATTCGTGCAAGAAATGGATTTTGACTCACTTGTGCGTCTCATAGCATAAACTAGAGATTCCTCTCTATTTTCTTGATCATTTCCACTTTGTTTATGCAGGAAACAAAACTCCTTCCTCCTCAAATAAATAAATAAATAAAAAGGCTCTACTGTTTAATTATATTAAAAATAAAAAATAAAATGAGTAAAAAAAAGCACGCAATTTTAAGAAAATGATTTTTTCCTAAAATTAAAATAAGGGCGAGAATAAAAAATTCAATTGGTTTCATAAATTCCACTATAAGTTTACATACTTCTACTTAAACTGATCATAATGATAAGTAGTAAGAATAACTTATCAAGATAAATTTTATATAATAACGGCCCACATTTAGATTTTATTATATTTGGAAATAAGCTTATCCTTAAAAAGGAGCCTCTTATAAATCTTAATCTTTTTGGCTTAGTTAAAAAAATTGTAAATCCTGTAAGTTTTTTTTCTAAAAAATAAATATTATATATTCTTTTTAAAAATGTTGAACTAAAATTTTCCAAAATGAGACTAAAATAATGCAAGGTTCTTTTTGTGTAGCTCCTGTTGTTTTACATCCTCAATTATTTTCTTATTATTTCCTAGTCCCTTGTCTGAGCTGCTCTGTACATTTTGTCTGCTATCCTCACAGAAAAAAAGTCCCTCCTTTAACTAATTCAATTCTCTCTCTCTCTGCTCAAAAGATTTGGTTAACATAACAAAACTTCAGACAATTCATAGTTGTTCACCATCTCCTCTCTCTAGTCTCTATGTCATGCTTCTAAGCTATTCTTCTTCCTCTTCTTCTGCGCCATGATCTCTTATCATCGTCTCTGCAAATGACATGATGAATCTTTACTCCAAGAACCCCCATTGTTTCTGGGGTAAAGCTTCGTTCTTTTTTCTTCTCCTTCTTCCTTCCTCTGCTCTGAACACTGATGGGATTTCTTTACTTTCTTTCAAATACTCCATCCTCAGCGACCCATCATCAGTATTAGAGAGCTGGAACTACATCGACGAAAACCCATGTTCATGGAATGGAGTTACCTGCGATGAAATCGAAAGCCCAGGTACTATGTTGAGAGTGACTTCCTTAATTCTTCCTAACAGCCAGCTTCTGGGTTCGATTTCTGAAGAACTAGGAAACATCCCATACCTTCGACGTATCGATTTGTCCTCAAATTTCCTCAATGGATCTTTACCCAGTTCCATTTTCAACTCTTCTGAGCTTCAGGTTCTCCACCTAGCCAACAATGTCATCTCCGGCGAGCTCCCTGAGTTGATCGGCCAACTCAAAAATCTTCAAGTTCTTAACCTGTCCGACAATGCTTTTGCTGGGTCAGTCCCAGAAAGTCTCACTGCTTTGAAAAATCTGACCTTTGTTTCTCTGAGAAGCAACTATTTTTCTGGTCAAGTTCCTAGTGGGTTCAACTCTCTGCAAGTTCTAGATCTGTCTTCGAATCTGCTTAATGATTCTTTACCAAATAACTTTGGCGGCGAACGATTAAGATACTTGAATCTATCTTACAATAAGATTTCAGGGATCATTCCTCCTAAATTTGCCACTCTGATTCCAGAAAACTCTATCATTGATCTTGCATTCAACAATCTGACCGGAGCAATACCAGAATCTCCGGTGCTTCTGAATCAGAAAATAGAGTACTATTCTGGCAATGGTGATGATCTTTGTGGGAAGCCTCTGAAAAATCTATGTTCTATTCCTTCTACTCTCTCAATTCCTCCATCCAACACAACAACAACCACCACATCTTCAACACCTGCTATTGCAGCCATACCAAAAACAATAGACACACACCCAGAAACAAACACAACAACAACAACAAACGGCTCATCGAATGGCTTAAAATCGACCACAATAGTAGCCATTGTCCTCGGAGATTTGACTGGTATAGCCATCATAGCCATGGTCATTTTCTTCGTCTATCATCAAAGAATCACAAGAGATCATGCCAAAGCTAAAGAAGAATACCCATGTTTTGTGAGAGTGAAACCTCTAAAGCTTCACTTTTCCTGCTTGAGAACCAAAGAAGACTCGACTTCATCAGAAGCAACCGGGTCTGACAGCGACCATGAGAGTACTAAATTTGACACGACAACCTCGAATCTTCCGAAAGAAACAGCTCTTGTTACACTAGATGCAGAGACAGAGCTGGATTTGGAGACTCTGCTTAAGGCTTCAGCGTTTATGTTGGGAACGACGAGGAGTGAGAGTATAGTGTACAGAGCAGTGCTTGAAGATGGAAGGGCTTTTGCAGTAAGAAGGATTGGAGAATGTGGGTTTGAGAAAAAGGATTTTGAGAATCATATGAAGATTATTGCTAAGATTCGCCATCCCAATTTGGTTTATGTTCGTGGGTTTTGTTGGGGAGAAGATGATAAGCTCGTGATCTGTGATTATGTTCCCAATGGCAGCCTTGCTAGTAGCTTCAGCCACAGTAAGTTCACTCTCACTCTGCAACTTCTGTTATTGAGATTCATCCTGGGAATTAGTACCAAATCTTCAAGTTCTGAGTTTGACCAATCAAGCTTTTTTTCTTTTTCTTTTTTTTAATAAAATACGTTAGTTTGATCTATTTTTTCCCTTTATGCAACATTAATTGTGGGCGATAATTCTTATTGATATTCAGGAAGAGCAGGGTCTTCTTCTCCATTGAACTTGCCGTTGGAATTGAGGTTGAAGATAGCAGAAGGAATCGCACGAGGCTTAGCTTTCATTCACGAGAAGAAACATGTTCATGGCAACATCAAGCCCGGCAACATCTTATTAAGCTCAGAAATGGAACCTATAATAAGCGATCTTGGGCTCGACCGTCTGTGGCCTGCCAGTTCAAAGGTGAACCGGGGAAGCCAACCGGACCTCCCTCATATGGGTTCATCAAGTGGGACCAAACAAATGTTGACATATCAAGCACCAGAGTCTCTTCTTCAAAGCACTCAAGTCCAACCCAAGGCCGAGTGGGACGTGTACTCGTTTGGGATAGTGCTGCTGGAGCTTCTGAGTGGGAGGGTTTTCTCGGACCGGGAGTTAGACCGGTGGCTCAGAGAGGACGGGTCAGTGGAAGAGGAAAGAAACCGGGTTTTGAGGATGGTTGATGTGGGCATGAAGAGTGAGGTTGAAAGGAAGGAAGAAGCCATATTGGTGTGCTTCAAGTTAGGGTTTCGTTGTGCCTCTCTTAAGCCTAAAAAAAGACCGTCCATGAAAGAGGCTTTACAAATCTTAGAGAAAATCCCTAATTAATATATTTGTCCCTTGTTAATTCATCACGACAATGATGTATTTGGGATCCTTCATCATATTAAATCTTATTTTTTTTGTAATATGAGAATCTTCCCTTTCCCAAGTGTTTACAAATGTTTAGATGTAATAGGGGAGTCATTCTTTTCTTTTTTTGAAAAAACAGATCGGAGTCATTCTATTCTACTTTATTTGTTTAGTAAATAGGGTAGATTGCAGCTAGTAGGCTTGGGTTTTAAGTATAATATGAAAATACTTGAGAAAAAATTACTAAAATAAACATGACACTGCTAAAATGCATATTTTATACGAACTTAGGCTACATGGATTCCTTTCAAATTCAAAGTTGAAACACTTTAAAAGAGAACAAGCCCTAGCTAGTATACATGTTGGTGTGGTTCAATAGTCAAGTAGGATATCAGCAAATCATAGAGAAAATCCGTGACTCAGAGATGCATATGATAATGAAGGCGATGGGGTTAGCTTTTTCCCATACTTTACTGACTTGAATCAGCGTGCGTTAAGAAGAAAGGAAGAGGAGTGTGGCGTCGGATAATGAAAGAAAGTGATAGTGACACCCGTCTGTGCCTAATGTATGGGTGAGTGCGGCAAATATGGCCGCTGTTGCTGACCGACAGTTTCGGGTTATTATTTGCTTTCTTTTTCTTGCAGTTGACCGCCCCCTCTCACATTGCCTCATTATCCATCCTATTGTTAACTAGGCTCTGGTAATGGTTTCTGCTATTTTGGTGGTTAATGCTGCTAAATAAGGGAAATATGGGTGGGGCCTATTTATCCCATATTCTTTTAAGGAGCGGGCTTCAATAATCGGATTTAAAATCATACTCAGGGCTTACAATTCACATTTGTTTGTTAGTTAGGCCGATGGATATGTTTATTCTCTGATATGCCGTTTACATTGTGTAACAACTCTAATCTTTTTTTTTAGCCGGTTCACCATAATTTTGCCTTAATTATATTTGGATTTGACCTGCATTGTATACCTTGCTATGATGGTTGAGTCTCTCAATAGAAATTTTTTGTATATACCAAGACTCAAACTTAAATCTCATTTACATGATACTAAATTGCTTACACTATGATTAACCACTTGTAACAACTCTAATATGAGACATGAAACTGAAAATTTCTTACGTTGTCCTGCATTGGGCTTTACAAGCATTTTGTACTGGGCTGGCTGTTTGTTCGTGGGCTGACAGAGCCCACAAGTTTTGGAAAAGCCTCCAGGTGTTCGTATTAATCATTTGTTGTTTGTTATATTAGTATATGTTATGATACCTATTATACATTAATTTGATATACGATTGGTTAAAATATATTTAATTATTAAGAGTATTATTTTATTGTAGTTTCAGTAACAGTACTTAAAAAGATATTCTAATTTATGAGTGTCTAAATTTATTCCTAAAGGTAATAGACAGTTTACCCTATCAGGTATTAATATTGCATAGAAAGAAGGGAAACTACGTCTTATCTTTAGATCGTGGATAAGTCTAACCTCTTTCTAAAAATTATTGTATAAAAAAAGTATCTAATATGATATAAGATATTAATAATTTGAATTTGCTTTTAGGAGTTGTAAAATGTTCAATATCCTTATTTGATCTCACAGGTTCATTTCCCCTATTATTATTTTCCTTCTGTCTTCTTATTTTTGTATATTTCTTCATATTTACAATTGTTTTGTCACAAAAAAATATTAGAAAAATATTATATTTACTTACGATCTAAAGATAAGATAATTTTTTCCCTTATAAATAATATTAATATTAAATATGGTAAATAGTTAATTATCTTTAAATATAAATTTAAACAATTAAAATTTAAAATATTCTTCTAAATATTATAATTAAAATTATAATAAAATAATATTTTAAAAATTAAATACTCTCATATTTATAAAATTTAAGGCCACTAGTTGTCATTATTCGTTTTCCCAAACCCAAAAAGGAGTAAGCATGGTTCTTGCGCCCCACATGGTCCAAACAGTGACAGATTCTTTCTTTCGGAGCGAGATATTCGTCCCAAAATACGAAAATATAAATCTCGAATGAACCTTCAAACCCTGAAAGGACATCTAAACATTGTCGTTGTCGTTGGATTGAGAAACCCAAATCACTGATTTACTCGTAACCTCCCACGGCGCGTGATACTTTCCCACCAACTTTCAAGCTTCACCAATACCACCACTCCACCCGTTCCACAATGACGGGCACACTTGACCGGTTGACCCTACCGTCTACCGAATTACATCAGCCACCAAGTCTTCTGGTAAATAATTTTTTTGACCGAACTTTTTGTAAATATTTTATTTCTAAAAATTTAAAATATTAAAAAAATTGACTGAAAGAAGAGCTAAATAAATCAATTTAAATAAATTAATAAAATTAAATAAATTAATTAATTATAACTAATATAAAAATTAATTAATTAATTTAAAAATATTAAAAAATATATAATATAAATTTATCTTAATAGTTTTAATTTGATCATAACTAACTAACTGATTTATTTAATTTTATTAATATACAAAAATATTAATTAAATCTTATATTTAGAAAAAAAAAGAGTATAAAATTAATGTTTGTATAAGAATTATTAGGAGATAACAAAAAAAAAATGAAAACAGTAATTTTCTTTGAGGGATTTTAATTTCTTTAAAATCTTCAATCACTAATTTTATATTTTTAAAAGAAAATAAAGCTTTCATGTTATGAGTTCTGACATTAGGGATTTTGGCTTCATTATTACAAATTTATATATGCATCTAATTTTATATATGGACATAGCAGAGAATAATAATTTAATACTCTATTTAATTCTAATTATAAAAATAAATTAAAAAATAAATTGATTTTTTTAAATAAATTTAAGAAGCTAAATAATAATTTATTTATATACTTTTTAATTTATCTAAATTAATTAATTAATTAATTAATTTTTATATTAATTATAATTAAATAATTTTTATATTAATTATAATTAAATAATTTTTATTTAAGTTATTAAATCTATCTCAAAAAGGTTAATGGCCCCTTCTAATTAAGACGGGAGGTGATAGTAATTCAATTTTACATCTAAAAGAGACTTGTAGTGTGTTAGAGATTAATATGCAGAGGAAAAGGATCCTCCGAATCGGTACCCTTAAAAGCGCGTGCATTTCACTTCCCTTCCCAACTTCTCTTCACCACACATACAAAGCTCACTTCTTCACTCCCTCCTGTTCCCGCACCCTCCTCAAGTTCTCATCTTTCGGCGCTGACCTGACGAAATCATATCTCGGTTTCTACATTTTGATGCCGTTTCCAAATTATAATGGCTACCTTGTCTTCTTCACAAGCCCTTCGTGTTCCATCGCCAAGAAATCCATCACTGTCTCTCTCTTCTAAAATCCCTCTATCATCCGCCTTCTCCGTATCCCTCCACCCTCCCCGCCGCCATGGCGCTCGCCCTCTTGTGGTGGTGGTTGCGGCTGGTCTTGATGGGAAGCCAACCGTTCTTGTGGCTGAGAAGCTCGGTGAAGCTGGGCTTCAGCTGCTCAAGGACTATGCAAGTGTCGATTGCTCCTATAATTTGAGCCCTGAGGAGCTCCGCACCAAGATCTCGCTCTGCGATGCGTTGATTGTGCGTAGTGGAACCAAGGTTTCGCGTGAGGTGTTCGAATCATCGGGGGGAAGGCTTAAGGTGGTTGGTAGAGCTGGTGTTGGGATCGATAATGTGGATCTGGCGGCGGCTACCGAGCATGGGTGCTTGGTGGTTAACGCACCCACGGCCAATACGGTTGCGGCCGCCGAACATGGGATCGCGCTCGTGGCTGCTATGGCTAGGAACGTTGCTCAATCCGATGCTTCTGTTAAAGCTGGTCAGTGACTGAAAGGCTTATAGGTGTGAGTTTGATGTTGGTTTTGGGGCCGGGTTTGTGATTCTTTCGAGCATGATAGCATGTTATGGTAGTATAGTAGCTATATATGTCTGTTTAACTCCAACATTTTTGGATTTGGTTTTGCGATCCTATTTATGAATTATTTATTAAGCAGTGATTTTGATTTAGCACTTTTATAAAAAGTGCATTTATGCTTATTTTTAGCGACTTTCTGTTTGCTTTCACGGACATTTATGTGAATACTGAACAAAGTACAAACTTTGCCCCCCTTTCATTTTCAATATAATATTTCCGTTAAAAAAAGGTGTCTGTATGGAAAATATTTTTGTGCTTTTTGCTTGATATTCTTTCTGATTCCGATGTGATATATAGAAGAGAAAGGACATTTTATTTGCTGCGATTATATTTTTCACTTCAAGTGTTGGTTTTATTGGTAGCTAGCTATATATATGTGCTCCATTTCTCCCTCTTTTCACTTCTACTATATGTACTTCATTTCTCTCCTTTTTCACTTCTACTCAAATGAAATGAATGCTGCTTAATGTATCAGGTAAATGGCAACGAAACAAGTATGTGGGAGTAGTATCCCTTGTCGGC
Organism: Leucaena leucocephala; assembly: GCA_037074615.1. Taxonomy (NCBI): domain Eukaryota; kingdom Viridiplantae; phylum Streptophyta; class Magnoliopsida; order Fabales; family Fabaceae; genus Leucaena; species Leucaena leucocephala. The sequence continues at coordinate 2,567,464 of CM073562.1, read as the reverse complement.
AAAACACTTTGCTGTCTTTGGATTTGGTAAAGTTGGTTCTGAAGTTGCTCGCCGTGCCAAGGGGCTTGGTATGCATGTCATTGCTCATGACCCATATGCTCCAGCTGATCGCGCACGTGCAATTGGTGTTGAGCTTGTGAGCTTTGATGAAGCCATTGCTACTGCAGATTTCATTTCCTTGCACATGCCTCTTACTCCTGCTACATCTAAGATTCTTAATGATGAGACTTTTGCTAAGATGAAAAAGAGTTAGAATAGTTAATGTTGCTCGTGGAGGAGTCATTGATGAGGAAGCTCTTGTTAGGGCTCTTGATGCTGGGACTGTAGCTCAGGTTCTTGCCATTCTCATACTTGAAAACGCTGATGATACTGTGTTAGGGTTAAGTTAATAACTGTGCTTTTGTTTCAGGCGGCACTTGATGTTTTCACAGAGGAACCACCACCAAAATACAGCAAGTTGATTCTACATGAGAATGTTACTGCAACACCTCATCTTGGTGCTAGTACCATGGAAGCTCAGGTTTGTTTAGCAAACTTTATGCGTTCAAGTTTACTACTTTCTTCCCTCATATATAACTATATTGATTTATAACCTTCAAAACTGATGAGCAGGAAGGCGTGGCTATTGAAATAGCTGAAGCTGTTATTGGGGCATTGAAAGGAGAACTTGCTTCGACTGCAGTCAATGCACCAATGGTTCCCGCATAGGTACTTTAAGAAGTTCATCTTTATCCTTTCCTTTTTTTAAGATAGAAAATCTTTAACTATTGCAATTGTCCCTATCCCATATGCTTTTCTTTAAATAACATGTGATGTTGAGATAAAACTTCATCTGAAGTTTGTATGTTATTGGGATTTCAAACATGTGCTTTCTTTCTTTATTTTTTTTTTCAAAAGTGCAAGTTCTATTTTTTCTTGGTTAAATATTGCTTCCCATATCTTGGGTTTGAGAACCCTGGTAGTAGTAAGTGATTACTTGGTGTTATCTTATTTGAAACTTTGGAGTTTGATAAAATGATCTATTTGAACCTTGTCACCCACAATCAATATTCACACAAGTTTGGGGTAAAGCTAAATCCAGAATGGATGAACTTATATTTTGTCTTCCTCAATGCAGGTGTTAACAGAGCTGAAACCATTTGTTGATCTTTGTGAAAAACTGGGGAAACTCGCAGTCCAGTTGGTCGCCGGAGGAAGTGGTGTAAAAACTGTGAAGGTGACATATGCTTCTGCCAGAGCTCCTGATGATCTTGATACCCGTCTCCTCCGTGCCATGATAACCAAGGGTCTCATTGAGCCATATCCAATGTTTTTGTGAATCTGGTGAATGCTGATTTCACTGCTAAGCAAAGAGGACTCAGAATAACTGAGGAAAGGGTTATTCTAGATGGCTCACCTGAGAATCCATTTGAATTCATCCAGGTTCAGATTGCTAATGTCGAATCCATATTCGCCAGCGCCATATCAGATTCCGGAGAAATTACGGTCGAGGGTTGTGTGAAGGATGGGGTTCCGCATCTGACAAAGGTGGGATCCTTTGAGGTTAATGTGAGTTTGGAAGGTAGCATTATACTTTGCAGGCAGGTTGATCAGCCAGGCATGATTGGGAAGGTGGACAGCATTCTAGGTCAAGAGAATGTGAATGTTAGTTTCATGAGTGTTGGAAGGATTGCTCCTCGGAAGCAGGCTGTAATGGCAATTGGTGTGGATGATCAACCTACCAAAGAGACTTTGAAGAAGATTGGAGACATTCCTGCCATTGAAGAGTTTGTTTTCCTTAAGCTGTAACATGAGAGATGCGAGTTGTGATAGTTGGAGTAGGGTTTAGGAGTGGAGAAATTATAAAATCAACTTGTCACTGTTGTATCTTCAAAGAAAGAAGAAACTTAGAGTTTTCCTCCTCACTTTTTTTTTATAAGCATATATATTTTTTTATTAGAGATAATTATATTTGACACACTGTCATCATCTCATTGTTTTTTTATGTACAAAAATTTTTAGAAAGAAGTTAGACTTATTCAAAATCTAAATGTAGGGTAAAATCTCCCTTCCTCATAAGTAATATCAATGTTTGACAGGGTGAATTGTCTGTTGTCTTTAGGCATAAATCTAGTCATCCAAAAGTTAAAATACCTCATCAAATACCACAACTAGAATTATAATAAAGTAATACTTTTTAATGATCGAACACGTTATATATAGTCGTATATCTCACTCTTTTACTAGTTAAACTTACAAACGATGGGTTCATCATCTCATTGTTGTTTCTCTTATCTAAGATTAAATATTTTGATGCTCAAACAAGAGAGGAAAAGAATGGGAAAAAAAAAAAAAAACTTGTCTGTTGCATAATCCATGTTGGGGCAACCCAAATCATCATTAATCTAAACCTCATGGAGTTGTATTTGAAAGACACCAGTATGGGACCAAGTCACCGTTCATGAACCCGAAATGAAAGGAACATCAGCAAGAGTTGTGGGTAGAGAAATGTAGAGATTATTAGCTGCTAAATAAGCAGCAATACCAGCTACATAGCCTGCAAAAGCAAAGCCACTAATCTGCACAAAACGAGATCAAGTCCTTCTGTTACTGATAAAAGATCTCATTCATATAACAAAAAGAATTTTGATCTCTCATACAAAAGTGGCACACATATACCTTCCGTAAGTACCAAAAGAAGTCCACCTTTTCCATCCCCATGAATGCAACTCCGGCAGCTGAGCCAATGACTAGCATAGATCCGCCAGTACCGGCGCAAAACGCAACCATCTGCCAAAACTCCGAGTCCTGAGGAAAGGAGGAGAGATCATACATTCCCATCGTTGCTGCAACTAATGGAACATTGTCTATTATCGCCGATATGACTCCAATTGCGCTTGCAATCAACTCAACATTCGGAATATGAGCATCGAGGTAGTTCGCTATTTCTCGAAGAATGCCTGCTGCCTCCAAGCTAAAGAACAAAAACCATTAGTCCAGAAATAGAATGACTAGTAAAGGAAATGACAGACAAAAAATATAGGTACATTTATATTTAAGAAGAAAACTTTTTTGAGATGTCATTTTACAAAGGGGGCCTTCAATGTGATTTTTTATGATGTTTCTGACATATTCAAGTTGATTAACATAAGGGCATCATATAAATCTTGTTTTAAGCTACTATGGAACTATCGTTTGCTCACTCACCTGCTAACAGATAATAAAATTCCGAGAAAAAACAGTGCTCCTTGAGTATCTATTCTAGATAAGGCTTGTGGTACTTTTAGCTTCTGCCTTTCAGATTCTCCATAGTGAATAGCATCAGTAAGAATCCAAAGCACACCAAGTCCAAGAAACATCCCCATATAAGGAGGTAAACCTGTTAGGGCCTTGAAAACTGGAACAAAAATCAAAGCTCCTATACCCACAGTGAAAACAAGCCGCCCTCGAGGAGCCATCTGTTCAGATGCCAAGACGGTGGAAGAATCTCGTCCCTTCCCATTAACTTCACTGAACAGGAGAAAAGAATCGTTGTGATTATTCTTAAGTTAAATTTAATTACTGAAATCAAATTTCTTGGAGTACTTTCACTTTAAGAGTACCTAGTCAATGACAAAAGAGCCAGAGGGAGAGCTAGAGAAATGGCCGAAGGTACAAACAAACCCTGCAAGCAAGGAAATGCAATTATTGATTCTGTGATTATTCTATATAACATGATTTACATGATTGCCGATCTTTCCTCAAAATCAATACTTTTTACATAGGGTAAATAAATACATCTGCACTTAACTGAACCTACATGTTCATGCGATCAAAGAGCAGAAACAAGAAGAGTATAACAAAGAAAATCTAGCTTCAGTCAGCAAATAATGTGCTTTTGTAACTATGGCATAATACAAACTAACATATCATAATGGAACAATTTTCCAGGAGTTAACCTTCATTGTTGGCAATGTAGATATGTGACCATGGATCCACAGCATGGTAGTAGTAACATCACCAATAGGAGTCCAAGCACCACCAGCATTTGCAGCTACAACAACAACAGCTCCAAGAATCCTGTCAACAGAATCCTAGTCAGTAAATCTTCTGGATGACTTCAAATAAAGCAGAGTCTTGGAGAAGAATGTAATTAGCATACAATTTGTTAAAATCTCCAAAATACAAAAGTGAATGGAAAAGAATCAAACTGAAAGTCATTTCAAAGAATAAGAGCATGTACTTTCGATACTCTGATGGAGGCACTAGTTTCCGCAACAGAGAAACCATGACTATAGTAGATGTCAGGTTGTCTAGAACTGCACTGAGGAAAAATGTCACAAACCCAATCTGCAAGCTCAAAACATATGCCAAATTTTATTTTTTGAGACAGAGTAGCTGAGGTGTCAAGCTAGGATAGGATAGAAAAAGAACATTTGAGATTTTAAATGAGTCATATTTCCAAGAATATGTCCATTTTTCTTTTGGGAGGGGGATTCTGCTTAAACCTATCAGAAGCTATGCAGAATAGAGCACTCACCACCCAAAGAAGAAGGCGTGGCTTTCGAGTTGTTATGTTGTCAGTAACCAGTTTAAATCCTTGATGAGCATCAACTATCTCAACAATGGTCATGGCACCAAGCAAGAAAAACACTATTTCACTAACTTCTGCAGATGCATGTGTCAACTCTGAAACAGCTATATCAGTTGAAGGCGCCTATAGACAAACCCAATGAGGGATTATGAGCAACCTATATACCATTATGTTAATCATATTGTTAAATGTTAAGATATTGTTTCTAATGGCAAGTCAACTTTTTACCACCAACAATTCCCAAACATTAAAAGACAATATTTGAACATTTTTTAATCCAGAAATGAAATACATAAACTCGAGGTAATGTCATGTAAAAATGATGTGTGGTTGAACCAAACCTACTAAAATCCCCTTTGGTGAAGAAATTCCATCCCACTATATGATTCTAACAAATGGTTCTGCATATTATTCAGTCAAAGACCTGTTATCGATCCAACTCATATTAATGGGGAAAAAGTACAGTTAAAAACAATGAAACTCATACTCATTCAGAAAAAACAAGTAACACAAAAACCAGTCACTTCCCTTTGCAGCTTATGCTGCATAAGACAAGAGAGACCAGTTAAGGTTGAAAGCATATCTGTAATCACACAAGTTTGGCAGATTAGAGATCTAATGTTAAAATTTGAGAAACAAGAGATCCTTACAATCAGTATAGGATTGCACAAAAAATTTTGATTAAACTTACACAGGTCAGGATAATCAAAAGGTCCTTACAATCACCTCTAATCCTTGTCAAGGCTTCACTATCCTTGGGAAATAAGCCTAAGAAAACATACCTCTGATAAAACCAGAAGGAGTATTGTGATAGTTATATCCCTATCTCAAGTGGAAATAGATGCTCAAGTGCATGCCCCTTTGAAATGTGTGTTGTGCTTTGTCAAAAGAAAAGTTCTAAGTGCAACCTGAATCTATAAACCAGGACTGTAGATTTTATGAAACTTCTGACTAATCAAGAATTGACTGGTAATCTTGAAACAAAAATGATGGACCTTACCCCAATACTCCGTATCACCCATAGACTTACAGCCATCAATAGTCCTACTCCAGTTTTATTAAAGGCTAGAGATTCTTCAAATATGATGCCTGCATACCCTATTCCAAACAGCAATACCATAGCAAGATCCTGCAATTCGAGGTCATATCGAGTTAATGGAACTTGAACTAGAGCATATTCGAAAACATGTTCCAGCAATGCATGTAATTTATTATCAAACACACGCAAGTAGATTCTGGTAAGACGGCATTCAAGGACCTGATGATCAGCTACCCAAGAGTGGTTAATTGCCACCACTCCGGTTGCAGCCGCTGCAAATATTGCAAGAGCTTTAAGCAAGTCAGTCTTGGACTGGTTTGTGGCTTCAAAATCTTGTGAGCTAGTTTCGTCAAGTGAGCACAAGGGATCACAAGTACTGGGTTCTGGCGTCAGGTCCTGATGAGTGAAAACATTTTCATATTAACATTATGAGCAGCATTGAACATATTAGCATACAAGAGACAAAAGCTGAAAACTTTAATACTAATTCTAGCCTTTTGCCAGCGCCATGTAATGGGATCTTTAGAAGATTTATACTTTCATTGAAGAAGTTGATGGCGAATACCTAAACAACTATATGCATAAGCAAATTTTATGCTTCGACACCCCAACCCTCCCCACCTAAATTAGATAAAAGATTTCATTGTTGCCAACAAACATGGTATATCCAGATTCATAAGCTAGAAATTCAGCGGAATGAGTAATCTGAGAACTCTGTCATATAGTAATAGTAGAAGAAGAACCTCAGACTGTGAGTCGGAAGTTTGAGGAGCTTGAGGCGGCTGAGAGGACGAAGAAGGACCTCTAGCCTTGTTTTCTGCACGTGCCAATGCATTATCACCCAACAACCTGGGAAGTCTGGTCCTACCACAAGAGGGGCCAAAAAGGAGTCGACTTGAGATTGAATAATCGACAGTACGAATGCCATGAGCTGAAGGGTGAACTGAGAGATTCCGCAGATGTTGGGATGGGGACAAGTAAGTCCCCACTGAAAACGCTGACATCTGGGGAAGTGGATTTAAGGCAGCAAAAGATTAGGCTGAAGAAACGGGATACTTACGAAAATTGATAAGGAGTTTATTAAGTAATAGTAGTGGAATTAGGAAGTGAAATCCTTTGAATTTATCTGTGGATCAAAACGAAAGAAATTAAGTCTTTTTAAGTTGATCAAAGGACTGGTTGGTCGCCGTCCGGCGTCCTGCGTTTATATATGTCGGCAATCAATATCGTATTAGCCAGAGTCCTAGACTATGAGATTTCTGGAGAAAAGGCCAAAACTTCGTCTCAACAGTCAATTGAATTTTCTTGAGATGAAAAGCAAGTCCTTTTAAGATTTATTTTGACCAATAACCTTGGAGTGCCGTGCAACTTCAGACTCAATATTAACAAAGTTTATGGCAAGGACCAATTCATTCCTTGATTTTGACATTTTGTGCATTTTGACAGACAAAGGAAAACCTAACAATTTATTTGACGTGGCTAACAGAAGGATGACGGAACATGTAATTTTCAGGGAAAATCATGGTTTGAGCCAGCCTAACGAATACGTTTGGTTGTTTGACAGAGTTGGAGTTTTTGATAGAAATAAAAATAAAAATAAAAATAAATTTTAAAAATTTATTTGATAAATTAAAAATAAATTATATATATTATAATTTAAGATAAAATAGTTTAAAATATTTTTTTTATAATTTAGGAAGGGTTAAAATTGTTTATAAATTTTATAATTTAAAATAAAATAGTTTAAAATATTTTATTTTTATTTTTTTATCTTATTTTTTAATTATTTTAATAAAACTAAAATAATTTAAAATGTTAAAAATATAAATAATTTCTACCATATCAAATAAATAAAATATTTAATTTTATTTTTATTTTTATCCTGCTAAACATGGCCTAACTAGAAAATATGATAATATTTGAGGGCTCAAAATTTTAAAATATCAGTTAAAAATCTTAGTAATTTCTTGTCATTTGAGGCAACCAAAAAAATCCAATTAATCAAAATGTTTTCATTTACGTACAAATTATTTTTTGATAAAAAGCTAAAATGATATTAATAAAGCCACAAGTCTTACAAATTGGAAATCCTGAAAATAATAAGTTGATAATTCTAAAAGCTCTGGTAAAAATTATTTCCAATTAAATTTTTAAAGTTTGTTGGCCAAAAGAAAATTAAACTTTTCAGTTTTCACATATAATTATAATATGACAATAGTATTTTTTATTATTTCATATCTAAGGATATAGGTTTTATTTCTAATATTTATTTTATTTTTATTTTGATAAAAAGTAAACATTTAATCATATAATTTTATATAATTTTTAGTTTTTCTTTTAATTTTATAAAATATTTTTTAATCCTCTAATCCTAATATTGTTAATTTTAAATAATATTTTTTATGTCAATTAGTATTATTTTTATATTAGTATTTGAGAATAATTTTTAATATTTTTTAATGTTAATAATGCTAGAGTTAAAGCTTTTAAAGACACTTTATAAAAATTATTAAGCATCAAAATAAAATTCTGTTTAAGGTCAACTCTGTATTTTTTTTTTTTTATCTCATTTTATTCTGATGTGCTTTTGGGCATCACATTCCATTCTATCTTCTCGGCAGCGAGAGTAAAAATACACTTCCGAGCTGAGCCTGTGATGCCGGGAGCCAGTTTATTTCGTTATTCCCACGGCCATGAATTCTCTACTTCCACTTTCGTTTCTCTGTGCCTTGGCTCTTGTGATCTCCCTCCACTTACGAGCTGCCTCTGCCAGTACTGCGGCTTAACACCCCCCCCCAATCCCCCGCACCGATTCTGTCGACTGCTCCATCGCCGGCGGAGACCCTGATCTTGTTCCTCCTCGCCGAGAAGTCTACGATAATGGTCGAATATTTGATATCACTAACAAATACGTCCCCAACATGCCTGTCTGGGACTCTAAGGATGGCCTTGGTAGACACTCTCTGTGGCTTGAGAAAAGCATGAAAAATGGTTCTCGCGCCAGTAACTCAGCTTTTAAGCTGGGTGTTCACACTGGTACCCATGTTGATGCGCCGAGCCACTTCTTCGACAACTACCTCGACGCTTGCTTTGATGTTGACACGCTCGCTTTAGAAGTCCTTAATGGTAAAATAATGGTTATTGTTTTTGTAGCCTGATACTTCACTTTAATTTCCCTCTGGGTGATAATGTCTTGCACTCTAGCTTTTCCTGTAGGTGGAAGGTACCAGTTTTTTGGATGCCCCTCCGCGTTGACATTTATTATGTTATTCCCATGTGTTTTATGAAATCTTTCTGGGAAATTTTAAGATGTTGTTCGGCTTCCTCTCTTCTGGCAGTAGTGGGTGGTTTATCCCACTTCATACTGTACTATTGCCTTCTTTAATCTTATAATTATCACCATTGTGTTCCCTTCACCCCACGCCGCACACCCCACAACCCCCCCCCCCCCCGGTCCCCCTCGCTGAACAAAGAAATTGTAATTTAGCGGTCGTGCATACATATTGAAGTCAATCATCTGTTCATCCGTGCATAGAGTAAACAACTCTTTGTTTGCTAGTATTTGCGTCAAGCTTTGCTGAGTGCATAGTGTCAAAACCATTTTGCTAGGACATGCCACTAGCCTCTAGTAGCTCCATGGTTTTTGCATAGTTCTTTCTAGATTCTGTCTGCTTGATTGAATGATTTATGAAAGAAGATGTGCAATTTAGCTCATCCCCATCTTAGACTAGGAATATCAATTTTCCCTCACTATTATACGCTGCAAGAATTTAGAGCACGCATCCTGAGTAAGAAAATTGATTCAAGCTTTGTCCATCTCAATGTTTACTACTTCTTGCTGTATTATTTTCCATTTTAGCTTTATGTTCTTTGGCTTTGGAAAGATCAGGTATTCCTTGCATATTTATGTTCTTTGTAATAACTTCTTCCTCATGAACTCACAGCCAGTAGTCAGATGCTTTATCCACTTACGTTTTGGATTTTCTGGAGCTTTTACCCATCCATTTGATAGGATTTAAATTTTTCTTGGCAGTGTTGGAAGATAAAATTTATTTCTTTATCCTTTTTTTAATAATTCATTTTATGAAAAATATGTTTGACATAATGGCATAGATGCTAACACATAACCTATTTCTATCTGTAGGCTATGCTCTATTGGTCGAAGTTCCAAGGGATACAAACATAACTGGTATGCATAACTTAAAGAGTTTTCTTTGAAGACTTCTTATTTGTTTGCTATGTTGGATTTTGCTCATGCTGATCAAAGTTTGTGGTTAACTTTAGTAAAATTTGACACTTTTCTGATGAATGAGAATTCTTTTGTACCTGATGAACGAAACATTCTTTTTAATTTCTCTGATCATTCATGTGTAATCAAGAAGCTATAAATTAACAATTCTTTAGAGATGTGAATGTGAATTTGCCCACATACCAAGCTTTATGGTTAATAATAAAGACAAAAGGGTTCAAGGGATGGTGCTTTCTCATATACACCTGCTTCTTCGCATTTGCTATTTTTGGTTTCTGTAGTTAAAAATATTTCATAATTGTGTGAAATTTTTCATGGAATTTTAGCTTACTCAATGATTGTATATTTGATCACCACTCTCCTTTCTTACAGCTTAAGCTATGAAGTCCTTGAGCATTCCTAGTGGTGTATGTCGTGTGCTCTTAATTGATATGTTTATTCAATTCTGGACATTTTGACCTTGAAGATCCAAAATAAAATCTCATGTTGCCATCATTTAGCTTAGTGAAATGTACCACTCATCAGAAGCCACACGCGAACTTATACTTGTTAAAATGTTAGGCGGCTTATGAGCTTATTTGGGAAACCCCCAAACCTAGGTTTTAAAAGAGCTTCTGGATCAAATTTCGGTTGAAAATTTTAAAACAAACAGCCATATTTGTTCAAAAGGGTTTCTGGACCAAACTATGGTTTCAGATAAGCTGGCCAGGGTAGCTTTTGGAATAGTAGAAGAGTTTATGGACTACCTAATTACTATTTTACCCTTACTTTTTCTTACACCCTCTCTTCGCTCTTTTTTATCTTTTGCACTATCTCCTCTCCCTTCTATCTTTTCCACTATCTCTCTTCTCTCTTCTATCTTCTCCACCCTCTCTCCTTTCTCATACTTTTAATAAAATTATACCCTTTTTGGTAATTTTCTAATTACAAAAGTCTTTTTAGTAATAACTATCCAAACACTCATTTACTAGAACTACTTTTTTTTCATAAGCTCTTTTCTAAAAGGCATTTTCCAAAAGCTACCTAAAAGCCTTTTTTTTTTTCATAAACCCTTTTCTAAAAATCTATCCAAATACACATTATGTTTAAGAAGGAATTCGACACAAGCAAGTTACGTAGGGTTCAAGGAGGATGGAGCAAATGGCTGGTCGAGAATACTGACATTAAACTTGTAGGTGAGATATATATATATATATATATATATATATATCTTAAAAGTTTCTGGCTACTTATTCACAAGGGCATATTCTTTGACCTTTTTCCCGAGTCAAATGACTGGATTCATCTTTAACTTTTGTACTTGTAGTCAATGCACATCTAACTCCAAGCATCCATGTTTCAATACGTATGTGAGTCATACCCATAACTCAATGGCCTGGTACCAAACTAAATCCAGTACCTCGATATCATGGAAGCAAAGTATACCATCTTCAACAAATTAATCACCTTATTTTTTCTGTCTATCCTAGAAAATACTAAAGATTAAGTCCGTACTCTTTTGTTTGTGTTTGTGTGTGTTCAGTTTCTTGAAACTCGGTCCATGAAGAAATAGTAATAGGATGGGCTTATCATAAGTATTTCCTAGTTACAAGCTCACATTTCTTCTCTCTCGCGTCTTTCCTCTCTACCAATTGAATTTTATGTCTTGTGCTACGAGAAAATTTAGTAAAATTACCTCTGCTGTTCCAATTGATTATTGCCAAGATTTTTTTTTCTTCTCTTGCAAAAGTTACTATTATGCCTATTCACATTCCTACGATGCACTGTAGGAGTTGATTACTGATCCGCTGCTGCTTATGATCACTCGGTTCTATCAAATCGTGTATTTCTGGAGGGTACAGTAAGAAAATGTTTGTCTCATTATATACTAACCCATGCATGTGTAACTTCACACTATTCACCAGCTAATTCTCAATCCCTGGATTTATTTTTAATGCAAAGAAAACATCAGATCTCATGAGTGAAAGCACATTTAGCTATTCCATCCATATTTGGGTTTATATTAAGCTTTTGAACTCCTACAATTTCCAGACTTATAGTACTGGTAATGAGGATTGTGTAGTAATTGGTGATTTTGGTTATCATTGTGATCCGTGCACTCATGAATATTACACTTTCGTTCTCACCCAAGATAGTTGGGAAATATCCACAAGTTCTCTTTTTCCTGTACATCTTCTTGTTTTTGGGCCACTCGTTTTTCTGTACATCTACTTAACAAATTTTGGGACCATTTAGTTCTGTTTGCTGACCTTTTGATGATTGGTAGAAGTTGTAAATCCTAAAACTTATTATTGGCAGTTTTGAGTAAATGTTTGTAGCTAACCCATCTAGATAGGTTTTATTGACAAACGCTCTTACGTAGTTACGGTTAACACAGAGTTAAATTTACCCTCTGGATCAGTTCATAATGATTGCTTCCCCAAGTCTCAGTCGCAATTCATTTGCTTTGGGTCAGCTGCAGGCTGATGAACTATCTCAGTTTGCATGAAATTTTCTTTTCTGCTTTGTTGAGGAAGTTTTCGCCTCTGGACAAATATGTTTTTGTTTTAAAATCTTGAAACATGACTCTAGATTAACAATAGATAGACCTGGTATCAGTAAGCAATGTGCTAATAAATAAAGCCAAGAACTTGTCAGGAAATAATTCTTGTGGAAGTCTTGAAGCTGGATGATATCCAGGAAGGAATATACACGCTGAACTGCTTGCCCCTTAGGTTGGTTGGTTCCGAGGCATCAACAATACGATGCGTTCTGATCAGATAATACGTCCATGGGAGTTTGAGGTGGCCAAACCTGGGGTACTGGTACGTTCATATTCATTGTTTTTGGACGTTGTTTCCATGCATGCATTGCCCTTATTAAAAAGTCAAATGCTGCTGCAGGATGTGAGATTGTTGCATAAAACAATTAATATGAATCAGGATGATGCTGATTACGTTGCCAAACTATCATCTTTGTGTTTAATTAAACATGTTTCTCTTGTACTAAGTCTAGGAATGAGTTGCACTGGCCTATAAATTGCATGCGGGCCAAACAAAAAAGCGGATGTATTCTTTCTTATATGCATCGATTGAAATTTGGAAACTACTAGATATGGCTCTTTCCATTGATGCTCAAGCTTTTCAACACGTTTCTTGCTATCTGGCTTAAACAAAAATTGGGAGGTTGGTCTAATTGCAATTAGAGATTTTCTAAATGTTTTTGCAAATTTCCACTTACGGTTAGTTTGGTAAGGGTGGGATGAAATATGAATAGTATTATAAAGAAAATATGATTTTGAATATATAACATCTATATATCTATGATATGTTATAAATCAAAATAGTTAATAAAGTTTGATTTAGTTTATAAGGATATGACTAGTAAATTACAAGAATGTGGATTAGTTATCACTTGAAGCTGAAAGGATAAATTATTAAATAATTTTGTACTGTTATTATTTGATCTTGTAATTAGATTTTGGGATTTTGTTTATTATTGAGGTTATTACGATTAATTATCAATAATTTAAGGACTACCAATAGGCTTTGGGCCTAATAATGGGTTAAATTTCTAGTATTTGGGGCCAAAATTGAGTCCAAGCCCAAAATTTAAGGACTGGCCCACATAGTCCAACAGGCCGTCAGGTAATTACGAATGGCCCACTGTCAGTAGACCAACACCTACCATATCATAACCATATATACTTACGCGTGAGGAGTACTATTTTATGGTATTTTTAATTATTGTGTCTGGGAAGATATCTTAACTTTTTGGTGTATAAGTTTATATCTTAAGATAATTGATAACTCGTCCTAAAATTAGTATCGTTTAAGAGGAAGAGAGTTTTTGTCATACCCTTAAATTATAAGTGAGTTTAATGACTTTATAAAAATTTTGTATAAAATAAAAAGAGCCATATATATTTGACCAGTAAAATTAGGTCTAGTAAAATGGGCTAATCTTTCAAGATAAATTCAAATTCAAATTCCTACTAAAAACATGTTTCCGCATTTAATGTCCCACATGTCTCAAACATATCTGTCTCCAGTAGAAATACTTGTGCATTAGCCATATATACAGAGGGAGGGAGGGAGGTGTAATTAAGAAGGTTGGTTAGGAATAAAGATTTTGTTGAAGTGGTGAAACACGTGTTTCTGCGTTTGTGGCAGAAAAACAGTGCCCAGCCTGGGTTATCCGTTTGGTTGTGGTTTTGTACTCGTGTTCTTGCATTTTTAATATTGTTTAAGTAATATCTCAAATTTAAATTTTGGTATATATAAAAAATTTCTGTTAAATATTCACTTATTATAGTCAGGTGAGCGACGCAAGTCAGATCAAAATATAATCGGGATAAAGCTCTACTAACCTAAAGAAACAACCAAAAGAAAAAATCTCCTTGCCCATGCTTCAACAGTGACTTAGTCACCGTTCCAAGAAGGTGAAGCTCACAATGTTTGAATAGAGAACTTAAATCCATTGTTCGTATGTATCAGTTGTAGAAAATGACATTAAGAAAACTCAATTTTTTTACCCCAAAAAAAAAAAAACATTTTTTCACTTGCGTAGGGGAAACTAAGAGGTTGACAACCCAGTTTAAGAAAACTAATCAAACAAGCATTTATTAAAAACTGAGTTTGCAAAATTGAATTTGAACCTCCAAACACATCTCAGCCTTTGAATTTCAGTTTCTATCTAGTGGACAATGCTCATTTAATCTCACAAGACTATCCTTTGGGAAAAGGGGTGCTACCACGATGTTTCACTTAGCTTCATACTGGGGAGACCTGTATAAAGAGTAGCCTTTGAACTCAAACTTAATTTCACTGGTTAAACTCTTTAATATTAGATTCATAACACATAGATAGATAACCTCTTATTGAATCCTATTGAAGACAATATTATTCTAAATATTATTAAATACTAAATAAACATCAACACATATTCTAACAAAGATTTAAAACATCGGTTTATTATGTTACTAGAATGAACCCTTTCTATTACGTTTGGTATCTGAATTTCAGTTTTGACAGCAACGAGTCCATCTATAATAAGACTGGTGGTTGCCCACCAGGAAGATTAACAGCTCAATGTTGTACACTTAAAAAGCCATTCACGGGGTTCGTTCTCCTCTCTGTGAATGTTGGTCGTCCATCCACCATTATTGAACAAAAAAAGGAACGTTACACAAAAACAAAAACTCCAGTTTCACCATATGGAACTGGTGGGATCCAACCTGAAAATGTGGTGGATCAATGCCTGTACGAACATTTACACAGGGAGATTAAATTATAAATGCTTCTTCATCTGTTTATCTGGCTCTCCTTTATTATTATGGTCTTCTCGTCTTCTTTGTACTTTAGTAGCAGAGAGATGCTTTTATTTGCCTTGATATTATATGCATTCTGATTCTTAATTTGTGAAGTGAACTCATTGTTACATACTGGGGAGGGGTTTCTTCTATTTATGACCTCTTCTAATTCTCAACTAACATCTGTTTCCAAATTTAAATTTTGCTGTTCATCCAAAAACAAACTCAGGACTCTGCTCGTACGTTAGGGCTCACTCTTGGCTGTTCAACCCAAGCAGGCGAACCATGAATGTCTCTTTGGAAACTTTTGTGCACTTGAGTCTTTGAATTCAACAACTTATTAAATTGATTTTGCTTCTAAAATCCTTAGGTTCCATATTTAATTGCAACGTTTGAAGTGACATTTTGCCATACTCCAAGGGCAATCTTCTTCCTGATCCAAGTATTTGTCTAACTTGAATCATTCTTAGCCAATAGTATTATCACAACACATAATACAATATGTATCAAAATACAAATTAGAAATGAAAAGGGAAATAACATAATTTAAAAAAAATTATCATACAAATTTTCAAAGAGAAAAGGTACCCTTTAATAAAAAAAAAAAGTCCAATGACTCAAGTAACATTTGATATATGTCAAGTATGGTTCTGTAATAACAAATTTGGTTTATTTTTCTTTGTATCTCCATTGCAATACACAACTAAAATGTCTGTTTATCTGACATTCGATTAGTTAGATTAGAGAATTGAGGTTTAGATACACTTTATTAAAAAATTGTCTGAAGGTAGACATTATAATTGCATAGCCTTGGATTAATCAATTATTTAAACATATAATAATATGATAAAAACAAAAGCGTCAAACACGTAGATTTTTGTATATTTGAAGGGCATATTTAATTGTATAGAAATAGAAGTATAGAAATAAAAATATAATTAAATACTTTTTTAATACAATATAAACTATTTATACTTTTAATATTTTAAATTATTTTAATTTTATTAAAAAATTTAAAAATAAGATAGAAAAAATAGAAATATAATATTTTAAATGATAAAATTTTTAAAATTTTATAATTATTTTAAATTATAAAAAAATATTTCAAATCATTTTAATTTGAGTTATAAAAACAATATACATTAATTTCATATTTATTTTTAATTTATTATATGAATTTTTAAAATATATTTTTAATCTAATTTTATTTTTACTTATATTTATATTTTTATTAAAAACTCATCGATCTTATTAAATTAACCGTAATTGTAATTTTATACTAAATGGAGAAACAGCTTCAGTGGGTCACTGTGTACACTCTCTGGGCAAACATAGTCATCATATATACACATACTCATATATTGTTATTGTCTTCTTCCGCTAGAGGAACGTAGGAAACAGGGGGTCCCACGATTACATATTGTCCTCCGTTTGTCGTTCTTGCTTTCTGACTTTACAGCTGTCCTAGGAAATGGAGAAATATTTTGGAAAAATTTTCATTCCAAGTTTGAACTTGCCAAGTTGACCTTTCCACATTTCTGTCCTTATCATACCCCCTATTTAACATTAATTTTTTAAAATAATTTATAAATATAAAGAGATAAAATTTTAATATCTGAAATATATTTAGTAAATAAATTGACATTCATTTATTTGAATTTGTTACCTCATTCATGTAACAGGATAGCATTGTTAAACATTAACATAATCGATTCTTTATATCAAGAGAGAGATTTGAACTATATGGTTTATCTTGTGTTATCCTTTAACAAAAATTTTATCTTGTGTTATATAGTACATAATTAGACCAAGATTTATACTTTATATTATTAAATCGTGGTTCTTAAAACAATGTTATTGCAATAATATAATTTGAAGATTTGAAGATCTTTGTGTGATTTATGTGAGGATGAGGATGAGAGTGACGACCATATGATGTATTGTAAATTACAAAATTGTGTGTGTGTGTGTGTGTATATATAGGCTATGTATGGGTATGGCTAAATAAGACGGTTTCTTGTATAGTACTATTCTTAAAAAAATATGGGTTATATTTTAAAACCCGATACCTTATCCTATTCTATAAAAGCTTTAATAATTTTGGATTTGACATAGTTGGATTAGATATATTCAAGTGGTGATGATATCTTCATGTTGTGAAAAAATTTGCAATTATGAACTTCTAAAATAATATAATATCTATGTATATTAAAGAGTTAAATAATATATATAATCTACTAAGAATAAGGTAACAAAGATAATAATTAAAGTCTTGATATCTATTATATATAAAAAATAAGATTTGAAGTCTAATTAATTTGTAAATACAACTTTACATCAATCTCCTAAATATTGATAAAAATAAAATATTTAAAAAATAAAATAAATAATTATAATTTGTAATGTAATCATATGATAATTAATACAATAATAACAATAAGCCTTATCCCATTAAATGGGGTCAGTTACATGGATCATACGACGCCACTGTGCTCTATCGAAAACTAAATTCTTATATAAGTTATTGACCAGGAGATTCTGTTCAATGACCTATTTGAGTGTTCTCTTTGGTATTCCTCTACTTCTTTTAACCGATATCTATACTATTTGATCCACCCTCTTTACCGGCGTATCCCTTATCTTTATAATAATAAAGTTAAAAAATTAATATAATTATAAATATTAAAATATAAAACTTATCAGTTTAATTATTTATATTTCTAAAATGATATTCTAATAATTAGTAGTTATTATATTTTTTTTTTAAGTGTAGCATATTAATATATAGAAAAAAAATAAAAAAAAATGGATGTTTATTGGTAAAGTAGGACAAAACAGCCGTATGCTCGATATTTAATCTAAAAAAATATATAAATTATATTTTATAATTTAATATTTAATTTTATTCTATATTTATTTGATTAGATAGAATATTTTTATTATAGATTTAAAGAGGGATATCGAAACATAGGTGTTATGCCCAGTCTTCTATATATATATATATATAATCATGAAATACCTTTTGCTTTTGTAGCTTTGACCAAATTTAAGAGAGTGAAAACAAAAATGAAATCAGTTAAAAAAACAAAACATAAATATTGATATTGACACTCTACCTAATAATCACAGGAGCCTAAAGAACGTCAAAAGTTAATAATGCAATACTGTTTTCCACTTCTCTGGGCCAATCATCTACCCAACCACTATTTTGAATTGAGATAACAATAATTAATAATTTAAACCAACATATGCAATAGCTTAAACAAATTTAATTAATTAATTAATTAATTAATTCCACCAACAGAAACAATAATCCAGAGAATTGGCACTTGGAAAATAGAATCAAGTTAAGAATTATGGATTTTAAATTTTTAATGCTAGAACGCATTAGGGAATCCACTAAAATGGCCAGAATGAATCTTCCCAATTTCTAAAAAGCAAAAGAGGCCGTAAGAAAAAGAAAAAAAAAAAAGGGAAAGGAAAAGAAAATAACTAAGCAATTTAGAGAAAGTAAAAAAAAAAAAAAAACCACATGGGTTATCCCAGCTTTTGTTTGTATACTTTTATAAAGATGGAGCACTGTATAATAATCATACTTAGTCTAATCCAACTACTTGGGATTTGACTTTGAAAGTGTTTAATCATATGTTTTCCAATCTTGTCTCCTTTTTAATGACTGGTGCTTATTTTGGTGTTATTATAATTAGATTTAATCATCAATTAAAAAGAGATCAAAAACCTAATGAACCAATACAAACCCCATCGTGAAATAGTCTCTTTTTTCAGGACGATTTCTTTTCTTCCTACATCCTAAAAATATCTATGAATAATTCTTATACATAATTATTACAGAGTACTATTATTTACTTATATTTACTTAATGAGTACTACGCGATATTAGACGGTGAATAGTAAGGTTTTCAAATTTATTAGTAATAGTTTCTTGATATTATATTTTAATAAATACAATAAAAATTTATTTTAACACCTATCATATATCTATTTTTTTTTTTTTAAAAAGTACCTTTTGCTCTTGACTAAAAATATACCTTGAGTTAATATATATATATATATATATATAATGAATATATTAATTTGATTACCATTGGACATTTCAAAACTTCAAGCCAAATTTAACAATGAAAACTGAAATTAATGTCTTTTATTTTTTTCCTAAACATATATTATCTTATTAAAGATAATCATTCCAGGTTTTATTGAGCAATAAATATAAATATTTTTCGAGTATGAATTTAAACTTAATTTATCATATTATAAAGACCTATCCCTCCTACTAAATCGAAGTAAATTAATATACTGATTGGTTTAAATTGCTAAAGATTCGTCTTGATCAATGAACCTAAAAGCAATCATCCTGTCCAAAGATTGAGTAAGGATGTGAAGATAATAAGGAAATATTGGACATATCGACCTTTAAGCATCTTCAAGACCTTGGTTCTTCATATCAAATATTTAATCCTTTTAATCCTTATTCCCAATTTTCTAATACAACAATACTTATTAACTAGAAATTCAGTTGTGCTGAATTTTCCTTAGATTTTGATAATTATATCCAATTTATCTTCTGAGATGTGCTACTCGGACATTGCTGAGAATACACACACACTCATGTGCTTTACCATATGCTGAGTGCAAGTAATTAATTCCCACGATATAAAAATTACAACTTCTTCGTTCTCAAGGAGATGAAACAACAATTGCAACACCAACCCGATTCAGTGCAGACAACTTCATATTACTGCTACGTTGTTGCTGCTGCTGCTGAGTTCTGTTCCTCTTGAAGAGAGACTCTGGTGGTGATGCACAAGACAATGATGAAGACGACCCCACTCTCCACCAACCGTTGGATCCTTCGTCAGCCCCAAATCCACCATCCATTATTATTCTTTCATCATACTTTCTCTTCTTTTTATTCTCCTTATTATTACTATCAGACGCCTCCCGAATTGCTTTATAACACTCCTCGACTTTCTCCTGTTACATAACACAGATCTACATTATAAATATAATTATGGTGTACCCGTCAAACTCCATCAGAACAAGAATTAATTAACCTCGTACCTTGTTGATTTTAAGCACACCCAGTAGTTGTTTTTGGTATTCGGCCGCATCATTGTGCTGTATCTGCTCTATAACACGAAGCATTGTGGCTGTGGCCAACACAGAAGGAAGACATCCCACGAATCTTGAATCTGCAGAAAGTAGTGTTTCGATGTTTATAAGGATTCTTGTTGTTTAGTGTGGTTTAATTTCGTTCGTTGTTCTAATGGGAATAAAGTTGAGTTCTTTAAAATGTGTACCTGAGAGTGCGGATAGAAGCAGATGCTCACAACGCTCGAGAAATTGCCAGTGAAGATGGGTTTTCAATCCAAGCCTTCGAATGATATGATCTAAGAACGACAATGGTGTCACTGGGTGCATCTTCCATTTCAGTGTCGACAGAACCAGAAGCTCCATTCTCAGAATCGTCTTGCCATCGAACACATACTTCGTATCCTCCACCTTAAAGAAAAGAAACAGATCTGTCATAGAACGAAACCTTAAAATGAAAGGACAGGATCATAGGTTGTGTTTTTAACGTACTTGAAGGTCTAGAAGAGGAGGGAGTTCTGTCTCTTCAACCTTTGCAGCTAAAGAGAGGCAAGTGACCGCGACAAGTTGGATCATCCATGGCTTCTCTATTTCAATTTTGAAGCTTAAAATGAATCTATCCAAGTAATTAATGGCCAGAGTTGAAGTAAGAGCAGAGAAGCCATGGTGAGATTTCACCTTAAGAATCCACTCCACAGCTTCACGACGAGCCAAGGAGAGAGAAGAGTGTAAAAATTCCAGATTACCCAGATTGGAGAAAGAAGCTTCTTGATGTTGCTGTTCTTTGGTGAAGAGAGATATGAGTTCTTGGTCTTCCCAGAACAAATCTTGCTCCAAAAGAAGGAGAGGAAACAGAGAAGCATTATTGCTTGTGAGATCAGTTTCATCTGAGAACTCCGTTTCTGGTTCGTCTTGTTCGTCGTCGAGCTCGGCCTCATGACAGTAGAGAGAATCGAGGAGAAAGGAAGAATCTTGAAAAGCCATCTTCTTCGTCTTCGCCTTCGTCTTCTTTTTGGGAGGAGAAGAGAGTGTCGAGTTGTGATGTGAAGAAGCGATGTGTTGTTGGTCATCGTAAAAAGAAGAGATTGAGACTCAAATCCATCTCTCTCTTTCTTTTCTTTACTGTATCTAATGGAAAAATGGGAGGGAGGAATTGCCGAGGGAAAGCAGAGAAAGGGGGAAAAGGAAGAGAGAGGGTTGATTTTACAGCTGATGGGCTTTCACGCTTGCTTTTTTATATACATTTAATTATTCTTTCAAAAATTATTTCAGTCCAATTTTTCACTTTTTAGGGTATATTTTAAATTTGGGTTAAGGATTTTTGAAGGTGCTGTATATTTGATATATAATAGAATTGGTGAAATCTTGCCCTTAGCTACCTGATCCCATTAACGCTGTTTATTTCAACAGCAGAACCAATGCACCATCTTCTCCTTTACCATGCGCATGCGCCTGTTTAGATTAACTAAAAATAAAATATTATTTTAAATTTAATTTTTTAAAAAATAAACAATAATATTTATTTAAAAAAATAATTTTTAAATTAAACTATAACTTAAAATTATAATTTTAAATAAATTATTAAAAATAATTTTTATAATAATAAAAATTATAAATTATAAATTATTTTTTTATTTTTTTATTATTATTTATTTTTCTCCTATCTTTTTTTCTATATGCCTTCTCATTATCGCGTAGAGGTAAAAATTTGGGTTGGATCCATAACTCAACCGGCCATTTTATGGCAGGTTGGGTTGCCAATTTGGCAACCTATTTTGGTGCGGGTCTTTTTGACCCGTATCCACCAAGCCCATACTCGCGACGGGCTAACTCGTTGAGTTGGCGTGTTAACCCTTTTTTATTATTATTATTATTATTATTTATATTATATTTTATTAATTTTAAAATTTTAATCAAATTAAAGTTTACATTATACTTCATTTATACTAACTTTATCTTATTAAGTCATTTTTTTAAATATATATTATTATTTTACTTGTGATAGATTTATATACGGATAGTGATAAAGTTAAAAAAATAAATATTTTGATAATTTTATATCATATTTAAATTCAATTAATATTAATATATATAAATTATTTTTAAAAAATATATATATATAAATAATTTTTTTAAAAAACATAAATAAATAATTTTTAAAAAAAATTTGATAGATTAACAGGTCCAGATTAGTAATTTATCTACTCAGCCTTAAAATGAGCCGATTAAATTTAGCCAAATTTTAGACCAACCTATATTTAACGGGCTGGTCCGTATTGTCAGCTCTACATCCTGTCTCTTTCTCCCAGTGCTCCTTGTGGCCTTCGCTGGGAAGGAGGAGATTCATTGTCCCTTAATGCTTTCCAACAGCATCCTCGTCTCCCTCCAACGGCGAGATGACGCCATGCTATCTTCTTCTAATAATTTGGAGGAATGACCATGGGAGTCACTTATTTGTAAGAAGGAGAGAGATGAAGAGTGACCGTGGGTTGTAAGAGGAAGAAGGTGATACCAGAGGCGTAGGTTACTGGAGGGAATGAGTGAACAGTATATCTTATATTATTTTTAATAATTTAGTAATTATAATTTTTTTAATAATAATCACTTAAACATTCATTTAGTTAATATTATTTTTTTATATTTTTTTTAAAAATTCTTTTTTAAATTTTATTTAATTTTTTTTATAAACTATTTTTTAAAAATTTATCTACACGGGGCTGTATGTGTTGTCCAACTCCAAGCTCTCAAATTTGTTTCCTTCAGTTGTTCAAATGGATGGCAAGCTGTACAAAAAGATATTAAGCGGCAGCGATCTCGGTAGTCAATTAGAATTGCAGAGAGGGCCATCCTTGTTGGTAACATCCGAAAGATTTTGCGTATATATATAAATATATGTATAGTATATACTTGAGTATAATGGGAAAAAGGCTGAGACAAGTGTGGGTGTAGAAGTGATTATTAATGAGATTAATTAATTATTATTTTTATTTTTAATATAAAATATATTTAACTAAATTAATTAATAAATTAAATTAAATTAATTAATATGATATAATTTTTTAAAAATATATTAATTATCTTTTTTTATTCTTTTATTTTTTTATTTGATTATTATTAAAAAAATATAAATATAATTTAAAAATAAATTAATAAATATAAAAAAAATATTTTATATTTATAATTATGATTATCTTTTAATTTGATCTTATGTTAGTATTTTATAAAGAATGATCTTATCCAGCCTTGTGAAAAAGATCGCACGGGGGACTGGAGGGTTGTATTATAATACAGCATAAGTATGAGATGGGGAATTTTAAAGAAAAATTAAAATCGTTACGATTTCACTTTTTACTTAATAAAATATAAATGTCATAATGATAGAGTGATGCGCTGGAAGAGAGAGGTTAGAGTTGTTTTTTTAATTAAAATTTTACCTTAACTATATCCAGATATAACATATGTTACATATTTAGTTATAGTAGATGAGTCTCTTAACAAAAAATTTTTACATATGCAATGACTCGAACTTAAGATCTCATTTAAATGATACTGAACTATTTATCATTTAGATCAGTTATAGGAGAGGTTAGAATTTTTTTTTAGTTATACAAGAGACATTCAATAAGAACCATAGACTCTAAATGAAGAGGACAGTCATATAATATCTTTGTAAAATTCAATCCCTCTTTAGCCAAAGCATCTGCAATCTTGTTTTGAACTCTAGGAATATACTGAAGTTTGATATCCCATGATAATTGTAGAAGTCTCTTTATCTGGGCTACTCATAAGCTGCATGTATCAGTATTCATATTCGACAGAATATCCATAACATTCTTTGAGTCAGACTCAAGAATAATCTTCTTTAACTATAGATCCCAAGCTAGTTGGAGACCTTTGTACACAGCCTATTGTTCTGTCTCAATAATATTATAAGAACCCAACTTAGTTGTGAAACCAGCTATCCAACTGCCAAAATGATATCTAATAATATCACCGCAACCCGCCTTACTCTGAGTTACAGTAAGTGCCCCATCAACATTTACTTTAAATCATCCCATAAGAAAAGGTTGTCAGCTCAATACATTTTGTACGTTAACCTCATTACTACTTGATCCTCTTGAAACTGCATAAAATTTTTTCATGTTTGCAAAATGATTGAGCAAGGATCCACCGGTTTGGAGAAATACGTATCAAATGTATCTTAATTCCTCCACTTCCATAAACTCCAAATTGCAACACCCCAAATTAAGCCCCAATTATTAAGACCTTCCACTCCCAACTCCCAATTTCCTTCTGAGATTTAAAGCAAACCAATCTTTTAAGGGAGTTCTAAAACAAGGGGAAATAATACTTGGGATTCAATAAACGTAGCCAAAGATGTGTAGCATAACTACAGTCCCAAAGAATATGTAAGATATCCTCTATCTCATTGTTGCAGTATTGACATAATAAAGTAGTTGATATCCACTTATTTCTCCAAGCATTAGTCGATAAACAATTATTGATAGCAATCCACATGAAGACTCGAATACGCTCAGCTCCCTTCTATTTTCAAATGTCTTTGTATATAGAGCTATATGTATTGAATGGCTGAGACTCAATTAGAAAATATGCACTCTTAATAGTAAAAGTACCCTCATTAGTAGCATTCTAAGCCATTACATTATTCTCTGCTTCTCGCATTGGTGGCAGCATACTAAATAATCTTTGAAAAGCATTACTTGGTAGAATCTTAGCAAGCCTCTAGAAATCCCAATTTCCTGAAACTATCCAATCTGTAACTTTACTATTTTCTTCTTCCAATGTCAGTGACCTAAGACACATTTCTTTCAGTTTTATATCAGGAAATAACCAATTATCAGTAAAAAAATTCACTAATTCCCCATTTCTGATATGCCATCTTGTGCCAAGATTAATTATATCTTCCTATTGAGAAATGAACTTCCAAAGTGCTGAATCTCCCCTTTTTGCCTCAAGTAAATTCTCTTCATTCCTGAATATATATTTATGTAAAAGCACATTGACCCATAAACCTTTACTTCCCTTAATTAGATTCCAGACTAGTTTAGCTCCACAAGCACGGTTGAATGATGCAAATTTCTTAAATCCAAGACCCTCATTTAATTTAAGCCTAACAATTTGATCACATCCAATAGAGTGGAATCCATGTGAAGTTTGGCTATTGCTCCATATAAAATTCCTTTGTAATCTCTCCACTGCTTGACATATCGAGATAGGGATCTTAGAAACTAACATAGGATACACATGTATAGAACTCAATACAGACTTGACCAACATGATTCTACCAGCCACTGAAAGGGTATTTTCTTTCCAAACTGCAAGTTTAGATTTAACTCTATCAATAATGTACTGAAAAGTATCATTGTGTTTTCTCTCTATGATGATTGGAAAACTAAAATACTTTCCTATATCAGTTGAGATATTCATTCCTAAAATGCCACTAATTCTTCTCCTAGTGTTCATATGCACCTTAGGAGAAAAAAATATAGAAGATTTACTCCTATTAATTTTTTCACCTGCAGTGAGACAGAATTTATTCAGACAATCCATCATACATTTAGCCTGTCTTTCATTCGCTACTCCGAATAGAAGAATATTATCTGCAAATATAAGATGAGAAATCGTTGGCTTGCCATTAGAAACCACAATTGGTTTCCAATAACCATTATTCACAACATTTAATATAAGATAAGATAACATATCTATATAAAATATAAATAATAAAGGTGAGATAGGGTTTCTTTGTCGGAGACTAATTTAGAGTTAAAAGAAGAGTAGTTATTGACAAGAACGACTTATTCATAAAACTAAAGTGATTCTTAGAGAGAATCGATTTCTAATGTAGCATTTTAGTAAATATTTTCTACAGTATAGGATTTGGGTAAATTTTTTACTATTTACAATATTTTGATAAAAATGCCTTCTTCCAAGCCTAACTTTTGATGTGCCTATAAATTTGATAAATGGTCCTAATCATTTATAAATAATATGTAATTTATTATAAATTTTATACTTTTTTAATATTTAATATATGGACTAATGATTTTTTTTTAAATAGATTAGAAAAATTATATAAATTAATTAATTATAACTAAAATAAAAATTAATTAATTAATTTAAATAAATTATAAAATATATTATATAAATTTATATTAAAAGTTTAAATTTAATTATAATTAATTTTTTTATCTATTAAGAAAATAATTAAGTCTAATATTAATAAGTATAAAAATATTTTATAGGCATGATTTGTTAACTATAAAATCCATTGTAAATTAGATGTAAGATTGTAGAATTAAATAAAAACCTATCCAAAAAGTAAAAGTACAGTCACGTCTAGTGCAAGCTATACGATTATAAATCATATATAAACTTCTTTCTAAAGAATTAGAAAATTAATTCTTCGGAAACAAAAAATTAACAAACCCCCAAAACTGGATAATACAGTAATAGTATAAAAAAAATTCAAAGCACCATCACAAACATCAGGATCTTTTGCGAATCTATTCAGAGTTTCTGAAACTTTCCAGTGAATACAGGGCAAAGGAACGTTGGAAATTGACAGGTAGCATGTTTGAATACCAAATTTTTGTTTTAACTTTTCACATTTGACGTAGAATTTTTTGCTGAAAGTACTTCTAAAGAAGTAAGATGTAAGGAGAAAATCTGGGAACATCCACAGAAATGACAAAATAAATGAATTAAAAAAAATAGTTCTACAATAACTGCTAAATCAAGAGGAGTCTATGCACAGTGCTTCCTAGCTTCACACTTGACCAAGTACAAGGAGATCTCTAATATGGCGGCGGAGGATACGTTCCAGGATAAGGACCTGACAAAAAACACCAAAAATATATTGATTATGATGTTGTGAAAGAAAGAGAGCAGGCAAACAAAACACAGCAATATTAACAAGAATGAAACGGGAATTCAAAAAAGACCAATTGACGAATTCATTTGTAATTTGTTAGGCCTAATAGCTTCTAACTCTAAAAAGAACAGGTTAATTTTCGA
Organism: Leucaena leucocephala; assembly: GCA_037074615.1. Classification (NCBI taxonomy): domain Eukaryota; kingdom Viridiplantae; phylum Streptophyta; class Magnoliopsida; order Fabales; family Fabaceae; genus Leucaena; species Leucaena leucocephala. The sequence continues at coordinate 2,540,187 of CM073562.1, read as the reverse complement.
AAACAGCAGTTATATCAGTACACGTCAATTCTTTTTTTTTTTTTTACAAAATTTTTAAAAAAAAGTTAAACTCAAAGGTAGAGCCACGTCAATTCTTCTATAATCGTTTAAACCATAGATAACAGGACTATTGCCAACAAACAACAGATAAAATTCTGGGCAAAATTTTGGAGCCCAGACTTTTTTTTCCCCTTTTTGCAAAGAGAGACAAAAAAAAAACCATTACCAGGAGGATAATATGCAAAGGCTCGTTGAGGTGGTGGATACGGATGTGGAGGATAAGCCGCGGGTGGTGGTGGATATGGAGAAGGAGGATAAGTGCTGGGAGGAGGAGGGTAAGTGATGGGAGGTGGAGGATAAGGCGGTGGTGGTCCCGGTGGCGGCGGATAGCCAGATGGGTATGACGGATAGGGTGATGAAGAGGGGTAAGCTGTGGGAGGATGTGGAGGGTAAGAAACTGCAGGTGGCGGTGGGGTATAAGGTGCAGATGCAGGCTGTGGATAAGAAGCAGGAGGAGGTGCGGAATATTGGACGGCTGAATTCATGTACGGTGGTGCTGATGGAGCATAACTTGAAATTGGTTTCTGCAAATAATGATACAAAAACATGAAATCATTAATCACTTTAAGTTAATCAACACCAATCATCTGAATAATGCATTATGTTAATGAAAATGTAGCTTACTTTAAGTTAATGAAAACCAATCAATTTAAGTTCATCAACACCAATCACTTTTAAGTTAATGAAAATGTAGCTTACTTTGGCGTTTGCATAATGCATTATGACTTTTACCTCCCCTGCATGTCTGCCAAAAGAAAAACAAACGAGATGGTAAAAGCCAAGCGTCAAAAGTGTAGACAAGTGAAGTGTTATTTAACTTCAACAGACACAGACAGGGAGAATGGGTTTCTTCTACTCTAGGATGCTCAAATGACATAAATATGAATGTGATATGAATCATGAAACACAGGATACAGCACTGTGAATTTATTTTCCAAATTAAGTGTTTGTTGGTTCATGTGACTCAGTGGTTGACCAATGGCTTAGTATTAGATGAGATGCTACTGAGATATTTTCACATTCTTGTGTAGGCTCACCATTTACAGTTTGCCGCAAATATTTAGGAGACCACTATATAATTTTGTTTTTATGTTGGATTCCCACACATTTTGTAGGCTAAAAATGATGTGTTATAACGAGTCTACCCAAATAAAAACTTGATCATATCAGGCTTAAATACTCTGAATGGCTTCTGAAAAATCAGATCCCTTGAAGGACTAGCAGTAGCGGTTCCTATTTTAAGAAGCCATTCCAATGATCTGATGCAATACTGAGGCCTTGTAATTTTAAAATTCATTTTATGGGGTGGATAGATGGGAACATTACTAATGGGACAGAACAGTTTAAATGTAAGTCAAAAGTTAAAGCGAAAAACGAAAGATCAACAACTCAAAGACATTCTCCATTTTGATTCTATGTTTACCGGCCAGTTTTGGTTTGAAGAGGCCAAGCAGAGTCATCAAAACCTTCTGAAAGAACCTTTTGCAATTGAACCCTGAGAATGTACCAAATTCGAATTGAATCTTAATGTGAGCCAAAAGGGTATTATATACAAAGAAACTAATGAGTGAAGAAAGAAGCTAACAGAATCTGAAATGCGTACTTTCCACTTCCGATAAAGTCGTCAAAGGTAATTGTATTGCTATTCCAAACCACCACGTTAATTTCCCTAAGCCCTTCAATTAGCGAAAAAACAAACTTCTCTTGATATGTGGGATTTTTGCCACCGTCTGCACAAGTCAATGTTCAAAAGATCTCATCTCCGCTTTGAAGTAAAAACAGAGTCAACGATAAAATTTCAAACGGGCAATTCTGTGTGCTCTGCTACCGTTATTATGAAAATTTTGCTCTAAATTGTAAATTTTCCCAGAAAAGACCTAATTCATACACAAGTCAAATCAGTACCTGTGCAAGTTCTGGTGCGGAACTTGGTGCTAGCATATTCGAGGCAGACATAGGGATCTTGCCTTGAAATCCATTCCGTGTCCCTCAACTTACTGCAACCTACAACTGCATCGACATTACAGACAATATGTATGACTTTTGTCTCTTCACTAAAGCTGAAACAGAGGGAAAATGGCGAATCACGTACCAGTAACCTCGAGAGATTGACCTTGGATCCCAGTTATAGACATGGACAAACAAATAAGCTTTATTTGATTGAGAAGCGATTTCAAGTGTTAGAAGTTCGAGCTGACCTTGCTTTATGATAGGAAGAAGTTAAATAGGGATGGTTCTGCAAAGTGTATAGCCGATTCATATATATACATATAGAGAGTTAGGGAAAAACACACGGGAGATAATTACCAGTATTATTCGGAATTATTTACCAGCATGAAATGATTCTTCTGATTTCTGGGCTATTCCCCGTGACTTTCGATGCATCTTCATATTCAGATAGCTTGCCAAAACTTCCCGTGGTCAACCTAACCTTTTTTTTTTTTTTTTAAATTTTCATACTTAAAAAAAAGATAGCTTGCCAAAGTTGAAAATAAAGGCGCGTGGGTAATAGAAGGAAAAATTGTATTGAGTGCCATATAAAAAATTTAATTATAATAATTTTTATAAATTTATCCAACTGAAGTCTTATAGGTTTAAAATTATAAAATAATAGAATTATATATAAAAAAATAATTCAAATAATAGGAATAATAATTTCATAAAAAATAACTACTTAAATAAAAAAAATAATTCAAATAATATGAATGTTAATTCCTAAATGAAAAAATAATAACTAGAGGATAGAAAAAAATAAAAAATGAGATATTTTTTAAAAAATAATTATATTATTTTATAATTTAAAAAAATTGATCTCAGATATAGTGAAACTTCATGACCATCAGTTATAATTAATTTTTTTATATAGAATTTAAATATAATTTTTTTAAATAGAAATGGAATTCTAACTAGATTTAAAATTTCAAAAAAAAAAAATAGGAAATTAATGTCATAATTAAACCAATGATATAATTAAAAACTTCATAAAAATAGAAACAAACAGAAAAAAAAAATTTTTTTGAGCTCCATAATTTACGAAGTCCTAAATATTACTTAAGGGTTTGAAGCGATCCATTTATTTATTGTTTACCAAATCAATTTGTCTCACGTTACAAGTTTTCTTCATTATTTTTGTTTTGTTGTTGCTTGACTCACTTCATTAAGTTTAACCGCGTCAACTTTAGTTAATCGGGTCTCCTAAAGTCATATATTCACATTTTTTATTCTAACTAGTAACAATTAGCTTTATATTTTATGTATTTAAATAATAAAAATGAGGACAACATTGAGAGGTGAAAATAGATATAATTACTAAAAAATCTATCAATCACCGAGTATGATATAATCACAAGTTTTAATATAAAAAAGATTATATATTTAGATTTTGAGTTTTATTTTTTAAAAAAAGAATACCTGTATAATAATAAAAAAAATACTTAATTGAATTTGGTAAATAGTATTAAAAAAAGTATTTTTTATAAAAAAAAATTAAAAAATAATTAAATTTACCTACTATCTAAAAGTATAATGAAATTTTACTTTCTATTAAATAATATTAATATTGGGTAAAGCGAACTATTTATTATCTTCATACGTAAATTTAAATACCTAAAGAGTAAAATATTTTTCTAAATATTATAATTAAAATTATAATAAAATAATATTTATTAGAGATTAAATATGATTTAAATAATTATATATCTCATTTTTTTATCAATTATAACAACTACTTGGTTTTTCGAAAGGGCAATGAACGGGCGGCCGAATGAAATTTCCATTTGAGGAGTTCTGGTAAATGCATACGAAATATATCCTGTTGCTTACATTGACTGGGTCAATGGATGGTTTGGCCGGTTTATTGTCCACGAAAGCTAATAATAAACTATACTAATACATATCGTAATTATAAAAATTAATTAATTTTTTAAATAAATTTATAAAACTAAATATATTAATTATTATAATTAATATAATAGTTCATTGATTAATTTAAATATATTAAAAAATATATAATATAAATTTATCTTAAATTTGATAATAATTAATTGATTTATTTAATTTTTTAAAATCTATTTAAAATAGTCAATTAATTCTTTTTTTTATTGTCATCTAGTTTACTAGAATTTTACTCTAATTACATCTAAATCCGACCCATATTGCGCACTTGACTATAATAGATGAGTCTCATAACAAGAATTTTCTGCTTACGTCAAAACTCAAACTCAAGACTTCGTTTAAATAATACTAAACTATTTACTGCTTAGACCAACCCCATAGTCAATTAATTCTAATTGGGGTGGAGGGAGTATTTCACAAGGCTGATTAGGCTTCGCAAAACCCAATCAACCCACCCATTACCTGCCAGTTTCCCTCACTAATTGGCTTATAGGAGTAGCTTGTATTCTCGTATGAATAGTTGAATACCTTGACAAAATCATTCTCGTTGTTTCTTGATGACTAGGATATTAAGAAACAAATTATCTTAAATTCATATCCTCAATCATCCTTTCAACCTTTTTGTGCTTAGAGTTACAAGAGACAAGTTCTCTCTTAAAATCTCATTCATGATCATTACCCTTGTTTCTACCCAATCTATACCATCCCTTGTATCAACTGCATTATACATGGAAGTAAGATTTGCTCGATCCTTTTGGGAGGGAACTTTGGAGCAAGCAAGTAGGCAGGGAAAAAATAAACTTTTTTGCGTACATTTCAAGGATTTTTATCGTAACGTCTGCATATCAAGCCGGTGAATCGTAACCACATTTGACATCACACGGTCAAGACAATCAAATGAAATGAACACCCCATTGTTTGATCAACATGTATCACGCAATATTATATACAAATGTTGGCTTGTATCATGACGCTAACACTGTACTTCACTCACTTTCATAGTCTTCATCATCCCCAAACGTAAACACAGAAGCATCTGCAGCCATTGCCTTAAATTCACTTTCTGAACTGGGAGCTTCCACACCGGACACTGTTCTCGCATCTTCACTTTTTGGCTTGCTACCACTAGGAATCGGAGTAGCAGGTCCTAAAGAAATTTGTTCCGTGCCATGCGTTAAGTTTGTCATCTCACTTGAAGTTTTAGGCTCAGATCCAGCGGTAGAATTAGGATTAGTAGCTGCTACAGAAGCTGCTTTTGCCTGCCTGCTTCTTGAAGTAGAATCCTCTGACTCGCCGTCTGAAAACACATCATCCTCTTTATCGCGATTCTCTGACCCTTTTTCAGCTTTTGGAGTTGTGATGCTTGCATCAACTTGGGTAGGAATACTACTTGACCTCTCATCTGAGCTATTGGGTACAGTTTCAGGTTTGGATGTCGTGACATTGCCATTATAATCCACAAGCACAACCTCAACCAGGAATCCAGGTGAAGGTAATTTTCTCTGCCAAAAGCCGATATGAAATGTTGAGCTGAATATAGATATCACAATAAAGGAACCAAAGGGTCACCCAAATGAAAAGAAGCTAGACCACTTTTACGATTAATATCGGCCAATCTTGATTTAAAAGGGGGGAAATATTAATCAACAGAAATTCAAGGGTGTGTTGTCGTAAAGCTCTCTGTAGAAAAACCATAACTCCTTACCTTGTCAAAACCATCAAGATCACTAGTGTTCAATATTTTCCTGTTTTCGGTCATAGTTGTGTTCAACCAACTACAAGAGAAAGCAGCATGAAATTTCAGTTTAATGTAGCGTTGCCAGCAGAAGCGATTAAAAACTTGTGCCGAATATAGATCAAATACCAGTAAAAATCTCCTTGACGATCATGAAAATGAATTTTGAAGTCCCCGCCTACCTCTGTAAGACCAGGATCCCCAGGCAATGCGAAGACCATCACTCCTTTCTTTGGTGCACTGAACCAAAAATCTTCTGGCTGCAGTAGCAAGTAGATAATAATTTGTTAGGAATTAATGGCATAGAGAAGAGAACTTTAAGAATAAGACAACTTAACATCAACATTCAATATGTTGAAACCAAATTAAACAAACGCACATTAAGATCCTTGGTTCTTGGATGCTTTTTAGTTGAGAACAAGACACCTGCATGTTACAAAAGGGTAAGAACAAACACAAATTGACAGGACTTACAAAGTATTGCAACCAATATTTTTTCCTTTCTTGACCAGAGTTGGGAGGCATTTCACAGACAAAGGTGCTAAAGAACCTGTGGTTACTTATACTTTTCTACCACTCAGATTTATCTCTTAGAAGACATGGAACTGTAGTTAAAAGGTAGATTTACAGGAATTGCATAACAGCCTAACAAATCCATGCCTTAAAATGAAATGTGCGTCATAAAGCTAAACCCTATTTTAAACAGGCCATAAAACAATAGAACTACAATTTAATAATATCATGAAACACAAAGTCATAAACAAAATATTAGCAAACATGTCAAGAAAACCAGTGCAGAATTCTATCCTCCAAGAATGCAATGAACTAAAAGTAAATAAAGAAAATTAAGTACTAATATCATAGTCCAGCAAATTTAGAAAACCAGCTGATGGAGAAAATTGAGAGAAGAAAATTAAAACACACCACTATGATCTGATACAGTTATAGAAGGCCTGATCCAGTAAGGACACCTGTGAAGTCGGAATCCCCTAAGCATGCATCTGTTAAAAATAAAATGTCAGCAATTGAAAGTTACAGTGAAAATTATAGTCACACCTAACCTATAATATACCTGCGGGCTGGAGGATTTTCGCCATTGAAGTAAGTCAAGACACGTTCAAAATATTTGACATATCTCTATAGAAGACCAAAAAGAGGACATGAGCACAAGACAAGACTTGTAAAACTATGGGTGTGGTAACAAGTCCAGAGTCTCCAATTTTTAAAGAACTCACAATCTGACTTGGCAGAACAAGTCCTTTTCCATCAAAACACCTTTTCTGGTTGTAGTAGTCAATGGACTCCTCAGCAGTTGGGAAGAACTGCAGCACATTTAAGTCACCAACTCTAAATAAATTGAAAGACATCAAAACAAATAAAGAAAATACCAGACATCCATTTTATTTGCAGGAAACGACTTAGAAAATATCACCTTCAAGAATAATAGAAGACTAGAAATCATCAACCCTGTCCTTGCCATTCCAGCTTTACAGTGGACAACCACAACATTCTCAATGTCTTGCTTCAACCATGCGTAAGAGCTTTGACAAAATGATATAACCAGTTGCATTGGTGGGCAATTATGGTCATCAAATGGGAAACTGGCCACCTAAAGAAGGAATTTGATATTTCATATGTCAGATGTATAACAAATTTAGATCAAAATGTAATTATCACTTAAAAACCAAATATTGAATAGTTAAACAGAGACATAACACAAACAGTCTAGCATGATCAATAAAGGTGTACATTGATAGAAAGACTTGTCAATTGGATAACTGATGGTAAGATGAAAGCTAATAAAATTAAAGAGAACAGCTAGAAAAATATGGATGAAATTCATTTGCTTGCCTCAACACATCTAAATTAAAAAAGAAATTATCTAGTAGAACAGGCAGTCATTATCAAGCTCAAGCTTACATAAGGTACATGAGAATATTATTTTTGAAACGCACCTTCCCCTCAAATAATGATGCATCATACAGCCGCTCAGAACAAAGATTGTACACTTTGTATTTACCCTGAAAACACGTCAAATGAGAAGCAATTAAGGCATAAAAAACAATAAGTAACACGAGAAATCAATTTGAGAAAGATGGATCTGAAGCAGTATCAACTATAATATGTAAGAAAGGTCGATAACACGGGAACCATGTGGCTCGCAGTCTACCATAGAGGGAAGACTTGATGATAATAGAAAAACATTGATGATCATAAAGCGAGAAAATTCTTTAATTACAGATTAACAATTAGAAGACAATCAGATTGTCAGAATTAAGAATGTATATTGTCAACTGTTAACTCCTACATTTACTGGCCATTTAGAAGATTTATTGAGAATTTTGTTCCGTGTATTTACAATTTTATTACTTAGATACAACCTACACACTAACGGTTGGAAATATTTTGTTGCAACAGCATCCATAACTTGCAACATTTGACTTTGTACAAGAATTGTCATAATAAAACTAAATGCGTTAAGATTATGGATTGGCACCTTATGATGGGTCTCAAAAAACTTAATCACTTCTTCCATATGATTTCTGTAAATCCCCTGCAGTGCATGCCTAAATAGTATGAAAAATGATATTTTATATGAAAAATAAAATCAAAATAAACTGAACGCTAGATTAGACAGCTCACTTCTACATAACCAAAGAACCCAGAGCTCATGTCACCAGCAGGAAATCCCATAGCTATAATGTTTTCCGTGATATATGTCATATCTAGATCAAATCCTCCCTCCTGGAAAAAGAGTACAAAAGGACAATCGCAGATTGTAGTTTAGAAGCCTTCTTCCTCAAGATTATGAGCAAAACATTAATAAAAATTTTCATAAAATTTTGATCACTGAAGTGACTAGGATTTCATGCAGAATACTAAATTAAAGGCATATTTAAACAGAGCAGGCAGCTAACTGCAACGTTCATAGTTAAACAAATCGAATGATATAGAGAACCAAACATCTTAAAATACTGCCTAATCAAATTCTTCTTCTGCATAAATAATATTTATCATAACAACAGGAATCTATGAATAGGATCAATAGATAAGCGCCATGCCCCTTAATAAAGAAAGGAAGGCAAGGGGAAATAGGAAAGTCAGTCGGAACACTTATGGACAGCACCTGGTATCGACGTTTATTCTGAGAAACAACATGTCGGGCCTTGACCTGCACAGCTTTCACAGCATTTCTAGAAGAGTCAAACAGACCCTTTGCAAAACTTTCGATCAAATTAGATTGAGCAGCAGCTTCATTGGAGTTGTCATCTGATGAAGATGGTTTTGGAGACAACCGCATTGTTAAACTATTAGTGAAGCGTGCAAAAGTAGATTTCCCAGCGTTTTCACTTGCTGGATCATCATGAGAACCAGAAAATGGCTGGGAAATTTTCAGATTTCTAGCCCATGATGAAATGCCAGTGGAAGATTGCGTAGGTGATGTCACATGAGAAGCATTTTCTTGCCCAGAGACGGCAGGGGGAGTAGTTTGTCCTTCTTTAACAGAAGGTGAAGTAGATGGATCTTTAGTAGGAGGTAAATTAGCTGTATCAGCAGTCACTGAATCCATTTGACTGGAAATGTATTAACAGGGACTTATGCAGGATTTGATCTGAAAATTAGGTATCTCTACAGCACTTTTCTGGCTAAAGCTGCAAATTCAAACATCATCAGCATTGAAAGAATGTAGGATAACTAAAGCCAAATAGTTGTTATAGTTTTAAGCAATGCTCCGCCATTGAACTGTGCTCAAAACCTTATATGTTATGCCAAAGGTTAGTTTGTGACTTTAAATTAGATGAAAGAAAGAAAATATGATTAACATTAGAAGTATATTTATTTGTCATTGTGACTAAGTGGCCTATCCCTGCATAGAGAGGAGAGTCATTCATGATCAAGATGAAAAGAGGGCTAATCAAGTTACAAGCAGGTATAATCATATTAGGCCTGAGAAAATGCAGAATCGTTCTATTTTGTGGATTAAAAGGGAGGCAAACACAGCCTAAACACCAACAACCCCAGGAAGGGAAACCCCAAATATGTCATTGAAAAGAATTCAAAAATTTGTTTGACAGATTAAGAAATACTTGTAAAGTTGTGGCTCTCTTCCACTTCTTTGCAGTTTTTGCCAGCAAGAAAAAATATTCCGTGGTTAAGAACGTTTATTTCGCTGCCCCCATTCAAAAGTACCATAAAACAAACCATTTTCAAAGTGCATTTCAGTATTGCCAGGAGGATGGGACTAAGCTTAATGGCAGGATCCAATAGCTATCTTAGGGATTTCATACAAATTACACTGCCTCCTGTTTAACCCAATTCCCATCCGGCCTAGCCAATTATTGGACACAAACTACATTTAATTGTTAAAACATTCGAAGTTAATCACTTCATCTAATAGAACTCCATAACACTATGACCCTCATAAGCCCACAAAACAGACATAAAGCCGAGCTATTAATACGGCTAAATCAACAAAAGTGTACTTGAGGAAGGAGCTAATCAAAAATTTAAACTCAGAAAAATAAAATTGAGATAATCTAAATTGAATTTAGGAAACCTGCTATTTCAGCAATTTGAGATCTTGAGCAAGGAGTTAATCTTACCCAAGTCGGAAATCTTGAGAAGCGAGAAATGAAGCAGAGTCAAATCGACTTGGGAATCTATGCCGTGGATCTGAGAGAGCAAGTATCGGAGCTGGGTAGGGATCACTGGATTAGGGCATCCACGAGAAATGAATTGGCAGTTATTCAATGTTGGTGACACTTCAAGATGATCTTTTGGTCAATACACCGAGAAGCGTCGATTAATCTGAGAATATGTATGACGTCAGCAATTTGAAATCCAGCGGTGTCCAAATATTGATCCAATAAATAAATAAAAACTTTATTCGCAGGTTCTTACACACCCCGCAAACTATCTCCGATTATAAATGATCACATCATCATTTAACAAATAAAATAATAACCTTTATAGTTTATCCTTATCCAAGAATTGATTTATCATAATAGGGTTTGTATTATTGGTCTCATCTCATGTTTTTATATAACTGTAAATTTATAAGAATATTAATAACAGTAGTCGCATCAAAGAGATAGTTTTAATAATTTTATGTTCATATTATTGGCTTCGGTAAGAAGGGGGCACATGCATTTATTTGCATTAGCTCCTCCACCCGCAAGTTATATTTTTTTATATAAAAAATAAGTTAAATCTTCATGACTTATAAAAGTTAAGATATATTTTTAAATTTAAAAATAATTATAAAAATTTATATATTATTTATCAATAAAATTTTCACATCAATAATAAGATTAAAATTTACTATTTTATAATTTTATATATTATTTTTTTTTATTAATTAGAATCATTTTTGTTATCGCTATTAATAATTTTTTTATAAATAAATTAAATATTATTTTCCTATCAAAGTTAAATTATATTTTTAGAACTCATAGAACATTTATAAAAAATTTATTAAATTTTTTATTAAATTTTTTTATAATAATAATACAAATTAAACTTATATTTTTATAAAATAATTTTTCTTAACAAGTTTTGTGGAGCCGCACAATGTTTACGTATAGAATTGGGCAATACCAGCAGCCCAAAATTCCCATTGCAGGGTCACACATGATCCCGGAAGCACATCAAAAGGTGACTCTTTTAACTATAAAATTGGTGAGATATATAGAGAGAGATGAGAAAAGTGTGTGTGTGTATATATATATATATATAGTATAAAACATCTCTCACTCTCTCACACTCTCTTCTGCTTTTATTCTAAAAGCAGATATGAGAGAGCCATCAATAACAAGGCGGCTTGTTCTTCCTTACCTGTCTCTCCAGCGTTGATCTCAGCATCAAAACCTCCCTTCCCAGAGCCATTAATCTCTGCCTCAAACTTTCCCCAATCCTAGCATTGGTGCTGCTTCTTTTTCCCTTTTTCTCTTCATTGCTTCCCTTGTTCATGCCTAGAATTCCAGTCAATAGCTCTCTCTCTCTCTCTCTCTCTCTCTATACGTCAGGCATATGCCTGTTGACGCCAAGCGAGTCCAGATTTGGATTGAACTAACTTCATGTAATATTTCGTTTGAAAAATCTACATATTATGTGCATCAGTAGCAATATTCATTTATGTTTATAATAAAAAAAATCTATAAAACACACATGAATAGCAATATTCTTTTTTTTTTCGAGAAAAACAATATAAATGCTGCGAGTCACGCGACTTTTAGATTTTCAGTCTGACGCTCGAGCTATCTCCTGGTAAAAGATAACAATATTAATTAAGTAATGAAAAGTAATGTTTATTTAATACTTTTTTTATACCCGGCATCCAATACTTATTTATAGATCTTATTATCAAATAGCTGATCAATCAATTAATTTAAATTGAAACTTTATAACTAGATGCCTCCCCGCAATGTCTTTTTTAACAAGAAGTACATCAAATCTGAGGATTCCTATTGTGATTTAGTTAGTTAACTACTAGATATTGAGTATTTAATACTCTGTTACGTGGAACTCTCAAGCCCCACAATCCAGTTTATATAAGGTAACAAAGCCATACATATTATCAAGAATTTGAAGTAATTAATCAAACTGGTGACAGTAATATGGGCCTGACTAGGCCTACCTCCGCAGCCCAATTCCCTTAGGCCCATAATAGCCTAGTCCATGAAGCACGGCCTCACTTCTCATCTGTCAATCTCATTCACATCCCAAAAAAACAAAGAACAATTTGTCAGTCCCATGTGAATAAAAAGGTTGAACAAAAAATGATATTTATTATTAAGGAGAAAAGATATAGCCCAAAATATGAGTGATCACTTTTAAAAATGTCACGTGGGGCTCCTTTTCTAGTTCTGTCTGCAAGGAAAAGCTCCATTATTTGCAACAATCATTAATCCGCCGTACCTGACAGAATTGTTGAATTGATTTGTTTGTATCGACAAAAAAAAAACAAAGAAGAAGAAGAAGAAGAAGCCCTGCATGGGATGTGCACGTGAATATGCAATAATAAAAATACTATAATGAAGCAATTTAAGGTTCAATAATTGAAGTGTGCGTCCACAGAAGAAAGTGAAAGAGAAAGAATCATCATGTGCAAACAAATCGTGACAACTGGTATTTGTATATTCCCCTTGTCATGCTCCTATCACTGAAGCCTTGTTGAGAAGAAAATGTCTAGAAATGCCCTGTTAATAACAGTGTAATCTAATATAATATCAAGGTGTGGCTAATTAAGAACAATTCAATAATTATTGTTAAGCCAATTCACCTAATTTGTGGCAATGCATGATAATAAATATGAAAGATTTGCTTATAACTAAATTTGGATAAATTGAAGAACTTATTAATTAATTAATTATAATAAATATAATATGATTATTTTAAAATGCATATATATGTGACATTAAATTATGCATATTAATTTAAAAATAAATAAAAAATATGATAGATAAAATATATTAATATATTATATTTAATATAAAAATTAATGCACGACTAGTTTTTATATTTAAAAATAGAGGAGTGAAAATGATATTGAATGTCAAATATACATAGATATAGACTATCTCTTTCACAGAGGTCATCACCAAGATTACCTCCAAGTTCCATCATACTTTATTCTTTCAAATAATTAACAATTTAATTAGTCTTCCACATTGTTATTTAATTATGTACTGTTTGGCAAGTTGAAAATTTGTACATGTCAACTCCATTAAAGGAATACTCTTGTACTTCATTATAACGTGCTTTCAACATTTTCACACTTTTTAAGAAAAATGTTACTACTTTCTTAAATTTGTCAGAAAAAAAAGAAAAAAAAATTGTTAAATCCACTTTTATTTTCACAATTTTTAGGAGGATTGATAAAGATATGGATAATATCCAACTATTAAAAAAGATTGCAGCATGCACCCCTTATGATATTGTCGATCAAACTACACTACTTAATTAAGAATTTGTGATTTGAGGGTAAACTTATTAAATGGAAGGAAAAAGAAAGAGACAGTTATATATTCCTTAAAATACATGCTTTGGTGAATATTCAGTGATTCAATTATAGTGACTTAAGAAGAAAATGTTGAGAATGGAATTTCGTGGGGTCTGTGGAAACAAGTTGGCATTAGAGGCCAACAACAAAGACTTTTGAAGGTCATGATGCCCTCCAAGATAGGCCACCTTCACCTTTCAACCACCCTTTAATTTTTCATATCCCTATCAAATATCTGAATGCATGTGCATGGTGGAAAATAAATATCTTTAAGATAAACTCCACTAGATAAAATATATAGGAAGAGAAAGAAAATGTGTGTTTGTGACAAAATAATAATTCTAATAAATTGATTATAAAATTTAATTTAATAAATTTAAAGGATAATTAGGTCTTGGGTCTCTCAAATTTAATTTTATTTTAATTTTAATCCCTATAATTTAATAAAAATTGTATTGACCCATTTAATTTTCTCCATCACCTTTTTAGGCGTTACTAAACATATCAAAACCATAACAATGTTATCTTTTTAGAGTCTCTTCAATGTTTTGGAATGCATAGGAATATAATTTAAAAGTTGAGGACCTACCAAAAAGGCATTTCATATATATATATATATATATATATATATATATTCCAAGGACACTACTTTTTAGATAGCTCACAAGTTGTCCACTCATATTTTTCCTCAGCCTCTACTTTCATATAGAAAATTACAATCAACAAGCATAAATATGATAAGAAGGGCGAGTTCCTTTGATTCATGGGAATTCAAGTTTCGAATATTTGTTAGAAATATATTTATATTTAGTATGTGATAGTATTTTGAATGTGATTATTTTCAGAAGGAAAAATAAATATGTATTAGCAAACAATTATAAAAAAATTAGAACTATGATTTTCTTAGATTACTTTCATTTTTTTAAAAATAATAATAATGTAACTTAAAATAACTCAAAATTAAGATAAACACTATATAATTTTTCAGATTTTTAAAACAATAAATTTTTAAAGTTTTTCGATACATATAATTTTTTTAAAATTTTAATATAACTATTTATTTCCTAAACAAGCAAAAAAAACCCCAAAATTTATAAGAGTATAATTCAACTTACTATTAACTCCTCTACCGTCCAATCAAAGAAATACTATTAAAATCTTCTCCTTCCCCTCAGTTAAACCAAACACATATAAATGACTATAATAATATGACACTTTTATTTTTAAAAAAAAAAACAGAGAGAGAGCCCTGATAGTACTGTGTAGTGTGTTTCACTTTCATGGCGAACTTGAGGCTCGTGAACCTTGACTTGTTCTTCCTTATCCACCAAAATTCTAGTTTAAATTCTCATCCAGATTTCATTCAATTTAACACAATGGACACCTTTTCTTTCTGTATCGTCTCACTCTTGTTATCTTCTTCCTTGCTCCATTCATCACTTTCAGATTCTTCTGCAGAACTCCCTCGCTCTGAAAGGGAAGCTTTAGAGATCATCATCGGCGGCGGAGGAGGAGGCGCCCCAGCTCCTTCCCCTTATGACGACTCTCCTCCCGCCGACTGTCCCCCTCCGTCTCCTCCACCGCTGTCCCCCTTCCTAGAGAAAGCGCGCCGTGTGCTCTTGAAATTCAAAGCCACAATAGACGACCCCAATTGCTTTACCAGCAACTGGAAGGAAGGTGTCAGCCCATGTCTATACAAAGGAGTTAAATGTGCAACTTACCCTAATCCAAAGAAGCAAGCCGTTGCTGGATTAGATTTCAACCAAGCTGGTTTCTCCGGTCGTCAAGGTTCAAACTTGCGTCTCGCCGGAATCCTTGACTCCATTCCAGAATTAACATTCTTCCATGTCAACTCCAACAACTTCTCAGGACAAGTCCCCACTCAAATCCTTAAATTCCCATTTTTCTTCGAGCTGGACTTAAGCAACAACAAGCTCGAAGGTTGTTTCCCAATGGAAGCTCTTTCAAATAAGGAACTACTTTTCTTAGATCTCAGGTTCAATAACCTAATCGGACCAGTCCCACCGAAGCTCTTCAACATGGATCTCGACGTCATCTTCATCAACAACAACAAATTCAGCAGCAACCTTCCATGGAATTTCGGTAAAACACCTGCGCGATACCTCACATTCGCCAACAACAAGTTCACCGGACCAATCCCAAGCAGCATAGGAAATGCGTCAAAGTCGTTGACCGAAGTTCTGTTCTTAGGAAACCAGTTTTCTGGGTGTTTGCCTTACGAGATCGGGTTCCTGAAGAAGGCGGTAGTCTTCGATGTGAGCAAGAACTCATTGACGGGACCAATCCCAGAATCTTTCGCTTGCTTGCAAAAGATTCAGTTCTTGAATCTAGCTAACAACAAATTCTACGGCGCTGTTCCAGAATCAGTGTGCGAGCTTCCTGGGATATGCAACAAGGGGAATCTGACGTTGGCGGATAATTATTTCACTCACGTAGGACCAGAATGCAAGAAGCTGATAGATTCGAAGGTGCTTGACGTGAGGCAGAATTGCATAGAGGGGATTCCCAATCAGAAATCGCCAGAAGAATGTCACAAGTTCCTATCTCGCGTGAAGCAATGTCCAAATGAATGGTCTCTCAAGCTTGTTCCGTGTAAGAAAGGCCATTATTCAAAGTACGATGAAACGGCGCCGGCTCCTGCCCCTGTGACGTACGAGTCTCTGACGCCAACACGACATCGTTTAATGTGAGCCTAAGCATACATGTTGGATTATATATTTGTGTGGGTGAATTTATATTATGGTGAATTTCCCTCTTTAATTAGGTGTCTTAATATTAAGAGGGAGATTATAATGAATAAGCAGTCGTGTAACGAAATATTTCTTCCTCAAGTGTAAGATGTTAACTCTCTGATTTATCATTGCTAAATTTTATAAAAAATAAGTTATAATTTATTTCTTATAGTTTTTTTTACCCATCCGGTTCATCGGAGATTTGCCCTGACTATATTCAGATCCAACCCGCGTCGCGTACTTGATTATGGTGAGTGAGTCTCATAACAAGAATTTTTTACATATGTAAAAACTCGAACTCGAGACCTCATTTAAATAATATTGAACTGTTTATCACTAGTATCAACCCTCGTTGGTCCGAGTTTTTTATAAAATTAATTGATTGAACATAATCAAGGTTGTCAGGTGAGGTTTGAAAGAATTTAGTAGATCTTTTACCGTGATTTGGAGTTTGGATCCTCTATCAAGTAATTTAATTAAGAACCAGTTAGGGTCCTTTAACGAGTAGTTTAACTCACATTATTGGGTATTCTCTCGGTTTTGAGTCTCATCTTTAGGAATAAAACAGTGTAGTAAGAGAGTGAAAAGAGAGGGGGGAAAAGTGATGCACAAATAGAATAATAGAGAACGTAAGAATATATAGAATAACTTTTCCACAAAAAGATCAAACAAGATAGTGGTTAGACATTAAAGTTCCATTGTTCATTTAAGTTAAGCAAAGTAAATTGGAATTAATTGGGCGAATAAATAAAATTTAAAGAAGGACAGAATTAAGTTTAATTTCGTAAATTAGCCACTACTATTATAAATACCAACCTAAAGATATCAATCCTCTACTAGTTTCATAAACCCATGATTTCATTTGATTAATTAGTCTCAATGTTAATTTTATTAATTTAGAATATTAGTACGTAGCTACAAAAGTGCTCTCTGTTCATATGACTATCCCTTGCCGCTGCCACAAGAAAGAGACCCATGTCTACTTTGTTCCTTCTAATCAGACCTTCCTAAATATATGGATTTTTATATATTATTATTCGACAATTTTTCTAAATCTTATTATAACATGTATTTAAGCAACCAAATAATTTAATTTTAAAGTTTATACTTATCCCTTTCAATGTAAGTATTGTTTCTGGGATTCCAAGTCAAACTAGAGACCTAGAAGAATTTTGTTGAAGAGCTTAAGGTCCTGCTTCCTTTTCAGAGTGTACACACACACACACACACACACACACATTTTACAAGTACCAAATAATAGGATCTCGTGTTTTTTAATTTTGTAATATAATTTATGGGCACACCTATTTGTTTTTCCTTTTAATTTTTAAGTATTTTTACTTTGGTTTTTTTTAATCAAATGATGAAAACATTCTTCAAAACGTAATCATATTGTAATATATAAAATATTGAAAGACTCGGAACAAAATCAATCGGTCTTCTTAATTATTCTTTGGTTCTTCTCTTTTTTTTCGCCTTTTTTTCACAACAAATCAAAAGAAACAATATATACACACACCCACACACACATATAAAAAGTTTAAGGTTATAATTGAAATTGAACTTTGCGACTTCTTATTTATCAGTGAATTGTCATATCATGAGATTTCAAGGTCATTAGTTATTAAGAAGGAAGCTTCTGAGAAACATTTTGGTAGATGCAAAATATTCACAATTGCCAATAATTAAATAATAATTTAAACCTTTTTTCAGTGATGATCTTCCGGAGAATACCCCCAGCACAATATTGGCATATTTTATTTCTCAAGATAACCTGAGAATTATTATAGAACGAACAGGGATGTTTTCATTTATTTTATCGGTAATTAAACAAAATTTTAGTTTCAAATTAAGCTGCGAATATGCGACTGCGTTCTAGAAAGTGTCTGCAGATCATACGTATGAATTGATGAAGGTGCTTGATTTGGATGATATATCTTTTTTTGCATACAGCATGTGCTTTTTCTAAATCATAGTACTATATATCTAAATAATTGATTGATCTAGTTTTGGAAACTTCTCTTACGTTTTTTCTGGGACTCAAACCAGAAATCTGATAAAGTTTTACCTCACTACTCCTGCATAACATTTCTAATTTCTTGATATCCTTTCAATTCAGGAAATAAAAAAAATTATAGAGAACAAATAATTAATTTTTTTCTAATTTTTGTGCATAATTATCCACCCACTCTTTCACAATATTGACTTACTAACATTTGACTCCAAAAGAGCTATAGAAAATGTTGAAAATGTGTCACTCAGGTAAAAGAAATAAGTCACACATAGATAATGGGCCTGTTTTGCTTTGTCTACAGATTAAAATTTTAAAAGTCCTTTTGGAAGCTAACGAAGGTTAGTCTGAATGGTAAGCGACTCGATATCGCTTAAACAAGGTCTCAAGTTTGAAACTTGGCGTATGCAGAAAATTCCCGTTGGAGACTCATTTATCATAACTAGATGTGCAATGCGAGTCAGATCTAGATATAGTTGGGGCAAAGTTCCAATGAACCGGGTGGGTAACTAAAAAAAAACTTTTAAGCAAAACCTTAGTTTGAGAAAATTTTAAAACAAACAGTTATATTTGTTTAAAAGGGCTTTTGGATCAAATCATAGTTTAAAACTATGATTTTAGATAAGCTAGTCAGAGTAGCTTTTGGAACAATAAAAGGGCTTTTGGATCAAACTATAGTTTAAAACTATAGTTTTAGATAAGCTGGTCAGAGTAGCTTTTGGATTACTCAATTATTATTTTACCCTTATTTTTTCTTACACCATCTCTTCTCTCTTTACTATCTTTTCTATTATCTCTCATCTCTCCTCTATCTTTTACACTACCTCTTCTCTCTTTCCTCTATCTTCTCTTTTTTTCACCTTCTCTCCTCTATTTCTTTTTCACATTTTTTAAAATTCTATCCAAACACATATAATAACACACTTGAATTTCATTCTCTGTGAGAATTATTAAAAATTAGAAGCCCCGATAATAATATTATAAATATGAAAATAAGCTTAAAAATCGGCTAAAAGTGAAAATAGTGTTATATATATATATATATATATATATATATAAGCAGTTATTGATTCTTTGACTTATCTGTAATTGGCATGATAATTTGATTACAGAATAAGGGTTAGTTATCAGGTCTTATTAGACTTATCTGTAAAATCATTTAATTATATTCCACTTGGAAACTTCAAAACCCCTAATAACACGAGAATATATTCCCATCCCACTTAATTTAATTGAAAAGTATTGTCGGAGACCACAGGACAATTATCTGCATATAGATTAATATTAAAATTAATTAATATGCCATGCCAAATCATTAAAAAGCAGAAATTAATGAATATTAATTGAAAATTGCTGAAATTAACAAAAAATATATATTATTATTATAAACAAGTAATCGTTAAAATAAATTAAAAATCGTCTTAATTAGAGAAGCTAGTTCTACTATTTTAATGTGTAAAAATCATTGCTTCAAAAGTAGACAAATCATACACGTAGATCGGTCAACAAGGGAATTAATAATAATGGTGAAACAGCGAACCCTCTACCAAGTTTATTTTTTAAAAAATATTTTTGTGGAACCAACAGGTAGATTCAATTATTTAAAAAATTACACTAAATGATTACAATAATTCAGCATCCAAATTGTTAGGTGAATGTTTCCAAGGTGAGCTTAAGCTCGTGAACGTTGACTTCTGCTTCTTCCTACCATTATAAACTTCATTGAACTTGGCTACAGAAAATCAAACTTGTCAACACAAAAATGGAAACCATCTCTTTCTGCTTTCTTTCATTCTTATTACTATCTTCTTCCTTGTTTCACTCATCAGCTTCTTCTCCAGAAAGAGAAGCATTGGAGATCATCATCGGAGGAGGCGGAGATGCCCCTGATCCTCCCACCTACCACCACCACCCACCCCCGCAGCCGCCGTCCCGGCTGGAGAAAGCACGGCAGGTGCTTCTGAAATTCGCCACCACAATTAACGACCCCAACTGCTTTACCAGTAACTGGAATGGTCCCAACCCCTGTCAATACAAAGGAGTTAAATGTGATAAGTATCCAAATTCAACTGAGCAAGCCGTTTCAGGATTAGATTTCAACCAAGCTGGTTTCTCTGCTAGTCAAGGTTCAAACTTGGGTCTCACCGGAATCTTGGACTCCATTCCAGAATTAACATTCTTTCATGTCAACTCCAACAATTTCTCAGGACAAGTCCCCACACAAATCACTAAATTCCCATTTTTCTACGAGCTCGATTTAAGCAACAACAAGCTCCAGGGTAGTTTCCCAAGGGATGTTCTTTCTTCTAAGCGACTACTTTTCGTAGATCTCAGGTTCAATGATCTCACCGGCCCGGTCCCTCAAGAACTCTTCAACATGGATCTTGACGTCATCTTCATCAACAACAACAAATTCAGCAGCAAACTTCCATGGAATTTCGGAAACACACCTGCGAGATACCTCACATTCGCCAATAACAAGTTCACCGGACCAATCCCAAGCAGCATAGGAAATGCGTCAAAGACGTTGACCGAAGTGCTGTTCTTAGGAAACCAGTTTTCTGGGTGTTTGCCTTACGAGATTGGGTTCCTGAAAAAGGCCATCGTCTTTGATGTGAGCAAGAACTCATTGACGGGTCCAATCCCAGAATCTTTTGCTTGCTTAGAGAAGATTCGGTTCTTGAATTTAGCTCATAACAAATTCTACGGCGCTGTTCCGGAATCAGTGTGCGAGCTTGCTGGGATTCGTAATGATGGGAATCTTACCTTAACGGATAACTATTTCACTGAAGTTGGACCTCAATGCAGGAAGCTGTTAAAATCAAAGGTGCTTGAGGTGAGCCAGAATTGCATAAAGGGGCTTCCCAATCAGAAATCGCCTCAAGAATGTTATAAGTTTCTGTCTTACGTGAAGCCATGTCCGAATGAATGGTCTCTCAAGGTTGTTCCATGTAAGAAAGGCTATTCCAAGTACGATGAAAAGGCTTCTTCTGCTGCGCCTGCGACGTACGAGTCGCTGAAGCCGACACGACATCGTTTAATGTGAGAGCCTAACTGCGTAAGAATGTCGGTTAATTTGGGGATTGTTTTTATTGGCTTGCATGTATTTTGCTTTTATTTCAGTGTTGGCGCGCGAATATATTTATTTTATATTTATGGTGATTAATGAATAAGTAGCAAAGGAGCTAGTTTGGTTCCCTTCAAGTCTAAGATCTGCAATAGCACGCTTCTGTTAAAGGATGATGGTATTTCTCTCAAAAGTCTGAATCATATATTTCAATGTATGGTATTGATGATATGTTCAAACTTGGAAGACTTTAATAAATCATGGCCTCTTCCTACCAACTCTTTGGGTCATTCTTGCTTTCTCTTACCGATTAAAAAGAAACTATATAAAAATTTAATCCTTCCCTACCTGACTATAAAAGAAAATTATACATATATATATGGTGGTAGTGGTTTTTCTTTATATATATATTGTGGCTTCAAGAAGTTTCTTGGTTGGTACAATATGTGACATTATTTGAAAAACAATATTATACTACATATAAGTAGAATAAACTTTTGTTGGGATTACTTATATCCTTTTCCCACTGTTATTTTTCCAACTCCTCATCTCTCTCACCCTACTTGATGGAGTTTTTAGATATTGGTAACTATTAAATATAGATATCTCTCCTAATAAAAATTTAAATATGGATTACCATATTGTGGGAGAGAAAAAAATATTATCTTCTAAGGATTCAATGGCCTATAATCTCATGGAAAGAATCAAGATTCTCATAATAAGATTGGATCGCTGAACCATCAATGACTCTCACTTTCTATTTATAATAGGCTGCTCAGGAAAGCAAACCATCCATAGTCTCACTTTCTATTTATGATAGTTTTTGTAAACAGTGCTCAAAGTCGGTCATTTTGGGCAGCAAAACGGACCTAATAGATAAGCTGTGAAAGTCCCCCGTTATAAAAAAACACACACAAAATAATCATTGTGAAGACCTATGAAACTGGTCAGTTTACCTCTATCAGTATGTAGATTTAGTTAATAAAAAAATGAGATATATGACTATTTGAAGCGTATATCTCTAAAAAATACTATTTTATTGTGATTCCAATCGTTATGTTTGGGAGACATTTTAACTCTTGGGTATTTAGGTTTTTATTGATATTGCTTAAGAAGAAATGAGATTTTACTATACTCTTTAATTATAGGTAAATTCAACCCCTTTCTAACAAATATTGTATAAAAAAAATGAACTAATGAGCTTGCAAATTATTATTACTATTTAAAATTCAACAAGATTTGTTTATACTAACTAGAGTTGGATATAGTAGAATGAACTAATCTTTTATAAGCTAACTAAAATTTGAATCTATGTTAAGATCAAGTGTATTTGTATTTAGTAATCAATAATATCTCTAATAGTTAGATAACTATGTTTAAAAAACATTCTTTGCTCATCAAGTAATTCTCACGTGCGGTCACTCCACTCACCGTATGTAATCCCCTCCAAAACATAAATGTTGTGTTTGAATTATGGAGCATTAATTTACTTTTGAATTTAAATTTAGGCCAAATTTATTATTTGGGTAGGTAGAATTCAAAGATAATTTGGATTTAATCCAAATCCAAGTAAATTTTATTATTATAATTTTTTAGAATTTCAAATTTTTTAATACCACACAAATAAAAAATTTTAAATACTAGAAAGGTGCAACTAAAAGTAATTGATTCCCAATATATTTATCAATTTGCTAACTCCTTAAATATAATTACACACACACACACACACAATCCTCGATTTTGTTTGTCCACACATTTGAAATAAAAGAAACAAGTAATTAACATCCCATCTTATGCTAGCCTTCTTGTTAGATTTATTAATTGTACTCTTCTAAAATTATGATGTTTATTTTTATTCTTAATATAAAATCTCAATATATTCTATCTCATAAATTTATATTTTTCTTCTAAATTATCCTTATTAATTACACATATTAAAGTAAATTTTATCGAAGAACAGTTCTAATACAAATGATTAAATAATATATTTTAAAAAATCAATATATTTTTTTACAAATAATCAAATTAGATTTATATTAATATATATAAATTAATTATTTGTGTGGGAAAGTATTATTTATGGCTGCTGCTGTTTCTATAATGAAGCCGATCATACTAATTTGATGAAAAGGGCAAAGCTGATCTTCAAAAGATAAACAAAAGGAACCAAATTGGTTGGCGGCTGGGTTTCAAAATGATAAATTAAACGACATTAGACTTCCCTCAATTTCTCTCCGACATCATTAGTCTTTACTTCAAAAATAGTACTCCCATCTATCTGCAAGGAATAATCTTTTTCCGAATTATATTGAAACAATTTTTTTTCTTTTTGAGAATTTAATCATTTGAGTTGTTAAGAGATTTTATTAAGCTAATCATAAAAATTTAATGGAAAAATTCCATTTTTAGTTAGTTTTGGTAAACTAGTTAAATTTTTTCCCAACACATTATCATGTGTTTAACTTAAATTCTCTCAACAATTTTTTTTATGTTTAACTTAATTAAAATTATTTTTTAATTTCAAAGACATTGGCCATCTGTACATAAAGCCCGTGGCCTGGTGTGTTTATCCGAACCCACAATAAAAATGCCTTACCTAACCTGATAAATATAGGGTTGGGCTGGGCATCGGGCTGCAAAATACAGCCCATGTATTTTTCGAGCTGGGCACCGGGCATAAGGGCTACCCTACTCTACCCATGAGCACCCCTTTTTTTATTTCTTTTATTTTTTTTCTATCTTGAAATGGAGAATATGACAGCTACTGGTGACTAGAAGGTAATTTTAAAAATATGAGTAGTTAAGTAGGTAAGTTATATCTTTTAATATTTATAACTATACTAATTTTTTCTTTTTTTTAACTTTATTAATTATCATATAATTATATTATAAATTATAATTATTTATTTTATTTTTTAAAATGTTTTATCTTTTTCAATATTGGGAAATTGATGCAAAGTTATAATTACAAACTATTTAGACTTTAACGCTTATTTTTTATATGCAATGGATCTCAAAATTTTAATTATTATCTTTGTTGCCTTATTCTTAATGGATTATAGATATTATTTAACTTTTGAAGACGCATGAATATGGTATTATTTTAGAAATTCATAATTATATTTTTTTTTACAACATGAGCATGGCATCACGACTTGGACATACCTAGTCCGCTCATACCCAACTCAAAATTGTTAAGGCTTTTACTGGGTAGAGTTGGACATCGGGTTATAAAATGTAGCCCATACTTTTTTTAGGCTGAGAACTACCCTACCCATATACACCCTTTATCCCCCATGCCCCAATATAAAAGTCTAACATGTCGTTCATATTTCAACGCCTTCCGGTTGCCACCTCATCGTAGAGTTTGGCATCAATACAAGCATAAGACTAAGCATTTTCCTAGGCGGCACTCATAAGGATTTGATTAGAAATTGTATAAAACTGTAGGGACTATAATAGATCACATGTAAAACTATAGGGGACGGTTTAAGGATTTATTTATTTCTTATTTTTTTGCTAGCAAGTTAAGAATTTTTAAAGCATAGGGATCAAATTATTAATTTTACTTTTATCTAATTATACGTTTACACAATCTCATACATCAATTTATTTAACGTTTGAAAAAAAACATTTGACAAATACATATATATATTTTTAAAATTTTTAATTTAGTTCATATTATTTTTTCTCTTTTTAATAAACTCGATCCAAAGGTTAAACGATTTAATAAAAAGTATATAAATATTAAATTAAAAATTAAGAAAAATTATAAAAAAAAAAAAACTATAGAATGGTTTTCCCTTGTAACGTTTCAACTTAAGAAAAGACATCTCCCAAAAAGGTTCAAAATATCTTACCGGAGTAAAAGAAAGAAGACGCACGGACAAGCAAACTTGAAGTTCAATTGAAAATCAATGAAAAAATTGAAGTCCCCATAATTATTTCAACAATATCAAATCCTGCTTAATTAAGAAAAATTAATCCAAATTTATTTAGTATAAAATAGCCTATGTTCTATAAACACCAACTTTAATTCGGTTCAAGATGATGTTTAAATTGGCATGTTTCTTTTTGGACTGAATAAATTGGCATGTTTGGTTACAGAATAAGTGAGTTGGTCGTAAAAAATATTAAAAATTACAAAATGGGAGGTAGTTAGCAGGCTGCAATAGACTGATGTACACAACCATTTAATTATATTGACTTGAAAACTTCAAAACAATACCTAACACAAGAACATTGCGCATAAATTGAAAACTATTATCGGAGACCAGAGGACAATCAATTATCTTCATAGATTTAATGTATTTGTAAATATTCTTTCAGAAGTTAACAAATTTTATGTAGATAATCAACGAGCGAATTAACAAAGGTGAAACAGCAAACACATCCTTCCAAGTTGATGAATTTTATTTTTGGGAAAAACCCACACAAGTCCATTCAACAATTAAAGTAAATGGTCATAATAATTTAACATCCTAATTGCACCGTGTTTCCATGGTGGCCTTAAGCTCCTGAACCTTGATGACTTCTTCTTCTCCCTACAGTTATAAATTGCATTAAACTTCTCTACACTGAAAACCGAACTTGTTGACACAACAATGGATACCATCAATTTATGTGTTCTTTCATTCTTATTATCTTCTTCCTTGTTCCACTCATCAGTCTCAGCTTTCTCTCCTTATTATCACCACTCTCCTCCCACCTACTACTACCACTACCACTACCTCCCGCCACCGCCGCCACTGTCCCGGCTAGAGAAAGCACGGCGGGTGCTTCTGAAATTCGCCACCACAATCGACGATTCCAATTCCTTTACCAGAAACTGGCATGGCCCCAACCCTTGCGAGTTCAGAGGAGTTAAATGTGCAACTTACCCAAATTCAACTGAGAAAGCCGTTTCAGGATTAAATTTCAACCAAGCTGGTTTCTCTGCTCGTCAAGGTTCAAATTTGGGTCTCGCTGGAATCCTGGACTCCATTCCAGAATTAACATTCTTCCATGTCAACTCCAACAACTTCTCAGGACAAGTCCCCACTCAAATCCTTAGATTCCCATTTTTCTTCGAGCTCGACTTAAGCAACAACAAGCTCCAAGGTGAATTCCCAAGGGAAGTTCTTTCTTCTAAGCAACTTGTTTTCGTAGATCTCAGGTATAATAACCTCACCGGATCAGTCCCTCAAGAACTCTTCAAAATGGATCTCGACGTCATCTTCATCAACAACAACAAATTCAGCAGCCACCTTCCATGGAATTTCGGGCACACACCTGCGCGATACCTCACATTCGCCAACAACAAGTTCACCGGACCGATCCCAAGAAGCATAGGAAATGCTTCAAAGACGTTGACGGAAGTTCTGCTCTTGGGGAACCAGTTTTCTGGGTGTTTACCTTACGAGATTGGGTTCTTGAAGAAGGCCGTAGTCTTTGATGTGAGCAAGAACTCGTTGACGGGTCCAATCCCAGAATCTTTCGCTTGTTTAGAGAAGATTCGGTTCTTGAATTTAGCTCACAACAAATTCTATGGACCTGTTCCGGAATCAGTGTGCGAGCTTCATGGGATTTGCAACGATGGGAATCTTACCTTAACGGATAACTACTTCACTTACGTTGGACATAAATGCAGGAAGCTGATAAAATCGAAGGTTCTTGACGTGAGCCAGAATTGCATAGAGGGGCTTCCCAATCAGAAATCGCCAGAAGAATGTTACAAGTTTTTGTATTATGTGAAGCCATGTCCAAATGAAAAGTCTCTGAAGGTTGTTCCATGCAAGAAACACCATCATCACAAGCATCACGAAACGGCGCCGTCTCCTGCGCCGGTGACTTACGAGTCTCTGAAGCCGACACGCCATCGTTTCATGTGAGCCCAAGCATGTTGTGTTTAATTTGATGATTGTTTGGCTCACATATATTTTCCTTTTCCCTCAGTGTTCGTGAATATATGTTATGGTGAGTTTTCTTCTCTTCTGTCTGATGAAGATGTTGGTGAATGAATAAGAAATGTAACCTTAGCTAATGTTAATAATTCTCAAGTGGTTATGAATTAATGAGTTTTCTTTGTTAAACTAGGATAGTATTTTCTCCAGAAGACTTGGACAATCGTATATGTTTTCTTCTTACCAACTCTCTATGCTCCTCTCTCTTTCGATCTTTCCCATAAAAAAGAAGACGGATGTACAATGGACGAGGTCTATATATTTGAAGAGTGAGAAACTATATAAAAATTTAATAAATAAGAAAATTAAGCACGTCACGCCCTTCTGGTCAACATCTTTTGAGATTATCTAATTGTACTTCTAAAAACATGTTTTTATAACGAGTCATTTGTTGTCATAAATAAAAATATTATTCTTATACACAAAAGAAAATATTTTCATTTACTTTGAATAAAATATAATTATTTTTATTTTTATTTATTAGTAAAAGTTTTTTATTTATTTAAAGCCCCTCTCAGTAAACCAATTCGAAAGGTTTGTTGAGTAAAATATTAACATCGAATGAAGAGTACGTGTGACGAACCTAATAGACGGGATGGGTAGTGTTTGCTGAGGGGTTTTCTCTCCTGATATATAATCAACAAAATTAATTAGTAAACAAATTCAAAAGGGTTATATATATCATAATATTTGTTCTAATACAATTAAGAAGGAATCATATGACCCCAGATCTGAATGCCCTACCTATTTCAACACATGGGCAGGGTGATAAAATGAGAAAAAATTTGGTATGTTGCAATCATGAAATGGTATAATCTTGTTTTTTTAAAAAAAAAATCAAAAGTGCACCTTTGCTTATGAGATAGGCACTCTAACCATCTTTTATTTTAAGATGGACGATCTGACTCAAAACCTCCCATGTGTGGCTGTTAAGTGTGCTCAAAGAGTGTATTTGATAAATACTAATCTAATTAATAAGGTGATAGCTTATGATCTATAAAGTTATAAATTTATATCTTATTGTCGATATAAATATTTTCTTAATAAATGATCTATAAGTATAAAGCTCTATAAATTTAGAGATATATATTGGCCTTGATAAGTCTTTAAGTCCTAACTCACATCGATTTTTTCATACAAAAAGGGAGAATGTCATTTTTTCAAGGTTCAAAGATTGAACCTTAGACAAGAGACTGAGAGAGTATAGGGAGAGTAACCAAAAATTAAATGAAGTGACTCATTATTTGTAGGTTTAATTAATGGTAAGTATAGTTGCCTCTCACTAGTGAGAGAGATTTTTCTTTTTTTAAGAGAGGGCTAAACATCAAAAATGAAATTATTAGTCTATAAAGAGATTATATCTTAAAAATTCTTTTACTATAAGATTCTTTAAATATCAATGACACTTGTCTAAAATTGTCGTATTACTCAATCCATTTATTGCTAACACATATATAAATTTATTTTATTTTTTAGGGATATGATATATTTTTAATTCTCAATAATTTTACAAGGCTATATATTTATAACATTAATAACCTGGGCATGTTTTCTTTAAAATTTAATAACATATCTATTACATTCTTAATACATATTCTGAAAATGATCTTTTTGAATCCTCTATACGAAAGTTAGGAAGAAGGTTTGATTCGCTGTGGCCAACTCTTGGGAGGCATCCCATGCTGGGGTAAAGAGGGTAACATGTGGCGAATGCTTGTCTCAATTTAAGCAACGACGTGGGGTTGAGTGTGACTGGGCCCTTGGCTAGGCTTGAAACCATGCTGTTGAGACTATATCACTAACGATGGACTCTCTCAAATGGGACTGCACTTCGTTTAAGAGTATTTTTGGACCTTAACTTTGATTATGCAAAGTGATCTTAATATAATCAATCAAACACAACTATTAGAACATGTTTAATATATAAGTAATATTATTTTATTATAATTCTAATAATAATATTTAAATAAGTATCTTAATTTTTAAATATTTAAATTTATATTTAAAAATAATTGATAATTTATTTTATTCAATATTAATATCATCTAAAGAAGGAGATTTTTATGTCCTTAGAAGCATAGCCCTTTTCTAAAGATTTATTTATCCGAAAAAAAGATCACACACAAAACAATATAAAATGAATGGAGAGGGAGAGGGAGAGGGAGAGGGAGAGAGAGAAAGCAAATGGCCCATGACAAGCTGGTGCCGTGCCACCATTGAGACTAAATTCAGAAAATTGGCACATGCATCATTTTTGCATCATCCTCTTCCAAAATCTCTCTCTACTTAAATCTGACCAACTCATTCATATGCCAAAATATATTGAAATATTTTGGTTATTCAAGTGTATAAAATCTAGATATCAGTGGGCATTTAAGTGGGGTTGAAGTTCTTCAACCTAGACTTCTCCTCCCCCACGATAAATTGCATTAAACTTCGTTCCACAAATCATTCCCATTCACACAATGGACACCTTCTCTTTCTGTGTCTCCTTTCATTCTTATTATCTTCTTCTCCCTTCCTTCGCTCCTCACTTTCTGCTTTTTCTTCTAAAAGATAAGCATTACCCATCACCACCGGAGAAGCAGGGGATTCCCCTGTTCCTTCCCCTTACGACGACCCTCCTCTGGCCACCTGCGGCTGCTCCCTCCGCCTCTTCCGCCACTGAGCCCCCGTCTGGAGAAAGCCACACTGGACAACCCCACTGGCTTTAACAAAACCTGGAAGGAAGGTGGTAGCCCTTGTGAATAAAGAGGAGTTAGATGGGACAAGTTCCCAGATTCAGACGAGCTCGCCGTTTCAGGATTAGATTTCAACCAAGCTGGTTTCTCTCCTCGTCAAGGTTCTTCATGCTTGGATCTCACTGTAATCCTCGGAATCCCACAACTAACATTCTTCCATGTCAACTCCAACAACTTCTCAGGATCAGTCCCCAAAGAAATCATCCGATACCCATTTTTCTACGAGCTCGATTTAAGCAACAAGAAGCTCCAAGGTTATTTCCCATGTCAAGTTCTTTTTGCCCAACAACTCATTTTCTTAGATCTCAGGTTCAATATCCTCAACGGACCAATCCCTTCATTGCTCTTCTTTCTGGATCTCGACGTCATCTTCATCAACAACAACTTCTTCGGCTACCTTCCATGGATTTTCGGAGCCACACCTGCGAGATACCTCACATTCGCCAACAACAAGTTCATCGGACCAATCCCGAGAAGCATAGGACTAGCATCAAAGACATTGACGGAAGTTCTGTTCTTGGGAAACCAGTTTTCTGGGTGCTTACATTTTGAAATAGGGTTCCTGAAAAACGCAGTAGTCCTAGATGTGAGCAAGAACTCTTTAACGGGTCCAGTCCCAGAATCTTTTGCTTGCTTAGAGAAGATTCGTTTCTTGAATTTAGCTAACAACAAATTCTACGCTGCTGTTCCGGAGTCAGTGTGCGAGCTTCCTGGGATTCGTAACAATGGGAATTTTTCCTTGGCGGGTAACTATTCCACTGAAGTTGGACCTGAATGCAAGAAACTGATAAAATCGAAGGTCCTTGATGTAAGCCATAATTGCATAAAGGGGCTTCCCAATCAGAAATCGGCTGAAGAATGTGAAAAGATTTTGTCTCGAGTGAAGCCATGTCCGCATGCAAGGTCTCACTTTTGTTCCATGTAAGAGATACGATTACTAGAACGTTGAAACGGCTTCTTCTCCGCCTCCTGCTCCTGTTACCTACGAGTCTCTGAAGCCGATACGACATCGTTTAATGCGAGGCATAGCCAAAGCATCGTTTGGTGTTGGTGAATTTTCTTCTTTTGTTTCTAGTTAAGACGGGGATTACTGAATAAGCAGTGTAAGTGTGTAACCGAATTTGCTGTGGATAATTTTAAGAGCAGTTTTTTCTTCTTATATTTTTTGGGGGAAAATATTCAATATATACTTTTATGTTAGTATACATTTTAATTGAGAAAATCTGAATTCTGAAAAAATATGAGAAAGTAGCAAACACTCCAAAAAAATATTCATTAACTGTGACAGATTAGTGAAAATTTAGCAAAATATTCATTTAAGAAGAGAATTTCATTGATAAACCAATTCATTGTTAATTTAGTAATTTGCTTCCTCTCAACATTTAATGTTGTTTATTCAACATTTTACTAAATAAAGTTAAGGAATCAAAAGGATACTTAAAAAAAAAAATTAAGGGATTTAAAGCATGTTTTTGTCTTTATATTAAAGTATATTATTTTTTCATGGATGAGAAAATGTTTTCATATAAGAAAATTCAATACATAGCTTCTTTTTTTTTTGTCAAAAGAAGATTCAATATATAGCTAATAGCATCAGTAGTGTTTTTTTTTTTAGAAAAATATTCAATATATACTTTTTATATTAGTATACATTTTAATTGAGAAAATCTAAATTCTGAAAGAATGTGAGAAAGTAGCAAACAATGACGGAACCGTGACAAGTAACTCTATTTTAATGAGTCATTTTGAAACTTACGTTTATAAATAACAATATGACGGAACAGTTTTATTAGTGCAAACTGAGAAATAAATTAAAGAAATTATATATTAAAAAAATTATTTAATTATAATTAATATAAGAGTTATTTTATTAATTTAAGTAGATTAAATAGTATATAATATGAATTTATTTTTAATAGTTGAATTTAGTCATAATTAATTTATTTATCTAATTTTTTAGTTTATTTAAAAAATTTAATTAGATTATATAATAAGAATATGAAGAAATATTTTGCTAGGAAATAATATTTTTCGTATAACCGTATGGAATGGAATTACAGTCTTATTATCATTTTGGTACATGCCTCTAGGATTATTACAAGAGTACGGAAACGAGTTTGAAAATAAAGATGTGCATTAAATTTATCCGTACATGCTTCGAATGTCATAATGCATAACCTTTGAGTTGGGTCAGGCCCATTGGGCTACATGGACGCATTAAATTTTACTTATTCTTTCTAAACTTATAAATTCAACCCATTGTCCGTAGGTTCAGCTGGTGAAGGAATAAGATATACTATCATTTGGAGTGTGTTCAAACTCTGGGGAGTATCATTTTATTGTAGTTCCAGTTGCGGTACTTGGGGAGATATCCTAACTCTTGGGTGTTTAAATTTACGCTTGAGGGTAATAAACTGTTCGCTCTGCCCGACATTGGTATCGTCTAAGAGGAAGGGAGATTTCACCCTGCTCTTGGATCGTGGGTGAGCCCAACCCCTTTCTAAAAAATTTTATACCAAAAAAATAAACTTATAAATTCATCAACACTAAAAGGAGAATATATACACGGGTTTATAAAAAGTATTTATACATTTAAATTACTCTTATAACATTTATAAGACGATTAAGCTATAATTTTTTAAATGAAATAATCTAGATTAAGAGGATGTTGGAGTAATAGGCGGTATATAAAATATTGAAACTAGCTTGAGATTTATTATTTAAGAAAATTATTCTTAAATATGATAATAATAATATTGTTAATATGTTAATGAGTTTAAATTTTAATAGATACATCTTATTAGTGTTATAGGTGCAAAAGATGATAAATCTAGATTAGTAACTCAAAATCTAACATATATTCAAAGAATAGAACTATTCTATAGATGTTTTGGTTAAAGAAAAATTGATAAATACAACAATATTATATTTATGCCCTTCTCATTTAAAGACAATTTTAATTAATGAGTGTTTGAAATTTAATGGTCACATTTAATTTCTTTTATTTTAGGCATATTAACCCTCTATTGTACCAAATATAAATATATATATATATATATATATATAAATTTAAAGTACTCTTATTACATTTATAAGACGATTAAGCTATAATTTTTTAAATAAAATAATTTTGGAAAAAGTCGGCAACAACTCCAGTATTTCACAATAATTTTTAATTGTTGGAGGATTAGATTGCCATTAATTTAGTTCATGAGTCCCTGCACGACATTTTCGTTTAAGTTGAGCCTCTCGTCAATTCTTTTGGTCTTTAAGGATCACCAAAATGAACAAGTTAACATTATCTGAAAGTGCTTAGTTGAGTGGGTTTCATAGTTCAAAAGGCCATTTATATCTTCCACTTAGGGTGCATGCTTGCGCACTCCTTTATTTCCGTCTTCTTAGTCTGCTTCCACACACTATTCACTCCAATTTCCTCAATACATTTTATACAAACTCCCACTCTCAAATAAATCACAATATTTAGAGAAATATCATAAATTTTAAGTATTTAAATTTATGTTTGATAGTAATAGATAATTTACCCTATCTGATATTAATATCGCCTAAGAAAAAAAGAGATTACGCTCTATCTTTAGATAATAAATGAGTCTAACTATTTTTTAAAAGTTTTTATTAAAAAAAAAAACAACTTACATGATCCAGTACACAACGACACTTTTTACTTTTTTTAAATGTAAGTCCAAATAATTGGTGTAAATTCACGGACCAGAACTTCACTATTATGTTTTCTTCTATTGCTGATTTCTGAGGGAGTTAATTAGTAGTGCGCCGACTTTAATTAGTAGTGTGATTAAAGGTTCTCTAACCCCACTACGAACAATGTTAAAATGAGAACCTTCATCGAGCAATTCCAGAAAATAAACGTATCCTTCATCGGTGTATTTAAAGTCTTCAATAACAAATCTCAATTATTCCCCCATCATTCTCAAAACGAGGAATGGAAACTCACATTCACTTGCCTTATTACACAATGATCACCATCTTCTTCATAACAACTATTCTTTCATCCTTCCTCACCGTAAACCCTGAAATCGTCCATGAATCTCCATCGCCATGTCCACCTCCATCATCATCCTTATCTCCGTTATTCCCTGAAATCTTAAACTTCATAGACCAAAGAATAGCCTTGGTCTTCCCAATCATCCAAACCTTCAAGAACACCCTAACCTCCGATCCATTTGGTGTCACCAAAACCTGGGTTGGTCCCAACATTTGCAACTACACTGGCTTCTACTGTGACCACCCTCCCGACAACCTCACCGCCTTCACCGTCGCCTCCATTGACTTCAACGGCTTCCAACTGGCGGCCCCGAGCCTCGAGGGATTCATCGATAAGCTGCCGGACTTGGCTCTGTTCCATGCCAACTCCAACAACTTCTCCGGGACAATACCGTCCACAATATCCAAGTTGACGTCTCTATATGAGCTGGACTTGAGTAATAACTTGCTTTCTGGGATGTTTCCTATGGTGGTTCTTGACTTGCCCGACCTGTCTTTCTTGGATATTCGGTTCAACTTCTTCTCCGGCGAGGTTCCTCCGGAGATTTTCATGAAGAGCCTGGACGTGTTTTTCCTCAACAACAATAATTTCATGCAGAGGCTTCCCGGTGACTTGGGAGACACGAAGGTGCTGTATCTCACTTTAGCTAACAACAAATTCACCGGGCCCATTCCACGGAGCATCGGAAGAGCCTCGGAAACATTGTTGGAGATCTTATTCCTCAACAACCAGTTAACAGGCTGTCTTCCTTACGAAATAGGGTTCTTAACAAAGGTGAGACTCCTGGACGCCGGCAACAACCAGTTGACGGGACCGTTGCCATGCTCGCTGGGGTGCTTGGAGGCGGTGGAGCAACTGAACCTGGCCGGAAACTTGCTGTACGGACAGATCCCGGAGGTGGTGTGTGCATTGGGGAATCTGGTGAACCTGTCCTTATCGGATAATTACTTCATCAGAGTAGGACCGTTGTGCAGAAAGCTGATAAAAAGAGGAGTACTTGACGTGAGGAAGAACTGTATTTACAGAAATGGAGTTTCCGATCAGAGACCCATACAAGAGTGCTTTCGATTCTACATGCACCCGAGGTCTTGTTTCAATCCGGCGTCGTTTAACTTAATACCTTGTAGGGTTTCTTCCCCATGGAGGCATACTAGGGTTGGTTCTTCTTCGCCTAACAGACATTTACTGTCTCACTCTGCCCTATCCAGAACCAGAAATGTAAAGAGGATACAAATGTAATTTCAGCAAGATTGAAAAAGTTGAAGAATTAATCATGCCCCAAAAAAGGATATAGGAGAAACTAAAAGGATTATATATATGATTCAAAATTCAAATAAGTAAATTCTTTTTGGTTATATGTATATAGTGTTGAACTCTGATTAGCATATTACGACATCTCATGTACGTACCACTTGTTTTAACTTGAATGTATAATTATTATTGACGGATCGAATAAATGATAAATAAACATTTAACTAAGCCATATTTTGTGCAATATTTTCTATTACCATCATTGTAAAAAACAAATAATATTAAAAACCAGAGTGACCTTATAGATGGTTGAAGCTGACATCAACGAACAAGTCAGTATGAGGACTGGTAACCTTAGCTACTAGCAGAGATCAGTGTGTTTAAAAACCCGTTGGGAGTGATTTCAAATTACGTTTTGACAAAAGTAATTAACACTTGTTAATTATTTCTATCAAAACCACGTTTTGACATCTTCAAAAACGTGTACATATGTACATGAACTTAACCTTAACCTTGTATAAATCAAATTTAACCTAATTACTTATGTTTGAGTGCTTTAACCCTATACACGTCAAGACATAGAGACATAATGAATCAATGTGGAATTCATGGTTTAGGTATAGACTGATCTATGCATTCCAACAAAATTTATATTTAAGTCTCATATTCCATACTGTTTTATCTAAACCTTTTTTTAAAATACATCAATGGTTTTTCATAGTACGTTGGCCTCCATTTGGAAGATTTTATTATACATCATTTTCAAACAGGTATTTTAATCAGGATAAATATAATATCTCTATTAGACTCCATTTAAAAAATTCGTATATAATTTATTATTTAATTTAAATATAAGATTTAAATTAAATAATAGTATATATATAGTGATGAAAATGACCTGACTTGATTGATAGAGAAATTGGGAATCTCTGAGAGTAAAAGAACCATAAGAAATCTTTGACCTTCTAAAATAAAATTAAAAAAAACATATATTTGGTGTTCGTAGGTAGACGAAAAATGCAAACACTGTGCCACGTTTGAAATATTGGGGGGGGGGGGGGGCAAAAACAGCACTTAGTTAAATTATATGTGTAATGTCTAATGTCAACTAAAGAAGGCAGTGCTTATGTAAGTGGTGGTGGAATGTGCAAAGGTTGTTGGAGTTAGAAGCTCATCACAAATCCCTAATCGATCCAACACATCACACATGCTCTCTTGCGTTGGCTTTTATAAAGAAAGCTTCTTTGGGGCATCTTATTGTTAGTATCACTCCAAATAAATTACTTCATTCCCACGTTTGATTTGCGTCATCCTTCCATCTCTTGTGTTTATGATTTGGATTTATGATTGCCAATAAGGGTGTTCAATTAATTCCCATCTCGATCTCGGTGATATCGGGATAGATCTGTCCTATCCCGATAAAGACCGCGACGGGATGGGTCTTGGCTCGACCTTCGAGTCGTCCTATCCCATCCCGATATATTTATATTTTTTTTAAATAATAACTTTTAGCCCTCCCTCATCCTCCCTCGCTTTACTTTTTGTCCTTCATAGTTTTACTCTTAGTTTCAACCTTAGCATAATCTTCCTTCCTCAGTTCCTCCCCCATCGCTAGTTTACTTTTAGGTTTCAGCCCTCACTACACTTCAGAGCCGCTTCATCTTCAATTTGTGACTATCGCCCACTGCTACCCATAACCTCCGACTATCTCTCCTCTCGACTTCAGTACACTGTTGTTGTTTGCCTCAGTAAGTGACCTTCCTTCTTGTTACTCCTTCAGTTGTTGGCTTTTCTTATAGTTGTATTTATCAATATGTATTACTCTCTTTTTTTGTATCGTTCATCATACAACTGGCATGAGTTGCTAGTGTGACTTGGCCAGAAGGTGGGGTTGGAGAGTGAGATTGGAAATTATGATCATTGTCGAGAGAAGTGAAGGCCTTAAGGGTTTAGTCTTGAACAAAAAATGTTAATGAATTCATGAATCTCATTCAATCCTTTGTATTTGTATGTAGTATGTTGAGGGGAACCTGTATGCGTTGAGCCCTTGGATTGTATTGGACGTCGTATGTGTGTGTGATGACCTTGAGGAAGTGGCTTGACACAAATTATAGGATGGGGAGATTTTTATTTTATTTGACTGTTGATATTTAATACCAGGAAAAAGAGTTCAACACATACTATGACAAAACAAGGTTACTGTTCATATGTGGGTTTCTAAAATGATTTGTTGTATGAATGACTTTGTGAATGATAGGTTTGAGTTGTCCTAGAGTTAGAAGTGAATTTTAAGAAACTGTGTTTGGAAGACTTTTCTTGAATGCCTTATGTTCTCATTAATGCTTGTCATTAATTCTTTTTAATCCATGATACTCAACATGGGACTAGACTCCCGTGCTAGATATAAGTTGTAAAAAAATTCCTTTGGTTTCTGTAAAGGTTGCAACTGTCGTAGCTCATGAAATGGCTCATCAATGGTTTGGTAATCTTGTTACAATGGATTGGTAAACACATTTATGGCTGAATGAAGGTTTTACAAGATGGGTAAGATTTATAATTCATATATTCTTGTATCATTGCTATCGTAGTGTCTCATTCTTGAAACAGAGCCATTCATCAAAAAATGAAGCTCAAGTCTTATTCCATACATAAACAAACTTAGATTATAATGATATCGTATCAGTTTGTTTCTCTCACTAACTTTTGCCTCCATATCTATATCTTTCCTCTTGCATTTTAAATTTAAGCCCTTGATGAATATTACTGGATAAAATATAGTCTTATTAGTTATGTATGTTTTCTGCAGGGATCTTTTGGTGAAATTTTGGAAGCACATTGGCAGGGAACACCTGTTGAAATTTTGAAAGCAGATTGGTAATGTAAGATTCATTCTTCTTGCTTTTTAAGCCTATGAGGAGGGAGTTTCTATGTTTTCTCTCTAAAATGGCTTGAAATGGAGTCTTTGCTGAGATTTTAGATGCAGATGTGTACAAGTATTACTCTGATAGCGCATGGAAGAAATCTTCTTCTTCAAAAACTGTTTCCATCATCAATCCTACCACCAGAAAGACTTAGTACAAAGTTCAAGTTAATTTATATACGATATGGATGTTAGCTTCTTCCTTTTCCTTAATTTCTAGCTATGTCATGCATTTCAAGTCTTAAATTCAGTTCATTTTTTATAACTATTTTCTTCATCTAGGAATGCCATTGTATGCTTGAGTAGTCTGCAACTTGTGTTAGTAAATTAGTGCCACTATGTGCTTGAAGCTTGCATGCTATTAAATGTACTAAGAAATGGTTTACATTATGTACATAACAGGGTATGAAGATAGTGGAATTGGCCCCAAGGCATAACCAACAGCATAAACATGATGACTAAGATATATATTTTTTTAAAATATATCAAAAATTTGGGAATTCTTGTCCCGTCCCGGATTGGAACAAGACGGGACACAGGACGTATTTTGTGTCCCGTGTTCATCCTCGGGACGAGACACAAGACGGGAGTGTTCTAATCATGACCTATCCCGTGAACACCCCTAATTGTCAATTTGCAATTTAGCAGCTTGGGTTATGCCATTTACTTATTGGGTATTGATTTCCAATATGAATATCGGCTTAATTCATCGAAACCAAACCTTGGTCAAACTGATTTCTAATATGCAAACAATTTTGAAAATTTTCAGCTTTCTTTATCTAATATCAGTGTATAAGAGAGAGTGAGATTTTATTTTATTTTTAAATTATAGTTGAACCTAACATCTTTTTAAAAAATTGTGTACAAAAAAAAGATTGAAATTTCCATAGGGAAAATTTCATATAAGGAGCATTGTATAGGAAATTTATTTCAAAAGCTTCAAAAAATTCTTAAACTTCGTTGCATATAAGGATTGTAGTGAAATTAATTTTGTCACGCAAAAAATATAGAAATATCCACCTGTCAAAGAAAGAAAAAGATATAGGCTTTAAGAAGAATAACAAAGAAATTAATAAGATAAATATAAGTATTAATAAAAATAATAGCAATTTTAACAAGAATAATAAAATAAATTAATAAAATAAATAGAGACTTTAACAAGATAAATATATACATTTACAAGAAGAAGAATAATTTTAACAAGAATAAAAATAATTAATATGATAAATAGAGATATGGATAATAATATTAGAGACTTTAAAAAAATAAATATAAACTTTAATAAAATAAATTGAAGTTTTGTTAATATCTTTATTCATAAAGACTCCTATTTAACGCTTTTTAAAATAAATTTACGTCAACGTTGAAGTCCATTCTCCCATTTCCGGGGCTCCTATTTTTTATTATTTAATATTTTGAACATGTGTACACAGATTTCGAAGATTTGGATTCATGTAGGGCAACTATAAATAGAATAAAAAATAGTATAAATGTGTTGTTTTTTAACTTTTTATCATTGCAAAAAAGCACGCGGCATGCCTTGGTAGAATTTTATCATTTTTTGAGTACTTACCGGCTCGTTTTTAAATTAGTCAATGTTCAATGTGACTATAGAATATCGGATGGTTTGATATTTAATAAAGGCAAGCACTACATAAAAAAAAGACATTATATGAATCCAAATCTTTCAATGCAAGTGGAATGACAGCACCTAAATTATTATAAATAAATTTATTTTATTTTAAAAAAATTAATTATAATAGAAATTTTTTTATTAAAATTTAAAAAAGAACTGTACTCTAATTATAAAAAACATTTTTATTAAAATTAAAAAAATTAATATAATCGACAATATATAAAAATTATATATATGTTTAAAATAAATACTATACAATTGATCTAATTTTAATCAAACCTATAAAATTTTTGTTGAGGGTATAAGATGAGACTATCATTTAAAAAATATTAATAAAAATAAGGTGAAAAAATGTATCAATAATTAACAATTATATTCATTATACATACTAACATATTTTTATAAAGTGTCAAATAGGACATCATAAAGTATAATATATAAAAAATAATATATTATCACAATTAAATTAAATAAATAATTCACCCAGATTCTTCCCATCAAATCAACTGAATCTCCTTATTTTTGCCGACTAAACATATATGCTAACGATAATTGACAACTCAAAAAGCTAATTAGGCAAATGTTATGTATATGTCAAAATCTACCGAGCATATGACTGAACTAGGGGTTCATTTTCTTTCAGTAAACAGGTGGAGGTGTCGCA
Source organism: Leucaena leucocephala (assembly GCA_037074615.1). NCBI lineage: Eukaryota > Viridiplantae > Streptophyta > Magnoliopsida > Fabales > Fabaceae > Leucaena > Leucaena leucocephala. The sequence continues at coordinate 2,499,490 of CM073562.1, read as the reverse complement.
ACTCCTTGATAAATAGATAATGCAAATCCCTCGATAAATAAATAGAAAAAAAGCCAACCATCAAACTCCAATAGATATTATACCACGTGGTAAAAATACAATTCCTTCATCATTAATCCTCAATGCATCATTTTTAAAATAATCATATTAATTAAAATATCAATAGTTTGATAATTAATAATATTAATAAGTATCATAATAGAGTTTTTCTAAAAATAATAACTTTTTTCAAATTTCAATACCTAAAATATAACAAGTTTATAATCTCAACTCAATATTTTCATATTAAATTTATAAGACTATTTTCAATAAAAATTATTAAATAAATTTTCTCAATACAATCATATCAATATCAATATATATATATATATATATTAAATCACTAACAAACATAACAATTTTACACACAATGAGCATAAAGTATCAACGGGGGTTGATTTAAGTGGTAAGCGGCTTGATATCGTTTAAACGAGGTCTCGAATTTGAGCCTTAATGTGTCAGAGTATGCAAAAAAATTTTGTTATGAGACTCACCCACTATAGCCAGGTGCGCGACGCGAGTCAGATTCGGATGTAGTCTGGGCAAAATTCCGGTGAACTAGATAGGTAAAAAAATGAGCAAAAAGTTGTTACTTCTCGTTTAAATATATGAATAATTACTACATAAAATCATAAAAATAAATCTTAGTTTTGAGTGAATTAAATTAAGGGTGTATTTAGGAAAAAAATATATATGAGATTATTTGGGAATAGGAAAGGGATTGAGAGAAGATTAAAAAGAGAGAAGCTGACTCAATAATCAAATATAAAACTAACTCAGGGCTTAACTCAGTTTATAAATTAATAATAATAATTTAAAATTTAAATTCATATCCAAAATTTAAATTCTAATAATTCTCTAACTAATAATAATTAAATTATAAAATTTTAAGTAAAAAAATAATAGAATAATTTGTATATACTATTTAATTGTAAATAATAAAAATATTAAATTATAATAATTTAATTAGATAATATTTTAAAGTTATTAGTAAATAATATTTTTAATTTTATTAAATATAAATGTATAAATTTTGATATTTTATAAAACAATATGATGGAGCATGGGGAAGCAGGCACACGACCCATACGAGACCAGACTTGACTTCAATCCAACTCATACTGGAATCTCAAGGGTCCAATATAGCTTATTTTTATGCAAAACTTGGAGACTAAAGTCTAGAAGATTGTGACTCATCCAAAAACTTATACTGGACTCTCAAGGCTCCAATATAGCTTATTTTTATGCAAAACTTGGAGATCAAAGTCTAGAAGATTGTGACTCATCCAAACAAATTAAAACCTTTACTTTTACATAAAAAATGATATATGAGGTTATTTATAGTGTATTTAATTTTTTAAAAGTATTATTTTATTATAATTCTAATTGTAATATTTAGAGAGACATCCTAACTCCTGGATACTTAAATTTATGTCTGAAGGTAATTCGCCCTACTCGATATTAGTATCGCTTAAGAGAAAAGGAGATTTCATTATACCCTTAGATTGTAGGTAAATTTAATCCCTTTTTTAAAAAATTTATACAAAAATAAACATTTGCTTTTTAATTTTGTTATTTTAGAGTAAAATAAATATTATTTCTCAATAACATTTAATATTATAATTTTATTTATAGTATAACATACACTGTGATATTATTTTTTTGTGCATCCAACAATTTTTAATATTATTTTTTAGTTATATATAATATTATAATCTTATTTGCAATTCAGAGTATTAAATATGTTATAAATAAATTAGGGTACTAAAAGTATTAGAAAAATAATAGTAAGTCATCTTAAATAAAATTAGGATATTAAATATAATTAAAAAATAAATTAAGATATTATATGATATTTTAATTTTTCCCAATCGTTTTTATCCAGAGACTCGCAGAAAGCAAATACACGAGTTGCTTAGATTGTGGCATAGATTCTGCCTCCCTGCCTCCCTGTTTCTATTCTCTCCGCCGTAACTTACGCTCCGTCTTCCCATCCAAACCATAATTCAACTTCCTTATTTGGACCCTTCTATCCCGTCTCCTCTGCCCTCTTAATTGATACTTCAAGAAGCTCAATTGAGGAGATCTAAATCCGCTCTTCCCTTCTTCTCTTTTTCATTTATTCATCCTCTTTGACTATTATTTTCACTCTATCATTTTATTCAAGTGTCCTCTCTAAACTTTTTTAAGCATTTAACTTTAATTTAAATTACTAATATTGATATCAATACCTATATTATAAAATATATAATCATTTATATTATTCACAAACTAGGATTATTATCATTACCTTCCTATAATAGATTTTTTCCCCACTCCAGCAGAGACCTTAGCTGTCTCTGGACTTTGGTCCTTTATTATGGTAACTGCAAAATTCTCCCACCCCAAAAGCCGTTACTCGGTTTCGTTCCCTTGCCGAGAAAACAGAGTGGAAAGAAAAAAATAATAAGACTCCATTTTGAATATTTACTACTCCTATTTACTGTCACTTTGTTAATAACTGAAAGGAAACAGAGTCAGTGAAATTCAGGGCATAGATTTAATTCTTTCACGCGTCCCCACACTCCCGCCTAATTAAATCTCTCCCCAGACAGTTGATTTTCATGTTCTGCAAATTTTCTCAGGAAACAAACAAACTCATCTCAGAATATACCTATACCTAATAAACCCACGCTAACACAGAAAAAACACTTAAAGTTCCATTGCTTGATTCTTACTTCCTTGATCTAACTTAGCACTTTTAATTACATTGCTTTCTATTTGCCTTAATAAAGAAGTAAAGAGCAAAGAAAAAGTAAATTTTGCAGGTCCCAAGATCTCCACACCTGATCCTTTAATTTTTCACTCCCCTTAAGATGATGACGATAATGATAATGATAATGCGGATGTGGGACTGGCACAGAATTCAGAAATTGCTTCATTCTCTCCTTCACTTCTCACGACGAAATGCCCCAGCGAATCCACATTCTCCACTAGGTTCTCCCGGCAGAGAAACTCGTTGCTGAAAATCCTCTCCACGTCTCTGTTCAGATCATGTACGAAAACATGAGTGTTCGCCTTTCCATCGCCGGATTTCTTGCTCCGACCAAGCACAGCCGCCGTGAAAATCGCTGACATCCTCCCTGGCGCCATCGGGGAATACCCGCGTGGGCCGTCCACCAATATCACATCCCAAGGGATTTCGTATAAATGATTCGGCAAATCGTTGATCGCGAGCTTGCATTCCGAGAACAAGAGATTCTGAACCGGCCTACAATCGCTCTTGAACTCGGTTCTCGCCTGCAATAACAGCTTCGGATACTCGCGCATCTTGGTGGTGAATTGCACGTCGTAGGCTTCCACTCCGGGATTGGATTTCTCGAAGTCGGAGATTCGGTATTCGTTCTCGTCAAGCAACACGGTGCGGCCATGTTGGTTCAGAGCGAACCAGAGAAGGGACTCGTGGTTGAGACCGAAGACGAGGAAATTGGGATTAGGGATTCGAAGCAGAGTGGCTGCGACGGCGAAGATCTCGGCGGTGGACATTGGGCGAGTTTCAGTGGTGACATTGGTGGAAGATGCGGCTGTATAGTGAAGAAGAGCTTTGACGACAGAGGCAGTGAGTGCTGGGGCGGTGGTGGCGGTGGAGGAGACGGTGGTTGTGCTGGTGGTGGTGGTGAGGAGGGTAACGGTGAAAAGCAAAAGAGTGAGAAATGTGAGGAAGAAGAGAAGGAAAAAGCGATGATTGGTGTGAGCGGAGTGAATGGAAGAATGAAGAAGAATGAATTTGGTGTTATTCTTAGTGATCTTCATGTTGGATTCGGGGAATTCTGGTTGGTCTCTGTTGTTTCTGATGCGAGAGAGAACACTCGTGAGGGAGAGAGATTGATAAGCCAAGAATCTGAGTAATGCCTCTTTGATAAGCTATTCAATGGTCAAAATTTTCATTCCGTCAAATAAAAAGTGAAACATTTCTGACATTCAATTTATTTTTTATTTTAAAAGAAATTCTAATTTCAGCATTGCAATAGATATATGAATTTCAGTGTCAGCACTCAAATAAATGCCGTAACTATACTACTCCAAGTACATATTACAAGTGAGAGTTATCTTTTTTTTTTTAAGAAAAGTTTGGCATTAAATATAAATTATTTAAAAGGTTATCTAGTGTTATTTTTTAATTTTAACTTTTATTTAATTTCGGTTAAAAAGAGAGGAAGAGTAGATAAAATTTAATAAGAAGAGTCTTAGAAATTTTATCAATTTAAAATATATTTAATGTATTTCTTATATGTGAAAATGAATTATAAAATATTTATAATAAAGATTAGAGTAATATTAATAAATAAATGGCCAGCCAAACAGTGCATAGACTATTGGAAAAAATATTTTTATTTAAAAAATGGAGACTTTCTAATAGAAAGACTGTAATTAGGGTAAGAGGGAATATATTGATAATTTTTATATGAATGGTGTTTTAATATTTATTATTATGTGTGATATTTTTAAAAAATAAAAATTTTGAAAATTATTTTATTCTTTTAAAATTAATTTTTATTTTATTCTATTTTACCCACGTGCTTGTGAGTGTTAACAGTAAAAGTAGATAAATCCAAAATTCATGCAATTTATTTGGACTAAAGTGGCTTCTGTAATTTACAAGTTATTACAACATCTGTTTCAAGAAAGTTTACTGCTAAGCTTGATTTCATGAGATTTATTTAATAGTTTTTACAGCGGAAACTCGTTTTGTGAAATGCTTTTATCTTGCTCTTGATGAGCCTAACTAAAAATAGCCACATAAATGTTGATACAACAAATAATTGTACCGTTAAAAGTCTGGTTTATTTATATTTTGAAGTACGAAATGACTTTTGAACATTGCAATTAATAATAATAATAAGATCATGTACACCACTAAAGCTTCGAGTAGTGGAACAAATTTCTGACAAAAGATTATTGGATACCTTAATAATTTCATCACTATTTTTGTTTGTTATTTGAAGTAACTTAGAAGAAGTGTTTTGTCAAAAAAAAAAAAAAAGTAAGAAGAATAAAGAGGGGTGGTGATCATACATCAAATACACGTTTGATGGTGGCAAAGGCGAAATTGAAAGGGCTAAGTTGATGTTTCACAACCCAAGAAAGGCATAACATGACAAACATGAGGATGAGGGAGCCTAACAGTGTCCCCAACTTCAAGATTCACTTGCATTTTGGTATATTAACCAAAGATGATTTTCTCAAACACAAAATATATAATACTATTGTATTTAATATATAATTTAATTAAAAAAATAATTTTAATTATAAATATAAAAAATATTATTTTCTTATTTTTATTATTTTTTTTTAAATTATCTCTATTCAGACATATCCAATAATAATTAAATAAAATAACGAGAGAATAAGTTAAAGAAAATAATTATTATATTTTAAAAAAAATCTCATATTAACTAATTTAATTAATTTTTTAATATAATTAAATTAATTAAATATATCATATATTAATAACCGGATGAGTATGTTATATTCAATATAATAATTTTTGTGCTCTTAAATTTTTTTAGTTGAGAGAAAAAAAAATGCTATTTTTTATTTATATTTTAGATAAAAATACATATTTAGGGAAAAATGCTAGTATTTTATATTGTCTCAATTTTTTATATGCACTCCTCTTATCCTAAATCTAAATATAAGAGTTCGTTGGAGAGTTAATTTTAGTTATAAATGTAGTTATATCTCTTATATTTATTATTTTTTAAATTATTTTACTTAATTTATAAATTGATAATAAATTAATATATAATTTAATGTTATATAGAAATATTTTAAAGAAATGATATCACATTTATTATAATTTATTTATTTATTTATTTAGTTTATTTAACCAATCTAAATTAGTTAAATAATTGCTTTTTATAATGACAGAAAACAATAAAAATACTACTCCACGTTATAATAAACAAATAAACGGAAATCATCTATAGACATATAAGGGGCACCAGCAAAACACGCTTGGCTAACAACATACGGTTAAGGTAATGAAACCTGCAGATTGGAAACTTAAAAAAAGAGGGTTAGCTAGCATGGCCTTTACCTTGTAACATGTGTGTATATATTACTCAGGCTTTTTTTTTCTTTTTAATAAAAAAACTAAGTACCAAAACCCAATATGAAAATGACAATAATAATATTAGGAATTAATTAATTAATAAAAAAAAACTGGTTCAAGGAATTTTCCTTTCCTCACTTGATTCCCAGTTGAAAAGAAAAATCAAAGCATTTCCATGCCAAAACCACTGTCTTATAGAAAGTGAATACAAGACGTTGGCTGTGTGGGGTATTCGTCCTCGTATTCCAACATTATGGTTCATTTTTACTTCGCCATACCTAAACCATCCACAACATTGTCAGTTGCAACTCAGTGGGCAGGTACTTCTTTAATCTTCTGCCTTCAGTTGTGTAGTATCTTCTTCGCCATCACCGCCTTCTTCAGAATTTCAAACCATCATTATCAGTCTGAAAAAAACGATCAAAACTTGTTAACCCAGAAACAAAAAGATGGCCTGTGAAAACCAGAAACACAAACTCCACATATTCTTCTCTCCTTTCCTTGCTCATGGACACATGATACCCACAGTTGATATGGCAAAGATTTTCGCTATCAGAGGCATCAGAGCCACCATTATCGCTACCCCTCTCAACCTTCATCTCATTTCCAGATCATTACAAGAACTTGGCCTTCCCATCAACCTCGTACCCATCAAATTCTCATGCGAAGAACTTGGCTTACCAGAAGGCTATGAAAATGCTGATGCCATCCCGTCCCCATCTCTGTTTCATATCTTCTTCGAAGCAACGAGGATGCTTCAAGAGCATCTTGAGCAGCTCTTGCAAGAACACCACCCAGATTGCCTCATTGCTGATTGGTTCTTCCCATGGGCCACTGATTCTGCAGCCAAATTTGGGATTCCGATGATTGTGTTGTTAGAAAATAAACATCTCTAAAGTACTATAATCAGTCCAGATTATATCATACTCAAATATAAACTTATATGAGATGCAGCGGAAGACTTAAAGTTACCTCTTGCCATTAACTTGATTGATCTGAGGAGAACTGGAATCACAATAGGATACCTGTCAAAAGAGAACACTGTCAGATAAACAACAGGTTCTTCCAACTGGTGATTAGGCACAGTGATGGCAACTTGTTATTAGCCGTCACCAGTGGGGAACCTTCAGAAGCGAGCTGAGAATAGGTTTCGCTCTGGACTCAGAAAATGAGATCTCACACTCAAATGAATTGTGTTGTTAATTTCCACCATCAGGAAATTAACCTTAAATAAACTGAGTCAATAACCCTCCTGGACTGGGCCCAATGACTACGGGCCACACTCAGAAATATTTATTAATTATCCTAATTAATATCTAAATACGTTATAATAATAATAAATATCCAACATTCTCCCACTTGGCCCGTATACTCAATGTCATCACCCTGTCCAGGTAAACTGATGTCGCGCTACAAGAATCAAGGCGATAAGTCCCCTTTTATCGGGTATTACCTTCCAAGTATTACATGTAGCACCATCACATAATGGGTATCACAATATACATGAACTCAATGTTCATAGGTTCCTGTCTCAATGTTTATCAATTCAATAACACAAATGTATACAATCATAAATTGAAATGATAAACCACAAAATATAATTTCATTGCTCATACCTCCACTAATCAAAAGTAGGACGAAGTCCCATATGAGGCACATGTGTGACAAAGATATTTGGCTTCAACCCTTTCGTCAAAGGATCAGCCAACATGTCTAATGTACTGATACGTTCAACTGAAACTTGGCCATCTTGAACCCTCTCTCTCAAGCAAAGGAACTTAAGTTCAACAAACTTGCTGCGACTTTTATTCCTTTTGTTGTTCGCTATGGCCACCGCAGCTGTGTTATCACAGTACATTCTGATTGGCTTAGAGACTGAATCCACAATCTTAAGCCCAGCAATAAAATTCCTTATCCAAATAGCTTGTGAACTTGCTTCAAAACACGCGATGTACTCAGCATCACCGGTAGAAGGAGCTGTTTGAGTTTGCTTAGCGCTCCTCCACGATATAGCTCCTTCTGCCAATAGGAAGATGTAGCCAGATGTAGACTTGTTCGAGTCTACGCATCCTCCAAGATCTGAATCTGAGTATCCAATCACGTCCAAACTGTCTGTTCTCCTGTATGTGAGCATGTAGTGTTTAGTGCCTTGTAGGTACCTAAACACCTTCTTTGCAGCTGTCCAATGTGCTTCCCCAGGATTACTTTGGTATCTTCCCAACATACCCACAGCAAAAGCGATGTCAGGTCTTGTACAAACCTGCGCATACATCAAGCTTCCTACCGCTGAGGCATATGGGACCCTTTCCATCTGTTTTCTATCAAGCTCGGTTTCAGGACATTGACTTAGACTAAACTTGTCTCCTTTTTCAATAGGAGTCACGTTAGATGAACAGTTCTGCATCCTGAAACGTTCTAGAATTTTGACAACGTAAGCCTCTTGAGATAAGCCTACAAGACATTGGGTTCTATCTCTATGGATCTTTATGCCAATGACATAAGAAGCCTCACCCATGTCTTTCATGTCAAAGCTCTTGAACAGAAACTGTTTCACCTCACGTAATAGTCCCAGATCATTGGTAGCAAGTAGTATGTCATCCACATACAAAATCAAGAATATGATTTTACTCCCACTAGCCTTGTGGTATATACAATCATCCATGATGTTCTCAACGAAACCAAATGACGTGATCACTTCATGGAACTTCAAGTACCACTGCCGTGAAGCCTGTTTCAAACCATATATTGATTTCTTCAGCTTGCACACCAATTGATCTTTACCTTCTGCAACAAAACCCTCAGGCTGTTTCATGTAGACTTCTTCCTCCAGTTCACCATTGAGGAAAGCAGTCTTAATATCCATCTGGTGCAACTCCAGATCAAAATGGGCAACCAACGCCATGATGATTCGGAATGAATCTTTCTTGGATACAGGTGAAAATGTTTCACTGTAATCGATTCCTTCCACTTGAGTGAATCCCTTTGCAACCAACCTAGCCTTGTACCTATCGATGTTACCTTGTGAGTCTCTCTTGGTTTTGTAAACCCATTTACAGCCAATGGCCTTAGACCCACTAGGCAACTCTACAAGTTCCCAAATATGGTTGTTTGCCATGGAATTCATTTCATCAATCATAGCATCATGCCACAACTTGGAGTTCACACTCCTCACAGCCTGAGTAAACGACAAAGGATCATTCTCAACACTTACATCACAGTCAACCTCAGCAGAATACACTACATAGTCATCAGGCAATGCCGATCTTCTCTCTCTAGTTGACCTCCTCAATTCAACCTCTTGGGTTAAACTAGGTTGCTGAACAATGACATCCTCTATCACAGCTTGTGGTGGTTCCACTTGTGTGATAGGTTGACCATTAGGTATGTGTCCATTTTGTTCAGCACCGTCAACTTGAGCCACAGGGTCCACGTCACATTCAATGTCAATCTCAACAGTGGGATAAACATTGACTATTGACATCCCCTCATGAATGATATCAGTGGTTCGCTCTATGTGATTATCTGATAGACAATCACTCCCACTAATCACATCATTCTCAAGAAACTTGGCATTCCTAGACTCTACAAACCTTGTAGAAGGTGGAGGACAATAAAACTTATAACCCTTAGACCTCTCCGCATAGCCTACAAAGTAAGCTCTGATGGTCTTAGGATCCAACTTCTTCTCCTGTGGATTATACACTCTTACTTCCGCAGGACAACCCCATACCTTGAAATGATTTAAACTGGGTTTCCATCCTTTCCAGATTTCAAAGGGTGTCTTGGACACTGCCTTTGTTGGAACCCTGTTCAATATGTATGTGGCTGTCTTGAGTGCTTCCTTCCACAGAGAAGACGGTAGTTTGGAGCTACTCATCATGCTCCTAACCATGTCCAGCAAGGTCCTATTTCTTCTCTCAGCTACACCATTCATGTCAGGTGATCCAGGCATAGTGTATTGAGCCACTATACCTTGCTCTCGAAGAAATTCAGCAAATGGACCTGCTGCTTGTCCTTCACTAGTGTATCTGCCATAATACTCACCACCATGGTCTGATCTCACAATCTTGATTGGTTTCCCAATCTGTTTTTCTACTTCTACTTTATAATCCTTGAAAGCATCTAATGCTTCACTTTTATTATAAAGCATGTAGACATACATGTATCGTGAGTGATCATCAATAAAGGTGATAAAGTACTTTTGACCATGCGCAGTCAAATCAGGGCAACAAATATCTGTGTGTACAATTTCTAGCAACTCAGAACTTCTTCTAGCCCCCTTATGTGACTTATTGGTCTGCTTTCCCCTTATGCAGTCCACACAAGAATCAAACTCTGAATGGTTTAAAGACGGAAGAATTCCTTCTTTATTTAACCTTTTGATTCTGTCAACGGAGATATGACCCAATCTCCTATGCCACAGGCTATAAGAATTCTCATCGATGACACTTCTCTTAGTACCATGCATAACAGAAAGAGATTGAGGCGAATCAGAAACAATCTTGAACAAGCCATCAATCAGAACCAAATTCGCAATCAAAACTGAATTCTTTGTCAAAGTCATACGTTTCTTAGAAAGAACTAGATGATAATCAAATGGAATGAGCTTTGACATAGAAATCAAATTCCCCTTGTAAGAGGGAACATAGAAAACATCATAGAGTTCCAAAACATTTTGATTTGAAAGATGAATGCGAAAGGTTCCAACAGCTTTCACAGGATCTCCTCTCCCACTGCCTGAAAGGACAGATTCCTCATTGGGATGTGGAGACCTGCTTGACAGAAAGCCCTGCATGGTAGTTGAAATGTGGATCATCGAACCAGTGTCAATCCACCAAGTGTCATCATTAACGCTAGAAAAGTTAGACTCAAAAGTAACACACGATGAAAGCATACCTTTCATTTCCATAATATGTCGCCTCACACTGCCAATACCTGTAAGCCTCACAGCACATAGTTCAGACATGATGGCACCACCCATCTGCTCGTCTGTTAGCTTGAATTGCTTGTCTAAGGCTTCCAGGTATCCCTTAGCTGTGTCACATTTAGGGACTACTGCCCTAATGCTCCTAGAGATCCTTTGTCTTATAAGCAGAAGAGATGAGCGGTTACTCCGCTCCCACATATTATACCTTTCCTTTGCCTCTATATCATTGGAGGCATCATCAGGTCTCAGAGGTTTATCAAACCTCAAGGCATAATCTAAGTCCAATAAACCAAGCTGCAACAAAACATCGTCTCTCCAGTCAACATAGTTAATGCTGTCATCTAAGACTGTTTTGTCACTAACATCATACATAATCCTGGGAGCAGCAATTGGATCTGCAAAATGAGAACAGACAAATACACAAATAAGCTCACATTAGTAATTTGAAGCAATCACAAGTCACTGTGCCATGTATGCATGCTTAGCTCAAATGTAGCATGCAAGCAATATAAATACGTATCACTAATATCTACCTGTGGGCAAAGATATTAGCATAACCAGGTATTTATCTCAAATTGTGGAATTAGAACGCATTCGTAATTTCCCAATGCCTGTGGGCTAATTAGAAAATAACGAGGCCATTCTATCCCATCCTAATTAAATGTACAATTGTGAGATATCTACCTGTGGGCAAAGATAAATCACAGCTATACATTTAATTACAAATGATATTTTCAATCCAGATGTGATTAATGAATGCATACAACAAGTTCAATAAACAAGGATGCTGTGGCTACTCCTCAAAGAACTGCACGCTAATCACAAATATCATTCAAGCGCATTGAAAATCCAAATATGCACAATTTAATGGAGAAATTAATTCTCCCCCTAATTAAATGTACAATCATGATATATCTACCTGTGGGTAAAGATAAATCATAACTATACATTTAATTATTATTGATATTTTAAATCCATATGTGATTAATTAATGCACGCAACACAAACAAATGAGGATGCTGTGGCTACTCCTCACAAAACTGCATACTCATCACAAATATCAATAACGTGCATATAAATCCAAATATGCACAACACAATGGAGCATTTAATAAATTAATATTAAAATTTTCCCACTATTTCATGCACCCAAAAATGTCTAACAAATTAATTTCAACTCAAAAAGTTTTTACAAAAATTAAACTGTTAATTTAATTGCCAAGGGAGAAATTAAAAACAAAATAGGCAATTAAATAACATAAAAATTAAAATTTGTAAATACCTTTTCCCAAAAAATTAAAATAATAGAGAAATTAATTTAAACATTTACTGTGCATGAAATAGTAATTTTGATTTTCTGAAAAAATCAAATTAATTGGCCAAAAATAATTTTCTGAAAATAAAACCAAGTGGCCCACACAAAAAGTCTAAAAATAGGGTCCAAAATAATTTTCAGAAATAAACCCAAAGTCATGGCCCAAAAACGCTTTCTGAAAAACAAAAAAAAAAATTAAATGAATTGAAAGCCCTTCACGCATCGTGGGTGGCAATGAAAATAGGAAATGGGAAGAGAAAAAACCCTTTTATTCTTTTCTCTTCCTTCAGCCGCCGATAGACACTCACAACATATCTTTCGCAATTTCATCTCTCCATGATCCCGATCATTCTGAGCACCATAATCATGTGGGATTCTCTCGAGTCAGAGTAGTTCAAAGATCAACGAGTGTCAAGCAAAAGGAAAAAAGGCGCAAAGGGAAGGTATTTCCCATGAATAATGTCAGGACAATAATTAGGAGGCCAAGATCTTGACTTTCATGCTTCCCAGGAAGCTATATTTGCTATTTACAAAGCCCCTGACATGTTCCTTGAACAATATGCGTATGACACTTGTGCCATTATTCTCTCGCACAGCAATAAACAATGAATGGTCAAAGAATCAAATAATAATAAAAAATTATATTTCATATATCCCATATTCATCTCATGAACATAAAAGATCAATAAATAAGGTAGAGGTGATCTCAAACAAGGCTCTGATACCACATGTTAGAAAATAAACATCTCTAAAGTACTATAATCAGTCCAGATTATATCATACTCAAATATAAACTTATATGAGATGCAGCGGAAGACTTAAAGTTACCTCTTGCCATTAACTTGATTGATCTGAGGAGAACTGGAATCACAATAGGATACCTGTCAAAAGAGAACACTGTCAGATAAACAACAGGTTCTTCCAACTGGTGATTAGGCACAGTGATGGCAACTTGTTATTAGCCGTCACCAGTGGGGAACCTTCAGAAGCGAGCTGAGAATAGGTTTCGCTCTGGACTCAGAAAATGAGATCTCACACTCAAATGAATTGTGTTGTTAATTTCCACCATCAGGAAATTAACCTTAAATAAACTGAGTCAATAACCCTCCTGGACTGGGCCCAATGACTACGGGCCACACTCAGAAATATTTATTAATTATCCTAATTAATATCTAAATACGTTATAATAATAATAAATATCCAACATGTGTTTCATGGGACCGGGTTTTTCTCTTCATGTGTGAATGGATCTATAACGCGCCACCAACCTTACAACGATGTTGTCTCTGATTCAGACCCATTTGTGATTCCTAATCTTCCGGGAATAGAGATTCAAATGACAAGCATGGTTTTGCCTAGTTCCATCATCGCCAATGAAGATACTTTCCTTTCGAGAGTGTTTAAAGACGCAAATCAATCAGAGGCGATGAGCTTCCGGGTGGTTGTGAATAGCCTCTACGAACTGGAGGGTATAGACGCAGATCATTATAAGAAACTACTTGGAAGAAAAGCATGGAATATAGGCCCTGTTTCTCTTTGCAACACAGACAATAAAGAAAAATCATATAGAGGAAAGCAAGCTTCCATGGATGCACAAGACAAGTGGTTTGAGTCCAAGAAACCCAACTCAGTTCTTTACATCTGCTTCGGAGGTAGATCAGACTTCACCGAACCTCAGCTCAAAGAAATAACCATGGGTCTAGAAGCTTCTGGACAAAACTTCATCTGGTTTGTGAGGAGAAACAGGAAAGACAAGGAAGAAGAAGGGCATTTTTACCAAAATGCTATATACATATACACAGTATAATAAATTACCAAGATCCTATAAGGTGGAAAGTATTTCCCAAAATATTACATTAGACTTCAAATTTTCAAGAAAGTTGTTCACTTGAAGAACGACTTTCATGCCTGTGACTCCGACAGTATTTTTTTCCCCAATGAAAATCGTTCAAAGTGTGAATGATTTTCAGCCTCACCCCCTACACTGCTCTCCCAAATTCTGTCAGAGTCTCAGACACGAAAGTCGTTCTTGAAGTGAACCACTTTCTTGAAAATTTGAAGTCGTCCTTCTCGAACGACTTCTAATGTAGTATTTTGGGAAATACTTACCACCTTATAACATCTTGGTAATTTAGTGTACTGTATATAGCATTTTGGTAAAAATACCAGAAGAAGGAGATAGAGATGAAGTTGAAGATGAAGGGTGGCTACCAGAAGGATTTGAGAAGAGAATGGAAGGTAAGGGATTGATCATCAGAGGCTGGGCCCCATAAGTGTTGATTCTGGATCATGAATCGACTGGTGGGTTTGTGACTCATTGTGGGTGAAATTCAATACTAGAAGGAGGGAGCGGAGAAGTAACAATAGTGACATGGCCTGTGTGTGCAGAACAGTTGTAAAGTTGGTCACACAAGTTCTCAGAATTGGGCTTCCTGTTGGGGTAAAGAAATGGGTTCCAGTGGAAGGGGATTATGAGGATTTTTTTTTTCTAAATAGTAATTTTTTTTACTGTTTTAAAAAAATTCCTAATATTTTTTTTTCTCTTCGTCCAAAGTCCAAACATAAAACCATTTGGGATGATTGAAATTTTTTTGTGTAAAAGTAGAAATTGAAGTTGAAAAAGAACTAAGTACAACATTAAACACGGGCAATAATGACCGTTATAAGTACGTGCAACATTATTGTTGAAACCAGGGGTGTGTTTGGATTAGCTTTTCGAGAATAGATTATGGGGAGAATAGATTCTGAAGAATAGATTATGGGGAGAATAGATTCTGGGAAAAAAGTGATTTTGAAAATTAGAGATGTTTGGATGAATAATAACATAATCACTTTTGTATAGGTAATTTACTAAAAAGGACATAAACTAATATCATAATTACATAAAGAATAAATTTGATTTTCAATTTTTCCATTTAAGTGATTAAAAATTAATACTATATATATGTATTTGACCAAGGTAAAAATTTACAATATTGACTTGAATTTTAATTTTCTTCCCACTGAAATAGTACTTTTTAATTTAATTTGTGTGGATAATTTAAAAAATTATATAATATTTTAATATATGTATGTACAAATGAGAAACATATAATACGATTGATTAACATAGAGATCTGATGTTGCACGATTAAGGAACAATTAAATTTCATTAGTTGGGTGTTGCAGGGGGCATAAAATAAATATAAAATGTACTACTGTTGGTCTTGTCTATAATAAATAAGTTGATCTCGTATGAAATCACGACAACGAGCCATTTCAGATGAGGAGGTTATAGATAAAGATATCCGTGAAAAGTCACACTCATCATCGCCATCATCATCTTGCAGTGGATCATCATCATCTTCGTCCTCTGACGCGAAATCTGGGTCAGTAATGGAGGTTTTTCTAATGAAATTGTGTATTGCCATCGTTGCACAAACAATCTTCACTTGTGTTTGATAGTCGTAGCTGCGCATGCGTTGTAATATTGCGAACTTATTTTTCCATACCCCAAAAGTTCTTTCTATCGTGCATCTCAAACTTGAATGGGCATAATTGAAAACTTCATTAGGGTTCACCAATCTAGCTGACCGTCGAAAATCAGGAAGATGGTAACGCTCACGTCGGTATGGACCTAGGTATCCAATTGGTGTTGGATAACCGGCATCAACCAAATAATATTTACCTGCATGAAAGATAAGTTATTATTTTGAATATTTATATGCACATATAAAAAGAAATCAATTGAACATATTACAAACATACCTTGAGGCGGATGAGGGAAGTTCATTGAAGGAGTTGTCAAGGCATGACTGAATATACGGGCATCATGTGCAGTGCCTTCCCATCCAGCCAAGACAAAGGTAAAGCACATGTCCCAATCACAAACCGCCATTATATTTTGAGACGTGAAGCCCTTTCTACCAATATATTTCGCTTGTTCATTGGAATTGACGATGCAAGGAATATGTGTGCCATCGATCGCTCCAATCGCATTTTTGAAAAATGGCCAATATCGAGGGTCAAGTTTGATTTTGCTATGCACATTTTGAAACATTGGATCTTGGGGTTTGATGATTGAAATTGCAAGTCCACAACAAGATAATAAGACATCATGAAAGTGTCTGTGAATCGTCTCTCCTGAGTGTTGAAACCTTTCTTGCATCATCCTACTGGTCTCCCCGTGTCCAACAATATTCAAAAAAATTGCTACCTTTTCATGTATTCCAACGTTCTGACTTTGTTTAAGCCCTTGTTGCTGCAATGCAATGCAAAGGTCGAAGAACACACGTGGTTCCATTCTGAACTGTTCGTAACAACGCTTCGGATGACCGCATAATACTTCATCGACCCATTTGCTACCTGTGTGATCACTAGTGCGAATTGGTTGTTTAGACAAATATTGTGCTGTATAACTGCCAACCAATTTGCCAAGTTTTTTAATCCTCTTTAACCGTCGCTTATAAGCTTCGGGCAAGTTTTGTTTTTCGTCCCCCATACTTGTTTAACCTGTGCAGAGAGAGCTTAATTAATTCACTGAATACGGTGATCGTTATGAAATGACTATCATAAAATGCAAAGAAAATAATACGAAAATAGCGAAAATAGTCATTAATAGTCATAAATATGTCCATACATACAACACGCATGCATAAATAGTCATAACATTAATGTCTCAATCTCCATAACATAAGTGCCGTAACATTAGTAACAGTTGCTTCTTCGTTCCCATTAGTGAAGCATACATTTCCCTCATTGCAGGATCTAGCATGAGTTTTCCGCATCGTACAAACCAATCATCATCAGCGACAACTTCATCAAGTTGCCTTAGGTGTGTCATGACTTCCGTAATAGATGGTATGTTAGCAGATGCTTCATCTGCCGTTTTGTGAGCATGTTCGACCTCTGCCTTAGTTAAATCAACAATTTCACTTAGTGCATCTGCTATCCTAGTTGATGCAGGTCCTTTCTTCTTCTTTTTCATCCCTGCACTCCTCTTCCTAACCCCTAATGAGTCGCTTCTAGATATTGGCTCCTTCCCCCTCACGCTACCTTCACCACTGGTCCCTTGAGATTTAGTGAACGTTATTCGATTGATATCCCCACTTATGCCTGTTTGAGCCTCCAAAACTTCATCGCTATCTCCCGACCCTTCTTCCATATCTATATTATCATCATTGTCGTATCCTGTTGTCTGTTGTGGTGGAAGTGTCATGGATGATGGTGCCCATGCATTTGTCCCTGTGGCTGCCACATTACTGAACAGTTCATCTAACTCCGCCCCGAACAAGAGACCTTTTGTTCTAAATTTCTCATATTGTGGATTTTCCTGCACATATAACAACAATCATAAATGACAATTATATGTCATACGGGTTGAAAATAGAGCGTATCATCAAAATATCCTTGTCATACCAATTTTTTCTTTTCCCACCACTCATCTTCCGCTTGTACTGTATTCTGCTCCATATTCCAACCTATACCTGTCTCATTAATCAATTTATTCCACATCTGCCATTCTTTTCGTAGGGAGTCATACTTGTTTTTAAACTGTATTTTCTCATAGACTTTTCCAGTCCTTGCTGTGAACCCATCACAAATGTTGGCCCATGCTTTTTTTGTATACACAGTACCCTTTCTATCACCTTTGCGAAGTTGTTCAATACAGAGGTCAATAAACACCTTAGTGGTGCTGGCATCCCATGAAGCTTTACATTTATCCTTCCCCATTGAACTAAACACAAGTGAAATAATTAATTTTCACAATCTTCTAATGAACAGCATCATGGCACGCACATAACAACACTTCACACACGATTCACACATTATATATAACTGTGTATTCAGGAAACCCCAAAATTTAAAAATGTGATCTCCACAACATCAGCACAGAACACACACTCTTGCAGCACAAAATCATTTCAAACTATAAGCATATCCAAACAAACACTCCATTGAAGCATAGCAATGAACCAACACTGTTATTATTCTCCAACACTGTCATTCATTATTCTCCAACCTATAATGATCAATGTCCCCATATAACAAACAAACAACTTATGAAAGTGGAAACAAAGTGGAAACTAAAGTTGCACTGATCTCGCGGTACACAATATTTACTTTTATTCTTTTAATGCTTTCAACACAATTTAAATTATAGAAAATGTACATGATCTTTAGGTAACAAGTACAAACAAAAACACAACAGGACGAAGCAAAGATCTAAGGGAAACACACACAGACGCACACAAAAGCAGCAGTTTTGAACTATAAATCTTTGAAAAAAGAACACACACACACATAGGTAGCAGATTTGAAGCAGAAATTTGTTAAAAGAAAGTACAAGAAGCAGATTTCAAGTATATTTGAAGCAACAAATCTGTATTAAGAAGCAAAAACAGAACGAATTGAACCACAAAGGAGAAGACGAAAAAACCTGGAGAGTGAAGATGCAGAGAGGATAACTGCTAAGGAGAGCACAGCTATGCTGGAACTCTAGATGCAGGGAGGATAATTGTTGAGAGCACAGCGATGTTGGACCTCTAATACAGATTTGTTGCTTCAAAGAGGAGCAGAAACGCAGCGGCACAGAGGGAGGAACAAAAACACAAAGCGCAAAACTGTCGCTGGAGATCGAGTCCAAGCGACGACACGGCAAGGCACGGCACCGACAATGTCTTCAGATGGGTTTATGAGAGCAGATCGGGACAGCCCACACTGAAGAGGCAGGATGGAATCAGAGGCGAGCTAGGCAGGGCGGAAGAAGCAGAGCACTGAAAGCGCAGCCTGCTCGGGACGGAAGGCTTGCAGACAAGCGCATGGTTAAAGCGCAGCGGCGCTGGTTCGAAGGTGGAAGCGCAGGAGAGAAGAGGGTAGAAAAACTTCGCCTGGACAGAGGAAACACGAAGAAAGAGAAAAAGCTGCCAACGGTAACATGCTAACACTGTTGCAAAAGCTGCAGTATGATAAATTTTTTTGAAACCATGGTTTGATTCTTCAAACCATGGTTTGTGATGCAGAATCGATTTTTGAAAGTTTCACACTGTTTGGCATTCATTCAGTGAAACCATGGTTTGAAGCAAAATCTATTCCTAAACGTGGCTGCCAAACACACACCAGATCCTTTCTTGGGAAGTGGTTCTGAATCATGTAGGAAGGCTAACTAATCTGCTAATCTCCTCGTGAAGAAAGCTTTGGCTTGTGTTCTTGAGATTCGTTCCTTTACTAATAATGGCATGCGGTTCATTACTCAGTTGAGGAAAAAGAACTTAGTTCTAAAATATGTTTGATTAGTATGTCATTGGATGTGAGATATAATTTTTAATTGATGTGTCTTTTTTCATTAAAAGATCAAAATGCCCTTAAAAAGAGAGGGCCTTCGGCACGGAAAGAACCACCACTGTAGAACACCACCGGCGACTAAGGAAATCACAGTCAGGGAAAAAAATCAATCACCGATTACCAATAAACTTTTTTAAATAAAAATCATAGAAGAATAAAAACACCCAACGAACAACTATGAACCACAGAACAGTCAAAGGGTGGGATTTTCTTCTTCAAAAGATAACTAAGGCCATGCTGTGAGAAATTAGCTGCTTTGCTTTCACTACACCAAGCACTCATTCGTAAAATATATTTAATGTTAAACATACGGTATTCTTGTCGAAATGATATAAGCTACAAGGCAGTTCATAGACCACCCAAATCTTCGAATAGTTAACCAAAACACAAACAAAAACACTTTTTTTAGCATAGCAAAACATAGACAAAATTGAACATAGGATTTTTGTTTAGAAGAATTTCACTGCATTATCCTGGGATACACAAGAAACTGAACTGCAATGACGAGCACAATAATCTGATGTTGAAGAAACCACCACTCAGTGACCACGAGACTTGAGTTGTTGAATTAAATCATCCAAGCTGGAGGACGATGATCCTCCTTCTTCCATAGCCTCCCTTGCCATGCTCCCAAGTTTCTTTGCTCTGTTCCTCATTTCTTCTGCTTCTTCTCCCTCCATTAATCTTTTAACTGCCTTCTCTATTGCTTCCTTCTCTATTGCTTCCTTCTCTACACTATCTGCCCCTACTCTCACCCATTTCTTAACACCCACAGGAACCCCAATTCTCAGAACTTCGGTCACTAACTTCTCATTGTAAAACTGTTCTGCAGACGCTGGCCATGTCACCATTGGTACTCCTGCACTTACCCCTTCCAGCGTTGAATTCCACCCACAATGTGTCACAAACCCACCCGTGGATTCATGATCAAGAATCAGTACTTGTGGGGCCCATCCTCTTATGATCAGCCCCTTGCCTTCCATTCTCTTCTCAAATCCTTCTGGTACCCATTCGTCTTGTTCTTCTTGTCGGTCCTTCTTGGTTCCCCTCACAACCCAGATGAAATCTTGTCCGGAAGCTTCTAGAGCCGTTGCAATTTCTTTCAGCTGAGAGTCGGTGAATTTTGCCATGCTTCCGAAGCAGATGTAAAGAACTGAGTTGGGTTTCTTGGAGTCAAGCCATTTCAAGCATTCTTGTTCATCAATGGAAGCTTCTTTTCCTCTGTTTGCTTTTTCTTCAATGTTCTTATTGTATAGCGAAACAGGGCCTATATGCCATGTTTTTCTTCCGATTAGCTTCTGGTAATGATCTGCGTAGACCTGCTCCAGTCCGTAGAAGCTATTCACAACCACCCCGAAGCTTCTCACCAGTGATTCCATCATTTTCTTCCTTTGCCTTGCGGAATCAGACTTGTCGTCGTCGTCGTTCAAGACGTGTTCCGGCAAAACCATTCTCGTCAGTTTAATTTCTCCGGGAAAGTTTGGAATCACAAAGGGATCTGAATCAGATGAAACTTTCTTGTGAGGTTGATAGAGTCTTATACATTCGGAGGCACACAAAGAGAAAGAACATGTCCCATGAAACACAATCCTCGGAATACCAAGCTTGTCTGCAGAATCTGTGGCCCACGGGAAGAACATTCCGGCGATGAGGCAATCTGGGCGGTGTTGCTGCAAGAGTTGTTCGACAGGCTCCTGAAGCATATCCGTTGCTTTGAAGAAGTTTGGAATCAAAGACATGGAGGGGATAGAGTCGACATGTTCGCAGCCTTCTGGTAAGCCAGCTTCAACGGAGGGGAATTTGACTGCTACGATGTCGATGTTGGAATTTGCAGGACTTTTGGATTTTCCGATGATAGTGGAAACAAGAGGGACGTTTAGTGGGGTGGTGACAATGGTGGCTCTGACTCCTCTTGCAGCAAAGAGTCTGGCCATATCAAGCGTTGGGATTATGTGGCCATGACCAGGAAAAGGAAGGAAGAATATGCGCAGTTTGTGATTTCCGCAATTCATGGTTTTGGGTTTTGCAGATGATGATATGGAAGATGATAATGAAAGGTTTGGGAGTGTGAGGGCGTGAGCAGTAAGGGAAGCAAGTTGATTTGCTTGAAGGGACTATTGCTCTTGATTGAAATATTTATAGAAGGCAGCGTGGGCCCATGATTTGATTTGATCTGATCGGGCTACGGTGTATTCAGTATTTTGATATATTTTCTTAGATGTATATGATACACCGTAATATTTTATGATGTATCTAATATTTTAAATATATTTACTGTTTTAAAATATTTTTAATGCATCCTACACTTGAAATATTTTTTGTGTGTATTAACACCTTAACATATTTTTTATTTATCTAATATTAAAATATAAAAGATATTTAAAGTGCTTGAGGAATGTAAAAAGTATTTTAAAATAGTAGGTAACTCAAAATACTTGAGGATAATATTATAGATGCATGAGAGAAAATATTTCAAATAGTGGATGCAACTTAAGCCTCATACACGTTCTGGGACATGCCTATCTCATGGCATGGGCCCTCTCTCTCTATTTTCCTGCACGGCTTGCATTATTCGGACTAGAAGCACGGAACTGAACTGGTTGTTCAATTTTGTCGACTGAATTGATGATATATTTTGGGCGGTGAAGACGACAAGCTCACTTGCGTCATGGAGTACGTAGAAGTGGTCTTTCCTCTTTCGTTGTTTTCCATATGAGCCTTTGCTTGTCGGGAAAGCCTTAATCACGTTAACTCACGGCAACCACAAACTTCATGTTTATTGTAACTATTGGAATAGTCAACCCGGAACTTAACCCACGCTTTCCAAACCCCAAATTAACGGCTGTTGAGAGATCAGTTCCTTGTTTGCATCCCTTAGAAGCCAAAACTGATTTTGGGACTCCTAAAAGTCTTTTCTAGCCCAAAAATCCCCTTTGGTTTAGCATTTGTGAGAAAATATGCTTTTAAATAAAAATCGGTCAAGGTGAAAAGCCCCCCCCCCCTTACTAAAAACGAGCATCATCCTATTATAGTTAATTTTATTTAAAATATTTTTAAATATTAAATATATGTTTATTTCTCCTAATAAAGTTTTCTCCACACATAGGGCTTAAAAAAATTGGAGTCTCCACCAAAGGTAAAGATAGTAAAAAGAGAGTATCGATAGAAAAAAGAGAGAATAAAAAATAAATAAAAAAATCTTTAAATAACTTATAAATTATTTTTTAATTTAAAAATTATTTCTATAATTTTATCTAAAATTACTATTTAAAATTGTATTTTAATCTATAAATTTTTATAAATATTTATTAAATTTTTTATAAAAACAAATTTATTAAACTATAGTTATATGTCATCCAAACAGGGAGTAAATACGTAGAAATCTTTAGTTTAAGTTAACTATTTTGTACAGTGGGTTTGGTCGACGAAGTTTCTGAAGCTTGGGTCGTGTTTTCATCAGCTCCATCATCTTCGTGCTCGGGCCTCCAAATCTATAATTGTAAGTGGTCATTGTTCAATATTTTTAAGGCGATCCTGCAAACGATGAAGGGCCCTTCAAATATTTGTGCGGCGCCAATATCGACCCAACGTGGCCGTCACCACATATAAATGCGCCGGTGTGATTAATCCAAGCCGTACGTTGGGCAACACTATTACATACAAATATTAGCATGCTTGAGGTTAGTTTCATGAATTTGAGCCCCATATAATATAGTTTGCCCTCTCTTAATTAATTTCTCTCCCATTATAAAACGTATCTTTAAAATTAGTATAAAGTGAATATTAATATTATCTTTTAATTTTTATAATTTCAATTCAGTTATAACCTAATCATTAAAACTTGTATATATAATTTAATTATTTAAAATATTCTATAAAATTAATAATTAAAATTTTAAATAAAGTCAAAAATATAAATATTAAATTTTATTGCGACAAACTTTTTAGTTTAAATTAAAGATATAATATAAATCTTATATATAATGTAATTCTATTTACCATACATATATATTTTTTTTATAAAAAAATTTAAATATATTCGACACTAATTCTCTCTCAAATTAAGGCATAATTTTAAAATTTAAAGAGCGTTTATAAAAGATTTATAAAATAATTTATTAAAAGAACTCTTATAATAATAAAAAAAATTAAATTTATATCTTTATAAAATAGAAATCTATATATCTCATTTGGTTATACATACGCTTTGTTCAGTCACGTTTTATGTGTATCTCATTTGGCCGTACTTACACTTTGTTCAGTCACGTTTTTGTATCCAAACGGATGAGAAGTTTAACCGGTTTTCTCTTCCTTCTTTTCTAGCTTTGCAGAATTTATATAAAATTAAAGTCGCCCACAATTTCGTTTGAAAACGTACGCCGCATATAAATGAAGGTTGATACGACTCAGATTCATCACGATTACGAATTCTGTAAAGCTGTAATCACTTTCTTCGAAAGAATACCAAATTTAGAAACTCTCACCCTTGCGAGTTCTCCTGAGATGGCAAGTATATACTGGTAAAAAAAACATATAACACCCGCTATCTTCAACAGTTTTTGCTTGTAGTCTCACCCAAAAAAAAAAAAAACAAATAGCTATTACTTCGTTTTGTGGATTTTTTGTTTTAATGTTTCAGGGGTCATAAACATATCACTTGTGTCCAGATCACTTTGAGAATGCATTAAAAGCGTGTAGGAAAACAAAATTGAAGAAACTAAAAGGAATGAAGAAAGTGATCACTTTCTTCATGCGGGGATGGTTCTTATAATAGGGGCTTTGAAGAATTGGTGTGAAGACTTGCAAGAGATTACCATTTATTACCCATATTCTCATCGCAAGTCTTTGAATATGAAGACTTATTTTGAATCATTTGGTTTTGAATTACCTAACTATCTTGGTTTGATCCGTTTTCTGACTCTGAAACGCTGTGCAATCCATCCCCCCATGCCACGCCACCTTGCATTGAGCACAGAACAGCCTCCTACAGTTCGGATCCTCCGAGGATGTCACCACCTCGTCCCCGTCGTCCACCAACATGGCCGAGCAATCCTTAAATGGACAGAAAACTTTTGGGATGCAATAATCAGGTTCTCGCGCGCTGCATTTTCCATTCTCTCAAATAACTCCTCTAGGATTATGGATCGACAAAAAAGAGGCTCTATGATGTTTTGTCGAAATATGATTTGTTTTGTCTTATGAAAAAAAAAGGAAATATGATTTGTTTTTTTGTGTGTGTCCACTTTGCTATACGAGGAGGAGGGAGGAGGGAGGAGGGAGATTTTATCTTTTCACCGTGAACACCTCGTGGAAATGTTAGAATACCGATTTGGATTTTTCTATTTCTCAGTTATTTTTATCATTTAGGAGAGAGATTTTATCTTTTCCCCGTAGAACACCTCATGGAAATGTTAGAATACCAATTTGGATTTTTCTATTTTTCAAAGTTATTTCCATCATTTTCCCTTCAATTTTTCATTAAATAAATATTAAAAACTAAATAATTAATTTGCTTTGAAACAAGTTTGACGGCGAATTGTAAGCTCATGAATCAATGCATCAATTTCTGCATAAGAAGTGCCTCCTTCATCAACAGCTCTTCTTGCTTTGCCTGCAATGTCTCTGACTCTCTCTCTCATCTCCTCTGCTTCTTCACTCTTCCCCATCACTTTCTTCACCGCCGTCGCCACCTTCTCTCTCCCCACCACCTCTCTCCGTTCATCCTGCCACGACACCCACTCTCGACTCCCCACCTCCACTCCCACCTTCAACACCTTACTCACCAACTTCTCGTTCGTAAATTGCTCCGCCGACAACGGCCACGTCATCATCGGAACCCCTGAACTCAACCCTTCCAATGTCGAATTCCACCCACAGTGTGTCATAAATCCTCCGATTGATTCATGTTCTAGTATCAAAAGCTGTGGAGCCCAACCCCTTATTATCAAACCTTTGTTGCTTTCTTTCATTCTCTTTTCGAACCCATCTGGGAGCCAATTTGATTCATCCTCTTGCTCTGTTTCAGAGGATTTGAAGATTTTCCCTATAACCCAAATGAATGGCTGATCGCAAGATTCAAGGGCATATGCAATTTCATTGAGTTGTTCCCAAGGTAATCGAGCTAAACTCCCGAAGCTTATGTACAGAACTGAATTGGGTTCTTTTGAATTCAACCAATTCAAACAGGATTGTTCGTCAATTGTAGGAATCTTCCCTCTCTCTGTTTTGTCCTCTGTTTTTTTGTTACATAGAGACACGGGTCCTACGAGCCATGCTCTCGTCTTCATAACATTTCTGAGGTAATCAGCATAAGCGGGTTCCAAATCGTAGAAGCTATTTGTTACAGTACCGAAACTATTCTCCTCTGCTTGCTTCCTCCGATCGAATCCTCCTTGAGATGGGTCTCTGATAAACGGCGGAAGCTGCGACCTTGTCAATTCAATCGGGTTGGGGAGACCCGGAACGAGAAAGGGCTCCGAATTGACACCCAGTTTCTCATGTGGAGCATAGTGTATGACGTTGTGGAAGACACAGCGAGAGAAACAGCCACTACCGTGGAAGACGAGCCTTGGGATTTGGAGCTCGTCGATGAGTTCAGCAGCCCAGCGATGGAACATGTCGACGACAATAGCATCGGGATGGAGATCCTCGAGCAGTTGTCGGAGAGGTTGTCGAAGGACAGAAGTGTCTGTGGTGGGGCCAGCGGACATGTCGACGTCGGAGACTTCGACGTTTTCGGGCAGGGTAAGAACGGTGATGGGAAGGCCGGATTGTTGGTGACGGACGATGGATTTATGAAACTGGAGTGAGTTAGAGAGGGTGGTGATGATGATGGAGTTGGCTCCGCCGTGAGAAGCGAAAGCTATAGCGGTGTCGATCATGGGGATCTGATGGCCTCCTCCCACAAAAGGGAAGAAGGCAATTTGTACGGAAGAGGTTGCAGAAACCATAGCTTATGAGAAAAGAGAGGAAGAAGGGAAAATTGAGAGATGATACAGTACACAAACTTACTATATGGTGAAGCTTATATAGTGAAGAAGAAAGTGGAAGTGAGGAAAGGTCAGTGATGAAACGTCATGAGTGACATAGAAAAGCTTCTCACTCCCTATGAGTAGTGAGGGAGAGATGGAAAGGAGATTCGACTCATGGGGATTAAAAGGGGAGGTTTATATGAAATCAAGCAAAAATGTGGACCCCTTTTTTAAAGGAAAAACATGAATGATGCAACGTCAAGAGTGACATATACAGACAGAGAACATCATGGGCAAAGACTATAGACATTTAATTTTTATTTTACTTTTTGTTATTTAAAAAATATTTTAATATGTAATAATCTTTTAACCATCAGTTTGTTAAAAATATTTTTATTTAAAAATTATCATTTAAAAAATTTAAATATGGGCATCTAAAACTGTATTTATACCATAAAGATCTCCCTATCTAGGAAAGGAAGTATTATCCTATGTTTAGTTAATTATAGAACATAGGTAAGAGGAAATGCACGGACATGCGATATTTGAGTTAGATATTAATATAATTAAAGGAAAAAAAAAAGTAATGGATCCATTTAGAAATTTGTCAAATTGTTCATAATTCTTAATATATAATTTAGAGTAAAGGGACAATCATCATCTCGATCTCGAACTAACTTTATAGGAGTAATTAGGATTCTAGAATATTTGAGGTATAGTTAACACTTTAAAAATTAATTTTAAAAATACGATTAATACCTTAAAATATTTAAATTAATATAATTCTATTATTTTATTGACAAAAATATAAATTTATATTCAATTTATGCCTCGTAAATTTTTTATTTCAACATATTATTATTTAAAATGTCACACGTACCATAGTATTTAAAAAAGAGTACTAAATAAATCATAAAATTGATATTGTATAGAATTTATATGAAAATATTGAAAAATTTTATAATTTATTTAGTATAATTTATTAAAATAATATTACATATATATCCTTTTAAATAATAATTTGTTAAAATAAAAAATTTATGTGGCATATTTCAAACAAAAATTTATGTTTTTATTAACGAATGGTGAAATTATAACAATTTACATACTTTAGAGTATTAACTATATCTATAAAATTAATTTAGAGTACTGATTATACCCTCAAATATTTTAGGATATTAATTACTCATATGAAATTAGTAGATGAACCTTTACCTAATATTTTATCTTCTATATTGATTATATATAACAATATCTAGATTGGTTATATATATTGATATTGATGATTAACATGGCTTCTTAATTATCCCATAACACAAGTATAGAATATTGTTCTCTACATAAGACTGGTATACGGTGCTTTTGATTGTTGGAATCTGTAATTCTATAATATAGCATGAAAATAGGAACTGGATGCATAACTACAAAACGCTAAGCAATATACAATGTAAAAGTTCAAAGTAAACTGCTCAAAATTATGTACTAATATTCCTACCCAAATTATAGTGAATATGTAACTTGTCATTTGTCAACAATTGTGTATGTAAGCTCATATGTCAAAACATACCAAGAAAGCAGATCGATCAAAAGTTGTATTCAGCTCCACCAGTGGACTCTCAGACTTATCCACAGATTTGCTCAAACGACATTCCTGAAACCACTACATGATGGGCTTCTCTCATCATTCCTTGGCACGTTTTGATTGTAAAGCTGCTCTTACAATGTTCCCCCTTGTAACAAGTCCAACCTTAATAACAATAAAACGAAGATCATTCAGAGACAACAGCAAGAATCAAAAGAACGAAGCTTTTAGCAGGAGATTCACAATCTTCTTACCATCTTGCCATCTTCATCTACTACAGGTAATCGGCGATATTTTGTTTCGAGCAACAACCTGACATGAGAAGTGATGAGGTAAGACATCATGGAACTCATGTGCTGATTGATAGATTCATTGGAAATTTGT
Organism: Leucaena leucocephala; assembly: GCA_037074615.1. Lineage (NCBI taxonomy): Eukaryota > Viridiplantae > Streptophyta > Magnoliopsida > Fabales > Fabaceae > Leucaena > Leucaena leucocephala. The sequence goes on along the minus strand of CM073562.1, from coordinate 2,470,856 downwards.
GAGATAAAAAATGGCACTAATTTGGCAACAATGATCTTATAAATAAGAAGAAAATAGTGAGTTAGAAATACAGATTAAAGACAGAAATCAATGGCATGGAGCTGGTATGCAAAATTCTTACCTGGCAGCATCTTCTAGATTAGTGGATTCATGAACAACAAGTGGGGTTGGTGTCATTAAGTCACCCACAACTTTGCCATTAGTCTTACTAAAAAGCTTTTGTATCTCATTGAATGTCTGCCATACAACCAGTAATTAGAAATTGCAGAATGCTAATGCTGGTGACTGCTAAGGTACACAAGTACAATTTCTCATCTGTTCCATATATAATTCTAGTTGTAGATCAAGAAAACAAGTTTATTTAAAAATACTGCTCTCACAGACATGTGCTGCCCTATTATCCAGTGAGTTTTAAAAGATGCGAGCATGAAAATGAGTTTGTTACCTCCAACATGTTACAAATGGCTTTTCTGGATAATACATAAACATGTACAATTCCTCTTCGCAGAAAGCAAAGACAGGAGGGAGGGAATAATTGAAGAGAAAAAATACTACCCTATTGCAAATTATAGGAGCCAAAAAACTTCATATATGTTCTCAGAAACAGGTAAAAAGTGGTGCATGGTTAAGCTGTCTAAATGCGACTTTTTAAATATCATCATTATGATAAACCACATTACCATAATGTGAACAGAATAGGTCTTGCATCAAACTTACCTAACCCGTTACTATAAAACAAATAACTTCTATTCAGTGACTTAGAGAGTTTTATCTAGTTATTAAGATGCTATGGAGAAGGGCAAAATTTCACAAAGCAGTACAATAAAAACAAACAACAATCAAGAAAGAGCATGTGCCATGTAGAAGTATAGAACGAATATGACATACTTTCCAAGTACTGTCCACATCAGGAAACATGTTTTTTTCACATTGACTTCCACCTAAAGCCAAAAAAAAGAAATATTAGTCCCAAATTTGCAATGTAAAAAAAAAAAAAAAAAAAAAAGCAGACAAGAACAATATTACAACATCCGAATCTCTCTAATTAGTTCCAGATGAGGGAGACATCTGCCTGATGATAGATTTCAACTTATAAAATTAGAATTAAAAACCATATAAATGAGTAGAAATTGATTCACAAAGGTTAGTACAATGATATAATTTTAGAGTGGCTGGCTTTCAGACTTGTAGAGAAGACTAAAACCACCATTTTGGCCTATAACCAATTAAAACCCTTCTCTCTCGTACAAATACACGTGAAAGTGTCCAGCGGCTATCTACTATCAAAGAGAATGTGTCACAGGCTTCTCTAGAATAATTTAGCAACTTAAACCAATAATCTATAATGGTATAAAGTTTCATAAAAATTTTACAGTATATGTACCACCATTCTCCAATCTTTCGATGCTAACAGTTCAGATATGTCAATCTAACTAGCGTGAACTACAACTTGTAAACATTTCCAGCAACTTACATAGATCGACCTGATTTACTTTGATAATAGTTATGACAAATATTATTGCTGCCTAAAACGTGGGCAAAATGAGATGAAATAATATTTCCCCTTTCTAATTAAAAATTTTATATTACCTGATATTGAATCAATTGCTAACAAGTCATAATCTGAGACAACACCAACCTGCAACCCAAAAAGAAATCTCAAATGGAGACCCACTATGCACCAAGTAAGAGCACGTAGACCAATGCCAGGGCAAAATGTACAATTTCTCTCAACTAAACTCTTATCGTTTTGAACTAATGTCTTTAAAGCAATAGCTCAAATATTATATTACTCTAATAATGGCATAAGCGTCTCAAAGGGAGAAAGGTAGTCCTATTCGCCTAAGTGATCTTCAGGAAACGAAGCTAACCAAAACTTAAAAGGGGAAGAAAGCATTAACTAATAAGAAAAAGAAAACTTGATACCGTTTGTTCAAGAAGCCACAAGTCATGAACAGTATGCTTATAATTTACCATCTTTAGTAGGATAGTACCAATGTTAGTTATCGTTATTACTATTAACATGGTCAAATCAATTTTAAAATTACCAAATTCCAACCATCATCGATTACGGGAAGACCACTGATTCTGTTATTAACGAGAGCCTCCAACGCTGAAACAAAAATAAAAAGCGTATGAACGGAAAGGTAAGAACTACACAACACAGGGAGAGCCAGCATCCTCATGAATTCTCAGTAGTACCAACCTTCGTCAACAGTAGTGGTGGTTTTGACAACGTGCAAGTTTTCCTTCTTCGTCATGAAATCAGCAACTCTGTATGTTCCGTTCCTACGCTGAAAATTAAAAACCCACATTACAAAAAATCAGAACATGCATGCACAGAAAGAAAAAGAAAGAAAGAAAAGAAATAACAACGACAAGTGACATATTGATCCGTACTGGAACAGAATTCATGCGGGGCCAGATGACCCCAGGGCAACGGGGAAAAGCCGTCGTTTAAGGAAGGAAGACGCGGGAAGGGAATGCCCAGAATGGCATTGATGGAGGCGGTGAATGAAAAGAGAGGAAGAGACGAAAAAGCTAGTAAGAGGAGGCGTGGTGGTCAAATTGATCGAAGCCATTAATCAGGGTTGAAGAAAGATCTTGAAATCTGGTTTGAATGAATCAAGAGTGACTATATGAAGAAGGAGAAGAGAATGAAGAAAAAGGAATCAACGTTACAGTGTAGAACACCATCGGAGGGGAAGTTAAGGAGAGATCAAAGTAAGGAGGCAGGAAGAGAGTAGAAGACGTGCACGTACTTTACCATTCTGATTTCGCGGGTGCTGCTCTGTTCCGTTCAACGAGCATTCAATTACCACTAGACGGAGAAAAGTCGGTGGCCCGGAATAACTGAATTTTGATTTCGGCCATACCAAAATAATTGGAATTAACTAACACAATAATTGTTTTAACTTATTAAATTTATGTAAAAAATTAATTTTTTTTTGGGTTAAAAATCCAGGGTAGTTAACACTGGGAAGAATAATATAAAGTACTCCTCATGCCTTCAAATATAAATGTTATGATGAGATATAATTAAAAAATTAATATTTATTATAAATATAATATATATTTTTTATATTTATTAATTTTTTAAATTTTTTATTTATATTTCTTTAACAGTAATTAAAGTAAGGGAGGAAAAAATAATTGGATGTTTTAGAAAAATATCTCAAATTAACTGATTTGACTAATTTTCTCAATTTAATAAAATTATTTAAATTGAAACAATATATAAGATATAAATATTTTTTCAAAAAAACATTCAAAATTCCAATTAATTAAATCTATGAAATTCAAACACGTGGGGCAACACACATACCCAAGTTTATCTCATGAGTATGTTTAACAAAAAATTAAATAAATTCATATCGTGAACTCAAATAACAAATTTGTAAGAATTTTTATCAATAAATAACTATTAAGAATATAAAAATATAATTATAGGATTAAGTTTAAATAATATGATTTGTTTTAAGTTCAAACTTAAGGTTTAGGAGTATAAATGCTATAAAATCCATGTGTGTGGGTAGAAAATTAAAATAACGATTAAGTGTGAGGAGATAATACTTCTAATAAGAGAGGAACATGACAAAATATATTACAAAAAGGGTTATGACCCACAAACGTAGAATGGGGTCGGCATGAAAGATCAAGCCTTACAGTTTTTAAGAACGCTTTTGATCATTATCTTATTTTGTAGAATTGGTAGTTGATACCGAATTAAATCCGACAATGAATTATGATAATAACATGATTTTGATAGATTTGGAAAAGCAAACTCCGACAAAGCATGAGGAATTTATTTTCATAACCAAAAAAAAGAGGAATGTTTTATAATAGGTAATAATAATATTACTTTCCTCCTAAAAGATTGAACCGTGTGGGATTGATTCTTTCTTTTTTTTTTAAAAAAAAAACAGAGAGAGAGCCATCTATGATGTTTTTAAATAAAATTAATAGTCAAACAACCATTTAATTGGAGAGAAATCAAAACAAAAAGGAGTACAAAAAGAGGAAAGAGCGACACTGGTGGTTTTTGGGTTTTGTTTTCTTGTGTTTTTTGCCTTATTTTTCCAACGTAGATTTGGAAAATTGATCACTTTTGGGAATCTTCAAAGTTGACACAACGGGGGTTAAGTTGAATTGATTGTATCCACTATTGTCATTTTCCCTTCTCTATAAAGCAAAAAAGTACTATTAATTAATATTTTTTTATATTTAAAAAATTTAAAGATTCTGCACCTCCAATTATTTTCCCCCATATCTTTTTGACCCCTCCAACACACACGATATATATATATATATATATATATATATATATAATTATATCTGTTTGTTGACAAGAATTATAATAAACATTTTGGTTTGAGTATTTTATTACATAAAAAGAGGCAAGCTTCTTTTCCTTTATTATTTATGAAAAAATAGGAGTGGAAAGAAACAAGTTCAGTCCTTTCTGGTTGACGATGAAATTATAGATGGAAATGGTTGATTTTTCCCCCCTTGGCACGAAGGTAAGACCCCAAAGTCCATTGGATTGATTTGCAGGAAGCTTCCATTTGATTTTGTGTCTTTTTTCTCTCTCCCAATTCTACCCAAAAAATCATTAGCCATTAGTGATCTTTATTCAAAGTTCAAACAATACATAACTAGTTTCTTAGGTCGATTTAATGACGGCAAACTATTTCTACCTTCTATCATATCCGAAGTTGTTATCGTTCATTCCTACCCAAAAAAAAAACCTTGTGTTGTCGGATAATTTTTATATTTGATAAAAAAAATATGTTAATATGGTATCTAATTCAACAAATTGAATATTAAAATAGTACATAATTAAATATTTAATGCTAAGGAGTTTTGTCTAATACATAATTAAAATAGTTGTTCAGTAACAATTTTAATACTTTAATTTATCCTTAATATAATACATAATTAATTAATTTAAATATATTAAAAAATTAAATCAATCAATTAATTATAATAAATACAATATATTCTTATTAACATATTAACATATTGGAATTGGTTATCCGACAATTAATATCTTAATTATACACATGGGTTATATTGAATGTTCTATTTTTTAAATATTTAATAATTAATTTATTTATTTTTGAGTTTTTTTTGGCCAAAGGCAATTAAATGGATTAATAATCTATCAATTTTGTCTGAGTTGCTTTCAAAACATTCGCCATTTTCACGAGATATCAACACGTAACATTGTGCATTAATTGGCATATACGGCTTGCATTACACTCACATCTCCCAAAATACATATTCAAGTTTACATGCACATCACTCTCCCAAGCCTCACAAAAATATGAATCTAATGTAATTTTTCTCTATAATTTTAATTCTTACAAATCATAAACAAATTCATCTTCACATAAGAATGCCGAATAAATACATATATAGGTGTACCAATATCAGAGTATCTCAACGATCAAAATAAAAAATTAAAAAAGAGAGATAAAAAATAATAAAAAAGATAAATAAAAAATGAGAGAATATAAAAAAAATAATAATTAAATAATAATTAAATAATTTATAAATTTTTTATTATTTTTAAAATTAGTCTCAATAGTTTATTTAAAATATTAATTTTAAAATATAATTTAATTTAAATATTTTTTTTAGATATATATAGTTATTTATTTTAAAATTTTCATAAATTAAAATTTAGATTAAATATTAGTTATGATAAAAAATTCTTTTAAACTATTGATTAATTACGCGTTATCTTCGTATATATATTTCAAGCCAACTTATTGTATCCAGTCAAATTAATTTTAATGCCATACTACCATATCATGATCTGGAGTTAAATTTTATTTTATCATCTATGTTTTTTAACGTAGATTAAATATGTCTATAATATTAAAAATACTAAAATAATATATAATTTATAACAAAATATTTTAAATTTAAATTTTAAAAAATTATGAATAAATTTAAATTTTCAAAAATTATGAATAATAGTTTTATGAAACAATTATAATAGTTCTAAAAATGATCTGTTCAGAGCAATTTTATTTTGATCCACTATTTTTAAATTTTAATTCAAATGTGTAAGGGGTAATTGAAAGATATGATTTATTCACAAAATTTATCTATTTTAACAAAATAAATACATTTGCAAGATAATTTATCTGATAAATTTTCTGGTTTAAGGGATTAATCTAATATTTACCCCTGGAATCTTCACCTTCTTAAATGCTAACCTCTGCTTTCTTTCTCACTTGGCTGCGAGATCCTCCGGTTGCCTTTGGTGGTTTTCTCACTTTTACATCGCCACCCCCAACAGGGTGACATCGTCATCGGGGCCCCACATCATCTCAGATCGGACGGTTCACATCGGCCACGCTAGATTGTGCTCGCTAGGGCTTACGCTTTCTTCCTCTTTCCTATACACCTCTCTTCCTTGCGTTTCACCCCCCCTCTCTCAGTGCAGTTTAACCTGCCTCAGGTTCCCGCCTTCTTTGTCCGTTTTTTTTAACCAGTTTTTTATCCTTACTAGCCGCCGCCACCGGTGGCCGCGCCTATTTATCGTCGGATATCCGACCATATCTATCTTACTCCCTTCCCTCTCCTCCTCGCTCTTTTATTTTTTCATAAAAAAATCCCAAAGAAAAATATCCCCTAAAGCTATCGGCTCTGCGCTTTTTATTCTTCTCGTTCACTGAGTTACTGATTATCTAGGTTTCTGTTCTTCCTAGGTTTAATTAAGTCCATCGGTCTAGTTTTGGCGAAAACTAGAGGAGAGGGAAGAGAACTATAGAAAAAAGGAAAAGAAGGGAAACCTGAAAAAGTTTTGGCGAAGAAAAGAAAAGGATTAATTAAGTCCATCGGTCTAGTTGTTGTTGGTGGAGATGGCTCAGGTTCAGGTTCCGCCTCAAAATGTGATGCCAGTAGCTAACGGTACTCCTGCGACTGGCGGGGGAAACCAGTTCGTGCCGACGTCGCTCTATGTTGGAGATCTTGATGTGAACGTTACGGAATCGCAGCTCTATGATATGTTTAACCAAGCTGGTCAGGTTGTCTCCGTTAGGGTCTGTAGGGATTTGACCAGCCGGCGATCCCTTGGTTACGGTTATGTCAATTTTAGCTCGGCGCCAGAAGGTTAGTTGTTTTACGTGCTTGTCCCTAGGAAAAGTCATCATCTTTGATGGGAGCGTCTTAAAAAATCTTTCTTCTGGTTTATCAATATATTTGGTGAAAGTTTTTAATGTATAAATAGGTGATATTTCGTAGGGCTTAAGAAGTTCTGATATAGATTAACCGGATCATGTGAACATTCCTGGTTGACTTGAACATTAGGCCTTCTGGTTTTGGAATTCATTTTCTTGATAAATGACATTTGTTTAAAAGTAAATTAATTTAATGATTAGCTTATTCAGGCATCCTTCTATATAATTGAGGGTTTCATAATTCTCTACACCTTGCACCTGATTTTTTCATCTAAATTGCGGTTAATTATATTGATTTCCATTGCTGGTGAGTACACCGTGTGGCTTTAGTGAAGTTTGACACCCAAATAGGAGATTGAAGAATGGGATCCATAGAGGGGAAAAATACACGTTCTTGTCCTACTTGGTGCACAAACTTGTACTGGTACCATTGGTTTGTTCACTATTGATCTAGTTATGGAGTAAAATTGTAGTGCATGTTGCATTTAATCTTTGCAAGTAGTAATTGGATTGCACATTTGTACTCCTCAATTGATCTTCGTTCATTTGTCCTATTACTTACCAACATCCCCTGGATAACGTTCGAAATTCTCATCTACTTGTTAGCCGTTTGCATGATCTTCATTTATACAAGTTCACTATAGTTGTTTAAATGGCCATAAGATCAAATTTTGACACCCGTTTGATTTTTAACTTAGTTCAATCTTGCTGTGAAGCTGTTTATAATTTTTATATAAACATTTCTTTTATATCACTTGTCTACAGCTGCCAGAGCAATGGATTTGCTGAACTTCACTCCTCTTAATAACAAGCCCATCCGTATCATGTATTCGCATAGAGATCCCAGTATTCGAAGAAGTGGAGCCGGAAATATATTTATTAAGGTGTGCTCGTTTTGCGCTCTTTTTGCCCCCCCCCCTCCAGTCTTAATTTGTTTTGGTGTCATGTTGGGTTGGGTTCTGACTTTGTCAATGCTTTTGTCTATTTTTGCTGGATCGTTGCAGAATCTTGATAAGGCAATTGACCACAAAGCTTTGCATGATACCTTCTCTGCATTTGGGAATATCCTTTCTTGCAAAGTAGCTACAGATTCATCTGGCCAGTCAAAGGGATATGGCTTTGTGCAATTTGATAACGAGGAATCTGCTCAAAAGGCCATAGAGAAATTGAACGGTATGCTGATGAATGATAAACAGGTGTATGTGGGACCCTTTCTTCGCAAGCAAGAGAGAGAAAGTGCTGTTGACAAAACAAAATTTAACAACGTTTTTGTAAAGAATTTATCTGAGACAACCACAGATGAAGATTTAAAGAGAATTTTTGGTGAATTTGGAACAATTACAAGTGCTGTAGTGATGAGAGACTCGGATGGCAAATCTAAGTGCTTTGGATTTGTGAACTTCGAGAATGCTGATGATGCTGCCAGGGCTGTTGATTCTCTTAATGGGAAGAAAATTGATGACAAGGAATGGTATGTTGGAAAAGCTCAAAAGAAATCCCAAAGGGAGCTTGAATTGAAACATAGATTTGAACAGAGCATGAAAGGAGCCGCTGATAAATATCAAGGGGCTAACTTGTATGTTAAAAACTTAGATGATAGCATTAGCGATGATAAACTGAGGGAGCTCTTCTCTCCATTCGGTAACATTACCTCATGCAAGGTATGCAGGATCTTTTTTGGTTTCACACTAACTCTTGACTCTTAGAGTCACTAAGAATACCCCTTCTGTCTTCATAGGTCATGAGAGACCCCAATGGGATAAGCCGAGGATCAGGGTTTGTTGCATTCACGACTCCTGAAGAGGCTTCAAGAGCTGTAAGTCAAGACAATATTTTCTATGGTTTAGGTGATTTTCTTAGTAGTTAACAAATGGATATTTATTTTTTCCCCCTCCTCATTTTAAAGCTTTTGGAGATGAATGGAAAAATGGTTGTAAGCAAGCCTCTATATGTTGCTTTAGCTCAACGTAAAGAAGATAGAAGAGCTAGACTGCAGGTATGTGTTACAGGAAGCTGAGTTATTTTTATGTCATTCAGCCTTAGATGTGCATTAGTAGATCTTTGTATTCATTTGAAATGTGCAGACATGCATTCTTAACTACGTAAGTTAGGTTCACTTACTTTCTCTGTTAATCCCAACGCATATCGATTACCATAGGATTTTGTGTTTTTTCTTAAAGCGAAACCATATGATTTGCGTATAGATTAGAAGAAAAAGTGGTTTGTTGGGTTTTTCTTACCTGCTTCATGTATGTTCCTGATTGAAAATCCTAGTAGTCTGTGATGTGCGATAAGAAACATGAATTATGTGGGTTGGATCTTATTGCATGATCAATGTGATGATCTAGATGTGTTGAGGTTTCTATTGTACATGGTTACGGAATATGCATGTTACTACTGATTATCAAGTTTTTATATTCTGCTCCCTTTGTGTTTATTCAGGCTCAATTTGCTCAAATGCAGCCTATTGCAATGGCACCATCTGTAGCTCCCCGTATGCCTATGTACCCCCCTGGTGATCCAGGTATTGGACAACAAATATTTTATGGTCAAGGCCCTCCTGCTATCATTCCTTCTCAGGTAATTTCTTTTTAACCGTTTCTACCTGCACTTCAACATGGTTACAACTCATCTTGACTTGGAATTTTTCTCCTCTTAGATTCATCTTATCGTTTTCTTCTTGCTGCTATTCATCTTATTTATCATTTGTTTTGAACTCATGTCTTGCCTGGCTATTGGATCAGCCGGGATTTGGGTATCAACAACAACTTGTACCTGGAATGAGGCCTGGAGGAGGTCCTATGCCAAATTTTTTTATGCCAATGGTTCAGCAAGGGCAGCAGGGCCAGCGTCCAGGTGGAAGACGTGCAGGGGCAGTCCAGCAGAACCAGCATCCTGTTCCCCTAATGCAGCAGCAGGTTAGTGTTAATAAAGTTTCATCATGTATTCTTAGTCGTGTAAACCAACTGTCCTGTTAAGAGACGTTGCCTCATAGTTTTTGGGAATGACAGATGCTTCCAAGGGGGCGTATGTACCGATATCCTCCTGGTAGGGGTCTACCCGATGCTCCCATGCCGGGTGTTGCTGGAGGCATGTTTTCTGTCCCTTACGATGGTGGAATGCCAATTCGTGATGCTGCTCTGCCCCAGCAAATTCCTATAGGGGCTCTGGCTTCGGCGCTGGCAAATGCTACTCCAGAGAAGCAGAGGACGGTAGGCATTTTTATGTTGAGTCATTCTTTTAAGTGTGCGCTAGAGAGTTGAACTCTGACCCACTTAATGGCCGTTGACTGTTTGTAGATGCTGGGTGAGAACCTTTACCCTCTTGTAGAACAGTTGGAGCCTGAAAACGCGGCAAAAGTGACAGGCATGCTTCTGGAGATGGATCAGACCGAGGTTCTGCACTTGCTCGAATCACCCGAGGCTTTGAAATCAAAGGTGGCCGAGGCGATGGATGTTCTGAGGAATGTTGCTCAGCAGCAGCAAGCCGGTGGAGCTGCGGATCAATTGGCCTCATTATCACTTAATGACAATCTTGTTTCTTGAGATTTTCATATTTTTGGATTAAACTCGGCAATGATTGGATTGTTATTGTAGGCCTGGCGTTGACTCAGTTTTGAGGTGGAGTTTGTTTCGTCGTAGTAGGTACTACATGCTTTCGGTCCATTATCCATCATTCATCAATTCATTTATGCTCTACAATTTGATGCCTTGTGATTGGTTGGAATCATGACGGCGGTCCGTTTGGCCTATTTAAGGGAATATATTTTGAGTTTAATCATATGTATATATGAATAAAGCAGTCAGTGAAAGAGGCAGCGTTGAGTTTTTCTCAGCAAAAGAACAATATAATGTAGGGGTGGTGTTATATTGAGATGGGACAGTCCAAATTCGGGATGGAGGAGGTCCAGTCCCGAGTTATTTCATATATATAATTTTGTTTTTCAAAATATATTATTTTGTTTTATGTATAATTATAATGTATATATAATATTATAATTATTAAATATATTTATAATGTATATAGTCAAGAAGTATCATTTTATAATTATATTTATAATGGATGTATATATATATGTAATAATTATAAATATTTTATGGTATAATAAGTATATCAATTTTTTTTTTAAAAAAAATGTTGGTTTGGAACGGCGACTGCTTGGGGATATATATGAAGGGGAAGAAATTCGGGTATTTAAAATCATTGTATATTTAATATAAAGTTGATTGTGTATCTTTTATTTCGCGAGGTCTACGTAATTAATTAATCGATATTTGTGAAGATTAATCCAACATTTCTAAAGTAGTGCCATGTGAAGATGTTCATGTAACAGAAGTCCAGAACTTTAAAGCAGGGGAAAATAACACTTGATAAAAGAAGCATTAGAATGAACTAGTACATCGCACTAAGCTAGATTAGTTACATTTCATGCATTGCATGTTGTTGATGTCATTGTGTTTTATCATTCCATCTACAGCTATTTTTATTTAAGTGTGAGGGATTATTTTTCTTTTTTTAAAAAAGGGTATAAATTAAAATTTAAATCAAATGAGTTATATTTTAATTAGTCAGATAAAGTATTATTCTGAATATACTTTGGGTTATTTATTACAAGTAACTTATAACTATCTCATCAAAATTAAGAAAAACAATTAACTAATTAATTTTGCCTATAGGACATCACCCTTTAATAAACTTAATTAATACTCTAGCTCGTCACAAACATATATAGATTTTGTGTGAGTTGTTTTCAAAACATTCACCATTTTCCAATACTATCGAAACGTATGATTGGGCATTAATTAGCATATATAGCTTGCATTACATCATTTAAAGTGTATTTTATCATAAGATAATATTATTTTATTATAATTTTAATAATAATATTTAGAAAAATATCTTAATTCTTAAGTGTCTAGATTTACGCTTGAAAATAATAGACGGTTCATCCTATCCAATATTAATATCATTTAAGAGAAAGGAACACTCCATCTTACCCTTAGATCATGAGTGGATTTAACCTATTTTTAAAAATTTGTATACTAAAACTTACATTACACGCGCTCACATCTCCCAAGTTCATATGTCAACTTCTTTTTTTGGCCATAGTTTATTCACATGCACATCACATCTCTCAAGCCTCACAAAAAATATGAATCTAATGTATTTTTTTTCTCTATTTGTTTAATTCTTAAAGATCACAAACGAATTCATCTTGACATGAGAATGCTGGATGCACGTGCCATTGTCAATACGGGGGGAGTATATCAATGATATACAAAATGATGAGTTAAATTACTATCTTATTGGTCTTATGATGTTATTCTATCCTTGATTTGGTTTGTTATAGCTTTAAATATTTTTAATTTATTTTATATCAAAAAAATTATTAAACTATATTTATATCATTAATTATATGATACAAGCCAAATTAAATCAAATAAATATTAGTACATAGACTCATACTCACACATATCATCACAATAAATTTTTTGTTATAAATTTTTTTTAAAAGAGATTAGACTCATCTTTGATTTAAGAGTGAACAAAATTTTTATTCTTTCTAAATAATATTAATATCGGGTAGGACGTACTATCTATTAAGGAAGTAGGATGTTTCTCTAAACATTATGATTAAAAACATAATAAAATAGTACTATCTAAAAATCAAACACACTTTAAATAATAATATATTTTATCATTTTACTACTTAAATTTCACCCTACACCCAGAGGCTATGCCACTGGACCATTACTCCGTTGGCCTGTATAAATTATTAAGTATTATTCTAAAAATGATCTGTTCGTACTATTTTTATCTTGATCCACTTTTTAAGCTTTAACACTTTTAAATTTAAATGTCTAATTTAATGATACGATTTGTTCACAAAATTCATCTATTTTAATAAAATAAATACATTTGCAAGATAATTTATCCGATAAATTTTGTGGATTAAGGGATTAATCTAATATTTACCCCTGGAATCTTCACCTTCTTAAATGCTAACCTCTGCTTTCTTTCTCACTTGGCTGCGAGATCTCCGGTATTGCCTTTGGAGGTTTTCTCACTTTTACATCGCCACCCCCAACAGGGTGACATCGCCATCGGGCCCCACATCATCTCAGATCGGACGGTTCACATCGGCCACGCTAGATTGTGCTTGCTAGGGCTTACGCTCTCTTCCTCTTTCCTATACACCTCTCTTCCTTGCGTTTCACACCCTGTCTCTCTCTCAGTGCAGTTCAACCTGCCCTCTGGTGCACCCCTTTCTAACAAGTTTGTTATCCTCACGGGCCGCCGCCACGGTGGCCGCTCCTATATATCGTCGGATCTCCGACCATATCTATCCTCCACTCCCTTCCTTCTCCTCTTCTTTCTTATCGTTTTCCTTAAAAAAAATCCCAAAGAAAAATATCTGCTATAGCCATCGGCTCTGCGCCTTTTCATTCTTCTCGTTCACTGAGTTATCTAGGTTTCTTTTCTTCCTAGGCTGTGTTGTTTTGAATAGCTAGAGGAGAGGGAAGACAACCATAGGACAAAAGAAAAAAAGGGAAAACTGAAAAAGCTTTGGAAAAAAAAAAAGACTCAATTAAGTCCATAGGGATGGCTCAGGTTCAGATTCTGCCTCAAAATGTGATGCCGGGAGCTAACGGTTCTCCTGCGACTGGCGGGGGAAACCAGTTCGTGCCGACGTCGCTCTATGTTGGAGATCTTGATGTGAACGTTACGGAATCGCAGCTCTATGATATGTTTAACCAAGCTGGTCAGGTTGTCTCCGTTAGGGTCTGTAGGGATTTGACCAGCCGGCGATCACTTGGTTACGGTTATGTCAATTTTAGCTCGGCGCCAGAAGGTTAGTTGTTTTACGTGCTTGTCCCTCGGAAAAGTCATCATCTTTGATGGGAGCGTCTTAAAAAATCTTCCTTCTGGTTTATCAATATATTTGGTGAAAGTTTTTATGTATAAATAGGTGATTATTCGTAGGGCTTAAGAAGTTCTGATATACGTTAACCGGATCATGTGAACATTCCTGGTTGACTTGAACATTAGGCCTTCTGGTTTTGGAATTCATTTTCTTGATAAATGACATTTGTTTAAAAGTAAATTAATTTAATGATTAGCTTATTCAGGCATCCTTCTTTATAATTGAGGGTTTCATAATTCTCTGCACCTTGCACCTGAATTTTTCATCTAAATTGCGGTTAATTATATTGATTTCCATTGCTGGTGAGTACACCGTGTGGCTTTAGTGAAGTTTGACACCCAAATAGGAGATTGAAGAATGGGATCCATAGAGGGGAAAAAGACACATTCTTGTCCTACTTGGTGCACAAACTTGTACTGGTACCATTTGTTTGTTCACTATTGATCTAGTTATGGAGTAAAATTGTAGTGCATGTTGCATTTAATCTTTGCAAGTAGTAATTGGATTGCACATTTGTACTCCTCAATTGATCTTCGTTCATTTGTCCTATTACTTACCAACATCCCCTGGATAACGTTCGAAATTCTCATCTACTTGGTTAGCGGTTTGCATGATCTTCATTTAGACAAGTTCACTATAGTTGTTTAAATGGCCATAAGATCAATTTTGACACCCGTTTGATGTTTAACTTAGTTCAATCTTGCCGTGAAGCTGTTTATAATTTTTATACAAACATTTCTTTTATATCACTTGTCTACAGCTGCCAGAGCAATGGATTTGCTGAACTTCACTCCTCTTAATAACAAGCCCATCCGTATTATGTATTCGCATAGAGATCCCAGTATTCGAAGAAGTGGAGCCGGAAATATATTTATTAAGGTGCGCTCGTTTCCCCCCCCCCCCTCTCCAGTCTTAATTTGTTTTGGTGTCATGTTGGGTTCTGACTTTGTCAATGCTTTTGTCTATTTTTGCTGGATCGTTGCAGAATCTTGATAAGGCAATTGACCACAAAGCTTTGCATGATACCTTCTCTGCATTTGGGAATATCCTTTCTTGCAAAGTAGCTACAGATTCATCTGGCCAGTCAAAAGGATATGGCTTTGTGCAATTTGATAATGAGGAATCTGCTCAAAAGGCCATAGAGAAATTGAACGGTATGCTGATGAATGATAAACAGGTGTATGTGGGACCCTTTCTTCGCAAGCAAGAGAGGGAAAGTGCTGTTGACAAAACAAAATTTAACAACGTTTTTGTAAAGAATTTATCTGAGACAACCACCGATGAAGATTTAAAGAGAATTTTTGGTGAATTTGGAACAATTACAAGTGCTGTAGTGATGAGAGACTCGGATGGCAAATCTAAGTGCTTTGGATTTGTGAACTTCGAGAATGCTGATGATGCTGCCAGGGCTGTTGATTCTCTTAATGGGAAGAAAATTGATGACAAGGAATGGTATGTTGGAAAAGCTCAAAAGAAATCCGAAAGGGAGCTTGAATTGAAACATCGATTTGAACAGAGCATGAAAGGAGCCGCTGATAAATATCAAGGGGCTAACTTGTATGTTAAAAATTTAGATGATAGCATTAGCGATGATAAACTGAGGGAGCTCTTCTCTCCATTCGGTAACATTACCTCATGCAAGGTATGCAGGATCTTTTTTGGTTTCACACTAACTCTTGACTCTTAGAGTAACTAAGAATACCCCTTCTGTCTTCATAGGTCATGCGAGACCCCAATGGGATAAGCCGAGGATCAGGGTTTGTTGCATTCACGACTCCTGAAGAGGCTTCAAGAGCTGTAAGTCAAGATAATATTTCCTATGTTTTAGGTGATTTTCTTAGTAGTTAAAAATTGGCTGTTTATTTGTTTTTTCCCTCCTCATTTTGTAGCTTTTTGAGTTGAATGGGAAAGCGGTAGCAAGCAAGCCTCTATATGTTGCTTTAGCTCAACGTAAAGAAGATAGAAGAGCTAGACTGCTGGTATGTGTTCCTTAGAGTTGAGTTATTTTTATGTCATTCATCTTTAGGTGTGCATTAATATGTCTTCTATGTTCATTTGAAATATGAAGAAGTGCATTCTTAACTAACTAAGTTAGGTCGGTTTCTCTCTTTTAATCCCAACACATTATGATTACCATAGGGTTTGTGTTTTTCTTCTCTTGGCAAAACCATAGGATTCGTGTATAGATTAGAAGAAATGGTGGTTTGTTGGGGGTTTTTCAGTAAAATCCTTGTAGTCTGTTGTGATCTGGTATAAGAAACATGAATTGTGGTGGGTTGGATCTTGTTGCATGATCAATGTGATTCTCTAGATATGTTGAGGTTTGTATTGTACATGGTTATAGAATATGCCACTGACTAGTGACTCAATTTTTTATATTCTGCTTCCATCGTGTTTATTCAGGCTCAGTTTGCTCAAATGCGGCCTGTTGCAATGGCACCATCTGTAGCTCCCCGTATGCCTATGTACCCCCCTGGTGGTCCCGGTATTGGACAACAAATATTTTATGGTCAAGGCCCTCCTGCCATCATTCCTTCCCAGGTAATTCCTTTTTAACTGTTTCTACCTTCATTTCGACATGGCCACAACTCATCTTGACTTGGAATTTTCTGCTCTTAGGTTCATCTTATTGTTTTCTACTTGCTGCTATTGTTTTTAACTGTTTCTACCTTCACTCAACATGGTCACGGCTCATCTTGACTTGGAATTTTCTCCTCTTAGATTCATCTTATTGTTTTCCACTTGCTGCTATTCATCTTATTTATCATTTGTTTTGAATTCATGTCTTGCCTGGCTATTGGATCAGCCGGGATTTGGGTATCAACAACAACTTGTATCTGGAATGAGGCCTGGAGGAGTTCCTATGCCAAATTTCTTTATGCCAATGGTCCAGCAAGGACAGCAGGGCCAGCGTCCAGGTGGAAGACGTGCAGGGGCAGTCCAGCAGAACCAGCAGCCTGTTCCACTAATGCAACCGCAGGTTAGTGTTAGTGAAGTTTCATCTTGTATTCTGATTCGTTCAAGCCAACTGTCCTTTTAGAGACATGTTACCTCAGTTTTTGGGAATGACAGATGCTTCCAAGGGGGCGTATGTACCGATATCCTCCTGGTAGGGGGCTGCCTGATGTTGGTGGAATGCCAATTCGTGAAGCAGCTCTGCCCCAGCAAATTCCTATAGGGGCTCTGTCTTCTGCCCTGGCAAATGCTACTCCAGAGCAGCAGAGGACGGTAGGCATTTTTGTTGAGTTATTCTTTGTGGTACTACTATATTTAGGTGTGCCCTAGATTAATTATTTAGAGTTGAACTCTGACCCATTTATGGCCGTTGACTGTTTGTAGATGCTGGGTGAGAACCTTTACCCTCTTGTGGAACAGTTGGAGCCTGAAAATGCGGCAAAAGTGACAGGCATGCTTCTGGAGATGGACCAGACTGAGGTTCTGCACTTGCTCGAATCACCCGAGGCTATGAAATCAAAGGTGGCTGAGGCGATGGATGTTCTGAGGAATGTTTCTCAGCAGCAGCAAGCCGGTGGAGCCGTGGATCAATTGGCCTCATTATCACTTAATGACAACCTTGTTTCTTGAGAGTTTCATATTTTTGGATTACACTCAGCAACGATTGGATTGCTATTGTAGGCCCGGCGTTGACTCAGTTTTGTGGTTGAGTTTTTGTTTCATCGTAGTAGGTACTACTTGCTTTCGGTCTATTATCCATCATCTCCCTTGGGTTGAAGGATCCCTGTCAACAATTTCATTCATGCTTTACAATTTGATGCCTTATATGATTGCTTGTAAGTTGGAATCTGAGTTCATATTTTTTAGTTTGAGCGTTGTAGACATAAATGAAACAGTTATTGAAACAGAAGAAACGCAGTCGGTTGAGAATAGCGTTGCTTTTTCTTAACAAAACAATCCACCTGCTTGTTGTCTGAGGGAAAAGAAATTCGGGAGGTTAGATACATGGTCTCGATTTCAAAATCAGTGAATATTTAATATAAAAATGATTTGTGTATATTGATCGTTATTTTTGAAAATTAGTTTACTATTTCTAAAGTAGAGCTATGTGAATTCTGAAGTAGGAAAAACAACACCTAATAAAAGAAGCATTATAATGGGTTCTTTTTCCCTTAAAGCATATTTTACAAAATATCTGACTCCAGCCAGACGGGCATCTTGATGCAATCGCTGAATGGATTGGGGGTCTTACGCACGGAAATGCAAAACCATTTATAGTTAAGTTAAATGGTCACGGAAAGTTGTATACATCTATAAAACCCAGCGGTCTTACATCCCTGATTCAACTGCCCTAAAATTAAAACTAAAATATTTGCCCTTCACTGATTCAACTGACGATTTGCATGCCTCAGACGTAGTCCCACATCTGCTTCACGGTCATGTGGTATCAAAGCAGTGCTAAGCGGATTAGCATTCTCGGAAACCAAGGAAGTTGCGGCTTCATTTGCCTTGTCAGCTTCTTCCCCGTAGTTATGCAGCCGACGACCGATCAAATAACGATCATCACGTATCGAATTGTGGAGGTTTGTGAACCAGACATGGAATCGCTTGGCAGAGAAGCACAAAAGGCTAGCAGAGAGGCATCCCAGCCAGGCAAACCGATATACGGCGGAATTGACCACCAGTGGGTAGCCGAACACTGGAAACACTCCTCTGGCTAAAACATACGGAACACACAATGCTGTCAACAGTTTCATTATGATCGGAAGCACAATCTCCTTCAAGACCCAAAGACCTTGCAACCCGGAGAAACCATCCTCCCTCACCCTCTCAAATTTTACTCGCCAGCTTTCGTCCACGAGGGGCATCATGTGGTCCAACATAACCTATACGAAAATCAAGCCCAAAAAAACAGGGAATGGGAAGCAAGTCAACTAGCAATATATATTAGTATCGCCTAAGAGGAAGGAAGACTTCACCCTATCCTTATATCGTGAATAAACCTAACCCGTTTCAAAAAATTTTTGTATTAAAAAAAATAACAATATATATAAAATGCGTACAACCAATGTCACACAAAAGGAGCAATGCATAGAGATAAACTTACCAATCTAGTCCATATTTTAAGGAAAATAAGCCCTAAAGCCCAGTCTTGATAGAGGAGGAACACTGGACTTTCATCCACTGGAACTCTCATTGGTACAATAACCAAAAGTTCAAAAAGGAGCCCAATAAGCACCGGAATGACAAATATCTGAAAAAAATAACGATATGCAGGAATTGATCATTATGTTGACACAAACCTAAGCAGAAGCAAGGGAAAGTAAAGTATGTAAGGAAACCGTTACCAGAATCATTCTTACCCATATAGACAAAAGAGCAGAACTCTTAATAACAATCGCACACCATTTTGAAATTTGGCACACTAAAATTGAAACCCTCCTCTTTCTAATTTGTTCAACTGAGTATCTAGCTCCAGCAACAGCCGTCCATATTACATAGCTTCCCATGATGAAAGCATATAAATCTATCAAAAGGAAACAAAATTACAAACTCATCCAAAGCTGAGTCCAATGAAAAGAAAATCGATCACCTACATACCATTGCACTTAATGCCATGAGTGATAGGGAGAAGAGGAATGGCATTGAAAAGTGCCCGCCCAAGTGAAATTGGTACAACTATCAGGGCAGAATTGAACACAAGTAAAGTCATCCAAGCAACCACCAGCAACAGTACAATGCGAAGCACAAAACCATAACTGCTAAAGTCACAGTGAGTATATTGAATCAGAAGGTTACAAAAAAACAGCCACAATATAAAAACAAAGAAACTCGACCAAAACCAGCAACTTGAACATAGGTGCATAAAGAAACAGGTGACAAAAGCTAAAGTTTCTATATATTTGACAATGCAAAGACAAAGAACCATAATGTACAAAAAAAAAAGACACACCCACACGAAAAAACAGAATTTAGGGCACCAATCAAAGGACTTACTCAGAATCAGATTGTTCATCAATATCAAAGTCATCAAATTCAAAGTCATCTCCAACATTCAAGTCTCCTGACCCAAGAAGGCCCCTGTTCACTTCATTGCCCGCAAAGGCCACCATACCCCGGTCAGGTACCCCTCCTTGAACAACCTGTAGCCTGTCCTGCCTAGCTGGCTCCCCATTCATATTTTCTTGAGCACCACCGTCATCAGGTCTAGGAAGTAAAAAATCGGTTAAACCGAGTGCCCAGCCTACTGCTGTAAACCAGTAGCGCAGAAGGGACTTAATAGTTGTCCTCAGCTTGAAATGCTCAATAGCAAACGGGATACAAATTTGAAAGAGAAGCATGTCGGCTGGAATTTCAGTGAATGGATCAGATACCCTACAATGATACACCTTGGACGTTAAAACTTGTGACTAAGCTTCAATTTAATCTACATCTACAGTATCTATTAAAAAATTAAGGAGCCAGCTTACGATATGTCTAGTGGGAAAATGGAAGGAGCCATCCGCATAGCAAGTTTAACAGGTAAAAATACAAGCATCACAATTAAACTTCCATAAACTGCAACAGATAACAGAACCCTACGAGCATGTTTGTGAACAGGGTCATCAATTAAATCACGGAAAGGATTGTAGTTGGGATCCGCAGGATCTCGTAGGAAATACAGAACTCCATTGCGCAAAACCTGCCATTGACAGTGAACATCAATAAAACAAGAGTATAAATGAAACCAGGGCTTTAAGAATATTGCTATGATAAAAAAAATCGAAAAGAAGGTACCCCTCTAAGAAGGCTGACAAATATGCTAATTTGTAGCATGTAGACAATCCCTACAACCCAATGAACCAACGAACTTGCTAGAGGAGAAGCAGAAAAAAACTGAACTCTGTGAGCCATGGTCTTCCCAAACATCCTGATGGTACAAACATCTAGCCACCATCCGCACATCAATGGAAATACCCCCAATTCAATAACTAGAAGGAAAGCAACCTTAACCATGGTCATCAAATGCCTCATTGCAGCCAAAAACTGCCTAAATAGAGATGGAATTGTCTCTGCTACGGAAACAATACCGTAGAACCTGCCAATTATTAAAGGCTCACCCCTTGTGTATCGAATCAAAGCAACAATGCCAAAGTAGCAAAAGAGTAGGGTGAGTATGAACATATATCCAATAGCTAGAGTGGTAACATCAGAAAGCCTTGAAGTTCCAATTGAACCTCCTTTCAAGAGATCAGCTGAAACATTGTCACTAATGTTTTTAGACATTTCACTTAATCCACTTGTATTGACTTTCAACATTTCTGCAACCTGACCAATCAGTCCACTTTCTTGAGCTTCAGATGACAAATTTTTAACTGCAGTTAACGCATTTTTTAATGTAATATTTGCTAGGGAGAGAGCTGTGTCTGTAAGTGGGATGACAGTTGATAATACGGGGCCACTAGCAGTTGAAAAGAACGAAGAGAGATAATAGAGTACAATGCGGCCCAATGAAAATGGCACAAAGATCACAGCACCAAGGAAAATCATATTGCTTGCCAGAACCTGCATAAAGAATGAACCGTTTAATATTTGAATAAAAACTACATAAAAGCAAGTTTAAACTATTTTCAAGCTATGCCAATAGAAATAAGATAAAAATTGCAATATTAAAGAAACTGTAGTGTGAATAGAGTGAATAATTAAAATAAGGAAAATCAATGGTAGAAAAAGAACTACTCATGCTTTGCTTGATAATGAAAGCTCAGAGCAAAATCAACTTTTAGCAAGATTGAAACTGAAAACCCACAAAGGCCTCTTAAAGAAGTCACATTAGTGGTATGAACAGTATTAATTAAAATAACCTAGTTTAAAATTAATTATTAATTAATATTATGTTTTGTTAGTTATTTAATTAATTATCTAAAATTAAGACTAGATATTGTTTAAGATCAAATTTGAATATTAAATTATCATATCTTACAAGAATAAATATGAGATATTAGGATTATGATAGATTATAGGTTTAACCTATTAGTTTATATTTTTGTCTATATAAAAACCTTTTTATATTCTCATTCATTCAAGGATTAATAATATTTTGAGATTTTTTCTCTCTACTTTCAATCCTTCAAATTCCCACATGGTATCGAAGCCTGAAAAAGAAGAAGAAAAATGTTAAGCCTAAAGAGAAGGCACACCTTCAAGTGAAAATTAATTATATATGATGAAATATGGTAACTTGGGTCTCTTCCCACAAAATCTTATAGGTTATAGGATTAATTTATCTACCTCAAGTGAGGTTCGATTAGTGTATAAACCCAAGTAGGTTATAATGGAAGAGAATAACTTGAGTCTCTTTCCACAAAATTTCATAGGTTATGAGATTAGTTTATCTAATGCAAGTGAGGTTAAATTAGTGTGTAAACCTAAGTGGGTTACAATAGAAGAGGATAACTTGGGTCTTTTCCCACAAAATCTTCTAGGTTATAGGATTAGTTCATCTCCCTCAAGTGAGGTTAGATTAGTGTGTAAACCCAAGTGGGTTACTATTGTTGTATGAGCATGTTGCTCTTGAATAATATATATGATGAAAGAGGATAACTTGGGTCTCTTCCCACAAAATCTCATAGGTTATGGAATTAGTACATATAATTCTTCATCAAGTTACTCTTTTACAAATGTTCTTGTCAGGCCTCTAACATAAAAGTTAGTCAAGTTCGCAACTTTGTTGTAAGATCCATATTCAAGATCCAATCAACTTCAATTTAGTAGTCACTACTGGTTTAAGGATTTAAAATTCTAGTTCTTTTATAATGATCCTACTCACATCCAAACTGTCTCCTAGCTTGAGAGGGAGTGTTGAGAAGCACAAGTATTCAAGCTATAGATCCAACTTAAAGGTAGTGTTAAGATGACCTACAACAACAACAACAACAACAACAAGCCTAACCCCATTAAATGGGGTCGGCTACATGGATCATACGACGCCAACAAGATGACCTAGTTTAGAATTAATTATTAATTAATATTATATTTTGTGAGTTATTTAATTAATTATCTAAAATTAAAATTAGATATTATTTAAGATTAAATTTGAATATTAAATTATCATATCTTAGAGGATTATGATAGATTATAGGTTTAACAAACCTATTTGTATTCTCATTCATTCAAGGATTAATAATATTTTGAGGTTTTTTCCCTCTACTTTCAATCATTCAAATTTCCACACAAAAATAACTCAATAAATGGTCAAAGTTGCAAAGGAATTGTTGTCATGACTTGCACCACTTTCATCCACATGAATGAAGATGGTCATTAACCTACAATGTATTCATTACCCCTGCAATACTTGCTTCCATACTAAAGTTGAAAGGCCAAGTACGTAAAAACTAGCAGCAACTTAGGATACAATTTCTAAGAAATAAGGTTGAGCATGGCAAGGATATACTCCCGCCGTTCCTCCTTTTTATAAGAGACAATTTTTGTACATTGCTTGAAATTTTTGTATATGGCTTGTTCCTATTTATAAGAGACATTTAGAAGTTGTCTCAAATTTTTGCTATAAGTGTCCCATTTTGCCCCAATTTAATTACCCATATTAATATCATTGCATTTATTATCAAGATAAATGGTCAAAGCACCTCTTTTTCCTATTAGTTAACTTTCCCTCTTTCACACACACTCTCTCCCCATAAATAAGGGTATCTTTGAAAAAAGAGTTACATTTTTTATATATTTATTATCTTTAACCAATTTTTTCATTGAGGAGACTCGGTTAATTGTCTGTTATAAAAAGGAACAGAGGGAGTAGTATTTTTCTATGAGCTTATATTGTCCAGATCAGCAAGCCCTCTTCATTTAAGGAAAATAATAAACAATAACATACAAAGGGGAAGAAAAGGCACTTACAGTAAAGGCATTTTCAACCAAATGGAAAACTGGACCCTGCATGCCCACAAGCTCATCAAAGGGTACATCCTCAGCACCATCAGCATCATCCAGACCATCAAACATTTGCTCCACATGAGCCTCAAGACGTTGCGCTTGCATCTCCCACCGTGCTGCAACATTCTCAGCATTCCTTCTGGGAGCTTGAGCTGCTCCAACAATGCCTTGAACTACACCAGCATCCTCAACATTCCCATCACCAGCATTGCGATTAGCTTGTCCAGCAGGCCTTCTGGCAATTCGAGCCCCATTTCTATCCAATTCATCTTCTTGGTCAACATCCTGCCCCCCAATTTCTCGTAAATGCCTAAAATAGTCCCTTAAAGAAGTGACCCCGAGAAAAATGAACACAATGCTTGCAGAGAGTAGGAAACCATGTAGACAATCAGTCAGAATAACCGCCGTAGATAAATGACTTAAGAATAACCTCTGGGCTTCACCAAAGCTCCTCACAAAAGCTAATCGCCATATCCAAAATGTGATGAAAGGTATAATAAGGAGCCACACAGATAGCACAAAGCTCAGGCGCAAAAAGAATTGCAGAACATGGCATGCTTTCATGGCCATTCCAACCACAAATTCTTGAAAAGGTAGCCTAGCTGGAGCATTCTCAGCATAAACAGGTGAGAATGAAAAGGCATGTTTGCAAACCTGTAGCAAATGAGAAGTGCATTCATGAATAATATACCAACAAGAAAGGAAGACCTCGAATATACTGCATACGTAAAGATTTGGGTATTAAGAATGTTTGGTGTGGGTACAACCTAGCATAGCACATGCATCATTTTTCCAATTATGTCCTTAAAAGTCTAACATGTAGGTATTCAAGTTACTCCTTCAGCTCTAGCAGTTCTTGGTTTCTTTTATTTTGGTTATAATCATTGACATCTTGAACTGCTTATAATTATTCCTCACGAGACAACAGACCTGATTTCGAGTTAGGGGAAAGATTTACCTGCATTCGTTAAATGTAGATCATACACCACAAATATATATATAATGGTTACCAAAAGAACTGCTACCCTAATAATATAAATAAGCACCAGCTTTGTAAAATTAAGAGAGAGAAACACCAGCTAAATAAGATGTGGATCAGAAATTCAAGAATACGGCATGATAAAACCAACAAATTCAATTAACCCACATGTTAACCTGTGCTCAAAATCTCCAACAAACAACCTAATCAGCACACCATCAATCGCGATACAAGTTGTATGATCTACAAGGGAAAGAGAGGATTGGGACAAACCTCGCATTGACGAGCGTTGCTATGATTAAGCCACTGAAGGAGACAATCCTGGTGCACAAACTTGATGCTCCCGCTACAGGCGCACGGGTATCTGAGAGGATTTTCAGCATCACCGGGGTTCCGGCATATCCGACAGACGTCCTCTTCCTCCTCGTCTTCATCGTCGTACTTGGGAGACGTGAACGCGTTCGCTTCGTTCTCTTTTTCCTTCAAACCATGAGGCGAGGAGGACGAGGAGCAAGAAGAAGAAAATGAAGGAGAGGAGTTTACACGGCTCTCGGCAGCGTTTGCGCAATCATCGTTGGAAGGCGGAGGCTCATGATCGATCTCCATGGTCGGGAGTACTATTAGGTGGCGCGATAAACCCAACCTGCCGGTGCCCGGCGGAGGCTCACCGAATCAAGGACCGAGTCCTGGTGAATGCCGAGGAAAGGGAAGGAGAAAGGTATGGGTTTGTAAAATTGTATCGGAAATGGCGTCTCAATTTAAGTTTCCGGGTTTGCCCTCATCATATGATTTATATAACGAACATACTCTTTTAGGTCGGTCATATTCGTGCATAAACCGTTTACACGAAACAGATTTCATTTCATTTCAATATTATAAACTAAAATTCATAATAAATAAAATTATTGTTTTTTTAATAACGAATCTTTGTCCTTTCACCTTGTTTAGTTATTAATTTGATCTTTAAAATTTAATTTTTATCCATCAAGTTTTTAAGGTTTTATACACAATTTTTATATTTATTTAATTATATTAGATCAATAATTTTTTCTCCAATTATAAATTATTTTATAAAATTTAATTTAAATATACTTTCTGATCGATAAAAATTAAATATTAATAAGATTGGTGACTAAATCAGAGATGTCATTATTTATTTTGTTTTGCTTAGTAATATTATGTTCACAACTTTTTAAGAAAACATTTTGTAAATGTCTAATCCATTATCAATACAACATGTGAAACTTAGAATTGTTATTCACTCTTTGCTCGGGAGAGCTATCTTACTATAAAATGTGATTTATCATAATTATATATTTTAATAATATTAAATAGTTTTAAATATATCTATTAAAAAATTGATCATATAAAAATTAAAAAAATTATTAGTCAATAGAACTTAAATTTAAGTACTATAAAAATATATTAGATCCTTCTAATTAATAAAATTTTTAATATTTTTTTAAATTAATATAACAATTTTTATTATTTTTTGTACAAATAATTTATATAGATTTTATACTGATATTTATTAAAATTAAAGTATAACTTTAAAATATAAAAAATGTTTATAAAATAATTAAGATATAATTTATTAAATAAATCCTCATAATATCAATAAGAATCTAACTCATATTTTTATAAAATATAAATTTATTTTTTTTATTATATGTGCCCATTGTTGTATCAATTTTTATTATTTGAATTAGGTGTGATAGTTTTCATGGTTGGTTTGAATAGCCTTCTGGACCCCGGTGAAGGGCCCCACCCCTATCCTGAGTCCTCCTACATTTTGGGATTGGGCTCTGGTTTGTTATCTTAGAGGTTTTAGTAAACGATATCTTGAATAGTAGGATCATTTCTGGGCCGTCCAAGCTAGCCTCTTTTTGCCTGGATCTCCTGTATTTATCTTCAATCCTGTGTAGCTGTATAAATTCTATTAGATATCTACCATGAGTCCTGTGATAAAAAGATAAAATATATAATTATTTAAAATATATTTTATTTTTAAATAATATTATTTTATTATAGTTATAGTCAGAATATTTAGAAAAACATTCTACTTTTGAGTATATAGATTTACGGTTGAGAGTAATTAACGACTCATTCTGCTCAATATTAGTATCATTTAAAAGAAAATAAAACTCTACCTTACCTTTAAATCGTAGATGAGCCTAATCCCTTTCTAAAAAATATTGTACAAAAAAAAAATTATTAGATCTCTCTGAATTTTAATTTCAATTTTTAAAAGAAATAAATATATATATTAAAAAGAATAACTATAAATCTTAAAACTAAATACCTCACAAACTTTGAATATAATCGTTTTAAATAGGATCATAAATATGCTTGGAAAAAAAAAACTCACCCTTTTACCTAAATTCTATGTTATTTTATATAACGGCGTTAGAATTATATATACTCCATCTTCAAGACATACCTAGGCCAACAAAAGATCAACAACAAAACACAAATAATAAAAATAAAAGAAGGCATACAGGGCAGTATGCAGTACAACAATGCAAGCCAAATTCCGCTACTTTAGAACAACCTATCCAAAGTTAAATCCTTATTTATATGAATTGCCTTATATTTATCATTATCTATTCCTTATTTAAATAATTTATATTAATATTATTTCAATAATAATCCAATAAAAAAATGATAGATAGAATTAATGAAGATAATTATAGTATTTAAGAACAAACATATTATATTAATTAACTTACTAACTTCTTAATCTAATTAAATTAATTATATTAATTATATATTAAAAAACCAAAGGAGTATCATATATAACTCCTAAACATACATCTATATATGCACACACACACACACATATATATATATATATCTATATCAGTCCAAAAGAGTAGAGTATCAACAAGGAGAGTTCTTTGAATTTGAAAGCCTTACTTCAACTATGACTTTTGGGGCTTCCCTGTATGAAACTTATAACATACATGCATAATCATTATCATTAACTATGCTTCCAAATTTGCAGTTTCTTGTTTTAAGTTTTTGAACTCTCCAAGGTATGCTCTGTCTTACCTAGCATCTTCTTGCTTATTACTATATTCTAAAACTTTCGTATGGACTATGGAGTGATTTATTGGTGAGGACCTTCTCAATTATAGATTAGTAATTAAGGATGGAACTAATCACAGGTTTCTCAAAGTCAAAAGTATCATTTCATTATGGTCTCTCGCTTTAATAAAAGCTGATTTCTAGCAAGTTGTTGATGATGTGGGGTCACATGTCCGGAATAAACGTTAGAAAGAAAGATCTAAAGACTGGAATATCATTATTTATGCAAAATAAATCATATCTGTCCCTTTATTCTTAAATTTGATGTAAAATTTCTCATTGATATATTGGTTGATCCTAATCTAAGATAAAGTGTCAGTTTGTTATTTATGCAGCTTAAAAATTTCATGTGTAAGCTGTAGGATTTAAAATTACAATTCATTTCAAGACAAGCTAATACATTTATAGATGCGCTTGTAAAAGAATGTTTTTTTATATCTGCGATATTTGACACGTGTTCTTCTATAATGCAGCACTTAGTGGCTCTAAAGTAGCTATGATTCAATTTCTCACTAGTCTAATTTTTCTTTACTTTTAGGTTATAACCCTCTTATATAATAAAAAAAATATCTATTACATATAACTGTTATTCAATTGCTGGCAATCTATATGAAAATTTTTTTTAAAATAAAAAATTTTCAATAAAATTTTTAAGAATTACTTTCAATTAATTTTCACAATTATTTCATTTATTTTAATATTTCTTTTCTCTTCTTTTTTTTTTAATTTTTAATCTCGAGTGCGCTAGCTTTAGGTCACACTCAGTCACTCACCAAGAAAAAAGGAAAGCTAGATCATTTCTGATAATCATTCATGTTTGGTAAGATCCATAACGATTAAAGGTCTAAAAAGCTAAAGGAACGTTGCAACGTGTTTCTATCGGCTCGTTGCAATTATAATTCTTTTCATTTTCTATTTCGGCCAAAATATTACTAATTCTTCCAAGTAGTATGATCATATGGATCTTGAATATTGCTCAACATGTGATTTAGACCAAACAAAAAGGAATTTTTTGTCCAATAACCAAAGAAACTCCTTTATCTATTCACCAACAGGACAAAAATATCAGGCTCATCTTGACCACAAAGTACAATTACAGACAAACCATAATCAATTTTTAGCTTCTAACACTATCCATTTACTTCTTATCTTAATTTTTTTTTAAAATTTAATATCACCCCATAAATATTAAAATAAAATAATATTACTTTTTATCATTAAAAATATAAATAGTCAATATCAACTTTTTAATAATTTTTAAACAGTGTTTTTTAATATGGTCGAACAACATTAATACATTTAAAAACTTCCCTAAAAAATTGACAGGTGAACATTGCTCCTACCAAAAGTTCGTGGACAGATTTACACTTTAAAACCCTCCATCTTGTCCCCTGGGGAGAGCATTACAGTGGCTTTTCTTAAGCAAAGCTTGCGTATATGTTGATATATACATAAATGTCTGATTCATGAGAAATCTTGCATTGTGTGTAATGCATATATGTATATAGAGTGTACAAGAAAGACGCTCAATATTAGTGGTTTTGGAATAATCACAAATGCTTGGTGTGCATGATTGCTCGGCTCTGCACTTTAGCGTGTGTCTCTCTCACTTTTGCCCTGTCCTTTATGACCTTCTCTACCATTTATGGTGACTGCTCATTTCTATTTTTTGATTACTGTTGCTTCTTTTGTCCTCTACCAACCACGTCTGAGCTCTTTTTTTTCCTTTAATGGGACAATTCTTACCCACGACAAGATTTTTGGTTGTCGGTACAGGGTAAGCATAAACAAGCATCCTATGACATTTTTTTGTTGGGTCTTCTTAATTTCTTATCAGATTCCCTGTTTGCCTTTTCCTTAACTTTCACTTCCTAACGTTACTTTCTTCACTCATTTCCAACTCTTCCTTCTTCAGACCAGAAACAATGGCAGGTAGATGAACCCTGAAACTGCCTCTTTGATTCACTTGGAAGCTTACGTTGTTCAAGGTACGAGTTTGGCAATCTGGAGCCTCATTACCGTGATGGGTTCTCCTAAATATTCACGAATAGTGATAATGTTGATGCTTTGAATCTGAAAATACTTCGAAACCTTCTGTTTAAGAATCATGACTTTTGTATCTGAAGGTTATGATAGTTTTAATAGTCCCTGATACGTGTTTCTAGCTCACTTTATACTGTTAAAAGTTTAAGTTATGAAGGCTGAGTTTGCAAGATGTTTCAAATGGTTGATAAGAATCAATTTGAGTAGCTATTGATGACATGAAGCATTTTTCAGTTCTTGTTCTTGGATAGTACTGGAAAAACATGAACCAAAAATCATGGCTTTGGAAGAAAAGATCTATGGAGAAGACAATCTTTGCAGTGGACAGAGTTGCAAATTCTTCGAGGACCATAGAAGCAGAGGTACAAAAAAATCCTTCACCACACTTATTCTGAGGGCAAAACATAACATGATTGTTACAAGGTTCTCTGACAAGGATATATTATTCGGATATTTCTTACAAATCAGAACCATAAAGTTTTTCCGCACGTTTGATTGAAGAACCTAGTACATTAAGTATCGTTTTGTGAGTTTTGTCAAAGCCTTGCTCCTTTTGAATTCCTTAATACCATCATTTGGGAACAGTGAAACTTCACTTCAATATATATAGAGACCTTAGATCTGATTTATTATAATTATATTTTGTTAGGTACACAAATTTCCAACTGGTGGCAAAAATGCTGAAGTGGAGAGATCATCAAAAACTCTGAATGAGAAGTTGGCATCAGTCCTCCTCGATTCTCATGAAGCAGAGGCTTTTCCTCCAAAACATGAACAGATGTCCCAAGGGAAAATTAGAGGTACCTCGCTGTTATATGTTCATCTTTTCTCACTCTTTTGATGATTATACTGAAGTTCATGAAGCATGGACACATAAAACCAAAGAAACGAGGGAAAATCACTATGAAATCCTAAGGAAATAATATAATTACTAAAAAGTCTTAAAATAAGTAAGCAATATACAATGATAAGTTTCGATGCAAGAAATGACAACAAATCTATGTTGCTTACTTGTTCTGGGACATTTTGGTAATTACATTCTTTTTTTTGGATTTCATAGTAATTTTCCCAACAAATCAGGACATGATAAATTTCAAAAAGAAATATATATATATATATATATATATATATATATATATATATATAACATAACACACAAGCGCACGCACATATTTATATATCTTGCCAATAGTATACCACATTTTAAGTACTTTGCACAGTCAGTTTCCAAAAGAAAATCTACTAAATAAAAATATATTAAATTGTCATATTTAAATTATTTATGTACTTCAAAAGGTCTTAGAATATGTTTAGTGACATCATCATCAAGAAGGGATTACTAGTTTCTCAGTCTATTTGTATTTATGGGGATTCTCTCTTGTTTATGGACATCAACATTTCAATGTCCATTTTTTTACAGTTTGGAGATTATTTCCTTCAGATATGCTTTTTTGCACATGCTATTGTTTCTGTATTCTGGACATTCAATTGGTTTGTGGTTTTGTCTGATCAAATCAATCAAATTCTTGATGAAGATAAAGTAACAGAAGAAGTGGAATCTTGCGAAATGGAAGCAGATGAAGATTTGATTAAAGCAACATCAGCTGAAATTATGTCTGATGCTGTACCAGATTTATTGAAAGAGCAGGAGAAGATTCAAACAGAGTTGGAAGAAAAGTTGCAGGAAAATTTTAAAAGGCTGGCTGACTTAACCGTCGAGAATGTGAATCTAACTAATGCTCTTCTGGCCAAAGAGAAATCTATTGGAGACTTGCTAAATCGTAAACGTCAGATTGATGCAGAATACAGCACACTGGTTGACAAATTAGATTCCACAGTGAAGGAAAATGCTTTCCTCAAATATGAATTTCACATGCTAGAGAAGGAACTCGAGATTCGTAAAGAAGAGATGGAATATAGTCGTCAGTATGCAGAAGCTTCTCATACACAATATCAAGAAACAATTCAGAAAGTCTCCGAGTTAGAAGTTGAGTGTCAGAGGCTTCGTCTTCTGCTGCAGAAAAGGTCATCCCAGCCTGCAGTGGCGAGTTCGAAGAATGAAGTTGGAAGAAGAATAATAAATCCTAACAGAGATTTGATTTACAACAAACCTGCAAGAGGAATCTCTCCTGAAGTATCTAACAAGAACATCGGCTTGATGATCAAAAGTTTGCAGGATCTGGATGAGGAAAACAAGGCCCTCAAAAGGATTCTGACAAAGAAGAACTCTGAACTGGAATCTTCAAGAAATACGTATGCTCAAACAGCTACCAGATTATCACAGGCTGAGATTCTACTCAGAAAGCTATCTCAAGATCACAACAAGTCCATGGAGTTAGCAAGGTGTTATTATCCTGTATCAAATGAGCTTTCTGTTATATCAAAGTTTGATATTGCTAGTGATGATGATGGGGTTAGCTCTTCAGGATCCTGGGCAAATGCACTTATTTCTGAACTGGAACATTTGAGAACTGGAGAGACTAATTTCGATCGCAAGAACTGTAAAGCCATTGAAGTTTCAGAGATGAATTTGCTCGATGATCTCACCGAGATGGAGAAGAGAGCTATAGTTTCGGTTGATACACCTAAAAGAGAATATTGCTCTGATTTAACTAGTAGAGAACTAGTGCCACTTGAACAAGAATTTGGCTTCAGATTTGCAACTAATGAGAATTCATTTGACTGGCTTCAGATTGTTTTGAAAGCCACCTTGGAGCAGCAGCGAATATCGAAACGAAGTCTCCATGAACTCTTTGAGGACATAAGAATTGCTTTGGGTTGTATAACTCCCCCAGCTTCCTGTAAATCTAACAGTTTCAACAGTGCTACAGAGGGAAAAAGCAACCAATGCCTCAATTCTAATTTGAGAAATTCAATCAGTAAAATTATAAAACTGATTGAAGATATTTCTCCTGTGTCATTAATCAGGAACAATTGCACAGATGATTGCTTGAAGAACCAGAATTCCAGAATACCTCAATCACCAACATCCAAAGAATACTTTGTTCATGTTTTCCAGTGGAAGCTTGCTGACTTGAATCCACTTCTCCATCAATTGGTTCATACATGTAAGGATTTATTAACTGGAAGAGCCGTTCTTGAAGAATTTGCACAGGAAGTAGCATTTGCTTTGGACTGGAGCATAAATAATTGTGTAAGCCCTACAAATTCTTCAGTTGCAAGGGATAAGATCAAGAAGCATTTTAGCTGTCATGAATCACAAAATGGAAATGAAAATCAAATGGTTGAAGATAAGATGTCTTTCTGTTCACCTTTAGTTGCTTCCCCAGATGATCAATGTGTGTTCTCTAACAAGAAGGATAATCAGAATGATCCCCTTGAAGAAAACAGAAAATTGAAAGATGAGCTGAGGAATGCAGAAACTGAAAAAGCTAACTTGGAAGCGAAGCTTCAGTTAGTGACTGAGGAGAGTCAGGGTCTGACGAAACAACAAGAGGAAGCACAAAATGCCATTAAAGGACTAGAATTGGAATTGGAGACACAGAAGGAATCCAATGAAATAATTGTAGATCAGATCGAAAGGCAGAAACTTATAAATGAAGATCTTGATACTCAGTTAACAATATCACATTCCAAGTTAAATGACATCTTTCAGAAATTTTCATCTTTAGAAGTTGAATTGGAGGATAAGAAAAACTGTTGTGAAGAATTAGAAGCAGCATGTCTAGAGCTTCAACTCCAGCTAGAAAGGTATTGCCTTCTCTATTCTTATCGTAATTATCTCTTCTTTGCTTTTCTGGATAACAATTCTGATTTTGAGAATATGGAAAATTGAACAGTATAGCAAAGAAAGAATCTCCAAAACATGACGGACATGAAGTGAAAAAGATGCATCAAACTGTAAGTTCTTTACATCTTGGTGACTACATGATAGAATCTGGTCAGCTGTCATAGCAATTACTTGTTTAATACTCCTCTATTCCTTAATATAAGAGCTAGTCAATATTTTTAGATAAATTAAAGAAGACAAATAAATCAGTTAATTATAACTAATATAAGAGCTCGTTGACTAATTTGGGTAGATTAAAAAGTATATAATATGAATTCATTTTAAGTGGTTGAATTTAGTAATAATTAACTGATTTATTTGGCTTCCTTAATCTACCTAAAAAAGTCAACTAACTCTTATATTAAGGACTAGAGGGAATATGTTCCAATGTCTTATCATTAGATAGACATTTTCAATATTACTTCTCAGTTCACTTATGAAGTCAAAACTTTTTTGTCCTGGTGGAAATAATTAGAAAAAAATTTTTTCAGGGCCTGGAGATCACAACAGCTTCAACAAAGTTGGCAGAGTGCCAAGAAACCATATTAAACCTTGGAAAGCAACTGAAGGCACTTGCTCCGTCAAGTGACGGTGCAATTTTTGATAATGTTTTCTTGAAAACCAGTGCTATGGCCAACCCAGCTCATGAGAAGAACTTGTTCAAACGGTCCTCTTTGCGCAGTCAAATGAAAGCTGAGGATGATACTAAACCAGGGATCCTTCACTCTTCCCAAATTGAAGAAAATAAAACTACTAGCAGTGTTCATGAGCCTCCCCCTCTTCAGTCTGATAACAGTAATGTTCTACAAGTTTCCAATGCTCAGGAAACAAATCTAACTTCAGATCAAAATGTTAGGGTCAATACTGCTACGGGTGCACTGGCAATAGTGATGGCTAAAAAACAAGGAGGATTTGGTTTACTGAGAAAGCTGCTACTAAGAAGGAAGAGAGGGAGAAGTAAAGGAACCCAGTCCTTAGCCAAAGCATGACTCTCTGAAAAGGCAAGAGAATCTGGAGTAATTCTTATGTATGCTCCTTGAACTTAAGATAGAGATACAAGAAGGAAACAAGAACATACCAAAATTTGTTAGTGGATCTCGTTTCACCAACACAAATGGCCACTTTGACGAGTTTTTATTACTTCTTGCACCAATCTTTAACCAAGGAGTGTTTCTGAGAATCTTTCGCTAGGACCAAGATTTGTGTTTAAAATAATACTTGCCTCCCATGACAATCAATTATTCTGTTTGAACGTGATTTTCACTTTTATTGGCTGGCATCTTGATGATGGGCTTTGGAGATTATTAAAGCTTCTCCCGAGAGAGAGAGACATTTGACTTTGTAAATATTGCTGGTGTACATACAAGTTGTATTAAAGATATTTGAGATTAAACTTTGGAATGGGTAATGCATTTCTCTATAACATTCTCAGGACTGATGAATCACACACACAATTTGCTGTAAATATGAATGGAACATCCTTATGAAGAAAGCACACAAGTAGTTGCTGAATGGCCTTACTTGGTAGTGCACATATATTTCTTCATCATCTTACCTATTCAAGAAATCTTTGGTTTACAGAAACAATTAACATGAACTCGAGAGAGCATATCATTCTCTAGCTTCTATGGAGACATCAAGAGCAATAATCACCCATGCAAATGTTCTAAAATGTTGTTCATAAAGGTTTAAATCACCTAATAAAAAGAACAGAGCAAAAACAATACTGAAATTACAGTTAAAAATACTCCATTGAAATAAATATTGTGTATACGATCAAATGCATTGGAATGACCGGTTACAAATAAATCTTTTAATGTTGTACATTCAACAGAAACAAATTATACAGAAGTCAGCTCTTTGCCATGGCATGATCCTTCATTTCTAGCAATGCATCTTCAAAGCACTTAGCAATGAACTCTGGGTCAGGAATGATGTCTTTAGCTACCTGGATTTGCATGTCAGCCCCTCCAGCATAGCTCACCATGTTCAAAGTGAGTGCCTGAATTACAAACCAACCAGTAATTCATTAACTTCAAGAGCATAAAGTCATAAACCTAATATTTTATCTGATGAAAAGGTATAAATGCAAAGATGATTAATGCGGTTTAGGGGCTGTACATGAGGCAAGGCAGAATTATTTGCCCTCAAGAAAGTTATAGGGTTGCCTGCAAGCATAATCTCCTCTTGTGGACCTACCACATTTGAGATTGTGAATGTAGTGTTGCAAAGAATCCTGTAATTTAGCAAACAAGCCACCTGCAATATATAAACAGCATTACTTTAGCAAGATTCAGATGATATTTGAAAGTTCAATCAATGCACTATAAAGTAGTAGCATTTATGGAGGTGGGGAAGAATAATATGTCGCCCCACATAGATTCAAAGAATCATATATAGAAGTGTAAGCATGTGAGAACATTTTTTAATGGGTATTACTTCTAACATTTTCATATCTCTATTTACTCCTCTAGTCCTTAATATAAAAATTAGTTAATTTTTTTTAGTAGATTAAATAAGCCAAATAAATAGGTCAATTATAACTAAATAACAATGAGTTGACTAATTTAAATAGGTTAAAGAGTATATAATAGTATTAATTTTGAAGGGTTAGATTTAGTCATAATTAACTGATTTATTTAACTTCCTTAATCTACTTAAAAAAATCAATTAGCTCTTATGTTAAGTAATAAAAGGAGTATTATAATAGCCCCACTTGTTGGGGAAAAAATTAGAATGTACCTTTGCTCCAAGAGTTGACATAACAAAGTCTCCAACTTTGTAAGAGAAGTAGGCCTCCAAGGATTGTTTTTTTCTGTCAATCATTGCCTTAGCTCTTCTCACAGGTTCTAAAGGATCAGAAAAGTTACCTCCATGATATGATAATGGCAGCAAAAGCATGCCAAATTTATTACCCCACCTTGCTCCTGAATCGCTTCTCATCAAATTGGTAAGATCCTGATCAGTATTAGTCATATTTATCCAGCCTTCAACATCATATTCTAAGTGAGACCAGAATAATAAATATAGTACAAACTGCAAAGCATGCACGCAAGGAAGTTAATTATATTTGGGAAGAGTAGACCTGCAAGCCTTGCTGCGGTCTCAAATTAACCATAGCCACCCCGGTTATCCGAATCCCATCTTTCAGCCCTGATGACAGGAAAACAAATATATTGTGAATTTTGTGACTGTGTAAGCGCGCGCACACCTCAAATAGAGAGTGGAGAGTCCAGGTTCAAATGGCTTACCATTTGATGCTCGAAAATCCAGGTATCTTGATAGTCCAGATGATATGATTGCGAATAGAATATCATTTATGGTCTGCAGAATAGCACATATCAACGAATCATAGATATGAAAAAAATGTATTCATAGTCATGCTCGAGAGTTTGAATTGAAGAATAGATTTTTTTTAAAAAGCCCCCATTGTAAGGCCTCTCCAACCATGGGTTTAGCCTCACTAATCTATTTTCAGATTTTTAACAGATGTTTGGATGATCTGCTACAAAACCAAGGTTTTAAAGGAAACATTATGTCCAAACACTCACGTACTTGCTTACATGTCTAACTTCTACTAAATAGCAGGGGAAGACGAAATCTCTACATTATACATTATCACGTATCTATCTTAGTACCTTTTTTCCTTTTGGGATACATCTTAGTACCCTTTATTTTCAAACAAGAAGAAGAAAGGGTTGCCTTCCCCTTATTAATCGGTCAGCGTCCTTTGAAGGATAATCTTAGGCCATCATTGCAAATCTTTGGAACATGTGATGAATATAAGGTTATAGCATGCTTTAAACTATGATTAAGATAAGCCCGAAATACCAAGTCATGACAACATTAATGAAATGCGATTACGTCCAACTGCAATAGTCCCAAAGAAAAACAGTTTAAGAAAACCAATCATACTTGAGAAAAATAAATTGCATTTTTTGTATAAAATAGTCTACATATAATATCTATCCACAATATAAATTTTATAAAAACAAATGTCAACTAATGCGACAGTTTATACAAAAACATTAAAAACACCGTATCTTTATGAGAGAGGTATAAACAAAAAGCCAAGAAATATACCTTTTTTAAAAAACAAATTTGGGAAAAAATCATCATATTTGTAGGCCTAACGTACAAGGCTCTAGTGTCGGGTCAAACTCTCCCTCTCTCACCACAATTGAGATTTTTTTTTTTTTGTTTCTACCGAACTGCGAAGAGATTTGAGATTCATTAATCATTATCATCATAACTATTTCAGAGTGATTTCTTTCCATTTACGAAGTTCAATCCTCAATTTTGCCTAATAAAAGCTAAAAATCTTTTTTTTTTTGGTACAAAAAAGCTAAAAATCTTAAAAGAACGTAGGGGATACACATATTAAGAAATTAACCATGCATGTTAATGCAAGTCTATTTTTATTTCCCTTTTTCCGTTTTATCTAGAAAAAGTCTATTTCTATTTCCGATATTTTTTTCTTAAGAAAAAAAAAGACTGCCTTTAATTTTCAATTTAAAGAATTGATTAATGATTATAATAAATTATAACTGTGTTTTCTTATATGAGTTTTTAAAGGCAGGGATTCAATTTTTCAAATTTTTTTATACTATTCAATTTTTCAATTTTATTATCGGAGAAAAACAAAATTTGCGCGACTTACAGCATCGTTCACGGCTCTTTTCACCACCTTCATATCTTCCAAACGGAACTTGGCAGTAGCCATCTTCCTCGGCCATTCCTCCACCCCAGCGCCGCCGCTTACCACCGTTCTCCGGTCGCGAACCCACAAGCACCTCAATACAAACTCAATCGAGAAAATTACACAAAACCACAGCGTAACCACAAAACCCCACAGGTCCCTCCAATTCCTTCTGGTGATCTTCTTCCGATCGAAAGAAGCTATCGTCGGCGGCGCCTCCGGATTTTCCACCTTGCGGCAGCTCGCGAGAAGCATGGACATCAACGAAATTCCATCGCCTAAAGCGTGATGGATTCGGAAAATCACGCACTTATGGGCAGTTAAAATGTGTATTTCCCACAAGGGTTTGTCTGTGCTAAGAGTGTCGATTGCCAACTCCGCCAAGTACCCGTTGATTGCTGATTCATCGTCGCCGGCAGTGGCGGAGATGGGGCCGTCGATGATCTTGATGTGGCGGTCGATGTCGACCTCGGTTCGCCGCCAGTGCTCGAATCCGCGATGGTCGCGTACCATGAGGCTGGTGAAGCGTGGATGTTGGAGCATGAGGGAGTCGCGGATTAGGGGTTTGAGGGAGTCGCCATCAATGGGGTCCTTGACTCCGATGACGCAGTGGATTACCTGATTCGTGTTTGGCTGGAGGAACAGCCGGCCGGCGGGAGTGAGAGGTTCATCGGAGTCGTTCGCCGTCGACCTCATGAGAGAATCAATTATGCTTTGGAACTTGCAGAGAAGAACGAGTCTGATTCTGACCTGCAGACGGACTATGTCCGTCCCGCTGTTTTATATATTATAAATTATAAACTGCTCTAATACTTAACGATAGGAAAGCGATGGTTAAACTAAATAGAAGTATGTAGCATTGCTTATAAATTTTAGGATTCTCTGATTACTTTGCATTTCCGGCTGGTGACGCAGAACAACGAAGAGGACAATTGTGATTGTGAATGTGATGGAAGATAATTTTAAGTGGACCAGTTTTTTTTCTTTTTTTTAAAATGAAACGTCTTTTATTTTTAGGGTGCCACATAACCTGCCTAAATTAGATATTCGTCCGTAAAAAAATATATTAATCTGTATGAATGATCAACTAATATTTTCTGGCTCAGCATGTGTGGGACGTATTGTCACAAGGAATTTAACTGGAGTTTTAGTTTATCATATTATAAATAATTTTATTAGAATTGACTCTATCGATAAAGATCAACTAATATTACCATCATATATTATATTTGTATGCCTATATTATCACATATTATGGGATATTTATTGATAAAAAAATATTTTTTAAATTATATATTTTATTTATATCAAATTTTATTTCAATACTTTAAATTTTAAAAATATATTGTTAATCATTTATATTTATTCATCAAATTTAAGTGATGTTTATAATTACAATATACATTGATAGAATATGTTTGCATTTTGATATTTTTAAATTGTATTTTATTTTATATTAAAAATTAAAATTAAAATAAATTTTATCAACATTTAATTATTAAGTCATCGTTTTAAATTTGATGACTCGGTATTTTTTTATTAGTAGTGAAATGAATATTATTAAATTTAAAGTGCACAAAATGTATTTTTTAAATTTAAAAGATTAAAATAGAACTTAATGCAAATATAGATAACTAAACATATATTTTAAATAAAAATGATTAATCAGTTATATTCTTAGTTGATTGGCCAAATGATATCCATTTCATACCCCAATTTTTTTTTAACTAAAACTGGTGTTAATGTGCATCATATTTTGATATTAACCATTAGTGCAAAATGAGAGTGTTTTTTCTTCTTTTTATCAACAAGTGCCTAGTTAGCAAATCAAGATTTGCATATATAATTTACTACTCTGATATTAAATATAAAATATAAAATATATTATATTATATATTAATTTTTATATTAAAAAATTAAAGGAATATCATATCACTTATAAATTGTAAGTGATAATAGTATCAATTGATAATTAGTATATGTTGATTAATTCTTTTTTATATATAACTATCTAGTTCCCAAAATATGTGACACTTTAAAACAGGAGTACTAATTGTTTCATATTATTAAACTCTACTGGTTATCCTTCCACTAATACTTTATAGAAAGAAAAAAAGCCCTTGAAAAGGTGGCATTATAATACTCTGTTAATATATAATTTAATTAAAAATAGTATTTATTATAAATATAAGATATATTTTATATATCTATTAATTTTTTAAAAATTATTTTTATTGATACTTATTTAATAATAATCAGTAAAAGAATAAGAGAGAGAGTTAAGAAAAATTATTAAAGTATTTTAAAAAATATATATTATGTTAATTAATTTAATTAATTAATTTAATATAATTAAATTAATTAAAATATCTCATATTAAGAGTTGGAGGGAAAATAATTTTGACATCTCAGGAGTATCATTATTTTAATAAATAGTTCAGCATAATCCATACTCCTCAAAATAGTCTTAAGCCCAAAAAGAAGGAAAGAGTAAATCGACAAATGCCTTTTTCTTCTATTTAATTATCATTTAAGGCTGGTTTCCTTTTTCTTATCGTCGTCCTCTGAATTAGGTAAATTTGGTCAGTTCTTTTGAAAAAGCAAATGAACTAAGTTCAAGAAAATGAAGGAAAAATCCCTTACGTGCCTATTGACTAAAGGAAAGGTTAATCGCATAAATTATTAAAAATTGTGAAAAAATTAGGAATTTTTGAACCTCAATTATAAATATCAGAAATTCATTTGTAAACACTGACAGATGAATTACAGTTGCAAAAATTGGTAATGGCTTGTAAATTCCAAAAAAAAAAACTGGATTACAAAAAGAGAAAATTACAATTTATAAATTGTGAAAACTTTATCAGAAATGGCTGAAAGCGCTGAATGAGCTTTCGATTTCTACAATTGAGCTTCCTAGATTTATAAGTAAACTCTCATGTTTTATAAAATTTATGCAATTCACAAACTTTTTTTGCAAATAATCTTCTGAACTTTAAACTCAGATTTCTAAAATTTACAATTATTCGGTTTAATCCAGAATATTATCTTCGAATAAAAACAAAATCAAACTTCTAAAGAAAGCCTTCAATTGCACACTTTCTACCCAGTCAAGTTTGTAAAGACTTGACTTGCATATTTCATAAATAGTTTTTGAGTAACTCTGTAAGTATTTTTTTTAGTTATGATGTCTACTTTAACTAAGATACTGCTCACAAAAACTTGAAAAAAAAAATTATTACTGCAACCTAAAAGAAGCATGTTTTTTAAAATAATTTATTATTTCATAATAAAAAGTAAATAAAACTAACACGAGTTGATCATAGTAGAAATATTTTAATTATTTAAATATGACAGATATATTTTCTGTGCAGATTTCGCATGTGTCATATTTTTTTCACCTCATTATTTAATCATAAATTAATTTATATGGAAAAATAAGACACCTGTTTATTTGTGATTGGAAAACTTAATGATTAAAAGAAATTTGATTTAATTTTTGGGATTGAGGATAACAATCCCAGCATAGTTATTCTTTCTGGATTGGGCTTACATTGGGCCCAGAATTGTGTTTATGGATCGTGTATCTCAGATTTTAGAAGCCCTAATCTAAGACTATATAATTCTTATCTGACGACTTCATTCTCTTACAGCAGCGAAGGGAATTAGGGTTTTCGGCGACACAACAATGGAGCAAGTACCGAATCAAGCTCTCAAACAAGTTCAGTGCTTCGGCCGCAAGAAGACTGCCGTGGCCGTCACCTACTGCAAACGCGGCCGTGGGCTCATCAAGATCAATGGCTGCCCAATTGAATTGGTGCAGCCGGAGATCCTCCGTTTCAAGGCATTCGAGCCGATCCTTCTCTTGGGAAAGCACCGATTTGCCGGCGTCGACATGAGAATCCGTGTCAAAGGAGGTGGTCACACTTCTCAGATATACGCAATCAGACAGAGCATTGCCAAGGCCCTTGTCGCGTTTTACCAGAAGTATGTTGACGAGCAGAGCAAGAAGGAGATCAAAGACATCCTCGTTAGGTACGACAGGACTTTGCTGGTTGCTGATCCCAGGCGTTGCGAGCCTAAGAAGTTCGGTGGTCGTGGTGCTCGTGCAAGGTTCCAGAAGTCCTACCGTTAAATGCTTCGCTTCAGGGGAAAAGGTCTCTTTGTCGATTTATATTTCAATTTCGGTTCATGTTTCATGCTGTGGAAGACTTTTGATATCGACTATTAGTTCTATAATTTTGGGCATTTTATTTTATGGATTGTTGAGATGTTATTTATATCAAGCTTTTTATTTAGGTTTCAATATGAGTGTTGACGCCTTAACGGCTCTAGTTTATTTTGCTCAGCGGGATAGCAGTTTTATGAATTTAAGGATGTTTTATATCTTTAAAATTTACTATAAAGTCCGTTGCTTTGTTGGATAAGAATTGTCATTTTGATTTGTTTATAATCTGGTTAACGTAGTATAAAGTATAATCTAATTCTTGGTGGAATGTTGCAACTTCGCTTAGTACACTCTTTTCAGTGTGTGTTTAGCATGCTTTCAGGTCTAGTGTTTCATACTTTTTGATTGGGATGTTCTTTTTTCTTCGTGGTCTATTCTGATTATATTCATTGGCGTCTGATGATCCTTGTGCAATATATCCTTAAACTCTGAATGATTATGGTCTCTAATCTCTATACTTAGGTTTATTATTTCTAACATAAGAGATTGTGGTTGTTACTACCTTTTTGGGGAACCCATAGGAGTGTAGCGATGGGATTGATGCGATATCATTTGCCAATCGTGTGAAGTTGAAACTTTATGCCTCGTACTATGTTGCAATTGCTTCTTCTATAATTCAATTTATTTAGCCTAAATTTGCTGAATAGTGTTCTTGTTATGACGTTGAGGGCTATATATGGATTTGTTCTGGGGGACTATATAGAGTCATCTTGCGTTAAAAGCATAACTTTCTCTTGCATCAGAATATTGTGGATGAGTAGTTATGTGAGACTCAGAAGCTAAGGAGGGCTTTGATTTTTTAGTATGTTAAGATTGATTTTGGTGTTACCGAATTCAATTTTCTGTGGAAGGTCTGAAGGGATAGATTATACTTTTTACTGCTCATTCGGTTAATGGTTCCAATATCTTGGAACGAATGGGCATGGCTTCTATACCTGGTTTCCCTTGAGTGTGAAGGTGAAAGCACTCTTAAGAAATGTGTTTTTAGGATTTGAGATGTTGCCATAATTTGTTGGTCTTAAAGAAAATCATCTTGTTGTTTGCAATGATAGGATTTGTTTGCATAGGAGTTTTAAGCCAACCCGGTAGCTTGGTTTGCTTCTACCTAATATTAATATACAGGGTTGGTCTAGGTTTAAAGGCGCGCCTAACAACAATTACAATTAAAATATCGTCAGATTGGACCATTTGACCGCTACCTCCTTTAATACACTTCATTGTAGTAACTTTTGATTCGTGTTGCCAACTTTTTGTTGTGTTTAGTATCACTTTAGTTTAATGATAATACTCTTATCTTACCATTTGATAATTAATTTTAACAGTAAATATGTAACTTATATTTTATATTTATCAACTTCTTTTTAAATTGGGAGGGAGTTTTAAAAAAAAGATAATTAGGGTTCTTTTATAAAAGAACACATAATATCAACTAACTTAATTTTTTTAATATAATTAAATAAGTTTTATGTGTAAT
The DNA here is from genome assembly GCA_037074615.1 of Leucaena leucocephala. Taxonomy (NCBI): domain Eukaryota; kingdom Viridiplantae; phylum Streptophyta; class Magnoliopsida; order Fabales; family Fabaceae; genus Leucaena; species Leucaena leucocephala. Next base: position 2,426,556 of record CM073562.1, on the reverse strand, counting down.
CAAATTAATTAAAAAGTTTTATATAAGGCCTGGAAGAATACCATTTTTTCAGTGGCAAAAAAATAACTAACAATTGTTGCATTCGAGGTTCTCCAATTAATTTCTTGTTAACACATCTTCATTTATCTACTAGTTCTTTTCTCATGGTCCAAATCCTACCTAATACTAAGGCTATTTCTTTTATATATATGCTATATTTATAAACTGCTTCAAACTTTTTAATGCGTATTTAAATAGTTTAATTTAATAAAAATTTGTTAAAAAAGCGTCCAAAGTTTTCATTTTTATCCTTATTAGAACCCCCTTTCACAATCCAAGAGAGCAACAACCAACCGGATCAATGGGTGCAAGTGGAAAGCCATCACATAATGTTACAAAACACTTTATTACGGTGCAGGGGCTCTTCTAAAGGCACAAATAGGGCCGAAGGGAGTATGTCTGAACCTTCTCAACCTCTCCTTGGCTAACGCTCCCTCCAACTATATATATATAAAAATTACTATTAACTGATTTTGTAAAATGAAGAAAATTAATTAAATTTAAATATATTTTTTCTAGCAACTTTTCAAAATTATCCTTTGATTGGTATGACTCATGAGGGAGAGACGATGGAAGTGTTATTGTAAAGAGATGAAGGCATTTTTTAAAATAAAATATGATATGTTTCCTTAAATTTTGTAAAACGTCTTAAAGAACAGTGCGGATCTTATAAATAAAATTGGATGGACAAATTTTGTAGGGTTAAAGTCTAATTTTGTCTAAAAAAAATTTACACGAGCTGTTGGTATCCATGATTATTTTATAGATTAATATTACCTTGGAGCGTTAAAAAAAAATTATCCTAACCATTAAAAAATTAACTTTAATAATTAATATTCTCAATAGTGTTGCTCTAATTTTAACACTTCTGAGTAAAAAAAACTTCCAAATATTCATAGCTTCTACATAACAATTTTTGAGACGAAATTGGATCTTAAAATCATCTATAAATACAATGTGTGAACAACTGTAGGAAAAACATTAAAATATGTGTGGAGCTGATTTCTTGTACTACATAATTGCTCATTTAAATATAAATATAAATATATATATATATATATTATAAACTTCTAATTTCCAAATATCCAATAGCAGTCAGAAAGGAGGTACTTTCTCATTTGAATACGTTTCCTTTTGAATTTGTATTCTACAAAATGGAAACTTTGTCCAGAGAATTTGGAGTCATGATGTGATGGGGAAAACAAGAGCATAAAAATAAAGGAAACGAAATTGACACTTATTTCAATTATATGATGGAACATCTAATTGCAATCTCTCCTTTTCTATTTCTCTCCTCCGTAATTATCAAATTTTAAGACCAAATGATAAAATTATTTTCTTTATAATATTCATTATTATTACAGGATGGCTCCTTTTTTTTTTTTTGATATAATACAGGATGCCTCATTTTGTATCAAGAGGTAGCATCAAATTGAAACTTCAAGCCCAAAACAACCCCGCCAGAACATATCACTTGTCAGGCTTTTCATTTGATCCGACGGCAGATAGTGATTCCATCCCCAACAGGAAGCATGCAAATTTCAATCCTAGGGTCAGCAGCGAGAGCCTTGTTGAGCTCCAACACAAATTTTCTATAATACATGACGTACTTCCTTAAGGGCGCATCATCAGGTGCCACGACAGAGCCGTTCCATAGGGTGTTGTCATAGCCGATCACACCCCCCATCTTCACAAGCTGTATGAGTTTCTCGTGGTAGTTTAGGTAATTGTCCTTGTCAGCATCCACAAATATGAAATCGAAGCTTCCATGATTCTTCTCCTGCATTCATTATTTCACTTTATTTAATTTTTTGGATTGAAAATTTGGAGAGGGCGATGCGGAAAGCTTACGTCTTTAACGAGTTCGTTGAGAACAGGGAGTGCTGGGCCTTCTCTAAAGTCAACTTTGTGGGCCACACCAGCTTTTTCAAGTGTGGGCCGGCCCAATTCGTAGTTTTCCCTGTTAATGTCCATCGCCAGTATCTGCAGCAAACACAATTACACAAAGATGTATATAAAAAAAAAACAATTACACAAAGAACATTTTTTAAATATCTAGAAAAAACCCAAAACTGAATTCTACACTTATAAGTAAACATTGGTCCCAAAAAATAAAGCAACATTAAATTAATTAAATATACTGTAACGTTCCAGAAAATCCCTGCCAAAATGCACTAATTTCGATGCAATTTTCAGGAACTGAAGCGGGGAGGCCATGCAGGATGCAGTTATGCTTATGATGCATTCAACACGATACAATTATCTCTCAAATCACATTTGTTTTTAAAATTTATACATATTTATTCTTAAATAGATTAAATAAAATAAATAAATTATTTAATTATAAATAATTATAATTATATTAATTAATTTAGATTTAATTAATTAATTTAAATTTATTAATCTATACAAATAAATATATTAATTCTTATATTTAATATTTAATAATATTTTACAAGTAACGTAGGCATATGTAACTAAACTACCTTATGATGACTTGGTTATGTAACTTCTCATTTGTAAAATATACACAAATTTTTCATGATTTCACACACAAAAAATTCTTAAACAAAATTAACGAAATAAATATGGAAATTTCAAAAACAACCATGCACAAAATTTGAGGGGAAATCAGTAATAAATTGTATGGTTTATATTTAATTTTTATGAAATATATAAATGAAGGAGTTCATATAATTATAATTATATTGAAATAAAATAAATACATATTTCACTTATTCCATTCATAACTGTTAAAAATGTATACCACATATAATTAGTTAATATTCCTATTACTATAACATTTTTAAATATATATTTTTTAGATATAATTGACTTCCATTGAAAATTATTTGCATTAACAAAGGTAAGTGATTTCCTTGAATTGGTCAGCCTTTCCAATACTATTAAATTAATGACCCTATTTTTTTTCTTGCAGAAGTTGCTTTGAAATAAAAAGGAATAAATAGGAGTTACCTTGCCGTCGTCGGGGAGGGCGAGGGCGGTGGCGAGCAAGGAGTAGCCGGTGTACACCCCAATCTCCATCGTGTTCTTTGCGTTGATCAGCTTCAGCAACATGCTCAAGAATTGCCCTTCGTCTGCTGATGTTGTCATTATGTTCCTGTATTTTTTTTTTTCAATTCATTTTACCATTTTACTCCCCAAAACATTCAAAATTACCACTTCTTTCAACTATAATCTCCCTTACCATGGGTGCTTCGCTGTTATCTCCCTCAGCTCCTTCATCGATTCTGGTTCTCTTGGGTACACACTTGTCTCCAGAATATACTGCAACATCATCATAATCCCATCTTTGAACATTCTCATACCATAAGACGAATTATGTTAATTGCGACAAGAAACAAGTTTTCGAGATTTTCTGCAGTTACAGTAGCGTACCTGGTACAGAGCATCGCTCTGCAAAAGGCTCTTGTGACCAACCTCTTGGTGCCTTCCTGCTTCACTTTGCTTCTTCTCTTCTCCGCTGTGGGACGCCATTGATTCTACAAAAGCTTACAACTTGTCTTAACTCTTTTTCCTGTGAACTCTGCGGCGTCTGATGGTTGAAGCAGAGCTTGGAGACGTAGAAGACTGAAGAGGGCAGTATAAATAAAACATGGCAAGTCCGGCTTGAACCGGGGAGAGAAAATGCAATGTTTGTCTGAACCGGGCACTAGCCGGTTGAGGGGTAGGTGAAGAACATCGAATGCGTGAGCCAGGGCCCACTCGTTGGGTTACACATGTTTAATGTTTATTACTTATTTTTTTTAAAATAAATTATAAAAGCCAAAATTAGTTTTACAAATAAATTAGAGTGTGGGTTTAATTTACATTGTTTTTTAAAATTTCCATTTAACATGTAATAAACGAAAAAGCATTGCCCTTAGCTAAATATGGAAAATATTTTTAAAAAATTTACCCTTAATTAAATCCAATAATATTTAAATTTAATTTAATCACATAACCTCATAAGAAAAATTATATGCATAAGTTTAAGGTTTGGTTTTCAATTATTTCTCCTTCTGTTTGCAGTCCAACAGAGGATGCCGCGTTGTTTCTTTCTCTCTTTTTTTAAATTTCAATCTTTTTTTAAAAAAAAAAATTGAAGACAAGTGGTAGGGAAAAAGTTGGGTGCAGCATGCGGCTATAGTTTTTTTTTTTTTGGATAAAAGACAATGTATTGGTAGGGGTGGGTCCCAAAGTGTGTGGTCAGAGAGAGAGGCGCAAGTCCATTGAGGTTGGGTTGGGGCTGGTTAGATTCGAAAAAAAAAAAAGGATTTTAATTAACTATCTATAACTAATACTCTACATATCCATGAGGTAGGATATAAAACGTGTTTAGTTATAGAAAAATATATAAAATGCGTGGATTCACGTTTAATTTTTTTTAAAAATAAAATAATTTTTAATTCTAAATATAAGAGTTAGTAAATAGATTTATTTTAACTCTAAACTAGTAAATATATCTGTTTTAACTTTAAATATAATATTTTAATATATTTTATTTTTAAAATTTTTATTTTTTCTATATTATTTATGTATTACATATATTAAGAGTTTTTTTAATCAAGAGAATAGTTTCCCGTCAAAATGATTAGAATAGACATTTAAATAAATCACATATAATTTCTTCACAAATAATTAACATATCTATTTTTTTTAAATAAAAATATAACTAATTTTTTAAATTTTTTAAATAAATTATTTAATAAATTAATGTTCATATTTAAGTTCCAAGTGAACTAGGTTGGCGAGCATTGTTATGAGATTGGAAGACTTAACCAATGGTTATGTTGGAAAATTGAAGATTCTTCATTGTTAATTCATAGGCTATTAAGTGTGATTGTGATGTTGGCTCCATATTTCGATGGTTTAAGTAGAAGAGAAATGCGTGCATGACATCAACGTCACTCATTCGACACAAGGAAGATGAAAAAGTTCCAATAATATTGGAAATAATTTTCATCCCAATTTATTAAAATGGAAATATAAAATATCTATTATAATCTTTTATTATTCACTAAAAGCTTGTTCATAATGTCTTAAGATTCTTTAAATAATTTATTATGTAATTTATAACGAGCATGAATTTTATATATAAAAATAAGAATAATTAATATTTAGATTTTTATAAAAATCTCATGAACTTGATTCAAAACTAGAGAAAATTATAATGATATAGATTTCAATTAACCCTAAAAAAATATACAAATAATGACATTATTCGTAACTTTTAAATAATACAGTTTATTTAAAAGTTAAGGTGTGTTTGTCACACTAAAAGAACCATGGTAAATGTCAGTTATCTGTTGCTACTTACTTTCTGTTCCTTTAGTGTTTTTCTTTACATGTTCCGTTTATGCGTAAACTATTTATATATATATATATATATATAAATTTAGGTAAATTTATCTTTGATCTCTACTAAAATTAGAATATAATTTTAAGACTTAAAAAATATTTATAATATTATTTATCAAAATAATCCTTATAATAATAACGGAATCGAACTCGTTTTCGAACACAACATTATTTTTAAATCCTTCCAATGGTATAGACGCCGTGAATCGCTTTCTAGTGATTCGTGGGGCGTTATCGGATCGTCGTAGAGGGCATCAGCAGCTTCGAGCTTCGTAGGTTGGGGCATGGCTTGATTCCTTCACCTGCTTTGTTGGGTCAATGTGTTTCCTGTTTTGGATATTCCTTGTTGATTTTGGTTTGGGCCTCCTGGTTTTCCTATTTCACTCATCAGGTAATGTGGCCCAATTAATGTAACTCATTTTGCTTTAGTTTAATGAACTTGTCTTAATTTTCAAAATAATAACATGCAATTTATATCAACACAAGCTAATAGGGTAGTGTATACGCTTATAAAAGAAAGACTTATTAAACCTGCTATATTAAGCATGTTGTCTTATAAGATTGCTATAAGTACTAGCTTTTAAAAGTTTAGTATTTAATTCCTCGATAATTTAATTAGTTATTTTAACTTTGGGCTCCGCCCTCTCTTATAACAAAAAAAAAATAACATACAATCAACGGGAGTTAGTCTGAGTGGTAAATAACTCGATATTATTTAAATAAGGTCTCAAGTTTGAATATTAGTGTATGTAGAAAATTTTCGTTAGGAGACTCACCCACTATAGCCAGGTATGCGACGCTGGTCAGATTCGGATGTAGTCGGGGCAAAGCTCTGGTGAATCAGGTGAGCAACAAAAAATAATAATAATAACATTTAATTATTTAGAGTGTGTTCGATCATTAGGGAATATCATTTTATTGTAGTTTTCGTCATAGCTCTTGAAGAGGTATTCTAGTTGATGGGTGCATAGGTTTTTGCCTGAGGGTAATAGACGGATGTTCCTACCTAACATTAATATCACCTAGGAGCAAGGGAGATTTTGCTATACTTTTATATTGTGGATGAGCCTAATCCCTTTCTAAAAACTTTTGTACAAAAAATAATAATAATAATAATAATATATTTTATTAATTTTTTTATATATATACATAAATTCTAGGGGAAAAAAACAAATGTTTAAACTTTAAGCACATGGTAATCATTTGATCTTCATATGCTTTACACCAGTTGTCCTTCTAAGCTAATCCTATAATTTATAAAGTAAGTATTCATTTTCTTATGATGATAGCATTGCTTAAGATTTGTTTGGATCAATGTTGATAAAAATAACTTTTATTTTAATTGATTTTTTTAAGCTAAAGTTGAATTAAAAGTCAGGTAATATAGTGTGACTTATATTTTAATAAGTTTTTATAAAAAAAAAAAAATAAGTTTGGCATTAAATCCAAAGGTCTTTGGCATCAGCAATTGAAATTGATTTTAATGATTTCATTAACAGGGGTTAAACCTTAATTCCTCGCAGAATCAAAATTAGGTGCTTGGAATAAAGGACAAATGGACGTGGCATGTAGATATTTAATTCAAAACGGCTAAAAGAAATTAATTAAAAGGAAAAATAAAATTCAGAAAAATTAGGGCACACCTTGTTGTAGTGCTCCTTTTTCTTGGTATCTATTATTTCCTCCAATCCTATTTATAAACTTTAACTTCGTAAATAGCTGTGATCATTTTAAAAGATTCATTTTAAGTTTGTTTAAATATTTATTATATTTTTTCTAATTTTTTTCCTAATTAATTATATATATCTCCAATCCTATTTATATTCAGTTTTTTAATTTAATCAGCCGACCTATATTGGATATTAATACCATGAGATTTATAACAATCCGCCTCCTCTCTCCCTCTGGCGCACAAAATAAGGGTGTCAATTTCTTTAAAGAAAATAACGTGAATGTGACTTTGTAACATTGTCTTTTAAAGAGAAGGAATGTTTCTTTTGTGTTTGTTTATTCTGTAATCCTTAGAACTGGACGGCCCCGAAGGGATATTTTCCTTCTTGAGTGCACATAAAAGCCTTGTGTGAATGAATTAACAAATCCTTGGGCTATATATTTCTCTTCGGCCAATACACACCCCAAAGCAAGCCCCATTAAATTAATAAACCTTTGGTTTGTGCAGACTGAAATGCTCTGGAATATACATTACTATTCACGACATTATTCTTATAATTACCTACGAGAGAATCTTACCAAACAACATTATTGCTTCTACTAAATCAATTGCGGTTACATCACCTTTCCCTTGTCTCTACCCTTTACACAAGAATCAAGAATCTGTCCGATCCCTTCTGCTGCAACCCAACCTCTATGCTAGTATCTCTTGTACTCTTTTAGATAAAAGTTAATTAATTAATTAAAATAAATTAGATAAATTAATTAATTAATTAATTATAACTAAATTTAATCTCTTAAGATAAATTATATTGTTTTGAGATTAAAAGAAGTTAATTATATATTTTTTATTCTACTCAAATTAATCAACTGATTATTATATTAATTATAATTAATTGATTTATTTTATTTATTTACTTTATCTATATTACTCTTATAGAGAATGAGTAGTTAAAAAATTAACTCATATGATTTTGGAACATCAAATATTATAACGCTCAATTTTGACAGTAAATGGGACAAATATTTTGAGCTCATCCGCATCGTTTGGAACTTCCACTATATATAATCACCAGATATTTGAGCTCATCTGTTCTCAGTTTCAATGCAGAACACCCAGCCATGTTGCAGAGAAAAAAACTGATATATCAATTCAGCCAAGATAGGGAAGAATGAACTAAAAATGTCCATCAGCAAACAGCTAGTAATGCAAACTATTCTGATCACAAGAAGCTGTGGCAATTCTAACTAGTCTTTCAAGGGAACAAGAGCGTCATCATAATTTCATGCCAAATAGGGGCCAATTAAGATTAAATAACGCAAGTTTTTGTGCTTGAATGTGAAAAAGAATCTATAGCTCCAGTCAATAGCTAGAACCTAGAACCACGGACAAGAAAAGAAGCATGGGTAATATACTAACTTCCCAGCAATATATACGATTCCGAAGTTTGGTAATGGAATATTAAGTCTGTCTCAATTAGAAATGCAGATAAAACCAACATGACACCAAAACTAAATTAATGGAACCTTCAAATATATTGTCCGCATCATTTTGCTCTGTCTTGAGTCATGTTAGCTATCATATATTGTTTCATTAACCTATGGTAAAAAAACATGTTTCCTTAAAAAACTATAGCTGCAAAAACTGTAACCATATTGTCATATACTGAAGAAGCACTGAAGAACAGCATTTGCCCTGTTACTTTCTCCTGGTACTAAAATAAACGAAAGGGGAAGACACATTTCATCATAAAACAATCCATCGGTTCCCCGGTAGCTCTATGATAGCTATGAAAAGAACTAACTAGTTTCATCAGAACTGATGGCAAAGCAAACAATTACGAGAATAGAGGTTCATCATAGTTTCAATATCCACATTCTCACCCAGAAGTTCTGGAGATGGAAAGCTCTAAACAGGAGAACAATTTGTAATTAACAGTAAAACAAAATCTTATTCGTCCCTCCAAAGATAGTATTTACATTTGTGAGTGGACTAACAACAATGTAATAATCTGCAAAACTGAAATAAAAAAACTCATGAATGAAAACCTACAGCCCATTATTTTTTCCAATCAAAAGTACATAAAAACTAGGAGAAAAATAGCAGAAAGAATATCTTGATTCCACTTTCTGTTATAACTTAGAATTTTTTTTTAACACAATAAAGTAAAATGAAGAAATGAATTCAATTACTTGTCTCCATGTACCGATCCTTTTGTTGTTGTCCCCTGATGAAAGCAATCACCAATGATCATTATGTACTAGGAACTATTGCTTTTCTTGGCTCCTGCAGCCAATGCACTTCGTACAATCCAAGCATTCCTAGAATTGGAATTTTCCTCCAATTTAGAATCTCTGTGACTCGGATGCTGAAATTGGTAATCTTCAAGCCTACCAGAAAGTGCAGAAAAATCCTCTCTCATTAACAAACTATTATGCAGTATAGAACAAGCACCAATATAAGCCACCGCCATCTTCAGCTCTTCTTTTATAGGTCGTCTCAGAATGCCCCAATTCTTCAAACTATCAATAGTTCTAAGTGCTGAAATGCGCATAAGCTTATGAGCAGAATTGAAATTCTCTTCGTGTGAACCCGGTAGAGATTCAGCAAAAGGAATCATTAACCATGGAAGAAAAGGAAAACTTGAATCTCCTATCAAATACTGATTTATAGCCACCCCATCAATGTCCATTGCCGGTGAGTTCAATAGCTTCCCTTCTTCAATATCTTTGTACAAAGTGGACGACCTAATAATTCTTGAATTGTTCTTATGGCCACGAAACCCAGCGATAATGCTTAGAATCCGACTCGAAGAATCGACCACTATCTGGGCCGCTATGTTATCTTCGCACGATGTTTCAGAATTGACTACGATAAACCTCGCACAATCGATCACGCCACAGCAATTTGGCAACCCAGAGAAGTCTTCAAAACCTTGCGATACAGATTCAATCTCGTGCGAGTTTGGAAACGCAATCCAGAATCGGAAATTGGTACACAAAACCCTGCACAACTGCTTCACGCAAAACCTCGCCACCGACACGGAAACCCCGAATCGGCTCGAGATTTCGGTGTAATCGGAGCCGTTGGCAAGCCGAAACAAGCCGATTCCGAGCCGAACACCGGCAGAGAGATTCAGGGGAAACAACCCCACGGGGTCGCGGCAATCCAGCAATGGCTCCAGTAAACCAGACAGCCACTCAAAGGTAGACGCCGTCATTCTGAAACAGCTCCTGAACGAGTCAGGGCTCCGAACGACGACCCCAATTCCAATCCCACCCGGTGGGTGCGCATCAATCTCGTCATGCTCCGGGTCAACCCGCTTGCGTTTCTTGCTCTTGGAGAAGGAGAGAGAAGCGGCGATCTCTTGGCACAAAAGAAAGTGCTGAACCAGAGGGAAGGCATTCAAGTGGGAATTGTAATCTGAGGAAGAAGAAGAAAAGGAAGGGAAAAAGAGGAGGAGGAGGAGGAGAAGCTGAGAGATGAGGGAGGAAAGTAAAGCAGCCAATTTGCGGGATTCCATGGCGGCTTTTTGTCGGGAAGTGAGGATTTTGTTTGGCCTATGATTTTAGGAAATCGAGGAATGGGGATAATGGTGGGTGAATCAGTAAAGGGCGAAATGCAGGGACACATCTGGCGTTTTGATTAGTCCTATGTATTCATTCATTTTGATGAAACTTCCATTTTTGGATGCACTCAGTGAATTGCAGGCTTTGGAAGATTCTATTCGCCCGTGTGATTTCTTTCTTAACGAGACGTAACAGTCGTACTATTTGTTTCGTACAGTAGTAGTATTTTCTTTTTATGTTTCGTAAAATATGTAACAGATATATCACTTTAGTTACTTACCATAAATTTATTAAATTTATTTATATTTAATATTTTCACTATAGGATTATTAGGAAAATTCATAAATATATATAATGATTATAAAGATAGTGGTAAATTTTAATTTCAAAAAGTTGATTTGTTTTAAAATGAAAATGAATAGAGTAAGAGTATTTTTTTAAAAATAAAAGGGGACACCCTAAAGGTTTTTTTTTTTTATCTGAGAGAAGGAGATGTGTTTTATTCATACCTTATTTGGTATGAAAAGAGATGGGAAAGGAAACTAAAAATAATTTGGCTGTATATCTTTTTTTGAATTAAGTTATTTTCTGTTTTATTTTGTTTTTCATAAAAATAAAAATAGTTATATTACAATTTTCTTACAAATATTAAAAAATTCATCTAAGGACTATGTATTTATTTACAAATATTTTTTTCATAAATATAAAAATAGTTATATTACAATTTCTTACTGATTATTTGACCTCATATATTATTCATTATACAATTTTTATTAAGATTGTTATTCTTTTTTCTTTTTTTTTTGAAAAAAAGAAAAGGATTGAGGGGGATGAGGAAAATAGGTAAGAGAACTTGGTCATAGCGGCCCTGCTCTATGACACTGGGGACTAATCTCTTTTCGGATTTGGATCTCCTCAACTGAAGCTCTCTCATTTGAACCTTAATTAAAGGATATTAGTAATTAGTAAATAGATATTAATGATTCGTGAGGAAGTTACAACTTTATTTTATTAAAAAAAAAACAAAGGTCCTTATTTCAATACTATTAAATAATGATCCCATGGTTAACATCCTCCAATTGAGACTTGATTAAGAGAACTTAGTTGAGGAGGAGATTAAAATGTTTCCCCTTTGGGCACTGAGGACAAATCATGGACTCCTTTCAGCTATATTTGTTTTATGTATAAGAACTAAGAATCGAACCTCTAACTAAGACTATTTGAGGGACCATAATTTCTATCACTCGTATCGACTTGAGTTAGTATTACGGGAATAGTTTTTAGTTATTTTTATTAAGCATACGTAAGCCACGTACCTTTGGAGGAGGGTGTGTGGACGAGGATAAGATATTCATTCAAAATTTTTCTTCCTTCTCCTCTGCTTTTCTGAACCAAATAGGGAGAGGAGAACACATAGTTCCCCCTCTGTTCATAAGATTCTGGAAGGTTGCTTTTGGCATACCATATATCACTTGACTAAATAAGATAGTACTATATTCAATTTTTAATATAATATTTAATTTATAATATAAATTAAATTTTATATTGAGGACTAGAGAATATATATATATTATGGATTTGATTCTTAGTTGATTGATAAGCGCTATATTTTATGAGCTCATAGATCAATGCAGATTATAATATCATTAGCACATCCCTGCTTATGGTCTCTCTTTTTTAATTAATGTGAACATACCTAGATGCTCGCAATATTGCACAATGTACATACTCTTTGGGCCAATTTATGAACCTTTGTGATTGTGCCAAGTGCAAATCTTGAGTATTTTTGGACAGTGCCTACTATAGTATAAACATGTAAAGAAACTTCTGTAAAAGTTGTTTTTTTTTTAAATTTTAAGTACTAAATGTGAGTACTTCTCTCAATAAAATTTTAAATTTTAATTTGCTATGATATAAAAGATTAACTTATTTTATTAGACTCAATCATTATTGATAAAATTACTATAAAAGTTGTTCACCCAAAAAGAAAAGAAAATACAAAACTTCGGTTTATGGAGTTGGGCCCCAAAAGTTCAAGATTTGGGCCGTTTGGGCCGACATTTTGCTTGGACCATCCATTGTGCACTAGAATTTGTTTTAGTAATCGAGTTATTGCGGCCCAAACATATACTTTCCCACCGCTCTCTCTGTTTTCTGGGGAACCTTTCCCTCTTCCAAGGGGTTTTTGGGTCATGGGAAGCGAATTGTTTGAACTGTTTTTCTCCTTTCATAAAAATTAATTTGAAAAGGAAGCAGTCTTAGATAAAAGCACCTTTCACCGCCAATGTGTTTGGATTTAAAAGAATGAGTTTGTACTTTATAACATTGTGAACTAATAAATTAATTTTTATTTTTTTTATAAAAATATATCTATATTTAATACATGATAATAATATAAATATAATTATATTTAATAGAAATATATATATACTTAAAAAAATATCACTGACCAAAAGCTTATGATATACTCATTCTAATTAGATTAAACAAGAGTATATTTGGAATATAATTTCCCAATTTCCCAATACCTATATAATAGAAAAGATCTAACCCTAACATCAATAATTCAATGTTATTGGGGGAAAGCACTCCCCCAATATCATCGTGCCATCCCCTTGGTGATAGCGATATTCTTTTTTAAGAATTACAGTAAAGATTGGGATTACCAGAATAAATAAACAAAATTGCCATTCCACAATCAACATAGCTCAATTATACAAATCTCACAAGTCACAAGCTTGATCATATAATTGAAAGATTTAGGTGTAAAAATTTAAAAAGTACCCATTGTAAATTGTAATTTTTTTTGTAAATCTAAAAAACTCAATTACAGAAATCGGAAGAATAAGTTGTAAAGATTGAAAAGTAATTATAAATCAATTTTACAATTGAATTTTCACTTTCATAATTTTTACAACTGAGTTTTCTATATTTGTAAATTGTAAGACTTTCATAACTTACTACTCGCATTAATTTTTACCATTCTCTTAATTTCTGAAACTGAATCTTCGAAATTTTGTAATTAATTTTTTCATCCTTATCCATTTTGCCTTTTTTACCTCTTACAAATTTTAGTCCAAAATGATTTTATTCCAACCGTGGTCTTTTTGCGTCATTCTCTGGTAAGTTCGCACAGATTTTAATCATTATTTTCCTCACTAAGCGGAAGGCATGGATATTGGATGGAACATAGTGGGTTAGAGAGCGAATATTCTGAATCTAAAGAAACGCAAATTTCTCACTCAGCCCTATAAATTTCTCCTCACGTGGGACCCACATGGCCTCATGCGAGCTACGTGTTCGACGAATGGCGCCTATCAGGCCACCACTCAGGACCCTTCTCTCTCTCCCCCTCCAATGAAATGAATGAAAATCTTAAAATTAGATATTCAGATTACTGTGCTTGTACTCTTTCCCCTTTAATCTCTCACTTCCCCACTTCCGCCCTTAATTTCTCGTTTTTTCTCATTCATGGCTCTCTCCTTCGTCGCCTTCTGATCAGCTTCTTCTGCGATGATAAAAATACCATAATTTTTAGAAATCGGAGATAAAAAAAGAAAAGCAGAAACGGAGGTGTTTCTGCTTGACCCATTTAGATTCTCGGGATCCTCTTCAGGTAATTCGCCCTTTTCACCCCTCTCTGTTGCATTTGCTTCCATCTGACTCAGTTTTTATTTGCTAATGCTTGTGCTCGTCACCATGATTCTCTGATTATATTGCTTTTTCCCCAAGAGAGAGTTGTGGATTGCTTTTTCTATTAGGAAATTTGTCCCTTTCTTTGGTTTGGGGTGGAGGGATCGCGTCGAGCTGCTAGGTTTTAGCCCTTTGAATTTGCCCCCCTTTTATTTTTCTGCTTATTCTGAGATATAAATTTGATCCGAAGCCATACTTTATTTTCTGGGAATCTTCAAAGTTCGATTCATTTCTGCTGGTTGTTGTTTGAATCTGGCAAGTTTTATTTTCGCTGCTGGATTTGACATTGGAACCCCGAAAACCTAGAATTCAGTATTGTGAAGCTTCGCTTCTTAATGGTCTGGGCGATCTCGGCGTGGTTGTTTTCCCTCGTGATTATTGGCAACCTTATGTATCATCTTAGCATGTTGCTCGTAAAGATGCTGACGTTTACGGTTGCATCGTTGGTGTAGATGAGAATGTGCTGAGCAAAAGATATGCATCGAGACGCTATGCAATTTTTTATACGTGGTTTTTTATTTTTCCCGTTCATTCCAGGACTCTTACCGTTAATTCATTGAGCGTACAATTTACACCCAGAAAAGAGGAAGCCAAGTTGTTTTTACAGGTTTCTGAGCTTGTGAATAGTACAATGAGAGATCTAGTTTCTTTTTATCCATATCATCTTCCTATCCTAAGCATCCTCAAGAATTCATTCATTGTCATTTCATATAAGGCCAGACTTTGTTTTATGGTTTCCGTTTTTTCCTCTCCTAAATATCTTTATGGAAAATCAGGTGCGCACCAGCAATGGACTTGCCAATTTCTTATAGATTTCATCAGTGACAAGCCATGTAGTCAACCCCACCTAGTGAGATGAGGCTCGTTGCTGTTGTTCATAAGTGATATATGAGATTATTTTTTCTGTTCTAGAAGCATGTACTGGGCTCTCAATAAGATATACCATGGCTTTGTGAGATTTTTGATCTCATAAATGATGTTGCTAAAGCAATTTTATGACAATATTCTTGTTTATTCTCTTGTTTTTAAGATTTGTCTGTGCTTTACTTTCATTGGAAAAAAATATATATGTTTCTGCTTGGTAAAACTTCTACAAGTTTGCTTCAATGCCAAAGGTGTTCTGTGCAGGTTATTCCTGTGATCTTGGGTGCACTGCTGATTCACTTGAAAGTTGAGAAGCTGATTATCTGGTTGTAAATCAGGTTGGATAGATTGAATTCTGATGCATGGTAACAGAAGGACTATTGGGTCCTTTCCAGCGATTGTAAGTATGATACAGGAGCCTAGTTCTAGTGGCACTGATATAAATCAGCAGACTTCCTCGAATCACATGCAAAATCCAGTTGATGCTCGGTTGTCCGATTTTCTTGGATCCTCTGGTGAGACTGCATGTTTACGCACCAGTGGTCCTAATGTTCAGAACTTTGATGGATGGAATGCTGGTGAACCTGGTTCTAATGTGAGTCTTCACAGTCAAGTCAATAATGATGTGCTAAAAGCAGAACATGGTTGGTCTTCTTCATGTGGTGCTTCTACTGAGGGTGTTCTCAGACCAGAAGAACGGCAATTTGATCCAAATAATGTAACTTTCCCTGGTAGCTCGAATACCAGCTTACGTGGAAATCAATCCAGAGTTCAGCCTTTCTTCTTGCAAGGTTCCAGCTCCAATCATAGAACCCAGAATGCGGCTTTAAATATGGGTTCCATTGACAGCCCTGCTAATCATGGGAAAGGAACAGAACCTTGCAGCAGTGATAGTATTCACAATACATATGGTTTCAATAGTAAGCTTACATCATTTGATAGTGCTTCACGTGATCATATAGGAACTTCATCTGGAAGCTCTGGTTACATTGTTGGGGGAGATAATGATAATTCAAGCTCCTTAGTTAATTGGGGTTCTTCCTGCAAGAGAAAGGCTCTTGAAAGTACTTCTGGGCAGCTGTGTACTGGAGGAAGTTCAAGCTCTTTTCTAGAAGCTGAAAGCAGTTGCTGGCCTACTGGGACTTCCAATTCTAATATTGCTTCCAGCAGTTTAAATGTGTCTAGACCTTCTGAGGATATTTCTATTACTAATCCTCCAGTAGAGCAGAACCCAAGAAATGAGATGAGGCAAAGAGCATCTGATGCATTCCCTTTGGTAGGAGTTATGGGAAATGTGAACAGGCCTCTGAGAAACTTTGATAGGAGGGTGAATTATCCACAGCGACGGGAATCCAGGCATCCTAATCATTCTTCATCCCGCCAAATAGCCACTTCTCACCCATTTAATGATTCGCTAGAATTAAGGTTAACAGCCGGAGTTACAGCAACCAGTTCTAGTGCTCCTCAGTGTCAGTCACATGTCACACACATCCCTGGTTTGCCATGGAACACACGTCTCTTTCCTTGGAGTGGAGCTTCTAGTTCAAGAGGAGCCAGTTCATCTACTTATAACTCTGCAGATAGAGAACTTCGGGAAGAATTGAACCTAAGAATTTTTCCAAGAGACAATACAGAGCACCCCATCCTTGCTCCTTCATCGCCTGGACTTGACCCTACAAGTTGGCATATGTCATCTGGCAATGGGAACAATTCTGGTAGTGTACCTCCTCCACCTTGTATTGGATCCAGTTCAAGTGTCAATGCATTACCTAATCCGAGCTGGATTGTTCCCCATGAAGTTCCAACGCAGAGCCAGCAAAGATTATCAGAGTTCAGTCCCTGGTCCTTTTTTCCGTCAATGAACTCAGTATCTGGTGTTCATAATGTTCATTCTGCCTCATCTTCTACTTCTTCTGGTCCTCCTTCCTTTACTCCAGACACGAGCAACCACCATTCATATCCAAGATTAGCGTCATTGATGGAGAGAAGAGGCGATGAAGTTCTTAGCGCGCCCCAATCATTGCGGGCTTTAGCTGTTGACATTGAGGGGAGACGCCGATTGATATCTGAGGTATTATACTTATGTTTATATTTTCTTTTTGACAGAATAGGTTGCATTATTACATAATGGGTATGCAATTTAGAGGTGATGTAGAACTTATTCATCTCACAATCTGAAGCATTTTGTAATACACAAGACAGATGGAGGCAGGAATTGTGAATTAGTGAGTATGTAATGTAGATTAGCACTCATTTGCCCCATTGCTTGAGCACACTTTTCCCTGAACTTGTCATATAATTTCTGTTTGCTTCCTAATGAATTTCTAATTTTCTAGTTATTTTCAAATTAGTTTCTTATAATTTACTACCAGTAAACAGACATTTTGATAATTTGAAATCTGAGAAATTTTTTGGAGCTAGTTTAAATTCAATGCTATGCTGGTATTGCCTGAACTAATTGCATATGTTGCAATTTGTGCCAGATTCGCCAAGTCTTAAGTGCCATGCGTAGGGGTGAGAACCTACGAGCTGAGGTATGTTTTTTCACTCGCAATCTTATATATGCATAGTTGGTGACATCCTATTGTGCTGTGAAATCAGTGTCGGAGTTATTGTCATTGGTTCACTGATGTTGATGATGTATTTAATGTGCATGCTACTCATTTTCCATTAATTTTATCAGTAAATATAAGAATGGGAATGTCTAGTTGGCAATATGCAGCTTCTCATGTTAGGTTTTCTTTAAGAGGAGATAAGTTTGTGAATAGTTCCAGTTTTTGAGGAGTTGTGCTTTTCCTTAAGTTGAGCATTGTAATATGCTGAATATCAAGTTCATGCCTTTCTTATCAAGGGATGCTTGGTTTTGACCGCTACCTATGGTAAAGTGGGCCGGATTTTGTGCCTGGCTAGTAAAATATGAATGTACGTGAAAGTAAAGGTTTTAAATTCTGCAAATTCATTAGATTCTTGGTACAGTTCAGATGTCGAGCTTAACAGCTTTAATATATCTCTCATCTCTGAACTATAATAATTTAGGTTTGGACCAAATAATGGGTGTGCAGTTCTCAAAAACCTGATTCCGTTACTTGAACTCGAGTGGAAGTGAACATCTAGGGAAAATGGTCATAATCTTTATGATGTGTATGTTGTTTGTGAATTAAACTCTGTCCTGGGAGCTTGTGAGGGCAATCTTTAAGTTGGACTTAGTAATACTCAGCTGATAATTGAGAATACTAACTTGAAAATGTTTGCTTTGTTACTTGTGATTCAGGATTATATGCTCTTTGACCCTTTCATATACCATGGTATGGCTGAACTGCATGATAGGCACAGGGACATGCGCCTTGATGTTGATAACATGTCTTACGAGGTAAAAGAAAGAAAGACTGAATTCCTTTACATCTTTCATTGAAAAGAAATTGTATTCCTAATTTCCATTCTGAAAAAGAGTTGGCTTTCTGCACTGAGTAAAATACACATGAATTTCTCTTAAAACAAAAGATGCTTCAAGGAATCCGATGAAAAGTCCTCTTATCGTCACAAATCTTCCATATGCACCTGCAAGTAAAGAGATTCAACATATAAAGATATTAATGGAGGGTATTTTAGTGAAAATTTGTGGCATCAGGTTTTTGACCACTAGAATTCGGAGCAAGACAGATCCCTGGATCAAATTGGAGGTAGTTGTAGTATAGTTTTCAAGTTGAGAGAGGCCTGTCTATATTTTAATAATAGAGGAGGAGTTGTGTAATTAAGCTATCCCTCAACGGAGAGGAGAATATATCTTACCCTCATGTTACTTCTCTCAAGTGTAACTGGGATTTCAGGAATTGCTGGCATTGGAGGAGCGCATAGGAGATGTGAGCACTGGATTAAACGAGGATACCATTATGAGGTTGATGAAACATCGGATCTACGTGTCTGTCATGACCGAGTCTTCTACATATCTGGAACCTTGTTGTGTTTGTCAGGTATTTACGGTGGTTGTCTCAGTTTTCGGAAAAGCGGCGTGGAATAGTGATCGTAAGTCATAACTCTCAACTGTTATATATGCCTGGCAATGACTGCATTTATTTGTCCAACAATGGCAGGAGCAATACGCTGATGGGGAAGATGTAGCCTCACTAGATTGTGGACATGAATTCCACACCAACTGCGTCAAGCAGTGGCTAATGCAGAAGAACCTGTGCCCCATTTGCAAAACAACGGCCTTAGCAACGTGATGATGGAGAATCTCTGTCAGTTGAACCTGAAACAACTGTCTTTTTAGAGTTCAGACCTCAGCTTTGTTTCATTTGATGAACTTGCTGCTGCTTACGAAGGACTGGATTTTCCCATGTGTAGGATGGGAAAGGAAAGGAAAATTAAAAAGAAGGTGAAGCAAGAGAAAGGGAGTAAAGAAAATGATGCTCGAGTAATACAAGAGTTCTACATATACTTTTTTTTTTTTAAAAAAAAAGGATAATTACAGTTCATTTATGATATAAAACCCTTGAACTTTATCTCAAGTGTAGGCTTATTATTCATGTCTGTTGATAGGATGATACCTTGGCTGCCTCTACTGGACATGCTTGTGATCGACCTGTCTGCTTTAATTCAAGCAATGCCTGTCTTGAGTAGTACTTGCATTTCTTTTTTAAATTTTATATTAAATAGGATAATAGTAGATACTCTCCTATATTTTAATATAAGAGTTGATGTGTAGTGTAATTTGCACTGGAAACTGGCTCTTATGTTAAAGAGGGAGTATCTTATAACAAGACTGTATTTGGATTCCCTCAAAAATTAAGTAGATTAGGACAAATAATTTGCATCAAAGCATACACATTAATTTGGGTATATAAAGATAAGTCAATCAAGTTAATGATATATATATATATATATATATGTTAGTGAGATTCGCTTTGATGTGTATAAATGTGTTTTATTTGTTTAAACTATCATCTTTATTTAGTTAGAGAAACCATAAACCATTTTTCTAACATTTCACCTCAGAATGAGATTCAAAAGGGAAAATAAAAACTTGCATTGTTAATGCATTACAAGGGAAAAGTTGATATACCCCTTCAATTACATGACTTGATTCCACCCCACACTTCCCCCCCCCCCCCCCCAAAAAAAACGATTTTCCAATACAGTTTTATTTATAGTCTCGCAATAAACTTAAAATTTACCCGAATTTTGTCTAATTAAATGAATTTTCCAAGTATCCAAATGTTTTACCACAAAACTTAGTCTTCTACGGCACATTTATCCTATGGATAAACAAAATTCTAGTAAAAAAATTAAGAGTTAATACTATTTTTCTTCCCTCGATTTTATCTTCATTTTCATTTTGATCATTTTACTTTTAAATTTGAGATTCTGGTCCTTAAGTATACACTGTTTCAAGTCGTTGGTCGCTGAAATTTTGACTATGTTTATTTTTTTTTTACTTGACACTAACACCGATAATTGTGCTTATGTGGTATGCCGAATGTACAAAATAAGGCAGAGGAATAAAGCAGAACTGGCAGATTTGGTTTCATCGTGATGCTAGATTCGGAGACCAGTGAAATTTGTAGATCGACGACAGCAGAAGAACAATGTTTAGAAGGGGTAGATCTTCGATCGACGGTAGCCATCGTCGTGCTAGATCTCCAATCTCTTCTTCCTCTGTCTCATCATCTTCCTCCATACCCACAAACTCATTACATGTGATCTTCCTTTGCTTTTTTCATCACTTGTACATCTTCCTTCTATGTCTGTGCTCGTGTAGAGAGAGAGAGAGAGAGGAGTGGTAAGGTGAGGATGAGGAGGTGACGATGGCAATGTGTGACAGGTGAGATTAAGGGATGTCACACTAAGTTTTTTTTTTTTTTTTTTGCACAGATTGCCTATTTAGCATGCCACATAAGCATAATTAACGGTGTTAGTGATATATAGGAAAATTAAACACCGTCAAAACTTCATGCACCAACAACCTGAAACGGTGTATACTTAAGGGATTAAAATCTTGAGCTTGAAAGTAGATAGATTAAAACTAATAAAAGTAAAGTTGAGGGACAAAAAATAGTATTAACCCAAAAATTAAAACAGTACCATTTATTGTTGCCTAGCATTGATCAGATTCATTATGGTTAATCCACATGCGAAAAAAGTAGGTACATGAGGACAATTAGAACATCCAAAATTAAGAAATGTAATTATACAAGAGAAATACTTAAGTATTCCTAGAATATTATCTCATCTGTACTCTGATAAATTAAAATACAATAATTCATATTATTTAAATTCAATCCCTTATAATTAAAATAGCAATAAATGTAAATAAATTGTTGACAATGAATTTTGTATTTTGATTAATTATAATACAGATGATATGGTACTCTAATAAGAATATGTAAATATTTTCCAATATATTATTATATAATAGATATCAAATACATATCATATTGTAAATTTAAGAGATGCAATTATAATAGATATGCAATCACAAATTTTACTTCCACGATGATTGATGAGCCCCATAATGGCTATCCAAAAGTCCAATTAAGAATTCATCAAGCAAAAATGGTACTCCTTAGTTAATTGAATTTAACTTTCATTTTCCAAAAAAAAAATTATATATTCAAATATTTAAATCTAGGTTGTTGAAATCAAATTTAAATAGCATAGAGATGTCATCGCAATTCACAACGTTGAACAAGGATATTCTAGGCTCTCTTATAATAGCATAGTATCTTACTTTCCTTTCGGATATGTATGGCTTTAAAATTTTATTCTACATTTTATAAATTTTATTTTAATTACAGATAGACATTGGTGTTAGTTCAAATATAAGGGACTTATCGTTTGAGTATGAGGTTTCAAGTTTATATCTATACCAATGTAAAAAAATTTTGTAGGAAAGTTACCCTCAATTGAGATAAACACTACTTGTATTTGATTCAGTCAAATAACTATATAAAAAAATTATTTTAATTAACGGAATAATTTTCTCTTTCTTCAAAAAGTCTTATTATTTTTTAGGTAAACATAGAATATCTACAGCTAAAACTAATGAATAATCTCCTCGCATAATAGATTTTTTAAAAGAGTTTTAGTAATAACCATGAGACATTCTCCAAAAAAATTTATTATTATACTAATGTGTATGTTATTTCGCGTGGTTCTGTGGGGCTAACACACATGTTTCTGATCACCTTCTCCTTTAAACAGTTTTATTCTGAAACTGTTGTTCAAATATATATGGCTTTCCATGTGTCCCATGACACACAGGTACATTTCAGAAGCAGCTCACACTATTCATATTCCTCCTTCTTCCTTGCTTCTCATGTGAATTATTACAACCTAGTGACTTAATATGAGATCTAATTTCAGATTTGATATTAGTTTTATCTCTTATATTTATTAACTTTCTTTTAAATTACCCCTATTTATATTCCCTCAATATTAATCAAGTAAGATAGAAAGTGAGAAAGTTAAAGAAGATCAGTTGATTATATTTTAAATAACATGTTATATTAATTAACTTAACTAATTTTATTAATATAATTATGTTAGTTTAATAGGTCTTATAAAGAGTAGAATAATATCAACCTGTGGAGATGGGAAACCATGTGAAGATACAAGTTACTTATATATATAATAATAATGATTTCGTACAAGTTACTGATTACTGATATATATTACTAAGAAAAACCATGTGAAGAATGAAACAACCAAGAGGACTGCTGTTACAGTTATGGCCCACACTGTTTAATAGGGCCCACCTGGGATGACAGAACAAACCTTGCGTTCCATGTTTGTTTGCTTTATAAATTAGGGTTCTTTCAACACCAATCTCTCACATCTCTCTCTCTTTCTCATGTCTGCAGATTAAGATAATTCTGATTCTGGTAAACACATGGAGAACCCTTCAAACACAAGAGGGAAGGAGAAGCTTGTTGCTAATACCAGTGATGAGATGGATACTGCTGAGAGGGAGAGGCGTAAGAAAATCAAATCATTGTTTGGTAACCTTCATGCTATGCTCCCTCATGTCCCCAAACAGGTACTTTAAATTCCTATCTTTTAACATACCAATATAGTTGGTTTGCCAGTATAAATTTTTACTAAATTTCTTTAAATCTCAAATTCGAGTCCCAAATAAAATACTCGGGTCAAGGAGGACTTTTAACGTCGTGTAATAAAGCAATATACTTTTCTCAACCTTACAAGCGACAAAGTTTGTTGACTTTTTTTCTTTTTACTACCCACAAAGAGATACTATGTCGGTTTTACAAGTAACTTAAGTAGAAACTCATTTTCACTTAAATTTATTTAAAAAATGTTACCACTTTTATTTTTTTAAGCGTTGGTTTTTCTATTAATTGTCGTGGAAATGTGAAGTTAAAGCTCTGTTTTTTTTTGCAGTAGTGTAAGTTTAGGGATCTCTTTATCGTTCAGATGATGGAATACTATGGTCTTTCAGCTATCTTGTGTTTTGCAGGCAGACAAAGTGACAGTGGTGGATGAAACATTGAACTACATAAGAGTGTTGGAGCAAACTTTGAAAGACCTTCAAAAGAGGAAGCAGCAACGACTTCATCAATCGTCTGTCGTCTCTAATGTTGGAACTTCAAGAGAGGCCTTCATAGCTGAACATGTAGCTTCGTCCTCATCATTCTCTCCAATTGCTTCAAGTCCACATGAATATGGCCCAGCAGGGTTCCGAACTTGGACTTCTCCCAATGTTGTAATCAACATTTGTGGACACGAAGCTCATTTCAGTGTTTGTTGTACCAACGATTGCTCCGGCGGCCTCTTCACCGACATCTGTTGTGTTCTCGAGAAGTATAAGATTGAGGTTCTGTCTGCTCATATTTCATGTGACAATAACGATCGCAGGTTCTATATGTTTCATGCACAAGTAAGTACATATATATATACACACACACACGCACACGCGCGTGTGTGTGGGCGCATTATAATTTTCATGATGTGCTAGGTGCCTTCATGGAGTCTTCTAAAAAGACTAAAAAGAACACTTAATTAAGTCATTGATAGAGATCTTTTGTTAACAATTTATACAAAGATTGACTATTGATACAGCGTGATATCATTGAATTGTTTCACGAAAAAAATATCTACATTTTCATGATTATTGAATCATAGGATATTTAAACGATGTCTAATTTAGGATTATTTGGATGGATAATATTGCAGGTGAACGGAGATTCTGATCAGCTTCCAGGGCCGTTAGCGGCTGAGGTAATATTCAAGCAAGCTGGTGAAGAAATTATTCTGTGTCTCTGATATCTTGAAATAATCTACCCAGCAAACTCTCTTGGCTTGTTCATTTGATGGCTTTAATATTTTCGTTGATTTATTTTATGTTTGATCTTTTAATATGTCAGCTTAAGTTGTGATTCCATGGCAGAATTTAAGAATATTGTGTACCGTCTTTGTTTTTGGATCAATTAGAGTCTGCCATTTTACCTTAATTCCCGCTACTTATTAAATATCAGAAAACTATGGAACATATATAAATACCTTCTACGTACTATGCTAAATGAATTTAAAATTGGAAGTTCCAACTCAAAGTTCACGATTTTTCAATCCTTGAAATCATAACTTAGAACCTAGAAAAGTTTGATGATGATATCCCTCAAATGTTTGCATGCACATCGTGATCTGAAATGTATGTATAAGAGATTAATTAACCTAAGTTTTCCCCCTCTTAAGATTAATTAACCAGTGCATCCTGAACTCCCGATTCTGTTGTTAATCATGATTATGACTACAAAATTATAGAATTATTTGTTTCTTAAATCGTGTTATTTCCTAAACTGCTTCGTACATCTAACTATTGCATAACATATTTAATTCATGATTATTGTTTTCACGTAGAAAATGAGATAATATATTACAAACATTATTTAAAGCAACTATAAGAGTTAATTGACTAATTTAAATAAATTAAATTAATTAAATTAATTAATTAATTATAAACAAATATAACCCTCAAGATGACTACATATTATATATTCATTAATCTAAATCTAAATTAATCGGCTAGTTCTTATATTAATTATAATTAAATTATTTATTTAATTTTTTAAATTTATTTAAATTAATTAACTAATTTTTTTATTAAAGATTGAAGTAATAATTGATTTTGGATAAAGAAATTGAACGTCGAGAAGATCCGGACATAAGTTTAGAGGAGTGTAAACCATTTGAGAAGCGTATAATAGAAGATGAAGACATTCAAATATATATAGAGAGAGGGGGGAGAGAGAGACCAAGAAAGAAAGCACAAGGGTTGTTATATTCTAAGTTTTTATTGCAATCCCTACCTGGCTAGAAGAGCTATTATTAAGCGTTAAAAATTTATATTGGTTCCGAGTGAAAGTATTCGGTGAGTTATATTATTAGAAAACAGTGAGTTTTTAATTACAAGAAAAATTATTTATTATCATTGATTGACATTGTTATAGCTAGTGGGAAAAATCTCTCTAATGTTCTCAAGGGACTAAATTAAACGTAAACAATTGAGTCGTACTATGATCAATTTCTTATATATATACTACTTTTTCTTACTCTCTTTATTTTGTTGTTTTCTGATAATTATTTCAGCTACTGAAATTATCTGTGATAAAAAAGTCCCCAGTAAGGTAAAAAAAAATTATTATCATATTGCTATAAGACCAACAATATTTGATGATAGTAAATATTAAACCTTAAAAGGATAACAATAGCATAAAGGTAAGCTAACTCAGATGAGGATATTACAATTGATATGTGGATATATAAGAAAAAATGAGATCTGTAATGAATATATATAGGAAAAAGTTAGAGTGACATTTATATAGAGAAAAATTAATAGATAATCATCTGAGATAGTTTAGGCACATATAAAGAAGGCGATTGGATGTGCCAATGATGAGAGTATTTTGATCAAATAATATGGAGTACTATAAAAAGTAGTAGAGAAAAATTAAAGAGAACAGTTAACGAGATTATTGAGTGTGACCTATTGATTAATAATTTATTTAAAAATTTTGATTTTTATAGAACACAATAACATCGCACGATCTATATAGCCAGCTAATATCACTTTCACATGCAATACTTTTATAACTGTAAATGATATATATTATTATTTTAGGAAAAAGAAATCATATCCAGCTCATTTAATACATACACGTATGCTTGCCTAACATGTGATTATATCGTATTTACCTTGATATTATTATTATAATTTTAATTTGAATTTTTAGCGAACCTCACATTTTTGTCACCAGTCCCTTCGTTATCCATCCTGGCATCTCTCAACGTTATAAGTGTCTCTTTCTTTTCATCTCTATACACAAACTTCTTCCTCCTCATCAT